>OX451739.1:1122268189-1122954714 GCA_948472305.1 Vicia faba | reverse complement strand
TTGTTCCGGCCACCCACGCTAGGCTCTTCTTCCCTCCATTGTTGACGAGGCGGCTTAAGCAGAGACGGTAAGGGACAAGTCTTTTTCGTTAACGTTAGATTCGATTCGCATGTAGATTTTTACAGTTTCGTTGTTGATTTTACGGTTTCGTTGTTGATTCTGACTAGTTTTCATATTTATCTACCCATGTTGATTTGAATGCCCTTTAAGGAATAAGAAGGAAGAAAGCTTGTTACCTAGGTGGAGAAGGAGGAGGAGCTAGGGGTGATGGAGGCCGGACAGCAGGGAGACGGCAGGCGCACACGGTGGTGAACGGTATTTGCGATTTTCCTCTTCCTCTTGCTTGAACGTGCTACTGTGTTTGTTTTGCTTTTCTTGTTGGTCTGGTACCGTTACTTTGTTTCTTCCTTCTTTTTCCTGAGTGTGATACTGCACTTGTTCTTCTTGAAACTTGTTGAAACTGTACTTTGTTTCTTTCTTCTTCTTCTTGAGCGTGATACTGCACTTGTTCTTGTTGGTCTGAAAAAAAGGTTTGCAGGAATGATGTTGGCTTGAGTGATTGTTTGAAAGGCCAATGAGGTTGAACTGAGGCTTAGTCGGTTGTGTAGAAATTTTCAGGTTGTTGGATGGATAATGCACAGGTTTGGGCAATGGTTGGACATGATGATGGATGTGGGATTTCTGTGTAGTTTTCTGATGTTTTTTTTTGATGGCAGGGGGATGATGATATTGGCTCTAGAGGCTCAATCGGTTGTGTAGTGTTTTTTGTATGGTTTGGAAATAGTTTTCTCAGTATGATTATGCAGGTTTTTCAATCTCTATGGTTTTTCTTTGGAGGCTTTGATATTCTGCCTTTCTTTGGTTTTTTGCTTTGTTATGTAATATAACAACTCTTCTCTCCTCTTTTTCGCTACAGGCCAGGAATTTGAAAACAAATGCCTTGGGATCTCCCTGAGCATTCTGCACTATGCTGACCCTCCAATTTTGTTTCTATTCTTATTCTGTGCTATTAGTTCTACTGGCTATATTTTTATTTGTCTTGTATAACCACTTCTGCCTATGCTAAGCCTGCAAATCCCACACTTCTCCCTCTCTTTTTTTCTCTCAGCATGGCTTTGACAAAAGGATGATAAGCTGTACATGTTCTGAAAATGTAGTGGCTGAAAAATGATGAAAAAAGGAATTTTGTGTTGCTTGCAAAAATGGTCAAACTGCATATTTGCTTTTAATACAAATGTTGTTTGTTTCCTGCTGTGTAGGCAAATGTTAAATGGGCATGCTTGCATATGTGGTTACTGCATATTTGTTTGCTTATGCTGTATGCTTTTTGAAATTACATTTAGGATTTTGAACAAAATGTAATTAGCTTAAGTATGCAGTTTTGGAAAACAACTTGTGCATATGCTTTGAAATTCTTTTCTTTTTTTTTGTGAACCGGGAGTAATCCCGTGATTTGCAAAAAAATAATAACTGATTCCGGCCATTACATTTAATGATGAACACTAAATTTATTTTTCTGCATTTTAAATATTTATTCGAATTCTAATTTCTTCCTTTTAATTGCAGGTAACATTAAATGAGCGGACAAAACGCATTGGGTCGGAAGCTTTAGAATTAGGATAGATTAGTTTTTTTTTTATTTCATTTTAATTTTTGGCAATTCATTATTGTAATCTACTGTAATATATACAATATTTACAAAATAACTTGTACAAAAAAAATGAATAAAAGAAAACTATTTGTCCATTAATTCTTCTTCTTTATTTATTTATCGTTTATTATTTCTCCACACGAATAATAATTGAAACCAAATTTCAATTACCCACGTTCAAAATAATAAACAGATAAATAATAATTATCATTGACCAACTAATATCTCCGGTTATTTAATCCATCATTCCCAACTAAATTATAATAATTAAAATAGGATTTCAATTATTTAACTTAGAACGACGAACGATTAAACAGTCGTTATTGACCAATGAATTTCCTCGAATGCTTATTTATATTATTCATAACCTTTAAATTATGTAATAACTAAGAATAAATTCTAGTTACTTAAATTTAAAATAATGAGTAACTAAATAAGTACCGTCCACACAATTAATGCGCCTCTTCTATGATGTTTATTTTATTATCCATGCATCTTTAAACTAAATAATAATCGAAAAAATGGATTTCAATTATTTAAATTTTTAGATAATGAACAAATTAATAAACATCAATTTTTTTGCACGAATCGATTAAATGATTTAATGTTCAGCATAGATAGCTCCTGGCCTAAAAAAGTCATGAATTTTGAAATCGATGGATCAAAACAAATGTAATGTAAATATGCAGGTAGGAGACGATATCTTAGGTCAAAATTTGGGGTACAACAGTTGCCTAAACAAAATGATCATAGTCCCTCAAGAAAATTGCCAAAGATACTTGACACTATTGCCTCTATGGTCTATACGATGACCCGCGCCCGTCCCGTTAACATCCTAACACAAGGTTGTTCACCAAATACAATGGTGAAACAACACTGTTAAAAGGGTTAAAAACATAAGGAAAGATCTTTGAGTAAAATAGGGTAGACAAACTCTTAGTTACTTGATCAAATTTGCAAAACATCCTTGCCATTTTTCAAACACACATCTCCACACAATTTCCAAAACAACTCTTTCAAAAACATTGAAACATATTTTCAAAAAGACAAACACCTTTGTATATTCTCAAACATGAGTCATTACAAAGGTTGCCTAGACAAGGCATCTTTTTCAAAACATTTTCAAAACCACACACACAAAGCACCATTTCAAATAATTGAAAATCAAAGGCAAGTGATCTAAAACAAGTAACTAAGATCCCATTGATAACCATGGATGAAAAGGGTGCTAGCACCTTCCCTTTTCATAATCTACCCCCCAAACCCACGAAAACATCTCAAAGGTCTTTCCTGTGCTTTTTGACCTTTCCTTAGGATAAAATAAAAGTCGGTGGCGACTCTTGCTAAACCGAACAAATGTGAATACAAACACAAAACCTCAAGTCAGTTCTCCACCGTATCACAGTATGCTTAAATTGTGTTTACATCCAGCTTGTGTAAAAGCATATTATTATAAACAAATATAAATCAAATTGTTGTTTGATTATACCTTGAGAGGCTAAGTGAAGTTTTGTGCTCAAGAAGATAGTGACTAAAGGTCATTATGAAATCCTGGTAGTGGATTCTATTGGGTCAATGGTAGTCATATCTCAAAGGGGATTAAGTGAAGGTCAACCTTGTGAGATTACTGGTTGATGGATATCATTGGAAGGAAATTCTGATAGGAGATTCTGAGGTATCAAATTATATTGGTTCAATGAACGTTATATCCAGTTTGGATTCCTGAACGCGCCATTGGATGTTAGTCACTGGAGGTTGCCAGTGTGATTGTAATCAGACTGGTTATAGTGGATTAAGTCCTTGAGTTCAAGGATAAATCACCTTGGCAGGGTGGACTGGACTAGCTTGGGGGTTTCTCAAGTGAACCAGGATATATCACGTGTTCTTTACTTTTACTTATGCTTAATAGTTTATGTTTTCATAACTTAATTAGAAGCATTGCTTTGAAGAAATATCCAGAAGTTTTGTTTAACAAACAATTATTATAAGCGAAAGTTTGCCCTTTCTTGTGTTTTCTTCACACCTTCAATTGGTATCAGAGCCCGATTTTTTTATTGATGGATATCAAACACCTAACAGTGTCAGATAAAGATCCAGATGTTGTGTGAAGAAATACTCTGAGGTGATAGTTATTCAATTTTCAACTACTGTCTAAAATCAGAAAATTGAAGAACAAGCTAACAAGAAAAGATTAATCAGATAAGAAGTTATATTTGTTAAATGCTTTTGATTAAGTTCCTTGAGAGTATGAGATGTTTTCAAGAAACATATTATTCCACCCTTAACTTTCTCATAAGATCTCATTAGGAATAATGTTGTCTTATGATACATTAGAACCTCGTGATAAAGTTGTATATTCAAGAAGACAGAAGATCTTATGCATAAATATAAACATTGGCTCTGTCAAAGGAGGCTTTATAGAAGACCAGATATTGTTGAGGAAAGAATTCTCATTGACTCATCAGAAGTATGATCAAAGACTAACTCTAAATAAGTTAGCTCAGCGTCGCAAGAACAAGATTGTCAGCCAAAATCGTCAAAGCTTGATGATATTTGTATTAGAACAGATTTTGCAATGTGTTTAAGGAATCAAAAAATTCAGAAGACGTTAGGCAATGATTGTTAATTCTCTCTAGCACATAGCTTCTCAGAAGTTCATGAAATATTGACCTTATGAAAACTAAGCTTTTGTTCAAAGGAAGTTTGACAAACAAATGGATGTTTTGATAATAAAGGATCAGAATATTTATACTCTGAGGATTATTCTCAAGAAGATAGACGGGTGATTCTAAACAGAAGAATGAAGAGATCATATGAAGAGAAGACTGATCCTAGCTCTCAGATTAGAGATTAGAGTTCAGAAGAAGGTTATTCTTCTCAAATCAGAAAACTGAGAATGCTCAAAGAAATAAGATGAATCAATATGAAAATGATTTTGAACCTCTGAAAAACCGCTCTGAAGAAAGCATAGAAAAAAGTTGATCAGAAGCTATATCTAAGAGAAAGAGAAAGTTAAAGACAGATGGAAGATCTTTAAGGATATGACAGTATCATTTCTCTCCTTCTCTTTACTTAGTATACTTCTGCTAATTTTATTTTATAGACTCAGTTATCAGAAGATGTTTCGGTCAAAAATATCTCTGATCAGATGGAAGCCTTTGGTTATCCAGACCCTGAGTATATTGATCGTGTCACTTAGTTATACAAAGTGATTAATGTTTGTAACCCTTGACTATTCTTAATCATCACACGCTGCCTAAGCTATGAAATAAGCAGTGTGCATATTTCTTGGAATTGATTGATAATATATTTATTACTTTCATTTAATGTTTCTAATTATCATGTTTAACTTTATTTTCTCTTACCTCTCAAACACTATAATCTTACACGTTCACTTTAATCCCACGCGTTAGAAACCCTAAACCCTCTTTTCTCTCTCAAACATTCAACAAGCTTTATGCATTCTTCAACAAACCTCCGTCATTTTTCATCTCTCTCCAACAATGATGACTCATAATCAACAAGTTGTCATTGAGTTTGCAAAAGAAGTGGAAAAAAGTATGAGTTCAACAGCTCCGTCTTTATCAACCATCGCTTCATCTTCATCAATTGTGGTTCCTTCATCTTATGCAAATCTTGTTGATGTCAATCACATTACGCAGAAAAATTCTCAAGTTCATTGCAACTTAAAACCAGCGGAGTTGATTGTTCTTAAGGAATTAATGGTTGATTTTGACAATCTTGCAGCAAATGGGTGTGACTTAAAAGAAGAATTAAAAGATCAAGGCTGGGAAAACTATTTTCAAAGGCTTCATGGTCCTGTATATGAGGTGTTATGATAGATTTTTGGAAAATGTTGATTGTGACGACTTTCGTATTGTTTCGGATGTTATTAGACAGAAAGTCATTATCACTGAAGAGTCTGTTGCGAAACTGTTGGGATTGACGTTTTTGAAAGGAAAACATGTGTATGGATTGGATAATAAGTCAAAGGCTGCAAATAAATCTCTAGATCAACTATTGTTTACGAATTTCTCTGCTGAGAAATCCAAATACAAAAGCAAGGATCTTCATGATAATCTCATAGTGTGGCATAAGATTATTCTGGGTTGCATAAACCCTAGACCTCCTTCACGTTCCTCTAATTATTTCAACATCAATCAGAAGTTCATGCTGTAATTTTTGTTATCCAAACAGAGGAATAATCTTCCTTTCATTCTGTTTAACTATCTGAGGGATTCTATTAAAAAGTCCAGAACCACCGCACTTCCTAACAAAAAGGTATCTTCCAATATTCCTTGTGGACGTCTTCTAACTGATATTTTTGTTGAAAGTGGCTTGGTAAGGTTTTTGATTAAAGAAGCCAACTAGAAAGAGGATCTAACTCCAAGAATTGGAGATTCCTTTAATGGGAAAACCTTGAGAAACATGAGGTTGATTGAAGAACTCAAGGTCAAGCCTCTGATTGAACCATCTGAGAGTTATCGTCACAAAAGAATTGTTGTGAATGATTATCCTATATTCTCCAAGCAAGATCTTGTATCCAGCGTGGCTGCATAGGTTCTAATGATGTAACAAGAAAGACATCATTTGCCAAACTTTAATTACTCAGATTTTCCTACTGAGGGTGTTGACTGTTTTGTTGGTAAAAGAAAGAGAATCTCAGATGCTTCTGAACCAGAGAAGAAAAAGAAAAAGAAAAAGAAGTTTGGCTTTCTGGAAGATGCCATTCTGGGAAATGAAACTTCAGTAACAACTAGTAAGTCTATTGCTGATACTTTTGTAATCATTTCATTGTATGCTTCTAATATTGTTAATGTATGTACACCCATAACCTCCACTACACAAATTAATCCTCTTTCACCATCAACCAAAAATACAATTGTTTCTGACTCTGTTACTACTTTTATTCCTTTTTCATCTATTTCCTTTACAACATCATTTTTAACAATTCTTGTATATTAACCAACAATCACCATTCCACTGTCTGATAATTTCAATTCTTTTTCTATTCCACCATCCACCACATTTATTCATGTTTCTAATCCTTCTCCCTTAACTACAGAAAACCTTGATTCTGAAACTGTATTTACAATGTTACCTGCAACAACAGCTGCCTCTACCCCAAACACCATAACCACTTCCGACCTTGCGACCTCATCAACCACACACGTTTCTAACCTATTCTCATTCATCTCTACACCCATACCATCTCTACCTTCTCTTCCCCACTTGTCTCATCGTTATTGCAAATCATCACATCTCAACCTTCATTATAAATTCCTATTGTTTCTGATCCTTGTCAAAATCTCTATGTTGCCTTTCATCACCATCAATCACTTCAAAACTCTCAAAATCATGACCTCCAAACAAATTTTGTTCCTGAAATGTCTGAGAGAAAAATCTCTGATGATCTTGAAGCCCTTGCGAACACAACAACTAAATCTTGTTATATGTATGATCTTTTTGATCTAACTGAACAACTCAACCAAAATGAACCTATAACTTCTGAATTCATTCCTTCAGAAAAGGACCTAGCCATAGTTTTCTATGGAAAATTTATTCCTAAAACCTTGGATGAATGCATTAATATTTTTAGAACTAAATCAATGAAAAGAGTTTCGAAGTTAAGGACAGAGGCAAGTATAAGTACTAAGCCTCGGGACATGGATGGTTCTTGGAAGAAGTTTCAGAAGTGGATGTCTTCTGAAGTTGAAAGAATGAATTCTTTTGTTGAAGCATCCAGAGTTTGGGATGTTCAAATGGTAACTGAAAGAAACGAAACAAGAGAAAGAGTCATAATTTTTAACTACTTAATGTAAAACAAAGAGAAGCAGAAGCTAGAGCGCTAAAAGAAGCAGAGGAAGCCAGGCTTAAGGCTCAAGAGGTAGAAGAAGCCAGAAAAGTTGAAGAAGCCAGATTGGTAGAAGAAGCTACTAAGGCTAAAGAAGATGCCCTAGTTGCTTCATCTTCTGATCCTGCCATTGTGCATTTGGAAAACATAATTGGTGAGATTAGAGAAGAACAACAGGTGTTCAGAGAAAGCATCATTGAGCAAAATATTGTCAATGAAAAGGTTCAAAACATGCTACAGTTGATTCTACAAAAGATTTCTGCTCCTGCTCCTGAACCTTAGGCTCTAGGATTTTCTCTTTCCTTTTGCTTCTGAACTATAGAAATATGCTCGTGTTCTTCTGATTATGTGATTGTTTTAAAAAATTACTTCTGTTGACTTTTTATGTTTTCACGAATAGTTTTCTTTTTGATGATGTCAAAAAGGGGGAGAAGTATAATAATTTTTATGAACCTGATGAATTGTAAAAGAAATTATATAAAATGTACATTTACCGCTAATACTTGTTTGATTTTTTGATGATTAATCAAGGAACTCTGAACAAGTTCACTAGGAATTCTAAGACAGGTCAAAATGAAAGAAATCTGTTAAATATCTTAAAGACCGACTGTTCATATAATCGAAGATGTATACTCTGTGAACATATATTAAAATATCAGATAGACCCAATATTGTTCATAAGTTGAGAAATTTCTGAAAGTTAAAGTCATCTTAATCTTGGTATCATAATGTTCATAAGATGTAAGTTATCTAAGAAAATGAAATTCAGAACATAAGAATCAAAAACAGAAGCAGATGCATCCTAGAAGAACTGAGCAAATCAGAAGTTGAAGACTATCTGAAATATCAAGATCTCAACTATTGGAACCAGAAGGAGCTTTACTCAAATGGTTCAGAGTCAAGATATTTGATCTTCATCAAGTCATTGACTCAGGGGAAGTATCATAAAAAGGATAAGTATTCCTTGCCTTTTCTATTTTCACTTTTTCTGATTATATGAGCAAAATTGTGTCATCAAAATACATAGTTTTGTCATCATCAAAAAGAGGAAGATTGTAAGAATAAGATTTGGTTCTGTAAGATTATCTATGAGTTTTGATGATAACAAATGAGTATTCTTGTATGAACAATTTTGATACTCTAGTTTTTGTTATTGTTGAGTACTTAACAAGAAGATCCTGCTTCTGATGGATGGTGTGGCCAATACATTAGAAGAGAATTAGTTTCACTTCTGCGTTACACAAGTTCTATTGAGCAAGATACTCTAGAAGGCTCTGAAGTGTAGGCTCTGATTTTTGTCTAAAGAAACTAGTCATAAGATCTGAAGATAGGAGTTGCTACTTAAGTCCAGATGCTGAAGACTCGTGTTTCTGAAGACAACGGGTTCTAAAGAAACACTCAGAAGATCTGAAGACATAAGTTTTAACTTAAGTCCAGATGCTAAAGACTCAAGTTTCTAAAGACAGTGTGTCCCAAAGAAATAAAGTTAGAAGATCTAAATACAATGATTCTACTGAAGTCCAGATGCTAAAAACTTAGTTTTTAAAAAGACAACATGTTTTAAGAAAACAAAGTTAAAAGATCTTAAGATAACATTTCTACTGAAGTCCATATGTTGAAGACTTGTGTTTCTAATAACAAGGTTCTTAAAAGTATTCTTAAAGATCCAAATGCTAAATATTCTAAAGACGGAAGTTCTAAAGATTCCAAATACTTAAAGTTCTAAAGATCTAAGGTTCTATACAGTGAGTTCTCAAGACCAAGTGCTGAAGACTCTAAAGACGCGGTTCTTAAGACTCTGAAGACTTGAAGCTCTTATGATCCAAGGTTCTATACATCGGTTTCTCATGACCAAGTGCTGAAGACTCTGAAGACTCTAAAGACTTGAAGTACTAAAGACCTTATGTTATATTCCCGCTTCTAAACTCATGCTCGCAGACTCCTCTGAAGTGAAGAAGGAAAGAATATAACGTTAACATGGTACAATAGTATATAATATGAAAAATCCTTATTCCACTACCTCTCCACTTGCTTGAATTATGGAAGAGAAAAGGATGTAGCAGTACTATCTGTAACGACTCTTTTTCAAATAGCCAATGGCTCTATTTTTCTTGGCTATATAAGAAAAGAATCGTATGTTTAAAATGTTGTTGGTGTTCAATGTTAAAAATGAAAGTTGTCATTATTGGAACACAACCAAAAAGCTACCAACCACTATAACAATAACAAGAACAATTTTTACCAAAATGATTCTTCAATCATGTTGATAATGATTATAATGAAATCATTGAATCACAATGTGCTTAATTTCATATATTGCACAAAGCTTGCTAAGCCGCAGAAGATAATAAAGATGATCATGAAAACTCCAGTTACAAGTCCATAACACGAATATTATGCTCTAAAGTGATCATAGAAGAAAACAGAACAAGGGTTGCTATCCAGAATCTTCTAAGGTAAATCAAGATGAAGAAGTTCTTCTCTTTACTACATCAAGATCAACAAAGCTTCCAGAAGCTTATTAAGAAGAAGACTTCAGCAACTCAAGTGCTTTGGGCTGTTGTCCGAGAATAAGCTACTTGAAGAAAAGAAGACCACACATCAAGCTACAATACAATGTAATATTTTTAGTGTGTATTAGGATCTTCTGATGTATGCTTAATTTCTATTTTCATCCAACTTGTGTAGAAGCATATTACTATAAACAAATGTAAATCAAACAGTTGTTTGATGATACCTTGAGAGGATGGGTGAAGGTCTATGCTCAAGAAGATAGTGACTAAAGATCATTATGAAATTCTGGTAGTGAACTCTATTGGGTCAATGGTAGTCATGTCTCAAAAGGGATTAAGTTAAGGTCATCCTTGTGAGATGACTGATGGATAGATATCATTGGAAGGAAATTCTGGTAGGATATTCTGAGGTGTCGGATTCTTTTGGTTCAATGAACTTTATATCCAGTATGGATTCCTGAACGCGTCATTGGATGTTAGTCATTGGAGGTTTCCCATGCGATTGTAATCAAAATGGTTATAGTGGATTAAGCCCTTGAGTTCAAGGCGAAATCACCTTGGCAGGGTGGACTGGACTAGCTTGGGGGTTTCTCAAGTGGACCAGTATATATCACGTGTTCTTTATTTTTTCTTATCCCTAATAGTTTATATTTTCATAACTTAATTAGAAGCATTGCTTAGAAGCAATATCCAGAAGTGTTGTTTAACAAACAATGCTTAGAAGTGAATGTTTGTAAGAAAGGAAAACCCAATTCAAACCCCCTATTTCTTGTGTTTTCTTTACACCATCAGTCTGACCTTCCACCTTCTTAGGCTCAGCACTAGTTTCAACAGATTGTTTACCATAATCAATAACTTTCTGAGATACCAGAACAAACACTCAACCACTGCGGGTCACTCGGCTAGCTTTAACAATATTCTAAACATCTGATAAATACTTGATTGGAACTTCCTTACCATCCTTCCATATGGTAGCATTATACTTATAAGGCACGGTTTTATCATACTCGTAAAGAACATGTCCTGGTAAACAGATGACAAGAGGGGTCACAGCAGGCTTACTATGATATGCAATCTCCACGGTGTTGCTCCCCAAAATTTTCCCTTTTCATTTTTAACCCTAATTGGCTTATAATTCATCATCATATGCATACATACATGTCATTAGGTCTATACTCATGGACTCAAAGTCTTTCTCTATGAAAACAACTGTGAAAATTGATTGTTTCGTTAAGCAGCATTGTGAAGCAGAACTCGATGTTTTTTGCATTTAAGTGAACTCTGCACGTGTACCAAGATATCCAATTTATAATTAATCAATTCATCAACATATCAAGCTCTCATGCGTTCTGACACGCTCTGAATTGTGTAGAAAGTCAAGTGTTTCAATTGATTTGAGAGAGTGCATACAGAAATTTAGTATTTTGTGTTTCAAGCTCAGAAATTCATAACTTGAGATCGGAAAATGGTTTGGGAATGATTCTTCCGTCTTTAGAACCGTCTTAATACCTTCTTAAATTCATATTTTCAGGTCTAAGGCTAATTTTACGAGGAAGATTTTTAAAAGCGTAAAATACCTGAAATGCGTTATATAGTGGATATGTTGGCTCACTAGTTTTAAGATGCTTAAAATTTTGTAACTTCTGACCAAAAGATCATCTTTGAGTGGTTCTGGGAGCATTTGAATCGTATTGTTATTTCCATCAATTTTTGTGTTCGGCTCGGAAGCCAATTCATTGAGGAAGATATTTGAATGTGCGAATACTTTGAAGATATACAGTGAATATACCGTGAAAATAATGTGTTGAACCGTAGTTTTCCATATGATAAAAAATTCATAACTTTCGCCCAATCCGACGTTTTTGGATAGCTCTTTAGGCCCAAAAAAAATTGTCTTGATTTTAACTTTGATTCGTATGTTCGGGTCAGAAGTTAATTATTTGCAGAAGATCTCTGAAAGTGCGAATTACCAGAGAAAATTGCACTCCGAAATGGGTTTTTACCGTACCGTTTCTTGATTTTGAAAAATCGTAACTTTCTCAATTCTTACCAGTTCAAGACGATTCTCAAAGCTTGAGATCACAAATTTTATCCGCTATAACTTTGCTTCAGGTCCCGAGTTTAGATTGTGCTTTGTTTGTACGCCGTACACAAAATAAGCTGAGAAAATTTGCACGGTAAATTTTTACATTGAGTTCTTGCGGTTTAGGGTGCCGTAACTTGCTCAATTTTTATTGTAACAGAATGATTCTTTCGGTGCCACATCATAAATTTTGTCATCAACATTTTTGTTTCAAGTCGTGCATCAGGATTTTACACCGTATGTCATGAGCTTGGGGTTCGATCTCGCATTATGCACAAAATAAGCCGAAAATTCAAGTTTCGAGCCAAGACTATATATTTTTTATTTCAAATTTCAAACATAATCACACTCATAATTTCCAAGCTCACAAATCAAACTCACTTTTCTCTCAATTCTCTCTTAACTTTCTCAAGAAACTCTCAAGAACATTCATCACCAAAACTCAAATCTTCAAGAACTTCATCACTCAACCTCCACGAACTCTCACTCACTGCATCCACCACCGCAATCTTCCTCCGACCAACGTATTACCGCAGCTAGCTTCCTTCGTCCAGCTAGCATCCGCGATCTCCGCTTCCCTTTCTATTGTGGCTTCCGACGACATACTCCCTCCTTCGCACGCTTCCGCTCCGTTGCACGACTCGCGACAATTTCCTCCCTCCGGCATCACAATTTTCCGGCCTCTCTCACTCTTCCGATTGCAAAATCCGGCCAGCATCTTCTCCTTCTTTGATTGTTGCATTGATTTCCGAAAATTCCTTATAACTTCATGAATTAATTTCTTGAGTTGAATTATTACATGAGTTGATTGCTTTGAATTAAATTGAGGATTATTTATTTTTGAATTTCAATTATGTTGAAGTGTGAAATTGGTTGAATAATGACTTAATCGATTTAGATCTTGAATTTAATTGGTAAAATTAATGTTTATTTTGAATACCGAATTTTGGATCTAAATGTTGATTATTGAGTTTTGATGAGAATTAATTGTGTTTTCATGAGTTAATGCAATTTTTGAATCGATTTCTTGATGAATTCAATGTTTCGACATAAAAAAACTCAAATCTGATAAATTGCATTAACACTTGAATTGTGTTGTTTGAGGCTTGGAATCATTGCTTGAATGCGAAATTAATCGTTATAAAGTGTTTGTAATTTCCAAGCGATGATATATAAATCGATAAATATTTTGTGTATCCGTTTATGAGGTTTTAAACTCATTTTTGTTCGATACCAATACATGTAAGCATCGCTGCCCGGACATTGAAAATGGCTTGTAAATCTCATTTCAAAAGTTGTTTGATGCTTACTTGAGCATGTATGTACGTTTATGGATCGTTGGTGTTGAATTATATTATTTTCGACATGATTTTTTGGATGATTTTGTGATACGGCGCAATGCTGCCCGGTTTCGGTAAGTTGAGAATAAGGAAATATTTAAATGATGGATAATTCTCAAGGGACTTTGTTTTGGTACTTATACGATATTTAGGTCAAGTTTTGTCGATTTTAGATCGATATTTCATGCGGTTTATGTATTAACAACAATGTTGTTCAGAAATGGTAAGTGGTGCTTGCATGGTGATTTAATTCATGGTTGATGCTTATTTTAGCTTATTGGTTTGATGGGTACAGGTACCGTTTTAGATCGATTTTATTCTGAATTTTCACACACTTGCATGTGTTAATAAGTTGCTGCCCGGAGTTTACATTTGTGGTTCTAATGCATATTTAAATTCTATTTCTTCATGATTTAATCCAAAATTGAATTGATATGAGAATGCATAACTGCGATTTTGTTTCCTTGTTATTTATAACATGTTTGTTGACTTTTGCAAGTCATTTCAAGAGAGCTTTCAATCGTTTAATTCTTGATTATTCGATTGAAAAGCAGTTGCATTCCACTTTCTTTGTGGATTTGAGTTTACTTCCGACGCGATTGATTTTGTTTCTCATGCTATGAGATATATACACTGCTTGTGTTTTTGTCTAGATGTGAATTTTTATGCAGGTGTACTGTTTTTTATTTGGATATGTATGATGCGCATAACATGTGATTTATTTTCACATTATCGATACTTTGATGCATATGTTGAGTGCACGATCTCTGACCACTTTGTTTGTTAATGCTAGCTTGCACGAAGTTTTCCGGATTTCTCTGCTTTGCTTGCTTTATACGAACTCTTGTTCCTTTCATATTATACTGATTCTAGTTTATTTTTCCGTATCACTTACCGCTTTCCTTACCATTAGAAGTAGGAATATAGATGCATGACTTAGAGTCCCTACTTTAAAAGGACAATCTTTTTAAATTTTTCAAATGAGGCGATATTTGTTTTGCTCAAAGACCTCGATAAGGTAATGTTTGTGTTTGTTTGCATGCAAACAACCTCGAAAGGGGCGATTTTGTCTTGTTTGTTTAAAGACCTCAAAAGAGGAAATTTTTCTAAAGTCCCCAAAGAAGGAAATTCCCTCCCCCCTTTTACTTTGTTCTTGCTATCGAGTCAATAAGTGGATCAGAGGGCCTGCAATTGGCCCCCAACATTCTAGTCTATGTCGTTCTTAGCTCGCGTTGTATGTTGATACTTTGAACTGTGTCTATTCTTGTCCATCGAGACAAATAGAATGGAAAAGGGACCATAATTATCCCTCACTCTTTGTTATTCATTTCGATGATGTTAGCTCACGTTACTTTAAACGTCGATGCTCCGAGTTGTTACTCGATATCGGTACTCGAGCAAATCAAGTGGAAAGAGTTCCTTACTCCCACTTTAAGATATATTGGACTCTTTTGTTTTCTATTAGCTCGCATTTGATTTTGTTGTGGCTTCGGCTCGACTACGTTTGTTTGCACCTTGTGCTTATGATTTTCATTAGGTTGTAACCTTTGTATGCTCCCTTAGGATTCACTTGTTTCGTTTCTGATACAAGTTAGACATTGGGATTGTAATCCATGCGTGCTAACATAAGTAGAGATTTCCCTTGCAAACTCAACCTTAGGATCAATCATTGTATGATAACATTAGGGGTAAAGCTAGATATTTTCCCTTAGATGTTTTTCTTTTCTCTTTTTCATGATTAAGACTAAAACTCTCTTTTTCATTTGAAAATGCTAAAACACTTAATAATGGAAGATGTGAATCGTATGCAGTTGAGTCTTGTGGCGTAGAGCGAATCAGTTTAGATTGAATCTCGCTCTATTTTCACTTTGGACTTTATTACGGTTCAAATTGAAAATCCTTTTTCAAGGTAAAAGACATCAACCAATACAAACTCTTTTGCCTTTGGTCCTTTCTTTGAAACTCTCAAAAGGATGTGTTAATTCTACTTTGTGCAATACGAAGTGTAAATTCCCAAAGGTAGGGTGGCACTATGTCTACTTTCTAGAGCATGAATGTAGCATTATCCGCCTTTGGGCATTTTTCTTTTGAAAATACCTCTTCAGGTAAGAACGTGTTAATTCATTCCTATGCCAACGCGTGAGTCTCCAAAGGTCGAGCTGCGGTAGAAAGCGAAATTAATATTGTTCATAAAAAAATACAAAACAAACGGAAACTTTTGAGCCGAACTACGACGCTCTGATTCCTTAAAAGGGATACGTAGAAATTTGGTCTTGGGGCCTAGGCGAGCGAAACTTTGTAAATATTCTTTCTTTTCCCCGTGTTTTATTTTGCATGCATTCCCTCTTTGCATTTCTCCCTTAACTCTTAATATTTTTATTTGAACACACCTTTTGATTAGAACAACAAGAGTGGATCATGTGGAGTACCACAGATGTGTGGGGTGCTAATACCTTTCCCTCGTGTAATCGGATCCCTTACTCGTATCTCTCGGTCATTTGATCGTGATTTCCCTTCTCATGTTTACTCGATATTTACCTTTCCCTTCCCGTGGGATAAAAAATGTTCGATGACGACTTTATTGATTTTCTCTAGATGATACTCGGGCGGTTGTTTCAGCTGGAAACTTCACTAGGGAAAGATTGACCAATTGTTGGTCCACCCCGGAGTCGCTTCTATCTCTTTTTTTTCTTGTCTTTGGGTGTTATCTTTATGCTTTACAGTTTATTCAGTTGTACATGTTCATCTGAGCATATGTATGCATTGCATTTTATCGCTTTCAATATACTGGTGTTGTGCTGGTTTCTGTGTTTCCTTGTTTTTCTTGTCTTTGGGTGTTACTATTAAGGTAAAAGGCCCCATACCCAGGCCAGAGTTGTAAACTCTTAGGAACACATAGGAATAAAGTGGAGCATGACAGCTAGAGGGTGTAGATCTTTCTAGTTCGGTCATGTCGTCCATACTCAGGTGAGGTTTAAATGAGGTACTATCGTTATCATGTAGGTGTACGACGATAGTATTTTTAGGCAAACTCGGGATTCTGAGTTACCATTGACCTTACCTTGACCTAGTCTTTACCCGTGAGTGGAGTGGGATGATTTTTACAGGTACATATGGTGACTATATATTCTGATGGTGACCGTATGTTCTACTGGTCACTATGGTTCTTTGGTTATGTTCTGGACATGTGATCTTGGTATTCTCGGCATATTCAGAAACAACATAGAGGATACCCAGTGTTGTGGAAACGTTGATTCCATGTTATTGCACTTGCATCATGGTATATTTATTTTTACAAAAGAAATGTATAAAAAAATATGTATAAGAAAAAAGAGTTGACTTGCATATGTATACCATTTCCAGGTTAGTTAGAGATCGTCATTTTCATCAGGAATGGATAACAGCACAGGTATTGGAAAAGAGTTGCTTAGGAATACATTTTGTTACCATTTTCATGGATTTTATATAGCTCTACTGAAGGAAGTGGTGGTTCTTGTAAAAGTTCTGAATGAGAAGATTTTCAAAAATAATTATGGGAATTTGTTGCCATTGCTAAATATGAGTATGAGAAGTGGGATATGGTGTTGCTTTTGCAGTTTTATGACCCGTAACTGTGTTGCTTTACTTTCCAAGACTATCATCTATAACCAACGCTTGAGGAATATGATTTTCTCCTTGATATCGAGATTACGAGTCGTACCCTTCTTTGTCTGTGTGCCTGAGGTTCCCGATTATGTGGCTATCGCTAAGTCTCTTTATTTGAACCTTAGTGATGTGAAAGACAATTGGACGGATACGAGAAACACATCTAGTTTTCATCTGAATTTTCTGATATCCAAAGCTAAAGAGTTTTCAAGGAACAAAGGTTAGGTCGCGTTCAATGCATTGTTGGCCGCCATGATCTATGGGATTGTCGTTTTGCCCAACATAGAGAATTTTGTAGACTTCTTAGCAATTTGTGCTTTCAGGAATGGAAACCCGGTGTCAATTATTCTTTCCAACACTTATTATGTTATTCATTCCTGACACAGTAAGAAAGAAAGTGTCGTCTGCTTCATTCCTCTTTTATACAAATGGCTTATGTTGCATATGCCCACGAGAGGTCCGCTTGTAGACTCCACAGATTTTCTCCTTTGGTATCGAAGGATCATGGCTCTTACTTCTTATGATGTCGTCTGGAACAACATAAGAGGTGTAAAAGAAATCATTGTAAACTGCGGAGGACTTTCCAACATGCCTCTCACGAGGACGAAAGGCTATATCAATTATAATCATATCTTAGCGTGGCGTCGACTAGGATACATTATGACTAATAAAACCACCGATCGTGAAGTGGAATAAACCGTTTATTTCGAAAAAGGTGAGAATCATATCTTGTTAGAAAGGATCATAAGTACCTGGGGTCAAGTTCACAAGAAAGGACAACTTTCTTCAGTCAGAGAGGATGTTTGGCTCTAGATCCGTATGTGAAGTGGGTCAAGAACCGAGCAAAGGTGATGTTGTTGCCTTTCAAAAAGGAAGCGCCTTTATATCTGCAACCTACCTTTGATCCTCCAGCCAATGGTCAGTTAGCACCAGATGCAACTGTCAACCAATCACTTCCTCCTGAATCGTCCAATCAACAACCAGTTCTAGATGTTTCGAATTTTGTGCCTTTGGAATTATACAAACATGTTAAAGTTGATAGTCTCAAGTTAGAATTGGAAAAGCAGGAGAAGAGTATGGAGCTTTCTTTTGCTATGCAAGAGAGAAAGAAGATGCTTCATGAAGCCCGAATGAAAGACAAAGTGCTAGAATAACATGGTTTGTTTGAAAGATAGAAGAGACCAAGACTTAAAAGTTCCCGTACTGCTTCTAATCAGACAGAGGTGGTAGGAAAAGTCCAGGTCGATCTTGCAAAGAGTCAACGGAAGTTCGAAAGAATTCAGTTGTCCAAAGACAAGATGCAGGAAAATCATAGAGGGGAAGTCAAAGCTTTGAAGAACCAGCTCGGAGAGGAGGAAGCTAAACTAAAGAGGTTTGTAAACATAGAGAGGATTTCGAGATGCAAATCCAAAGTCAGCAAGTGGAGATTGACCAGTTGACTAATCAAGTTGATGAGCTCGAGATTCAGCTCAAAGAGAAAGATGATCAGAAGCTACCGGACGAAGCCCGTTTGAAGGGGAGAGGTATCTAGTTGGATCAAGTGATTGAAGAATTGGAAAAGCTCAAAGCTCAATTAAGAGTTTGACATCAATTCTCAGCTTTGTTGGTCTTGCTTTTACTTGTTAGGTTCACTGCCAGATTTGTTGGACGAGTTCCTTTTGACATTATCTGTATGAACTCGTTTTGAGAAAGCCTTTGTATGGATGGTTATTTTATGATATGAGCAGTCTCTTTATTTAATGATGATTTTTTTATATCTTTTTTTCCTTTTGTTCTTGATGAAAAATCTTTGATTTTCCTGGAAATGGTAAAACATTGCATGCATTCATTCATATCATATCATGACAGGTGGTTCCAGCAGGTTTTCTTACTTATAATCCGGTTCTTTTCAGAGATTGCTACTTCAAATTCTCACTGATACAACACTATAAGTAATGCAAGAAGACAGATGGAATAAATCCAAGCCGATGTTGCTATTATGTGTGTCAGGATGGACACATGTGTTGAACAGCTAATGGAGATCATTTAGAATATGGCCCATCAGCAAGAAGAAATGAGAGCCTTGATTGTGAGGCCTGTTGAGACTACATATGAAAGGGTTGAAACTATGATCACTCCTCAAGGAAATAATGGTAATCCAGGAGGTGTGACTCTGAATAGTAATCCAGGAGGTGCGACTCTGAATGGTAATCCAGGAGGTGCGAATTTGAATGGTAATCTAGGTGGTCAGAATCTGAATACAAATGCTGGTGGTAATCACCAGAAGGGTCCCACTGTGAACCTTGGTAATCCTGCTAGTAATAATCAAGGTATTCCTTTGGTACAAGTTAAGGGAAATCAACCTCCACCCACTCATACTCATCAGAACAATGATCAACCTTTTGTTCAGCCAATGCCTGTTCGCATACCTGTTCAACATCTTGAGAATGATAAATATGAGGACTGGATTTCTAATGTTGATGTATTCCTTAGGGCTCCATGGTCCTTGACATGAATGACTTGGGACTACTCCCCAGAGTGAGGATTCCTCCAAAATTTAAAGTGCCAGACTTTGTGAAGTACAAAGGCACCTTATGTCCAAGGACACATGTCAAGTCCTTCTATAGGAGGATGTCAGCATACCCTGATGACGAGAAGTTACTCATGCACTTATTTTAGGACAGTCTGATAGGTGGGTCGTTAGAATGGTATATGCAACTTGAGAGCAATTGTATTCTTACTTGGAGAGAGATAGTTGAAGCTTTCATCCAACATTATCGATACAACTCTAACATGGCACCTACAAGAACTCAATTGCAGAATTTGTCGCAGAAACAGAATGAGTCATTTAAGGAATACGCACAGAGATGGCGTGAAATGGCGGTTAGGGTCCAACCTCCAATGATGGAATGGGAAATGGTAGACATGTTTGTCGGCACTCTGCAGAGGCACTACTATAATGCTTGTAGTACTTCTGATACTTTTTCTGAGTTGGTAACCTACGGGGAAGGAATTGAAGTTGGCATTAAGATTGGAAAGATTCAGAAGTAAGTTTCTGGAACTAACTCTGGTAATGCAAAGAAGTCTTTTGGTGGCTACCAGAAGAAGAAAGAAGGTGAAGCCAGTGCAAGCGAAGGGGTAAAGAAAAGGCTTATCAGGAGTTTAATCATCTAATTGCTGTTGTGACGATCTCAACTGCTGCACCTCAGTGACAAGCATATGTGCCTAGGCAGGGCAGTCAGCAGGTACAGAGGGGACCTCTAAGAAATATGGATGCACTTCCTATGTCTTATTCTTAGTTACTACCTCAGTTACTCGAGTTGAAGTTGGTTGAGAAGCGTACCTTGCATATTAATCCTGAAAAGGTGCCCCTAAACTTTGATGTTAATGCATGTTACGAGTGTCATTCTGGAGCATAGGGGCATACTATTGAGAGTTGTATAACATTCAAACACAAAGTACAGGACTTGCTGGATTCACAGACTATCAATTTCGGGCCAGTGCCAATGCCCAACATTCTCCAACAACTTTTGCCATCTCATGGGGCGTCACTATTAATGCCATTGTTGAAGACGAAAGTCTGAATTTGGTTATGGATGTAGACCAGCTGATTATGCCTCTATCATTTGTGAAAGAGCAGTTGTTGTAGAAGGGCGTGTTCTTAGGTTGTGGTATTGACTGCGAAGATTGTTTGATTTAGCCAGAGGGTTGTAAATGTCTGAAAGATGAAATACAAAGGTTGATCATTAAAGGAACTCTTTAGTTTGACCGTGTGGTTGTTGAGCCTAAGGTTGAGGAAGATGTTAATTGGTGTAAGCCCTAGAGGCCAATACTTTTGGTACTTGTGTCGAATTATTTATTAATAATAAAAGGCATTTCTTTATTATGGTTGCTTTTCCAAAATAATAAAGTCCCTAGAATAGTTTGTCTATTTAATGAAATGTTAAGTGTGAATTAATTATGAGATCCCATTAAACATAAGAACATTATTCTTAAAGTATCAGTAGTCGAGCTTTATTGCAAAGTGGGATAACATTAAAGTATTGAAATAATTATGAAGATAGACTAATGATCACACCTCATGGTTCATGGATAAGGAATTATCAAGTCTTGACATAGGTATGAATATTATGAGTAATATTTATACTGGATTGACCCACTATGAGAATACTACATAGAATGTTATGCAAGGTGTCATAAGTTATTCTCATGACGATAATAGTGTATACCACCCTTTGACCTGAAACCACTATGGACCATAGATGTAGAGTTAAGTATTTTATTGTTGATCAAACATCATCCGTAACTAGATGACCATAAAGACAATTAATGGGTACTTCATAAAGCATGTTGAGGGACATGAGTGACCTAGATGAAATTTGCCCATCCTGCGTAACAAGATAAATGTCTAAGGGCCCAATATTGAACTAGACAAGGGTGACACGGTCTATTCCTTGTGTTCAATATAGACATAAGGGAAAAAAGGTAATTGTACATACACATATTATCATGAAAAGGTTTTGTCAGATCACATGATATTTTCGTGACTTGGGTAGCAGTGATGTGTTTCTAGATACCGCTCACTGTTTATTATGTTAAATGTGTGATTTAATATAATTGCCAATGTCATGAAAACCTACAGGGTCATAAACATAAGGATAGGTTAATGAGAGATAGAGTAAATAAGGAACACCATAAAGTACGGTGCACTTAAGTGAATTGTAGAACACCGTAAGGTCCGATACACTTAAGTGAAATATGGAATGCGGTAAGGTACCACGCGCTTGAGTGATATGTGGTATATCATAAGGTATGATACTTGTAGGCTTAATTGGGCTTTTAGCTTATAGCCCATATAAGTGGTTCTATAAATAGAACCCTTGCGCTGAAGCATTTCACTTGATTAAATTTTGGTCCTGAAACCCTAGCTGTATTTTGTCTCACTCTCTCACTCAAAGTTTTCTTTCATAAGCAACTAGCACTATGACTGGAAGCAATCTGTTCATGTGGACTGAGTAGAGACATTTTTATTCATCAACGTTCATGGTCACAATATCAAAGGTCTGAATCACCATAAGAGGTAATGATTTCTATCACTGACCATGCCCATTCGTAAGGGTCACTAAAGGAAAATTTTAATTTTCTGTTGCGTTTTAGATCGCAATTTTCCTTCAGATGAGGTTGGCGTGATTATAATTCCCTTCAAGTCAAAGATAATTCTTGTGCCTATCACAATTCTGATTCTTGTCAAGCAGTCGCCACTGACCATCACTTTACCTGGTCCAGTGTCATATGTTAGTGACAAGGTGATTCCCTGGAATTATGGTGGTGAATTTTACTACCAGGGGCCGAAACATGTAGTTGAGAAGCCTGAGAAAAGTAAATCTGAGGAAGATAAGCCTGAAGTTCATGACATTGTTAGTGAAAGCAGTATTACCCGAAGTGGTTGGATTTTCGCTACAGCTGATCGACCTGAAAGTAGCGTGGGTGCCTTAGCTAAGGTTAAGGGCAAGCAGATTATGGTTAATGGTGGAAAACCAGGGCAGAATTCTCTTGTCCCGATCTTGAATGTCGATATGGCCAAAGATGTGACAAAGTTGATGAAATACATAAAGAAGAGCGATTACAAGATAATCGATCAGTTGAGCCAGACGCCTTCGAAGATTTCAATTCTTGCTTTGCTCCGGGATTCTGAATCTCACAGAAATGCGTTGATGAAGTTATTGGGGACTTCTTCTTTTCCTCGGGAAATTTCAGTTAATTAAGTTGAAGGAATCGTGGCTAGAAACTCTGTGAGCAATGGGCTTGGATTCACAAATTTTGATTTACTTCCAGAGGGGAGGAAGCATAATAAGGCAGTGCACATCTAAATGGGTATTGCAAAGACTACCTTATCCCGTGTGCTGGTCGACACGGGATCATCCCTCAATGTTCTTCCAAAGTATGCTCTCATGAAACTGGATTATGAAGGGGTCATGCTAAGGCCTAGAGATTTGGTGGTTAAGGTGTTTGACGGGTCAAATAGAACTGTGTTTGGTGAAGTTTATCTGCCTATCAAGATAGGTCATCAGATCTTTAACGTAATATTATTTATCAAGGATATCAATCCTTCCTACTACTACTTGTTAGGGCACCCGTGGATCCATGAGGCTGGTGCTGTAACTTCTACTTTGCACTAGAAGTTAAAATTCATGGTTAATGGGAAAGTGGTCACCATTTGTGGTGAAGAGGATTATATTGTTAGTCATTTGAGTACCTTCTGGTATGTTGAAATTGATGGGGAGGTACATGAGACTCCGTGCTAAGCATTTGAAACTGTGCAAGTTGTCATGACTCTTCGTCAAGAGGTTAAAAAGTCAGAGGTCTCTATGACATCTTACCAACAAGCTCGGGCAGTTGTAAAATCTGGTCACCTTGAAGGCTGAGGCAGAGTGTTGGATCTCCCTACGTAGAAGGATAAGAAGGGTTTGGGCTTCAAGGCTGGACGAAGTGTGCATACTACCGTTCTAAAGATTCAAGGTACTCCCCCTCTGATAAAATGTGTCAGTGGTGGTATCGTCCATGAGGAAGCTCATGTTGTGAGCGAGGAAGGTGATAGTGACAGTGAAATGGACAAATGGATTCTTCCTACTGTTTCGGGTCAAGAGCATGTGAATTGGTTTGCCGAAGACGTCACCAAAGTCACCCGCTATAAAGAGTAATTTTCTTTTATTTTTATCATGCAATAATTCCTACGTTCTGCCCAAGACGTAGTGATCATACTATAGGGTCACAATGTTTTCAATTTCAAAATTATCATCAATAAAGGACGTATTTTTGCATTCAAATATTCCTCTCCTTCTATTTCTCTTTATTTTTCAAAAATTGGCAATGTGTTTTTATTTTTATTTTTAAATCTTAAACTAAAATAAAAAAATTTATAATCATGCTGATACAGTCCTCCATTAATCCCAAATTATTTCAAAAACGATTCTTCTATGACTCATTATGACTTTGAAAATCTAATATATCAAGTTGATGAAGAAGTTGAAGAAGATTGTGAACTTCCCAAAGAGCTAGCCAGATTGTTGAGGCAAGAGGAAAAGGTCATTCAACCGCACCAAGAGACTTTAGAAGTGATCAACTTGGATACTAGGGAGGTCCCAAAAGAAGTCAAGATTGGGGAAGCATTAGAAGACAGTGTCAAGTGAAGATTGATTAAAATTCTCCGAGTGTATGTTGACGTCTTTGCTTCATCTTATGAAGATATACCTGGTCTAGATACAAATATTGTCATGCACAAGCTACCGCTTAAAGAAGATTGTCCTCCACTCAAACAAAAGCTTCGAAGAACTCATCCTGAGATGTCTAAGAGGATCAAAAAGGAGGTTCAAAAGCAGTTTGATGTAGGTTTTATGAAGGTTATCTCTTATCCTCAGTGGATTGCAAATATTGTACCAATGCCAAAGAAAGATGGCAAAGTGAGAATGTGTGTGGATTATAGGGACTTGAACAGAGCAAGCCCTAAAGATTATTTTCCGCTCCCTCATATTGATATTCTGGTCGATAATACTACTCAAGCTAAAGTGTTTTCCTTCATGGATGATTTTTCTGGCTATAATCAGATCAAGATGGCGCTGGAAGACATGAAGAAGACTACTTTTATTACACCTTGGGGAACATTTTGTTACAAAGTGATGCCATTTGGTTTGAAGAATGCAGGGAAACATATCAGTGTGCAATGGTCACTCTCTTTCATGATATGATACATAAAGAGATTGAAGTATACGTTGACAATATGATTGTCAAATCCCAGATAGAAGAGGAACATCTTGTCCACTTGCTAAAACTGTTTGAAAGGTTAAGGAAATTCAGTTTGAGGCTGAACCCTAACAAGTGCACCTTCGGGGTGAGATCAGGGAAGTTATTAGTAAGCGAAAAAGGAATTGAGGTTGATCCTGCCAAAATAAAGCGATACAAGAAATGCCTGAGCGAAGAATAGAAAAAGAGGTTTATGGTTTCTTGGGGAGGTTGAACTACATTTCTAGATTCATCTCTCATCTTACAGCCACTTGTGAACCAATATTCAAGCCGTTGAGAAAAGATCAAGCGGCCAGGTGGGACAACAATTGCTAAGCGGAATTTGATAAAATAAAAGAGTATTTGCAGGAACCTCAAAATCTCTCGCCTCTAGTGGAAGGCAGACTCTTGATAATGTATCGAACTGTGTTGAAAAACTCTATGGGTTGTGTACTAAGTCAACATGACGAGACTGATAGGAAAGAGCATGCTATCTACTACCTGAGAAAGAAATTCACGGATTGTGAGTCGAGATATTCATTGCTGGAAAAGACTTGTTATGCATTCGCATGGGCAGCAAAGTGTCTCAGACAGTACATGCTGACTCATACTACTCTGCTGATATCCAAGATGGATCCAATCAAGTACGTTTTTTAAAAGACATCTCTCACGGGAAGAGTAACCCATTGGCAGATGATTTTGATAAAATATGATATCCAATATACTATCCAAAAAGATATTAAAGGTAGTGTATTAGCAGATTATCTTGCTCACCAGCCTGTGGAAGATGACTATCAGTCGATGAAGTTTGAGTTTTCGGATGAGGACATCATGTACATATGGGATTACAATATTCTCGGCCCAGAGGAAGGACCCGAGCTAGGATCGCGATGTACAATGGTGTTCGATGGTGCCTCCAATGCATTGGGTAATGGTGTGGGTGTTGTTACTACTTCTCCGAAAGGTTTTCATACTCCTTTCACTGCCAGAATTTGCTTTGATTGTACCAACAACATGGCTGAGTATGAAGCTTGCATCTTTGGGTTAGAAGCTACTATTGATTTACGAATTAAGTTCTTGGAAGTATATGGGGATTCTGATCTTGTAATCAGTCTGATTAATAGAGAATGGGAGACTCGTAACCCGAATTTGATTATGTATTGTGAGCATGTTATGAAGTTGATCTCGTATAGTTATGATTGATGGTTTACTATTCCCTGCATATTTTGTAATCCTAGACATGCCAAAAGATTATGAGACACCACTAACTCTTGTAAAACAATTTTTGACAATTGGTAAATCTCTTATTAATGTTGAACTTGGTGAGTTAACTTTGAGGTTTAACAAAGAAAATATAGTCTTTAGCATGTTTAAAGAAATAAAACACCATGAGGAGAACCCTCAATGTTATCAGGTAAACATTTTGGATAAGGTTGTGAATAAGATCAACGATGTAAGTACCACTACATAACTAATGGATCAAGTCATTATTAATTACATAGAGAAGGTTGAAGATGATTTTGATATTGAAGTAGATGAATGTTTACTCCAACTTCAAGAAACACAGGTTGAAGATGCAACAAGAAAAATTGAATAATTAACTGGAACCAAACAACAAAGCCAATAAATAGTTCAAAAGGATACCGAATTTAAGGAACTACCAAAGAACTTGAAATATGTCTTTTTAGGTGAGAATCCATTATAACCTGCAATCATCAGCAACTCATTGACAGATTTGGAAAAGGAAAAACTATTGAGAGTGCTAAAAGACAACAGGAGAGCACTTAGTTTGAGTGTGAGTGATCTGAAAGGAATTATCTTAGCCTATTGAATGCATACGACAAAATTGGAAGAAGAATCCAGACCTCTAGTACAACCATAAAGAAGATTGAATCCTACAATGAAAGAAGTGGTTAGGAAGGAAGTCTTAAAATTACTTGAAACATATATGATTTATCAAATTTCTGATAGTTCTTGGGTGAGTCCAATACATGTAGTCCCTAAGAAAGAAGGTGTGGAAATTATCATAAATGAAAAGAACGAGTTAATTTCAACTCGAACGGTTACTGGATGGTGGATGTGCATCAATCATAGGAGGTTGAACCAAACAACAAGAAAATATCATTTTCCATTTCCTTTTTTGGATCAGATGTTAGAGAGATTAATAGGTAAAGCTTACTGTTATTTCTTGGATGGATATTTGAGATATAATCAAATTGTTGTAGATCCCGAAGATCAAGAAAAGACTATTTTCACATACCCTTTCGGAGTTTTTGTATACCGCGGGATGCTATTCAGTTTGTGCAACGCTCCTGCCACTTTTCAAAGATGCATGCTTTCTATATTTTCGAATATGATTGGATCATATATTGAGGTATTTATGGATAATTTTCTATTTTTGGTGATAATTTTGATAATTTCCTGATACACCTCAATGTTTTTCTTGAGAGATGCATCGAAAGAATGAAGGTTTTAAATTGAGAAAAAAAATCATTTAATGGTAACTTAGGGTATCTTTTTGGGGCATAAAATCTCAACAAAAGATATAAAGGCGGGTCCAACTAAGATAGAGGTGATTAAAAAATTACCACTCCTCTAAATGTTAAGAAATAATATTGATAATTAAGAGATAAATGTCGAAGTTAGTAAGGACAAAGAGGAGAAAATTCAAGATGTTGGTAATATATTTAGTAGATATGTCTTTAAAGAAGTCAATAAAAATGAGAGTATTGATAACATTGAAAATGAAAATGAAAAAGTCAGTCAATATGTTAGTGGGGATGTTAGTGAAGATATCAAAGGAATTGAAGGTGTCATTGAGAAAGATGATGAGGTTGTAAGTGAAGTATTAGTGACATTGATGGTTTTATTGAGAAGGATGATGTGGTTGTAAGTGAATATGTTGGTCATGATGTCAATAACAATGAAGAAGTCATTATAGAGACTGAAAAATTTGTGAGCGAAGATTTCTAGAATAATGTTAGTAACATTGTCAATAACAATGTAGATGTCATTGATGAGGTTGAGGAAATCCTAAGAGAAGATATTAATGATGATGTTGATGAGCTTGCTCATGAGCCCCTATTGTAATAAACAAACAAAAAAGGGGAAGAAAGTGACTAAAGAAGTTGTTTCTTTGGTTGAATCAAAGAAGAAAAGTAAGAAGACCAATGTTAACAAGTAAAAGGGTGTGACTGAAAATAAGAAGAAAATATCTGAGAAAAGGAATAATATTATTCTGGTGGAAAAGAAAAATAAGAACAATGACAAAAATAAGAAAAGTAATGGTAAAAGTAAAGGTGTTGAGAAGAAAGATAAACAAAGTCTGAAAAGAAGACTGACAAGAACATTACTATGAAAAGGAAGAAGATTGTGAATAAGAATGTCGAAGACCATGTCAATGACACTTCAGATAATATTGAAGATGAAGATATTTTGATAGAAATTTCTATTAAAAGCGATAAAAAGGTGATTGGTGGAAAAATGCTTTCCAAAAATATTTCAAATGTTCCCCTTGACAATGTCTTTCTTCATTCTGAAAAGAGTGTAACCAAGTGAAATTTTTTATATGAGAGATTAGCTCATGAGAGGAAACTTTTTGTTGAGGCTAAAAAATGCAATGAAATTATGGAGCTCCTCAATGACGTTCAGTTATTAAAAACTGTGATGAATGTTGATTGATATGATCCAAAGTTGATGAAGGAATTCATTGTTAACTTGCCTAAATGTTTTAATGATGTTGGTTGTGGTGATTACATGAAGTTCCATATGAGGGTGCATTTCTTTGATTTTTCTCCTACTATTATTAATTAATACCTTGTTAAGGAAGATTGATCATAGTTGAATGTCTTCAATCTTTGAAGACCATTGCTAGAGAAATCATTGGTAATGTACATGAGAATTGGTCTTTAAAGGGGTTGTTGGTTTCTTATAATCTTAGTGTGAAGTATGACATTATGTATAAAAAGGGAGTAGCAAATTGAACTCCTTCCTCTCATAAATTAGATATTACCCCTAGTTTTGTTGGTATTCTAATTCAGATAGGTAATCGGTTTGCTTTTGATTTTGGCGAATATGTCTTTGAGCAAGTGGTTAAATAAGTTGGGTCGTAATCAATTAGAATTCTCATTTGATTTCCTTCCCTAATTTTTTATATATTAAGTGATCAAAAGAATGGTATTATTACTAGTGTTGTTGTTTTTGTTTATCATATGTGTTTTTGAAGCTCTAATTTTAAAAATATGCTTAAATCTTTGCACTTTTGCTTTGCCTACAAAATAGTCAAAGAGAAAATTTGTTAAGTAAAATGTCTTGACTTGATAGACATTTTATCTTTCTTTGACTTTGATGTGCGCTTCTCTTTCTATTTGTGACCCATTCAACATTTATTATAAGATGTGTTTATGTTTTAGTTCAACCAGAAATTTGCAAAGATTTTTGTTTAAAAAAATATTTTAATTCAAATGAGATTGAAGAAGATTTTATTAACTCATAAATCGGAAATTTTAGTAAAAAGATTGGTTGTTAGTTTCGAATTCAATTGGTTTTTGGTTAAACCCTTTTGGACTTTTTGGTTGGATCACTTTTGATATTTAAGGAGAATGTTCTCCTTATTTGAAGTCTCAAGCTTTTGAAGAAACATATTAGATGTGTCGAAATAGATTTCTCTTGAGATTTTGTATTTTGTTTATTGTGTGATACTTTATCTCAAAGAGTCTTTCATACATTGAAATATAGAGTATTTGATTTTCATTTGTGATTTTAATCACAATACAAATAAATTGTTTTTACAAATACTTAAGAGAGTGTTAAGTTGCTTTGTCTCTTAGAGTTTGTCCTAGTTTATATTTTATTGATTGTCAATTTAGTCTTTTAGTTTATTTCTTGTAACTGAGTCTCCTTACATAGTTGCGCACTATAAGATTGAATGCTTAATTGTTTTTATGCATGTCATAAATCAAACTATTTTCTTAAAATCAACGCAATATGTTTCTAGTCTATTAGTCAAAGATTTGGATCAAGAAACACATGAAAACATGATTCAAATTGTTCCAAATCTCTGTTTAAAATAACACGTCAATTTTATTAAAATTTGAATCTTTGGAAGTGTGGTTCGAATCAGAGAATTGGCTGACTTGAGTCAAAATTGAATGTGAAAAATCTAAATTTGATTATGTCCACTTGATTCAAATCATGAAAAAGAGTGACTCAAATCAAATATGAATTTTGAAAAACAGGATTTTGTTTCTATGCATTTGATTCGAATCACAGAAAAGTCTGACTCGAATCATAGAGATTTTGATTTGAATCATTAAAAGGCTTGACTTAAATCAAATCATGACTGCAAATTTTGAATTTTGATTATGTAATCTTGATTCGAATCGAATCATGAATTTGTCTAACTCAAATCACATGACTCGAATAATAAAAAGCTTGATTTAAATCATACAAAAAAAAATTCTTTTTTAATTCTTAATCCAATTTATTCACTCTCTTAACTCTACTCAAACAATTTGTTCTTTACTCGAACCAAATGAGTATTTTTGTTTCTCATTTTTATGCCTTATCTCCAGCTCATATATATATATATATATATATATATATATATATATATATATATATATATATATATATATATATATATATATATATATATATATATATATATATATATATATATATATATATATATATATATATATATATATATATATATATATATATATATATATATATATATATATATATATATATATATATATATATATATATATATATATATATATATATATATATATATATATATATATATATATATATATATATATATATATATATATATATATATATATATATATATATATATATATATATATATATATATATATATATATATATATATATATATATATATATATATATATATATATATATATATATATATAAAATCCTTCTCATAATAACACTCTATTACTTAGAACACACAACACAATTTAATCTCAAACTTTCAAAAGACATTTTGAGTTTTATTTTCAGTTTGCAGTCGGAATTTTTCTTCATCTTCAACCTTTAGAGATTTGTGAGTAAGTTTGTTTGTGATTAACATTAAAATTTCGAAGATTTCTTAACATGCGGTTGAGATTGACAATCCCATTGTAAAAGAGTTTTGGTAGAACTGTGTGGAAACTCCTGCAAACGGAGCTAGACAGAACCGTGGACAGACAACGACAGGATGCGTGTCATAATTTATGGTGGTGCCATATCTCCCTTTGACAAAATTGTGTGCCACTTGATGCACACAATCTATAGGAATTTTGAACCCGAATAGAGAGAACAAAAATGCAAAGTGGAGTCAAACTAACCAATTCTTTCCAATGTAAAACCAACTATTTCTTTCACTTCCCAACTATACCTTCCATTCCAAAAAGAACCCATTCGTGTAATTCATCCCGCACTAAATTTCTAAATTTCTAAATTATTATTAATCCGTCAATTTAAGATGCAGTCATGTGTCATTGAAATTTGAAATTCATAATCTTTTTATTTTTTATTTACTCCTTTGTCACAAGAAGGAAGTTTATCCTTGTAGAGTTAAGCGAGGACATCCATAACCAGAAAACTTATAAATGATGACATAAATTAAACTACTAGAATGAAATATATAATCAAATTTGAAACATAAACAATGGTAAATCAAACAATCCTGATGGGCATGAATGATCAATTTCTACTTGCAATGAATGATCAATTTCTTGGCAACTAATTTAATCCCCGCACTCTGATGATAGTCATACAGATCTAAGGAGAAGACTGCATCAACAAATGTCCCAGGCTTGAACATGGCACCAAGCTCTTCAGCATCGAACTTGCTGAAGAGAAGTCTTTGCACAGATCCAGATGATTCTTTTTGATATATTTCTGTTGCATAAATGGCAATCTCTTCGCATACTGCTGTAGGTATACTGTAATGTATGTGTCACAAATGTCAGAAATTATCATTTAGAGTAATGAGTAATCAAATAAATATATGTGTGCGCACGTGTACAGGTCAAGAACTTACTGCAATCTGATGGTAGGATAGTTGTAGAAGCCCTCTTTCCTGGTAACAACTGGTCTCCAATCAGAGCTGCTACCAGATTCTGCGGATAACTTACGTGCAACAGTGTCACATGCTTCAAGAACATTGCATAAACTTGGTGATGGATCAACCACAAAGTTCAACCGTGGCCGTCCAGCACTATCAACAAACTTTGTGCTTATTCCAAACCGCACTTTCAAACCAGAAGAATGAAGCTGAAATGGGAAACCTTCATGAAGTAATTCTATCCTTTGACTGCCACGATAAGATGGAACAAGGGACACATCAATAGAAGAAATAGATATTTTTTCGGGCTCCAAAACAACAATAGAGCTGCTGCTAGTCTGAAGCACAGAAAATGTGGCTGCAGAATCAGGTGATTGTACGGATTTTTCATCCATCGCAACATCTGCCCTAACGGATTCCCTATTAATTTCATCCTGAAGATCACGAAAGCTAAAAGAATCTCCAACATTTGGGACATCCACATTTGTGCTGCTTGTTGCAAGAGAAAGGATTGGATGATTTTTATCTGCAGTTTCAGGAGATGATACCAACACAGAATCCTTATTCATATTTAACAAACCCCCTTCTGACCGAGATTTCTCACTACTGCGACTTCTTGTAACAGCATTTGGTGAAACCCAACTATTTTCGGTGAATACATCTGGGAGACTTGACTCCTGCAAGGACAAAGAGATTATCATTATTTTTACTATACATTATCAATCTCAACTAATGTCAGAAAATTCATTATCAGGGATGAAAGTTTTGGATTAACAGGGTACAAATATTACAGAACAACGAATGTTGTTTCTAAATTTTATTGAAGAAAATGAGAAAAACATAACTGCATTCCAATAAACAGTTAAAACACAAATCAGGTTTAGAAACTCGATGTAACCACATGTTTTTTCTCTGTAAAGTTAATAAGAATATTGATAAAGCGACATTAAATTAACAAATAGTCTGGTTTTGCATTTTACTTATGATTTGAGAAAGCAAAAAAAAAAATGCATCAACTAATACAGAAGCAATGGCTGAGTATTTGTTTGCAAAGACTTAATAAGGACATTTAGAATTACAAATTACCAAGAACAGAACTGTTGCACAGTATTTGAGAACTTCGAGATTCATCCGAACATCACCTAAGCTCCTGAAGATTCAAAGAAAAATATAAGAAAAACGAAATTGAATATAGCAAATGACTATAAGGCATGTGATATAAGCCTTTACTGGCACAATTACCTGTGTGTCTGCTGCCCAAGACCAAAATAGGTAGCAAGAGTAGCCATCTGCAGTGAATAAAATTCCTAACTGTAATTAACAATTTACAAATGCTGTCGTAACCTAAATGAACTAAATCAACTCCCACAAAATCAATGCTCTAGTTTGCATTTAAAGGGACATTTCGAAGAGTTTTTGACTTATATCTTACATGTAAGCATAGTTCTAAATTATAGGCCGGAGCCACAATTGCAGCCAGAATATAAAGGTTTTAAAGGTCTCCACAATCGTAGAGTAATCAAACTTGCAGCCTCGTTGGCCACATTTGTTGCATTTGTTGCATTATCATGGTTTAAAGCACATTCACCCGCAACCATAATTTAGTACCATAACTAGGGGTGGTAAAACGGACCCGATACACCGGGCAAGCCCATCCTTCCCGCACTTTTTCATGGAGAGGTCCAACATTTTAGACCTGCATCCTCTGTTATGTCCGCGCTGCCCCGCCCCGTTTATTTGTGGACGCGAGCATTAACATAATTTTTTTCAATTTTCAGGCTTTAAAGGTGCCGTGTCCGTGGGCCCACCCTCATTTTTAGGGATAGGCCAAGGTTTTAGGCTCGCGCCTTACAAATGCCTGCCCCACCTCATTTTTCACTGAGGACTTTCGCAGGGAGAACATGCCGGTTTGCCATGCAAGTATTTAAAAAAAATGATATTCAAAACTGTTTTAAGAATTTCCTCTTCAGTTATAATAAATTCAGCTAATGCATAAACTCTTAACTCCCCTGAATGACATCTTAACTCCAAGTATATATAGAATGATTATGATACCTTCATGTTACCCGCTCTTCTTCCAAACTTCTGAGTCAACAAAACCAAAGAATCAATAGTGCCTTTTGGTTCAGGCGGTGTTTGATTAATAGCAGCAAAAGCATCTTTAACCCTAACACAATCAAATCTTATGATATTATGCCCCGCCCAAATCCTCCCTGCACAAAATCACCACAAACCCTAACATCAAAAACCCTACCATTTCACACATAAACAAACCAGAAAACATAGCTAAAACGTTAAACGAACCGTGAAGAAGATCATATACAGCATGAGCGATGTCGGCGAATGTAGGAGCAGACGAAACAGCTTCCGCGTTGATTCCGTTACATCGCTCCGAAAAAGGAGTGATGAGTGAAAGGTCCGCCGGTCTGACCAGAGTGGAGTAGTTTCGAAGCTCTGTGAGTTTCCGTGGACATACCAGAATCGCTCCGAATTCTAAAATGGCAAAACCCTGACCGGGTCGGGTCGGCACGGTGGTTTCTACGTCGAAGAATACGATTTCCGATCGATCATCGCTTAGAGGAGGTGGACCCATTTTTTTGAAATGAAGTTACCAGAATTCAGAAATGCTCCTACTATAAATGATGTGTACTTTAAGGTTTATATTTAGGCGCCAACGTATTTATAGGAATGGATAAGAACAGAACATTCTAAGATGTTACGAGTGGGTTTGTTTTTGTCATTGAGCTATTTTGGCCCATTGCGCAAGTAATTACTAACCTGCTTGTGAGGTTAATTACAGATGCAAGCTTGGCATATACTGCCATTAATTATACCCTTTTCATGAAATGGTGTTAGTTATACTTTGCTTTGTGGAGAGGTTTCGTAAATTGGTAGAAAAGTGATCAAACGGCCCTTGAGGTTGAGTGTTGTTTACATTTACATAGATTTTAGTGTGTTTGTCTATTTTGTGAATTGAAGAGTCAACGTTGAAAGAGATAAGAAATAAGTGAGAGATTCATTCTTAACTACTTTTTTTTTTTTTGAGTAATTGATATTAGAAATTTATAGAAATATTAATATGTTGTACAGTGAAAAGATCATGCGAGACTTGAAGAGATATTGTGCTCTAAAGCACTTTGAAGGGCAAGCACTACTACATGCAATAACCTTTGGTAAGAGAGATTTTCTAATGCTCTAATTTCATAGAAATAATATCTTAATTTTGTTACAAAAGAATTCTTAATTGTCAAATCTTGCAGACTAATTGCTTAATGTCACACACAATAGTATACACAATTGGAAAAAATAAATATTGAAAAAGAATAATTTCATTAATCTCAATCCAAATTGTACAAGACTCTATTGGGCTATTTATATATATTTAGAAAAGCTAAACTAACTTAGAGAAAACTCGAAAATACTCTAACAAATTGTATTGGGTCTTATTTGTCAAAGTGACCCAATAATAATAAATTAAGAGGAAATTTTTTAATGTATTTTATTGATTACTAGAGCACCGCGTGAAAATATAGTTATGTCCTCATATTTCGAAGATACATCTTCAGATGTATTAAATTTCAAAGCACTTCTAAATCAGTGGAAATAATCATTTGAATATGCATCTCCGGACGCACCAAAATTCAGTTTGAATCAGACCCAAACTCCACGTGGAAATATTCTGGAGATACATTTTCGTAATACTTGCATAGATGCATCTCCAAATGGTTTTCATTCAAATACGCGCCAGAAGCTCTTCACCTTCCTCACTTACTCAAACACTCTCAAAAAATCTATTTTATCAAAATCTCTCAAACCCCATTTTCTCAAAATCGGTCAAACTACACTCAAACAACATCAAACATCGTCAATATACTTCAAACATCCAACTTCAAGCAACAGCAAGACACTAATTGTAAGTTTTTTGTAAACTTTATCAAGTTTTTCTATAAATGTGTGTAAGTTGATGTTTAGACTATAAAATAAAAAAAATTTACATGTTTGATATGGTATACTTGATTAGAAACGAGATAGATAGGTATTTTTTTTACTATCAATGCATTGTTTTTTATGATTTTGGAGGCTGTGTTCCGCCATTGACGGTGGATAAAGTTGTAGGTAATTCTGGAGATGCATGAAGGTGTGAAAAACACAAGAAAGGGAGGGTTAAATTGGATTTTAAATAAAAAAATTCCTTTTAAAATCCTCTTTAAACCGTAACAAGTTACTTCACTTAGTGATAATAGTGATAAGATGTAAGAAGGAAAGAACAAGTTATGTTTATACTAGTTCACTTGAAAACTATCAAGCTAGTTTAGTCCACCCGCCAAGGTGGTTCTTCCTTTCTCAACAAGGACTTAATCCAATAATCGAACAGATTATCATAATGCACAAGTTAATTGCAAGTGACTAGCGTTACAACCTCTAAGACACACTAATCTTAGACTTCTCAAGGATTCTGACTAACAGATCCCTTAAGGAAAAATCAAACAACGGTTTGACAAAGTTTGTTTACAAAAGATATGCCTCTACACAAGCTGATAAGTAAACAAATTTTCAACAAAACTAGACTAGAGAAATGAAAGCGTATGAACAGTCTTTGGAGAATGTGAATTAGCAGCCTTCTCTCATATTCTTCAAGCCCTTTTGTAGCCAATAAAATAATATAACCGTTGAAGGTATTTTTGGAACTTCCAGAAAGTTGCCAGCTTGGATAATTACGTGGGAGACAAGATCGTACGCAACGTATTACCTTCATGGTAGTGGAATGGAATGATTTGTTTCTACTATATACTTTTGTATCATACAATCTTATCCTCTTTTTCTTCTAACAGCTTCTGAGCATGTGTTAGAAGAATGAGAATAACACTTGGGTCTTCAGAACTTCAAGTCTTCAGAGTCTTCAGAACTGCGTCTTCAAAATCTTCAGCACTTGGTCTTTAGAACTCATTGTAGAACCTTGGGTCACCAGAACTTCAAGTCTTCAGAATCTTCAGAACATCGTCTATCAGAATCTTCAGCACTTGGTCTTGAGAACCCTTTGTCTTCAGAAACATAAGTCTTCAACATCTGGACTTCAGTTAGAACTTATGTCTTCAGATCTTCAAAACTTTATTTCTTGGACATGTATCATAGTCACAACTTCAAAGTCTTATGAAGCTTTTGCTACTATTCATCAGAACTTGTGTAGCTATAAGCAGAACTTATTCTCTTCTAATGTCTTGGCAGGGTCTTTCATCAAAAGCAGAACCTGTTTGTTTAATACTCAAAATAACAAAAATTAGAGCACCAAAATTGTTCATACAGACATACTCTTTGTTATCATCAAAACTAAAAGATAGAATTGCATAACTAAATCTTGTTTTAACATTCTCCCCCTTTTTGATGATGACAAAACTATGTATTTTGATGACACAATTTTGTACATAATCAAAAGAAGTAAAAATAATAAGGTTAAGAAACACTTATCCTTGTTATGAAAACTCCCCCTGAGTCAAAGACTTGGTGAAGATCAAATATCCTGATTCTAAACCATTTGAATAAAACTCCCTCTGGTTCCAATAGATCAGATATTAAGATCATAAGTGTCTTGATACCAATCATGCCAATTGAGATCTTAAAGCTTTATCGTCACAAAGATAGATTCCAGATTCTCAATTCAGAGCCTGATTATGAACAACCTGATTAAGATCTTGACTCTAATCAGAGTTTGTTGTACCCCAAAATTTGCCCTCTCATTTCATCAACATTTCTCATCACAAGACTCTTGGAATTCAAGATCAAGCTGGGGTTTGCTCTGCTCAAGACACCTCTTTGCACTGTTGACCTAAATTAGGGTTTCAGTTTGCATAGAGATGTTTTGACCTACAATGCCCAAATTGACTTTCACATCAACATTATTAACTCATATGAACCATTTAATCAAGTTTGGATCACAATTCCACAAGAAATTTGATCAGATCACCAAAAGGGCAAAATGGTCATTTTTAGGGTTTTGACTATACAAAGGCAATTTTTGACTGTTTGACCTAACCAATGACAAATCAAGCTCAACCATGGACTCAAGGACTCAATGAAATTGTCTTAACCCATTCAACAAGTTCAAAAGATCTCAAATGCATAGGATTGACAGATGAATTTTTCAGTCAACTGATAAAAATTTGACTGTATACTGAAAAGTCAAACTTTGACTTTTTGGTCAAAATCAAGTACCAATGGTCATTTTTCATTAAGACATGTCAAATTATGAAAATTGTTCATCAAGAAACCCAAAAATGCAAATTAGGGTTTAAAATGAAAAATTTCATAACTTAGAAAAATTTCTAAGTTATAAAATTTTCTTATAACTTTGTCCCATTTTTTTACCAAGATGCAAATGGATTCAAACAAAACTTGAAACATGAAAGTTGTCGTCCATCACAAAGTCTACAACTTTGATTCATAAAGTTTTCTCAAAAGAAGCTTGGATCTCAAGTTATGAGTTTTGGAACAAGGGTATCTAAAACTTTTAACTTAGAGAAATTTTGCCCTAGTTTAGGCAGGATTTTGACCCATCTTCTTGGCCATTTTTCACATAGTTCCACTTGGAGTTTCAAGTTGTATTTCAAAGATGGATTATAGTACATGTTGCAAGCTTTCCAAATTGTCCAAGAAATCCTCAAACACCTTTATGGTTAGGGAGAATCGAATGCTTGAAGTTGGCAAAAACTCACTTTGATCCATGGCCAATACATGTTCATACCAAGTTGCAAATCTGACCAAGATAGCTTTGTACACAATTACAAGCCTCAAAACCAGTTTTTACTCCATAATTTAATGCAAATCCATTGAGCCAAGGCATTGTCTTGGTCATTAAGGTATTGTACACTAGATTAAGCCTTAAATGGAAAAAGTAACATTGCCATTTTTGCTTGAACTTTGCTTTATGTCAAAACAACATCCTAGAGCATTGAACCAGATCTTATGATGCAAACAAAATCCACTAATTAGAGGGGCCAAGAGGCTTGTGTGCAGGGTGATAGGATGGCTTGTACAAGTCTATAACCTCACTTCCACTCTTTTGGCTTCAAGAAGAAGAAATTTGTCCAAAATCTTCCCAACTCAAAAACCAGCCATAGTCAGCTTACAAAAACATTGCAAACACATTTCACACAACCCTTTTGAGTCATAAACACGAGCTCTTCACCACTCAAACCTCCTTTTACACAAAATCACCATTTTTCTGCAAAACAGGGCAAGCCCTGCAGAACCACCTCCATATCCACTTTCCCTCGTGCGTTTTGCCTCAAACTTGTTCCAATACCTTCCATTCAACTCACCTAAACTATTCCAGACCTCCATTGCTAGCTGTAACACCATTAACACACATTGCCATTTTTATTTCAAAGCTTTGCAGGTTGAGTTATGTAGCACGATTCAGACTACTTCAAAATAAACTAAGCATTGGGAAAGCTTCATTGGACATCAGGCAAGCTCAAAAGAACCTCAAGCACACTTGGAAGTTGCTGCATTGTCCAGCTCGAAGTCAACTGAAACAGGTATTTCATGAACTTCTATCTCTCTATTTAGGAATAGTTAGACTTAGGTTTGTGAATGAAAGATGTTGTATTCATAGCCCTGAAACCATACATGTGCTTAGTTTTCATTTATATCAATCGTGCTAGGAGAATTTTGTTCATGAACTTTCTGAAAAAACTAGGTTAAGAATTAGGGCCAGAGAAATTCTCTCTGGTCTTTGAGAGTTAGCTTAAGTTTTTTATATGGTTAGATTCGTTGTTTGATGCTCTACAAGTTTCATGTTATGAGTTTTGTCAAAAAAGCAAGGAATCAGGAGATAGCATTTTGCATACAGAGCGCGCGCGTTTCTGTTCAAAGGAAGAAGATGAAGTTGGTTTTGGGTTGGGCCTGTACAGGCTTACTTTTGGCACCCCCCTTCTTTCTTTTTACACCCCCTGGCCCATTTCTTGTATATTTGTCATTTTTTCATTTTTATTTCATTTCTGATTTTGATATTTTATTTTCTAATATAAAAAATACTTAAAAAATATTTTCATAAATTTTTATATTTATTTGATATTTATTTTAATTAATTCTAGTATTAATACATTAAATACTTTATAGTTGTTTTTGTTTAAATGTAAAAATAATATAAAAAATACTTTTATTTTTATTTATTATTTTTATACATATTTGAAAATATTTTCTTGAAATATATACATTTTGTAAATAAATTTTTTTTTTTTATATACACACTTAATATATTTCATATATTTATATACATATATAATATGTTTTATTAAGTAATTAGAGCAAAAAACACAAAAATAATACATTTTTATTTTTATTAATATTTTATACTAAAAATACCTTTTTTTAATATATGCTTTTATTTTTGTACAAATTGATGCATTATTGTATATAAATAATAAATAATACTATTTATTTAAGAAATTAGGGTTTTTGCCCTAAAAAACAAAAATAATTAAAATTGACTTTTTTTTTATTATTTACACTTCACATTAAAAATATTTTTTACATACATAAAAATCTTTTTTTTTGCATAACATATTTTATCTAACATTTATTTATTGTATTTTATTTAATTATTGTACATTTAAATATTATGCCTTACACATTCAATATGGTTGTAATAATTTAGGATTTAATTTCTTGCAAAATAATCCCCAATTCAAATTTGTACCCCCCTCCCTATATCATGTTGTAATAGTGTAGAATTTAAATTCTCGCACCTTTAAATGCTTTCAATTATGCCATGGTTAGACCTAGGGTTTGTATGAAAAATAAAATCAACAATTAGCTTGACCTAATCAAAAGACAAAAATGTATGAAAAACAAACACAATTTACACTTGCACCCCTAGGGTTACAATCCACTTGTTGCCTTCAAAAGTGGGCCATGGTATGCATGTCAAGTACTTTGGCAAAACAAAAACAAACAAAAGATCATAGTCCCTCGATGACGCTATCTGAGTTGCCTAAACAAAATGATCAAGTCCCTTAAGAAAATTGCCAAAAATTCTTGGCACTATTGCTATCATGGTCTATACGATGACCCGCGCCTGTCCCGTTTGAAATCCTAACACAAGGTTGTTCACCAAATACAATGGTGAAATAACACTGTTAAAAGGTTTAAAAACATAAGAAAGATCTTTGAGTAAAATAGGGTAGACAACTCTTAGTTACTTGATCAAAAATCTTGCAAAACATCCTTGCCATTTTCAAACCCACTTCACAACACAACTTCAAAACAAATTCAAAACAACTTTCAAAACATTGAATTATCTTTTCAAAAAGACATACACCTTTGTATATATTCAAACAAGAATCATTACAAAGGTTGCCTAGACAAGGCATCTTTTTCAAAACATTTTCAAAACCACACACACAAAGCACCATTTCAAACAATTGAAAAGCAAAGCAAGTGATCTAAACAAGTAACTAAGAGCCCATGGATAACCATGGATAGAAAGGGTGTTAATACCTTCCCTTTCTATAATCTACTCCCCGAACCCAAGAAAACATCTCAAAGGTCTTTCCTGTGCTTTTTGACCTTTCCTTAGGATAAAATAAAAAGTTGGTGGCGACTCTTGCTAAACCGAAACATTTGCGAACACAAATGAAAAATCCCAAAACAGTTCTCCCACCGTATCATAGAACTGGCGACTCTGCTGGGGATAACTTTAAAAATGGAGTAACCTTAGGGCTTAGATCACCCTTTGCATGATTATTGTTTGCTTTGATTGCTTTACATTTGGCTCTCTTGTTTGGGTTTGAAATCCTTCACCCGGATTTGGGAAACATTCATAGGTAAATAGCAATACACTGTGGAAACTATGTGGGGTATACCGACATGGTTGAAGCAATAGCTATATTAGTGTGACATATTTGTGAGTACCGGTAGCCTTTGAGTCAATCAAAGAGAATACGGGGCTGCTGAGTGATGTCATGAAGCACTAATGAACTCTTAGAACCTTACTTGACCATCTTGGCCTTTTGCTAAGAGTAGTGAGATGACCGGCTTTGCTGCAGTCCGAAGTTGGTAGATACTCGATACTACACTCAGTGAGGGTTGTTTTCTTGGAATATTTTGGTCGCTAGTTAAGTGGCTAAACCAAAACAATGAACATAGAAAATAATCCAGTGATATTGAGCTCCTTAGAACCCGGTTACTATTTATAGGACAGGTTTGAGCCAACTAAACTCAAGAGGACACTTACCTATGAAACCTCATGCAAGCCTGAAACTAGGGTTTTGTGTGACTTGCTTGTACATGTGCTTGTGCATACATCATGAACATCATAAAGCATCATATGCATCCACTAACCATTTCAAGGGTTTGGATCTTCATCTTTGTTCTTGTTTTGTAGGTCATGTAATCTCTTCGCAGGAAAACAATTCAAGTCAACCTTGTGAGAATACCTCCTCAACTCAAGGAGCTTACCTCTAGGATTCCAGAGAATTCTCTCTTTAGTGAAAGACATGGTAGACTCCTCAACTTGGTCCACACCAACATTGAAGAAGACATGGTGAAATTTCTCTTCCAGTTCTTTGACCCCCTACACCACTGTTTCACATTCCCTGATTACCAATTGGTGCCTACTTTGGAGGAATTTTCTCAACTCCTGAGAATACCTATTCTACATCAACTACCCTACAACGGTACATAAAAAGAACCAAAGCCTGAAGATGTTGCTCAAGCATTACACTTGCAACCATCTGACGTCAAGGGGCATTGGGAAACCAGAAGTGGTGTCAAGGGTTTCTTAGAAAAGTTTCTGTTTGAGAAGGCACAAGACTGCTGGAATTCTCTTGATCTATAAGCCTTTGAAGAGATTGTGGCACTCCTTATCTATGGGTTGGTCTTGTTCCCAAACCCTGATCAACTTATAGATGTGAATGCTGTCAAGATTTTCATATCCAAGAATCCTATACCTACATTGCTTGGGGACATCCTACACTCATTTTACACATGAACAATGAGGAAAAGAGGTGTTATCATGTGCTGTACTCCTCTCCTAGCAAGGTGGTTTATTTCTTACCTTCCACAATCAGTTTTGAAGAATGAGCAGGGTTTAAGGTGGTCACAACGATTGATGACCCTCACATATTCTGATGTTCATTGGTGTTCTCGGTCCAGAGAAAATGTCATAATCATTGATCGTTGTGGGGAATTCCCTAATGTCCCACTACTTGGCATTAGGGGAGGCATTACCTACAACTGTTGTTTAGCTCTAAGACAGTTTGGATATGCTCGGAGGGATGGCCCTTATGACATGTTGATTCCTGACCTAGTTTTTGACTTCGACAACGATGCACAAGGACTTCGACAAAGGTTCATCAGAGCTTGGAGGATGCCCAACAAGATGGATAGTAAGACACTGGGGAACAAAAATTCCATCCCCCTTGAGCCTTACCTCAAGTGGGTACGAACCCGCACCCAGAATCTTATGATGCCATACCCTCACATTCTCCCCGTAATCAAAGAGCCTGTTAGGGAAGGAGAGGTTCCATACACCATCCTACATCCTGACATGCCAACATCATGGGAAGAAATGCAAAAGAGTTGGATCCAACTCAAGAAAGAACGGAATACTTTTGAAGCCAGCTTCTATGCCAGTGAGAAGAAGGTTTTGGAGCTTACCCGCCGACTTCATGAGGAGGAAACTCTCAACACTTACATCGCACCAAAGAGGATGCGCAATGTCTTTTTACATTAAGAATTTTGTAATATTTTTCCCATGAGGCACTTATGTACTAACAAATTTCTTCTTAATATGACGTGCGTTCTTTTTGTTTGCAACAAATTTGAATTTCTGAATCCTTGAATGCATTACATGAATAACATACCATTCATCATATGCATAAACAGGTCTTCACACCAGGTTTCCTTATCTTTCTGCTGTTTATTTCAGCAAGATGGATTTGGAGCAGACGGTAAAGGATCTGCAGGCACAAAATTCACAATTCCAGCAACTCCTCATGACCTTGGCAAAGGGTCAAGAGGACCTCAAAGCTCTGTTGGAGAAGAATAAAGAGAAAAAGAAAAAGAGACCTGGAGTAGCCACTTTTGGAAGAAGGTTTGAAAGCAATGCTAGAAAGGTTCTTGAGTTCCCCTCAACGTCTGACGAAGGGGCCGGTAAAGGGAAATGGACTGCTGTACCTTCTGAATCTGAGGTTGAAGAGGAGGAAGAGGAAGAAGACGAAGACTACTCCGAACAACAGCATCCTCCAGCGGATGATAAATATAAGAACCTTGAGGATAGATTGGCAGCCATGGAGTTGCAGAGGGTCCCTGGTTTGGATTTTGAAGAACTAAGGCTGGTAGCTGGGATTGTTATCCCTCCCAAGTTCAAGGTGCCAACATTTTCCAAGTATGACGGTCTGTCGTGTCTGAAGATGCACCTGAGATCGTATGTCAGAAATATCCAACCCCACTCATCTGATAAAGACCTCTGGGTACACTTTTTCCAAGACAATTTTTCTGACACACATTGGATTGGTTCTACCAACTTGAGAGATCAGAGGTTCACAATTGGGAAGACTTAGCTACTGCTTTTTATCGTCAATACCAATATAATGCTGATTTGGTGCCCACTCGTACTCAGTTACAAAGTATGGGGATGGCTTCCAATGAAGGATTTAAAGAGTATGCCCAGAAGTGGCGTGATCTGGCTGGAAGGGTGCAGCCACCGTTGTCAGATAGGGAGTTAATTGACATGTTTCTAGGGACCCTGTCTGGACCATTCTTCAATCATCTAATCAAGAGTTCTTCCACGGGATTTACTGAACTAATTTTGACCGGCGAAAGGGTCGAGGCCGGTATTAAAAGTGGTAAGATTCAGAAGGATACTTCCGCATCCACTGCTGTTAAGAAAGCCTTCCTAGCTAAGAAGGAAGCCTCTGCTGTGTATTCTCAGAAGGGTCAGGGAAGAACCGAGCGCCGACCAACTATAGTGGCTGTGATGATTCAAAACTCGTCAAATGATCAACCTCGCGGCAATCAGTCGATACCTAATCAACAACGGGTAGAAAGGCCATAACGGCAGTTCACCTGAATTAACATGACGCCAGCTCAGGTACTCCCTCATTTGTTGAAGCTGAATCTTACCAGTTTGAAGGAAGCGCCAAAGAACCCCAACACCTCCTCTCCATACTACCACTCCAATGCCAAATGTGCTTACCATTCTGACAGTGTTGGGCACGATACCAATAATTGCTGGGTGTGATACGGTGGGAGAACTGACTTAAGGTTTTGCGTTTGTATTCGCACTTGTTCGGTTTAGCAAGAGTCGCCACCGACTTTTTATTTTATCCTAAGGAAAGGTTAAAAAGCACAGGAAAAACCTTTGAGATGTTTTCTTGGGTTCGGGGAGTAGATTATAGAAAGGGAAGGTATTAGCACCCTTTCTATCCATGGTTATCCATGGGCTCTTAGTTACTTGCTTAGATCACTTGCCTTTGCTTTTCAATTGTTTGAAATGGTGCTTTGTGTGTGTGGTTTTGAAAATGTTTTGAAAAAGATGCATTGTCTAGGCAACCATTGTAACAATTCTTTACTCGAATGTTTTACAAAGGTGTGTGTCTTTTTAAAAAGATGTTTCAATGTTTTTTGAAAGTTTGTTTTGAAGTTGTGTTGTGATGTGTGTTTTGAAAAATGGCAAGGATTGTTTTGCAAGTTTGGTCAAGTAACCAAGAGCTATCTACCCTAAATTTCTCAAAGATCTTTCTCATGTTTTAACCCTTTTAACAGTGTTGTTTCACCATTGTATTTGGTGAACAACCTTGTGTTAGGATGTTAACGGGACAGGCGCGGGTCATCGTATACAATCATTGAAGGCAACTTGTGAGACGCTCTAGCAATTTTTGTAAGGGACGAGATCGTTTTATCGAAGGAAACATCGAGGGTCATCGAGGGACTAACGATCTTTGTTTATCGAAGGGACATTTGCTAGAGTGTCTCATACTCGAGGGACATGATTGCATTTTTCCGAGGCAACAAGCGAGGTTACCCTAGAGGTGCAAGTGTGAATTGTGTATTGATTTTCATGCTTTTGTCTTGTATTAGGTTATCTAGCGGTTGATTTTGAATCTTCGCATACAAACCCTAATTACTATACAGTATATAGAAAGCGATAAATTGCGGGAATTTAAAGTCTAAGCTATTACAAATAAGTATCCGGGGATGGGGGTACAAATTTTTACAAATGGAGATGAGTCTCATCAGAATAGTAGTGTCCAAATATTATTTATAACCAAATCGAATCATCGCATTCTCAACGTAAAGTATAGCAAAGTATAAGGATAAAAGAGAATCAAAAGTATTGTAAAGTGTATGTGATTATTTACACATGAGTAAAAATGTTAACCTAATGTATTAAGTATTTTATTATTATTGTGTTTTTGTTAATTATATATAAACAAAAGTTTTAAAGAAAAGAAAAGAAAAATGTTTAAGTTAAAGAAAATTAATGTTTATGTATTTTAGTTTATATATACAAAGGTTTATTAAACAAAAAAAGTTTTAAGACAAAAATCTATTAACCTAATAAGTCTAATATTTACATGTTTTTGTAAAATGTAATAAACATTTAAGAAAAGTTTTGTACAAAAATAATATATTTTTTTTCTTATCAAAATAAGTTATATAAAAAGAAAGGGAAATAATATGATAAAAATAAATTAAAAAAAAAAGATTGATTTGTAAATATAAAAAGGAGTTAAATGGGCCTTAGGAGGTGTTTGGCCCAAAGAACAAAATGAAACAGATTCACAAAGGGGGGTGCAGGCGCCAGTTTTATGATTGGGCTTAAGGTTTAATGGGGCAGAGGCCCAGATGCACTTGATAATGTTTTTGTTAGGGTTGGAATTAGTTTTGTTCAGAATAGGGTTTGCGTTGAACGAACGGTGCCGCTTCTCTTCTTCTCCTCTTCATCCTTCTCCACCGTGGCTTCTGATGCTCGCTTCTCCTCGCCTTAGGCTACCAGGCGCCATCTCCACTCTCCTCCCTCCATGGTCGTACCCAGGCGGTGATAAAAGGTAACGATTTCTCAGTTTTCTTCGTCTTCGTGTTCTAGGGCTTTGGATTCATGCATGTTCTTAAACTTTTACACACTCTGATCCTTATATGTTGTTTGTGTTTGCTTGAGGTGTTAGAAAAAAGGAAAGAGGGACAATACCTTTGTTCTGCTTTTGGAGAAGAGGCGGAGAAGTGGACAGGAGGCGTCTTAGGCGGCCGGAGGCGAGAGATACGCGGTGATGTGCTTGCTGGCCTTCCTGGTACTTGTATCTTTAACTTTGTTTGGTTTTATGATGAACGTTGTAGTCTGAAAACCCTAGAGCTGAGTTCCTCTCTTCTTTTCTTCTTCTGATTGTTTGCCTATTAGTTTGATGATGTTGTTGTTATTCTGATGACTGTATGCTTCTGAGTTGCCTATGATGAACATGTTCTGAGGCATTTTGTTGGCTATTTTTTCAATGATGATATTGAATCTGAGAATGTGAATGCTTCAGTGTTTTTTGCTTCTGACTTTTCTTTTCCTCTCTTTTGGGCTTGGCCCTTTCAATGATGATGATGATTCTGAGTTGCCTATTGTTATGCTTTTGAGTTGCTGATATGTTGGCCCTATGAAGAATTTGATTATGAGGGTTTTTGGGTTTGCTTTGAGTTTGGGTTACTTGATCTTGAAGGCAGGTTGAATGTTTGTATGGTTTTGAGCAGCTTGAAGCAGGCTTGAAGTTTGGTGCTTTATGCAGGCCTGTATGCTTGCTTATTGTGCAGTTGGCTTGGTGTTTATGTGTTTGGTAACTTTGGCTTTGATTACAGGCTTGAGGCAGGTTTTTAGGCTATATGTTTGAGTTGTGTTTGACAGGCTTTTTGAACAGGCAGGCTTACTTCTGGTTGCAGATGGGTGCAGTTTTTGAACTTGTTAGTTTGTTCAGGTTTTAGGCTGTATGCTTTGAGGCTTGAAGCAGTTTGTAGGTTACAGGCTTGTTTTGTAACAGGTTTTGTATTTGAACAGGTCTTTAGGCTTTTGCTTGCTTGTTTTTGACAGGCTTCAGGGTTTATGCAGACTTGGTGTTATGCAAGCTGAGTTTGTTATGCTTGGAGGCTTGCTTCTGTTATGTGTTTTGATGCAGGCTTGTTGAGGTTTTAGCAAGCTGTGCTTGCTTCTTCAAGGCTTGTGTTTACAACTTTGGTGTTTTTTTTTTCTTTTGTGTTCTGCCCCCTCTTTGACAATTTGGTTTGTTATATTTGTCTAACTCTAAGCCTGCCTAAAAAACTGTAAGCCTGCTCCTTTTTTCTCTCCTTTCTCTCTCTATTAAAGCATATTTTAATGCTTTAGAAGTACCTTTCTGAAAAGGTGTTGGCTGGAAAATGATGATAATGTGCTTTTACAAGCTTGCTTGCAATTTGGCTTTTCTCTGCATATCTTCTTACTTCCAGATTTTCTGCCTTTTGTGTACTTTTTTCTGCATTGGCAGTTTGATGGCTTCTTTGACAGTTTGACAACTTGGTTGACATTTTGAACTTGTGCAACTTAGTTTGGTATTTTCAGTTTGTACATGTGCAACTTGTTTGAATTTTTTACTTGGCTGTTCAGTTTGCCTTGTTTGAATTTATGCATTTTTGTGCATTTTGTTTAACATGCTGCCTTGTATTTAATTCATATGCTTGCAAACATATTTTCTTTCCCTCTTTGTGAACCAAGAAGAGAGTCTTCTTGCGATTTGCAGAGAGGACGAACAAACTGATTCCGGCCAACACCTTAAATGATGAGTTTTTATGATTAACTGTCTGAAAATGCCCTCTTTTTTTTTAATTCATCTGTGTTGACTTCTTTCCTCTCTTTTTGCAGGTAAATATCAGTTGAGCGAAGGACGCAACAATAGAAGATGAAGACTTCAAGAGATTTAGGATAATAGATTTAATTTCCATTCAATTATTTGTAATAAACATCATTGTAAATATTGTAAATAAATTTACAATATCCCAATAATATTTGTAACAATAATTAAAAATAAATAAAAACCTTTTTGTCAGATAATTCTTTAATTTACATTGTTTATTTATTTATTTAAATCTCTTGAATTAAAACGACTGGAAATGCATTCCAATTATTTTAACTTAGATAAACTAAATAATTAATAAACACTGTAGTCTTGCAACTTCGCATTAACCAACGATACGCCCGACATTCCAAATAACCAATAACATTGCACAGTCAAACAAACAAACGTCCACACGTCTTTCACTTTACTGATTAACCCAACACTTCAAACTCTCAATTCAAATGCCTCAGCTTTTATCCCAGATGTTTAGGATTTGGGAAACAAACAGAAATCTTGAACAAACGTCAAAACCATGTGACAGTCAATTAAGACACTGTGGATTCAAATTCTTCTAAAAATGCGCGTGCAAACCCTAATTCTTGATTTAATGTCAAAGAAACGTCTGCCTGATCAAACCCTGAGCCAAACTCAACCAAATTAATAAAAACCCTAATGATCTGTTTGACTGATTCAAGAGTAAATGGAAACCCTAATTTTGTCTGACTGATGAGAAAAGTCTGTTTGACCGATTCTTAAGCCAATCTGAAAAATCAGGAAAAGCCCGAAGCTGTGATTTCTTGTGAAAAAGAGAGGGAAAATTTTGGGGTACAACAGTTGCCCCTGTTCAATCTTCTTGAACCTGAAGAGTTAGATTGGCAAGTTTGCCGTTCGCGACTCGAAGGTAAAAGGAGATTGGACACTAGAGTGCCCAAAAAATTTTCACTCGTCAAAGCGTTAGTTTGAGGGAATGGGCTTAAAGATGCCATTTGGAGATGGGCTTAAAGATGCCATCTGGAGATGTGACAGAATCTTGTCGGGGGATGGGCTTAGAGATGCCATCTGGAAATTGCTGGTAGGAGGATGGGCTTATAGATGCCATCTGAAGGTGATTGTATCTTGTTGGAGATGGGCTTGTAGATGCCATCTGTTGTACCCCAAAATTTGCCCTGTCTTTCTTCAGGAAATCATCTTGGAATCTCAGAGTCCCTCTGAAACAAATCCAAATCCTGAATTATCATTTATTCCCAAGCAAACCATTTACAAGAACAAAATGATCACACAAGCTCTAAAGGCAACGCTTTTATCTTGAGAAAAATTAAATTCTAAACATTTGGAATTTTTCTCTAAAAATGGGTGTTTAAGAAGAAAATAACGCTTCAGAACTTCTGGACCAAACTCCATATAGAAACAATCAGAAGTTGCTAGCTTGGCTCAACGCAGTCAGAAGTTGGCTCTTCAGCAGCTACATCAACTCAGTCAGAAGTTGCAAACGTGGTTCAACACGTAAGCCTAAAATAGAACATGACTCTTTCAGCAGTTACGCAAGTTCAGCCAGAATTTGCTAAAGGAATGAAAAGGAAGCAAGGAAGTATGAAGGCTCCTTCAGAACATGCTGAAATCATAAGATAAAAGGGGCAGAAGAGTAGGTGTTACACTGATATAGAATCTCTAAGTCCAGGATTTCCAGAAGCAAATCCAAGGAATGTGTCAGAAAGTCAGGAGAATCTCCAGAATTTGCTAAAACAACAAGAGGCCAAGACCAGAGCATGGTTTACGTTGTTTTTGGTAAAGCAGAACTGCTGGTTCAAGTTTGTTTCCCATTACCAGAATGTTGGTGTTGATAAGTCTCATCACCATTTAATGCTCATTAATGCTCCAAACCACTCCTGAATATTCATCCAAGGGATCTCTTCACGTGTGGCTTGGTAAACGCCTTTATGCAGGTCTAGGCATGGGTCTACGCGCCACCGTCCACCTAAGAGGTCACTTCTCCCCAATCCATGCCTGCTGTTCCAGCCTAGGCTGAAAGGCTATCTGTTATCACAACTTCCCAGGAAGTTCTTTCAAAGAACAATTCAACCTCTGTTGGCGCCTTTAATGTTCAAGAAGCCACAAGAGTTTTGCCTATAAATAGAGCACCATTGTCCACTGAAAAAGGGCGTCCAACAATCAGAAAAATTGCTAGAAGAGAAACAGAAAATTTTAGCAAGAAAGTGCTGTGAAACTCTGCCAAAATCCCCAGTGTTTCATAACTTTGAACTTCTTACCTTCAAAACTTCATCAATACCCAGTTTTCTTTGTGACTAAAGAACACACTTTTAGCCTCTGACCACATATACACATACACCTTTATCTACCCCTTTCAAAAAAGAACCTGTCCAGAATACCATCAGAGCCAAAAGCTAGCTCTCATTCACAAACTTTTCCAACAGCCAGGTAAGCACCTGCTGACCTTCATCACGCTGCTAAGCATCATCAGCTTTGCATGCTCAAATAAACATAATGTAAATATCATGTTGCTGCTGTTTGTGTTCTGAGGATTTTCATACCTCAGAACATTTTGAGTCAGCCTAGAACCTGCTTGTGACCTTGTTGGTTCTGTCCCCTGAAACACTTTGACATTTGCTGAAGCTGTCCCAAACATGTTTTCTGTTTTATGGAAAAATAACAAAGTTGCAGATGTTCTGATTAGCACAGGGAGAAGCCCAATGCTGACTTTGGCGTTAGCACATCTGAAGCCTGTTTTGCTGTCAATAATATCAGAACTTTTGAGAATTATTGTATTTCCAGCAGGATCAGAACTTCTGACTTCCCCACTAACAAACTTTTGTCTTGCAGCGCATGGGGGTCAGAACTTCTGATCTCCCCACTAACAGGTTTCTGTTTTGCAGGTGCAAGAGTCAGAAGTTCTGACTCATACAGTTTAACCAAAAGGTTGATCATCTGGCAGCGGGCCTGAGTCAGAACTTCTGATGACCTCTCAGCAGCGCGCTGGCTCCCTCTCTCTTTCTCTCTATCTTGTTTTTGTTATTTTCTTTTCTTATCTATTTTTCTCGTTGAACCACCCCATGTACAAATATGTATCCCCACCCCCTAATTGCTGTAATAACGTAGGATTTTATATTCCTGCTTTTTATTGCTTTCAAATATAAATGCTAGTAATTAGGATGTGTATGGCAAGATAAAATCAATGAAATAGAAAATCCTAATTCAAAGATAAACTCTTGTATGCAATAAAACACACTTGCACACAAACACCCCTAGGGTTACATCCACCTGTTGCCTTCAAAAATGGGCCATGTTACGCATGCAAAGTATCTTGGTAAAACAAACAAAATCAAAAGATCATAGTCCCTTAATGACGCTATCCAAAGTTGCCTTACAAAAATGATCTTAGTCCCTCAAAAGAAATGCTAAGATACTTTGCAAAATTGCTATCATGGTCTATACGATGACCCGCGCCTGTCCCGTTTACATCCTAACCTAAGGTTGTTCACCAAATACAATGGTGAAACAACACTGTTAAAAGGGTTAAAAACATAAAAAAGATCTTTGAGTAAAATAGGGTAGACAACTCTTAGTTACTTGATCAAAAATCTTGCAAAACGTCCTTGCTATTTTTAAAAACACACTCCACAACACAATTTCAAAACAACTTTCAAAAATATTGAAAACCTTTCAAAAAGACAAACACCTTTGTATACATTCAAACAAGAATCATTACAAAGGTTGCCACAACGATGGCCTCTTTTCAAAACATCTTTCAAAATCACGCACAAAGCACCATTTCAAACAATTGAAAATGCAAAGCAAGTGATCTAAGCAAGTAACTAAGAGCCCATGGATAACCATGGATAGAGAGGGTGCTAATACCTTCCCTTTCTATAATCTACTCCCCGAACCCAAGAAAACATATCAAAGGTTTTTGCTGTGCTTTTTAACCTTTCCTTAGGATAAAATAAAAAGTCGGTGGCGACTCTTGCTAAACCGAAACATTTGCGAAAACAAACGCAAAACCTCAAGTCAGTTCTCCCACCGTATCACAGAACTGGAGACTCTGGTGGGGAAATGATTTAAAAGTGGAGTAACCTTAGGGCTTCGATCACCCCTTTGCATGACTAATTGTTTGCTTTGATTGCTTTACATCTTGGTTCTCTTGTTTGGGCTTGAAATCCTACACCCGGATTTGGGGAAACATTCATAGATAACAATACGTTATGGAAACTGTGCGGGGTATACCGACACGGTTGAAGCAATAGTTATATTAGTGCGACATATTTGTGAGTACCGGTAACCCTTGAGTTCAATCAAGGAGAGTACGGGGCCGCTGAGTGATGTCACTAAGCACTAATGACCTAGAACCTTACTTGACCATCTTGGCCTTTCATTAGGGGTAGTGAGATGACCGGCTTTGGTGCAGTCTGAAGTTGGTAGATACTCGATACTACACTCATTGAGGGTTGTTTTCTTGGAATATTTTGGTCGCTAGTTAAGTGGCTAAACCAAAACAATGAACATAGAAAACAATCCAATGATATTGAGCTCCTTAGAACCCGGTTACTATTTATAGGACAGGTTTTTAAGCCAACTTCACTCAAGAGGGTACTTACCTATGAAACCTCATGCAAGCCTAAAACTAGGGTTTTGTGTGAATTGCTTGTACATATGTTTGTGCATACATCATGAACATCATAAAGCATCATATGCATCCACTAACCATTTCAAGGGTTTGGATCTTCATCTTTGTTCTTGTTTTGTAGGTCATGGAAATTCTTCGCGGGAAAACTATCCAAGTCAACCTTGTGAGAATCCCTCCTCAACTCAAGGAGCTCACATCCAAAATTCTAGAAAGCTCTCTCTTCAGTGAAAGACATGGTAGACTTCTCAGCCTAGTCAACACCAGCATTGAAGAAGACATGGTGAAAGTGTTGTTCCAGTTCTTTGACCCCCTTCACCACTGTTTCACATTCCCCGACTACCAATTGGTGCCCACTTTGGAGGAATTTTCTCAACTCCTGAGAATTCCTATTCTTAATCAACTACCCTACAACGGTACGGAAAAAGAACCAAAGCCTGAAGATGTTGCTCAAGCACTACACTTGCAACCATCTGACATCAAGGGGCATTGGGAAACTAGAAGCGGTGTCAAAGGCTTCTTGGCAAAATTATTGTTTGAGAAGGCACAAGAATGTTGGAATTCATTAGATCTACAAGCCTTTGAAGAAATTGTGGCACTCCTCATTTACGGGTTGGTCTTGTTCCCAAATCTAGACCAACTTATAGATGTCAACGCCGTCAAGATCTTCTTATCCAGGAATCCCATACCAATATTTCTTGGGGACATCCTCCACTCATTTTACACACGAACAATGAGAAAGAGGGGTGTTCTCATGTGCTGTACCCCTCTCCTTGCAAGGTGGTTTATTTCGCCCCTTTCGCAATCTGTTTTGAAGAATGACCAAGGCTTAAGGTGGTCACAACGATTGATGACCCTCACACACTCTGATGTACATTGGTGTTCTCGGTCCAGAGAAAATGTCATCATCATCGATCGTTGTGGTGAGTTCCCTAATGTCCCATTACTCGACATTAGGGGAGGCATTACCTACAACCCTTGCCTAGCTTTGAGACAATTTGGATATGCATGGAGGGAGAGCCCTCATGACATACTGATTCCTGACCTAGTTTTTGACTTCGACAACGATGCGCAAGGACTTCGCCAAAGATTCATCAGAGCTTGGAGAATGCCTAACAAGGTAGATAGCAAGACACTGGGGCACAAGAACTCCATCCCTCTTGAGCCTTATCTCAAGTGGGTGCGAACCCGAGCCTAGAGTCTTATGATGCCTTACCCTCATATTCTCCCTTTGATTAAAGAGCTCGTTAAGGAAGGAGAGGTTCCCTACACCATCCTATATCCTGACATGCCAACATCATGGGAGGAGATGCAGAAGAGTTGGATCCAACTCAAGGAGGAACAAAATACTTTTGAAGCCAGCTTCTACGCCAGTGAGAAGAAGGTTTTGGAGCTTACCCGCCGACTTCATGAGGAAGAGACCCTCAACACCTACATCGCACCAAAGAGGATGCGCAATGTCTTTTTACCTTAAGAAGTTTTTGTAATATTTTTCCCATGGGGCATTTATGTACTGACAAAATTTCTTCTTATTAATATGACGTGTGTTCTTTTTGTTTGCAACAATTTTGAATTTATAAACCCTTGAATGCATTACATGAATAAACATATCATTCATCATATGCATGAGCAGGTCTCCACACCAGGTTTCCTTATCTTTCTGCTGTTTATTTCAGTAAGATGGATCTCGAACAGACGGTCAAAGATCTGCAGTCACAAAACTCACAATTTCAACAACTCCTAACGACCTTGGTAAAGGGTCAGGAGGATCTAAAGGCACTGCTTGGGAACAAAGAGCAAGAGAAAGTGAAAAAGAATAAAAAAGAGTGGGGGTGGCCACCCTGGGAAGAAGGTTTGAGAATGAAGCCAGAAGAGTTCTTGAATTTCCCTCCGCATCTGAGGAGGAAACCAGTAAAGGAAAAGGGGCTACACTACCTTCTGAATCCGAGGCTGAAGAGGAAGAGGCTGAAGAAGATGAAGACTACTCAGAGCAACAATACCCGCCGGTGGACGAAAAATACAAAAACTTGGAGGATAGACTGGAAGCTATGGAGCTGAAAAGGGTTCCCGGGTTAGATTTCGAAGATTTGGGATTAATTGCTGGAATTGTGATCCCTCCAAAGTTTAAAGTGCCAATTTTTTCAAAGTATGACGGGTTGTCTTGCCCAAAGATGCACCTAAGGTCGTACGTCCGAAGAATTCAACCTCACACATCTGACAGAAATCTTTGGGTACACTTCTTTCAGGATAGCCTGTCTGGTACACAGTTAGATTGGTTTTACAAGCTTGAGAGGTCAGAGGTACATAGTTGGGAGGATTTGGCAGTTGCCTTTTATCGCCAGTATCAATATAACTCTGACTTGGCGCCAACCCGTACTCAACTACAGAGTATGGGAATGGCCTCAAATGAGGGATTCAAGGAATACGCCCAGAAATGGCGCGATTTGGCCGGAAGAGTGCAGCCACCTCTTTCTGATAGAGAACTAGTTGATATGTTCCTGGGGACACTATCTGGCCCGTTCTTCAACCATTTGATCGGGAGCTCTTCCGCAGGGTTTACTGAATTGATTCTGACTGGCGAACGTGTGGAAGCCGGTATCAAGAATGGGAAGATTCAAAAGGATGCCTCTGCATCTACAACTGTTAAGAAATCATTTCCGGCGAAGAAGGAAACAACTGTTGTGTACTCTCAGAGAGGGATGGGAAGAACTGAGCACCGGCCGACTGTAGGGGCCGTGATGATCCAAAATTCATCAAATGATCCGCCTCGTAACAATCAGCCCAAACCAAATCAGCAACGGGTAGAGCGGCCACAACGGCAGTTCACCCGCATCAATATGACACCTGCGCAAGTTCTTCCCCATTTGTTGAAGTTGAATCTGACTGGTTTAAAGGAGGCACCGAAAAACCCTAACACCACATCTCCATACTATCATGCCAATGCCAAATGTGCCTACCATTCTGATAGTGCCGGACATGACACCAACAATTGTTGGGCGCTAAAGAATAAAATTCAAGACTTGATAGATGCAAAAGAGGTTGAGTTCGATGCTCCAGAGAAGCCAAACGTAATATCCGCTCCAATGCCGAAGCATGGTCGCAATGTCCATGCTATTGAAGAAGATCTGTATGTTTCTGATGTTGATGACCTGATGACTCCGCTGTTAACAATCAAGTTAAATCTGTTGAAAGCTGGGATTTTCCCAAGATGCAAAGAAGATTGTTACTGTTGTTACTCTCTACCAATCGACTGTCCATTGCTGAAGAAAGGCATCCAAGGCCTGATGGACAGTCAGCAAATTCTGTTTGAAAAGATTCCTGCTATTCCAACCCCTACTGAAAAGTGTTTCAATAATCACCATTTCCACCAATCTTTCCAAGGCTGTCAAAAAGCCTGTTAAGATTACATCCTCTACAAAGATTGCTCCCTTGAAAATAACTATGCCAGGGCCTGTCCCCTACATTTCTGACAAGTCAATACCATGGAATTACGGTGGAGAAATCTACTACAATGGTGTTAAACAAGTTGAGATAACCGAGGAAAGCTCTGATGAAGAAGATGCCAGCATTGGAAACATTGTCGGTACAAGTAAGATTACCCGAAGTGGGAGAATATTTTCTCCAGAGATTGCCCCTCCAAAGGAAACTTTTGGACCCCCAGCTACTCCTGCACCGATAAAACTTTCCGCAAGAACTTCGTTGATTGAAGAAGCTGTTATTCCTATTGTTGTCCCTCATACTTCTACTGATAAGGGGAAAGGGATCCAAGATGAGCTCGTCAGGACGAGGGCTCAACCATTGGTCATCCCCGAAACCTCTAAGAAAGAGATGGAGGAGATTCTGAAAATAATTAAAAAGAGTGATTATGATGTGGTAGAGCAACTGGGGCAAACCCCCTCGAAGATCTCCATGTTAGCATTACTACTTTGTTCAGAGGCGCACGCCAAAGCATTGATAAAATTTCTGAAGACAACCCATGTGCCCCAGGAAACCTCTGCCGATCAATTCCAAGATTGCGTGGCCAGCCTTACCGCGGACAACGGCTTAGGTTTCTCTGATGCTGACCTGACCTCAAAAGGAAGAAAGCACAATGACGCCTTACATGTGTCAGTAGAATGTCAAGGAACTACTCTGGCCCATGTTTTGGTCGACACTGGTTCTTCTCTGAACGTGCTGCCTAAGAAGGCTCTCGACCGATTGGATTGTGAAGGCTTGGAGTTAAGGCCAAGTAATATCATTGTAAGGGCATTTGACGGGTCAAAGAGAATGGTACATGGGGAGGTTGACATTCCCATTAAGGTAGGCACTAAAGTATTCCCCTCAACTTTCTATGTGATGGACATCCGTCCATCATACTCTTGCTTGCTAGGGAGGCCATGGATACATAATGCTGGGGCAGTCACCTCCTCCCTACATCAAATGCTGAAATACCCTGTCAAAGGAAAAATCATAACCATGCACGGTGAAGAGGAATATATGGTCAGCCACTTGAACTCCTTTCGGTATGTAGAGGTGGAGGGTGAATTCATTGAAACACCATTCCAGCACTTTGAGGAAGTCTCTCCTGAAGTGGCAGTAGCAAAAGTGGTAGCTGAGGTACCAAAGTAGATAGCCAGGATGGCATCTCTAAAGGACGCGAAGGCTGCGATGAAGGAAGGGAAGAGCTCAACATGGGGGCAGTTGCCTGATATTCCTCACAAAATAGACAAGTTTGGTTTAGGATTCACTACTGCGGGGCAAAAAGCTACGCGCCGCTCAAAAGTCAAAAGGACACCCATCAAGATCTCTCCTTATGGAATCAATGCTTTGGAAGACAAAGACGAAGAGGCCAACATTGAAGATTGAATCTTCCCAACCATCGAAGGGGGACTGCGCAACTGGGAGGCGAAAGACTTCGTCCCCATTACTTTTATTAATCAGTAATTATCTGTCAAACATTTCCTGTTGGTCTGTAATAATTACTTTTGAACAATCTGCACACTACTTTTTCACCTCATGCCTTGCCCGGGGCATGTAGGTCCATTTGTAAGGGTTTTGGTTATCTTCATATTCATATGCCATGTTTAATGATTCATTGGACGTTTTTCATTGATAAACTACTGTGTTCATTTTCTCCCCTTTTGCATTTTTTGTTTATTTAAGGATGGCTATCCCTTACACACACCCACACTCACAAATGTAGGTACCCATCCACTCCGGATTCTATGGGTGACTATTCTGCTATGTCCTTCAATAACTCTGAAGATCTGGTCAATCAGGCTGAGTATGAAGCTGACGAAGATTGTGAAGTACCGGGAGAGCTATCCAGACTTCTACAACAAGAAGAGAGGGCCATCTTGCCTCACGAAGAGTTGTTGGAAACTGTCAACTTAGGCACAGAGGAAGACCGGAAGGAAATACAAGTGGGTGCCAATCTGGAACCAAGTGTCAAGGAGCGTTTGATACAGCTGTTGAATGAATATGTTGAAATCTTCGCCTGGTCTTATGAAGACATGCCGGGTTTAGACACAGATATCGCGGTTCACCGTCTCCCTACAAGAGAGGATTGTCCACCGATCAAGTAAAAAGTCCGCCGAATGAGGCCCGACATGTCTGAGAAGATTAAAGCTGAAGTAATGAAGCAGTTCAACGCTGGCTTTCTGGCTGTTACATCCTATCCACAATGGGTTGCTAACATCGTGCCAGTTCCTAAAAAAGACGGCAAGGTCAGGATGTGTGTAGACTATCGGGACTTGAATAGGGCCAGCCCTAAAGATGATTTTCCGCTACCGCACATCGACATTTTGATTGACAACACAACTCAACACAAAGTGTTTTCCTTCATGGATGGATTCTCGGGCTACAACCAGATTAAAATGGCCCCCGAGGACATGGAGAAAACAACCTTAATTACACAATGGGGTACCTTCTGCTATAAGGTGATGCCGTTCGGACTGAAGAATGCAGGGGCAACTTATTAGCGTGCCATGGTAGCTTTATTTCATGATATGATACATCATGAGATCGAAGTTTACGTAGACGACATGATAGCTCGATCACAAACAGAGGAGGAACACCTTGAGCATTTGCGGAAGCTGTTTGCCAGATTGAAGGAATACAAGCTCAGGCTGAATCCAAGTAAGTGCACTTTTGGAGTTAGATCTGGTAAACTTCTAGGATTTATTGTCAGCAACAAAGGCATTGAGGTCGATCCAGAAAAAGTGAAAGAAATACAAGAAATGCCTGCTCCCCGTACTGAAAAGGAGGTTAGAGGGTTCTTGGGGCGCTTGAACTATATTTCCAGATTCATCTCTCATCTGACTTCTACCTGTGAGCCAATTTTCAAACTACTAAAGAAAGATCAGGTAGTCGAATGGAACGACGATTGCCAAGCTGATTTTGATAAGATCAAGGAGTATTTACTAGAACCTCCTATTCTGATGCCACCTGTCGAAGGAAGACCGTTGATCATGTATCTGACCGTCTTGGATAACTCAATGGGGTGTGTTTTGGGCCAGCATGACGAGTCTGGTCGAAAAGAGCATGCTATTTATTACATTAGCAAAAAGTTTACCGACTGTGAGACTCGCTACTCACTGCTCGAGAAAACTTGCTGTGCTTTGGTATGGGCTGCTCGCCGACTAAGGCAGTATATGCTGACTCATACCACTTTGTTGATTTCCAAAATGGATCCTATCAAATATATCTTCGAGAAGCCAGCTTTATCTGGAATAATAGCTCGATGGCAAATGATCCTGACTGAGTATGACATCCAGTATACTACCCAAAAAGCTATAAAAGGGAGTGTACTAGCTGATCATCTATCTCATCAAGCTATCGAAGATTATCAACCCATGAGATTTGACTTCCCAGACGAGGACATCATGAATTTGGACAACATTGAAGGTAACGGACCGTATGATGGACCTGAAAATGGATCCCGATGGACCCTATACTTTGATGGTGCTTCAAATGCGCTTGGAAACGGTATCGATGCGGTACTCATTTCTCCGGAAGGTTGCCACACACCTTTCACGGCCCGACTTTGCTTCAGCTGTACCAACAACATGGCTGAATATGAAGCTTGCATATTTGGTCTCAAGGCTGCTATAGACTTGGGGATCAAATCTTTGATCGTATTTGGGGACTCGGCTTTGGTTATCAGTCAAATCAAAGGAGAGTGGGATACCAAGCATCCTAATCTTATCCCATACAAAAAACATGTCCTGACATTGTTGCCTCATTTCGAGCAAATCACCTTCGAGCATTTCCCGCGAGAAGAGAATCAGCTAGCAGATGCTCTGGCCATAATGTCTTCCATGTTTAAACTCAACTGGGATAACGAGGCTCCCCAAATCACCATCGAGCGAATGGATGAACCTGCGCATTGTCATGAGATTAATACCGAGGAAGTAGTGGAACAACCCTGGTTTCACGAAATCAAAATGTATCTCGAGACTAGAGAATATCCCGAAGGAGCTTCTATAAATGACAAAAAGTTCCTAAGGAAATTTTCCGCCAAGTTCTTCCTGAGTAATAGCATCCTCTATAAGCGCAACCATGATTGTGTTTTACTCCGATGTGTAGACAAAGCTGAAGCAGAGTTAATCATGACTGAGATACACAGCGGTACATTTGGCACCCATTTGACCGGGCATACAATGGCTAAGAAGATTCTAAGGGCAGGCTATTATTGGTCTACCATGGAAGCAGATTGCCATCAGCATTCCCGTACTTGCCACAAATGTCAGGTCTACGCTGACAAGATTCATATTCCTCCTGTTCCTCTCAACGTGTTGACAACTCCTTGGCCATTTGCAATGTGGGGCATTGACATGATTGGAGAGATCAAGCCCACAACGTCCAATGGACATCGCTTCATCCTGGTCGCCATTGACTATTTCACCAAATGGGTCGAAGCAGCCTCCTTCGCCTCTGTTACTAAAAATGTGGTTGCCCGCTTCATCAAGCAGAACCTTATATGCCGATATGGTGTTCCCAACAGGATCATCACAGACAACGGTACAAATCTGAACAATACTATGATCACCGCATTGTGCGAACAGTTCAAGATTTATTATCACAATTCATCTCCCTATCGGCCGAAGATGAACGGTGCTGTTGAAGCTGCAAACAAAAACATTAAGAAGATCATTCAGAAAATGACAGTCACCTACAAAGACTGGCATGAGATGTTACCGTTTGCTCTGCATGGATATCGTACCACGACATGTACTTCAACCGGGGCAACCCCATTTTCTTTGGTATATGGCATGGAAGCTGTCCTACCCATGGAAGTTCAAATTCCTTCCTTAAGGATTATGAAGGACGCAAGTTTAAATGAAGACGATTGGATTCATACCCGACTTGATCAACTCAATTTGATCGACGAGAAGCGACTCACTTCTGTTTGCCATGGTCAGACGTATCAAAAATGGATGATCAAGGCTTTCAACAAGAAAGTCAGACGTTAAGTATATCAAGTCGGAGACCTTGTAATCAAGCGGATTATCTTGCCGCAAAGTGATCCCAGGGGAAAATGGACTCCTACTTACGAAGGACCATTTGTAATCCAGAGCATATTTTCTGGTGGTGCGATGATTCTTACCACCATGGACGGCGACGATTTGCCGCACCCTACGAACACGGACATAGTCAAAAGATACTACGCATAAAACAACCCGACAAGTCGAAAACCCGAAAGGGCGGCTTGGGCAAAAAAGGGCATCCCGGTGAACCGAAAACCCGAAAGGACGGTTCAGGCAAAAATTAGGGATAAAACAAAAAAATCTGTACACCCGGCAAGTCGAAAACCCGAAAGGGCGGCTTGGGCAAAAATGGGTTTCCCGGTGGATCGAAAACCCGAAAGGGCGATTCAGGAAAAAGTTAGGGAATTAGAGCGTATGACTATGTCTCGTCGGATCACTTTAAGGACAATCTCTTCATCAACCAGCTCCAAGCTTCTGATCAATCCAGTCACCGGCAGACGAAGCATTGAATGAACAGATATTCAGAGTTGTGAAGGCTATAGCAGAATGAGGATCCCATGGAATTGTTTCACATAGCCATCTTTCTTTTGTATAAATTTTTCAATTTTTACGACGATGTCCTCTTACTAGGATGCCTGTTTCCTTTGTACAAAGATACTCATAGAAAGTTAATACAAATACTTTTCCAAATACAGGAATTTGCTTTGACTTCCTTTTTCTCTTTTGCACTTATGTTTATTTTAGAAACGTCCAATGTTTTGTTAAATAGGCATATGCATTTGAACATAATCATTTTCTTACAAATCAGGAAAAGATGATTACTGATGGGTTAAAAGTACAGATAGATATCTTGATGCCCTCTCAGAAGTAATTCCCCGCAGATTTAAACTCCAAATTCCCCGACAAAGTCAAAATCCAGAACTTAATTCCCCAAACAAAGTTAAACTTCAGGATCCTCAGCAGAAGAAGCTTTCTCAAAACTGATTTCCCCAACCAGAGAGCCATCTGAAACTCAATTCCCCTCAGAGTTTCAATATCCCCAGTGGAGCCTTAAAAATCTGAAAATCTAATCCCCAGCGGAGCTAGAAATTCCAACTACCAATCCCCAGCGGAACCAAACTAGTGAACCTTCTCCCCACATAGATACTTCCCACCCGACTGAAGATTCTCAGTCTTATTTCTCCAGCATGAGTCTATCAGGTTCTGAACTCCCCAGTAGAGATCATCCGAAATTCTCATTCCCTACAAATCACCAAGGAATTCCAATCCCCAGCAGTGGTCCTAGGATCCCTCGATAATTGAAGATCTTGCATCCCCAAAGCAGAATGAAGACTCTTATTCTCAGTTCCTCACAGGATAATCAGATGTTCCCCAGTGAAGATCTCCTCAGGACAGGAATCCCCGGTAGAATGGCATACAACCCGAGCTCTTGATTCTCCAGCAGTAGTCAACAAGGAGGTCTCATCCTCAGCGATCAAAATTCTTGCAATCCCCGCATCAGTCAAGGATTCACTTTCCCCGACAACAGTCAAGATTCTATTATCTCCAGCCATCGAGGATTCATCTATCCTCAGCAAGATAACTCTTCAGCTTACATGCGCATTCATTTACATTCATATCATAAACATTAATATAACATATATATTGCATCATACATATCATGCAACATAACTTTGTGTTTTAGCTAACATTTCATCCTTTTCAGGATAAGATTAAAAGGCTATCATTAACAATTATTCAGATACAGTATGGATACACCCCAGACACGGCGGTTATTCTATTACTCATTCAGAATTTATTCAGATACAGTTTCAGATACACCCCAGACACGGCGGTCATTCTATTACTCATTCAGAATTTATTCAGATACAGTTTCAGATACACCCCAGACACGGCGGTCATTCTATTACTCATTCAGAATTTAAAGTCAGATACAGTTTTAGATACACCCCAGACACGGCGGTCATTCTATTACTCATTCAGAATTTCAAGTCAGATACAGTATGGATACACCCTAGACACGGCGGTTATTCTACTACTCATTCAGACTACAGTCTTCAGATACAATACAGATACACCCCAGACACGGCGGTTATTCTACTACTCATTCAGACTACATCGATCAGATACAGGCTAGATACGCTCCAGACACGGCAGCCATTCTATCTCTCATTCAGATTCACTTATCCACCTCAAGGTTCAATGCATTCCAAGCACAGATACCATTCTGACCCTTACCACAACAGTTTGATTCTCCCCAGTGCGTTTGCCACGGAAGTCATTCTGTCATTTATTTAGATCCCAGTTACAGTTTCAGATACACTTCAAACATGGAAGTCATTCTTCTAACTCATACGGATCTCAATCCCAATTACAGTTTCAGATACACTCCAGACACGGAAGTCATTCTGCTACTCATACAACTTTCAACTTCAGATACAATCCAGATACGCTTCAGACACGGTTGCCATTTGGTCACTCATTCAGAATTTGTCCCCAGCACGCAGTTGCTCCATACGGATATTTCTCTGTTACCCAGATACAATAACAGATACACTCCAGACACGGTAGTCATTCTGATATTCATTCTACCTTCAAACCCAGTTCCAGCTCAGATACGCCACAGACACAGAGGCCATTCTTTTGCTCGTACAATCTCAGTCTCCAGATATAGTTCAAATGCATTCCAGGCGCGGATACCATTTTGACCCTCATTTTTCTGATCTATCACATTACAGTTCAACAAACATTTCATATGGCATCTTTAAGCCCATCCCCGACAATATTCTGTCACCCCTCTAGATGGCATCTTTAAGCCCATCTCCAAATGGCATCTCTAAGCCCATTCCCGCATCCACGTCTTGACGAGTGCAAATTTAAGGGCACTCTAGTGTCCAATCTCCTTTTACCTTCGAGCCACGAAAGGCGAATCTGCCAATCTAACTCTTCAGGTGCAAGAAAATTGAACAGGGGCAACTGTTGTACCCCAAAATTTGCCCTCTCTTTCTTCAGGAAATCATCTTGGAATCTCAGAGTCCCTCTGAAACAAATCCAAATCCTGAATTATCATTTCTTCCCAAGCAAACCATTTACAAGAACAAAATGATCACACAAGCTCTAAAGGCAACGCTTTTATCTTGAGAAAAATTAAATTCTAAACATTTGGAATTTTTCTCTAAAAATGGGTGTTTAAGAAGAAAATAGCGCTTCAGAACTTCTGGACCAAACTCCAGATAGAAACGATCAGAAGTTGCTAGCTTGGCTCAACGTAGTCAGAAGTTGGCTCTTCAGCAGCTACATCAACTCAGTCAGAAGTTGCAAATGTGGTTCAACACGTAAGTCTCAAACAGAACATGACTCTTTCAGCAGTTACGCAAGTTCAGCCAGAATTTGCTAAAGGAATGCAAAGGAAGCAAGGAAGTCTGAAGGCTCCTTCAGAACATGCTGAAATCATAAGATAAAAGGGGCAGAAGAGTAGGTGTTACACTGATACAGAATCTCTAAGTCCAGGATTTCCAGAAGCAAATCCAAGGAATGTGTCAGAAAGTCAGGAGAATCTCCAGAATTTTCTAAAACAACAAGAGGCCAAGACCAGAGCATGGTTTACGTTGTTTTTGGTAAAGCAGAACTGCTGGTTCAAGTTTGTTTCCCATTACCAGAATGTTGGTGTTGATAAGTCTCATCACCATTTAATGCTCATTAATGCTCCCAACCACTCCTGAATATTCATCCAAGGGATCTCTTCACGTGTGGCTTGATAAATGCCTTTATGCAGGTCTAGGCATGGGTCTACGCGCCACCGTCCACCTAAGAGGTCACTTCTCCCCAATCCATGCATGCTATTCCAGCCTAGGCTGAAAGGCTATCTGTTACCACAACTTCCCAGGAAGTTCTTTCAAAGAACAATTCAACCTCTGTTGGCGCCTTTAATGTTCAAAAAGCCACAAGAGTTTTGCCTATAAATAGAGCACCATTGTCCACTGAAAAAGGGCGTCCAACAATCAGAAAAATTGCTAGAAGAGAAACAGAAAATTTTAGCAAGAAAGTGCTGTGAAACTCTGCCAAAATCCCCAGTGTTTCATAACTTTGAACTTCTTACCTTCAAAACTTCATCAATACCCAATTTTCTTTGTGACTAAAGAACACACTTTCAGCCTCTGACCACATATACACATACACCTTTATCTACCCCTTTCAAAAAAGAACCTGTCCAGAATACCATCAGAGCCAAAAGCTAGCTCTCACTCACAAACTTTTCCAACAGCCAGGTAAGCACCTGCTGACCTTCATCACACTGATAAGCATCATCAGCTTTGCATGCTCAAATAAACATAATGTAAATATCATGTTGCTGCTGTTTGTGTTCTAAGGATTTTCATACCTCAGAACATTTTGAGTCAGCCTAGAACCTGCCTGTGACCTTGTTGGTTCTGTCCCCTGAAACACTTTGACATTTGCTGAAGCTGTCCCAAACATGTTTTCTGTTTTCTGGAAAAATAACAAAGTTGCAGATGTTCTGATTAGCACAGGGAGAAGCCTAGTGCTGACTTTGACGTTAGCACATCTGAAGCCTGTTTTGCTGTCAATAATATCAGAACTTCTGAGAATTATTGTATTTCCAGCAGGATCAGAACTTCTGACTTCCCTACTAACAAACTTTTGTCTTGCAGCGCATGGGGGTAAGAACTTCAGATCTCCCCACTAACAGGTTTCGGTTTTGCAGGTGCAAGAGTCAGAAGTTCTGACTCATACAATTTAACCAAAAGGTTGATCATCTGGCAGCACGCCTGAGTCAGAACTTCTGATGACCTCTCAGCAGTGCGCTGGCTCCCTCTCTCTTTCTCTCTATCTTGTTTTTGTTATTTTCTTTTCTTATCTATTTTTCTCGTTGAACCACCCCATGTACAAATATGTATCCCCACCCGCTAATTGCTGTAATAGCGTAGGATTTTATATTCCTTCTTTTTATTGCTTTCAAATATAAATTCTAGTAATTAGGATGTGTATGGAAAGATAAAATCAATGAAATAGAAAATCCTAATTCAAAGATAAACTCTTGTATGCAATAAAACACACTTGCACACAAACACCCCTAGGGTTACATCCACCTGTTGCCTTCAAAAATGGGCCGTGTTACGCATGCAAAGTATCTTGGTAAAACAAACAAAATCAAAAGATCATAGTCCCTCGATGACGCTATCCAAAGTTGCCTTACAAAAATGATCTTAGTCCCTCAAAAGAAATGCTAAGATAATTTGCAAAATTGCTATCATGGTCTATACGATGACCCGCGCCTGTCCCGTTTACATCCTAACACAAGGTTGTTCACCAAATACAATGGTGAAACAACACTGTTAAAAGGGTTAAAAACATAAAAAAGATCTTTGAGTAAAATAGGGTAGACAACTCTTAATTACTTGATCAAAAATCTTGCAAAACGTCCTTGCTATTTTTCAAAACACACTCCACAACACAATTTCAAAACAACTTTCAAAAATATTGAAAACCTTTCAAAAAGACAAACACCTTTGTATACATTCAAACAAGAATCATTACAAAGGTTGCCACAACGATGGCCTCTTTTCAAAACATCTTTCAAAATCACGCACAAAGCACCATTTCAAACAATTGAAAATGCAAAGCAAGTGATCTAAGCAAGTAACTAAGAGCCCATGGATAACCATGGATAGAGAGGGTGATAATACCTTCCCTTTCTATAATCTACTCCCCGAACCCAAGAAAACATATCAAAGGTTTTTGCTGTGCTTTTTAACCTTTCCTTAGGATAAAATAAAAAGTCGGTGGCGACTCTTGCTAAACCGAAACATTTGCGAAAACAAACGCAAAACCTCAAGTCAGTTCTCCCACCGTATCACACCATCCAAGAATGTTTGTTGAACTGTATGTTGTTGGTGAGTGGGTGAGTATCAGAAAGGTATTCATGTTTTGGAACATCCCTGAACTGGGGATCTGAATAAGCAATGAATTGACATCCATGTTTGGAATCATCCGTAAATTATTTTCAGAAGTTGAATCTGAACAAGCGATAGATTAACATCCGTGTTTGGAGAATCCGTAAACTGTTTTCAGAAGTCTTGGAATGGAGAAGGAACCGGTGTAGGGTTGCCTGATGATGATCAAGTAGATAGCTGTCCTGGTTTGTTACAGGTGTTAATCCTTTTGCTGAAAAAGGTAAATTGTTAGTTGAAACACAAAGCTATGCTGCATGAAATGTATGATGCAATGAATTGTACTTCATCAATGTTTATGATATGAATGTGATGGATGCGCATGTAAGCTGAGTAGCTGTCTGGCTGAGGAAGACGAATCCTGGATAATGAAATCTTTGACTGCTGCTGGGGAAAGTAAATCCTTGACTGCTGCAGGGGATTGTTGGAACTGAGAAGTCCTGGAACCACTGTTGGGGAATCAGGAGCTTGGGTTGTATGCCAATCTACTGGGGATTCCTGTCTTGAGGAGATCTTCACTGGGGAATATCTGAATATCCTGTGAGGAACTGAGAATGAGAGTCTTCATTCTGCTTGGGGAATAAGAATTCTATGGGGAATAGCCATACTGTTGAAAAGTAGCTATCCTGTTGAAGAGTAAGCTTAGGACTCTGGGAAAAGCTTATTCTTGTTTTGAAGAAGTTCAGGAGTTTAAGTTGTATGCCACTTTAAGAATGAGAATCTTCACTCTGTTGGGGATATCAGGAGGTTGGGTGTATGCCAATCTACTGGGGTTTCAAGGATGAGAGTATTAATTCTGTTAACGGTCAGAAATTGGGAGTATACCAATCTTTTGAGGTTTTAAGGATGAGAGTCTTCATTCTGGTAAGGGTCAGAAATTGGGAGTATACCAATCTTCTGAGGTTTCAAGGATGAGAGTCTTCATTCTGGTACGGGTCAGATATTGGGAGTATACCAATCTTCTGAGGTTTCAAGGATGAGAGTCTTCATTCTGTTAACGGTCAGAAACTGGGAGTATACCAATCTTCTGAGGTTTCAAGGATGAGAGTCTTCATTCTGTTAACGGTCAGAAACTGGGAGTATACCAATCTTCTGAGGTTTTAAGGATGAGAGTCTTCATTCTGTTAAGGGTCAGAAATTGGGAGTATACCAATCTTCTGAGGTTTCAAGGATGAGAATCTTCATTCTGTTAACGGTCAGAAACTGGGAGTATACCAATCTTCTGAGGTTTTAAGGATGAAAATCTTCATTCTGTTAAGGGTCAGAAATTGGGAGTATACCAATCTTCTGAGGTTTCAAGGATGAGAATCTTCATTCTGTTAACGGTCAGAAACTGGGAGTATACCAATCTTCTGAGGTTTTAAGGATGAGAGTCTTCATTCTGTTAAGGGTCAGAAATTGGGAGTATACCAATCTTCTGAAGTTTCAAGGATGAGAATCTTCATTCTGTTAACGGTCAGAAACTGGGAGTATACCAATCTTCTGAGGTTTTAAGGATGAGAATCTACATTCTGTTAAGGGTCAGAAATTGGGAGTATACCAATCTTCTGAGGTTTCAAGGATGAGAATCTTCATTCTATTAACAGTCAGAAACTGGGAGTATACCAATCTTCTGAGGTTTTAAGGATGAGAGTCTTCATTCTTGAGAGAAACAGATTTTTAGGAGCTTCAATTGTCCGTTATTCTGTCGGTGGTTGTAACTTCCAGCAGGTGATGAAGGAAATTCTGAACGACCTTGAATTCCAGTAGGTGATGAAGGAATTTTGATGATGACCGCAACTTCCAGAAGGAAATTTTGAACGCTCTTGAATTCCAGCAGGTGATGAAGGAATTTTGATGATGACCGCAACTTCCAGAAGGAAATTTTGAACGCTCTTGAATTCCAACAGGTGATGAAGGAATTTTTGATGATGACCGCAACTTCCAGAAGGAAATTTTGAACGCTCTTGAAACTTGGAATGTAATTTTGCTTTGGAGAATAAATCCTTGACAAATGTTGGGGAAATAAACCCATGACTGCAGGTCTGCTAGAGAGGTGATGAACTCCTTGAGGACGCTTGAATGTCTTTTCAAAAAGATTTCAGAGAAATTTCATCACTGCCCCTAGTATTAGATGTTTGTGATATTGCCAGGACATTTGGACTGCACATAACCCTTTGATGAGATTGACATTTAAATGCCCCAAGTGATGGTGAGGGAGACTTACCCCAAGTTCACTGAACTTTTGAGAGATTTGTTGAAATCTTGACTGGACTGCCCCAGGTTAAATGGACTTTGAAAGATTTGTTGAAATCTTGACTGGACTGCCCCAGATTTGTTGGACAATACCAAACCAAGTCTCTTTTTGTTGACGGGAGATTTTTGCAACGGGAGTATCATCCCACTTGAAGTGATTTTACTCACCGAGAGAGCTTTCGTTCCTCCTAACATTCACTGTATGAATTTCTTTGCTGTTAAACAAGTAAACCATGTGCAAACAACGATATTTAAATAATGCAAAGTTTATGTTTGTCTCGAAGTTTTGAAAAATGCGTTTTTTAGCAGAAGACTTTTTATAAGACAATTTCAACACAAGATTTAGGGCAAAGCCTTACAGGAGTCAGGATACCTTTTGTAACAATATGCTTTCGAACTAACCCATGCTTCAATTAGGACTTTTGAAGGGTTGTAACGTGGCTTGGTTCACGGTTTAAGAAACAAAGGATAAAGGCTCAAAGTATATTTGTACCCACCCGCTTTTCGTGATATCCTTCAATCCTAAACTCAGTTAATTGTGCGTTTGAACTCCATTCGAGTTTGGAACGACCCTTCCTTTTTTGGTGATGGTTCACACAAGTTGGATTTTGGAAGGCAGTCATTTAAGCAACATTTTTCATGTTGTTTAGGATTTGTACTGACCTCGTTCTTTTGATTTGTTATCCCTAACTTTTGCCTGACTGTTCCTATTTTCGAGATTACAGTCAGCGGGATGCCCCAACTTTCTTAAGCCTCCTTTGTAGGTTTTGGCTTAGTGGGCTTTTCTTTTTTTAAGAGATTGACTGCCTATGTGATAGGGAACCACCATTGTCTTTTGGTTCCAAAGGAATGTTTTTGATGTCATTCATTGTATTACGAACTGAGAGTTTGCGACTTCAATGTGCATCTTTTTTTTTTTTGAATTAACTGAGAGACTACCCTGCCCCAGGTTTAAATCAAAGGTTTCAATTTGTGTTTAAAACAGAAAACTCCTACTTCTTTGGCTCGAAGGGGTTGACTAGGGATTATCTTCCTTATAACTCCAGTGTTTAGGATTTGAAAGAATTCCTGTACATCATCAACAAGGTCTGTTCAAAAGCATACTGTATGAGATTACGGTATTGTTTCGTCATCCTCCCTCTAAAGGCTTGTAGCTTTTGCAAGAGTTAAATGTCATAAAGCAAATAGAAAGCATAGTTTAAGAATAGTGAAAAAGAATGGATGAATTCAAGACAAACATATGCAATGCATTAATGAAACAGAGTTTGACATCAACAGATAATTGTTTGAATAACAAAAGAAATTACAACTTGAAAATTCAAATGGAACAAAAGTCTCCCCGTTCAAGCTTTGTCATTTCAGGTGGAAAAACCCTTAACGGAAGATTTTCATCTCGCCATACGACATGAATTTCAGCACTCCATTGTGAATCAAGTCTTGGATCTTGTTCTTCAAGGCCCAACAGTCATCGGTGTCATGTCCAGGACTATAAGAGTGGTTTACACAAAATGCGTCAGGATGATAGCTAGGAGCAGAGGTGTTGGGATCCCGGATAGGATCCCTTAAAGCAGTCAGATTGACTTCCAACAGGCGTTCCAGTATTAGAGATGATGGTATGTCAGTCTCAGTGAACTGTCTTCTAGACGTATTTTGCTTACGCGGATTACCCCGTTGACGTTGACGAGGTTGTTGACGGGCTTGTGACCCTGAAGCAAGTTGAGGTCTTTTTCCCTTGTCTTCTTGTCTCAAAGGGGGTTGAATGATGACTTGCTCTTCAACCTCAGATGTTTGCCCCACTTGGTTGTCCCGAAGCAGTTTGTTGACGAGAACCTCGAGCTCTTCTTGTCTTTGAGCTAAGTCTTGAATGAGAGCCATCTGGCCCACCAGCTGTCCCATCATATGGATCTTCATTGTTGCCAGCTCAATCTGCAATCCTTCCAACTGATCATTCCTGACACTGCCTGAATTCCCTAAGACCATGCCCCTTGTGAGGAGAGCTTTTATCTCTTCTTGCCCCTGGGATAGGTTCAAGAACATCTCCTGAAGTTGAGCGTTTTGAGCTTGGATGCCCTTGATAGTCTGCTCCAGAGCCATCTCTACTGAAATAAACAGTAGGAGAATAAGGAAACCTGAAAAGGAAAACTTGTTATGATGCAATGCATGATATGTGGATGCATGTTTTCAAGGATCTCGTAGGGTAAACACAAGAGAATGTTAGAGGTTGAATTTTGATCAACATCTTTGATTGGAGAACTTTGTAACGGTGGATGTCTTTCCACGAGAATCAAGCTCACCATGTCAAGTGGGTCATAGCCCCTGATTCAAGTTGTTGCACTTGATCTTTGACGACATTTTTTTAGAGGAGAAAACCTCTTTCCCCTTGGTAGACGTCTGGTTCAACGTGACCCTGCATCAAAAGAACCCTTGAGATCCTTGAAATGGTTATTGAAAATGCTATGGTATGATGTTATGATGTTATGTACATGTATGCAAAAGTAAGTAAGTGTATATACAGGTAATCATATTCACATAAAGCAAACAAGTCCTTAGGTTTAGGCTTGCATGGGGTTTGTAGGTAAGTACCCTCTTGAAGTTAGTAGGCTCATCCTGTCCTAAAATAGAAACCGGGTTCTAAGGAGCTCAATATCATTGGATTATTTTCTGTGTTCATTGTTTTGGTTTAGCTACTTAACTGGCGACCAAAATATTCCAAGAAAACAACCCTCAATGAGTGTAGTATTGAGTATCTACCAACTCCGGACTGCACCAAAGTCGGTCATCTCACTACCCCTAAAAAGGCCAAGATGGTCAAGTAAGGTTCTAAGAGTTCGTTAGTGCTTCATGACATCACTCAGCGGCTCCGTATTCTCCTTGACTACTCAAGGGCTACCGGTACTCACAAATATGTAACACTAACATAGCTACTGCTTCAACCATGTCGGTATACCCCGCACAGTTCCCTCACAGTTTATTGCTATTTACCTAAAAAAGGTGCCCCCAAATCCGGGTGTAGGATTTAACAAACCCAAACAAGGAACCCAAAAAGTAAATCAATCAAAGCAAACAAAGTAAGCATGTAAAGGTGATCTAAAACCCTAAGGTAACCCCACTTTTAGAAATAGTCCCCAGCAGAGTCGCCAGTTCTGTGATACGGTGGGAGAAATGACTTGAGGTTTTGCGTTTGTATTCGCACTTGTTCGGTTTAGCAAGAGTCGCCACCGACTTTTTAGTTTATCCTAAGGAAAGGTTAAAAAGCACAGGAAAAACCTTTGAGATGTTTTCTTGGGTTCTGGGAGTAGATTATAGAAAGGGAAGGTATTAGCACCCTTTCTATCCATGGTTATCCATGGGCTCTTAGTTACTTGCTTAGATCACTTGCCTTTGCTTTTCAATTGTTTGAAATGGTGCTTTGTGTGTGTGGTTTTGAAAATGTTTTGAAAAAGATGCCTTGTCTAGGTAACCATTGTAACAATTCTTTACTCGAATGTTTTACAAAGGTGTGTGTCTTTTTGAAAAGATGTTTCAATGTTTTTTGAAAGTTTGTTTTGAAGTTGTGTTGTGATGTGTGTTTTGAAAAATGGCAAGGATTGTTTTACAAGTTTGGTCAAGTAACCAAGAGCTATGTACCCTAAATTTATCAGAGATCTTTCTCATGTTTTAACCCTTTTAACAGTGTTGTTTCACCATTGTATTTGGTGAACAACCTTGTGTTAGGATGTTAACGGGACAGGCGCGGATCATCGTATACAATCATTGAAGGCAACTTGTGAGACGCTCTAGCAATTTTTGTAAGGGACGAGATCGTTTTATCGAAGGAAACATCGAGGGTCATCGAGGGACTAACGATCTTTGTTTATCGAAGGGACATTTGCTAGAGTGTCTCATACTCGAGGGACATGATTGCATTTTTCCGAGGCAACAAGCGAGGTTACCCTAGAGGTGCAAGTGTGAATTGTGTATTGATTTTCATGCTTTTGTCTTGTATTAGGTTATCTAGCGGTTGATTTTGAATCTTCGCATACAAACCCTAATTACTATACAGTATATAGAAAGCGATAAATTGCGGGAATTTAAAGTCTAAGCTATTACAAATAAGTATCCGGGGATGGGGGTACAAATGTTTACAAATGGGGATGAGTCTCATCAGAATAGTAGTGTCCAAATATTATTTACAACCAAATCGAATCATCGTATTCTCAATGTAAAGTATAGCAAAGTATAAGGATAAAAGAGAATCAAAAGTATTGTAAAGTGTATGTGATTATTTACACATGAGTAAAAATGTTAACCTAATGCATTAAGTATTTTATTACTATTCTGTTTTTGTTAATTATATATAAACAAAAGTTTTAAAGAAAAGAAAATAAAAATGTTTAAGTTAAAGAAAACTAATGTTTATGTATTTTAGTTTATATATACAAAGGTTTATTAAACAAAAAAAGTTTTAAGACAAAAATCTATTAACCTAATAAGTCTAATATTTACATGTTTTTGTAAAATGTAATAAACATTTAAGAAAAGTTTTGTACAAAAATAATATATTTTTTTTCTTATCAAAATAAGTTATATAAAAAGAAAGGGAAATAATATGATAAAAATAAATAATAAAAAAAATTGATTTGTAAATATAAAAAGGAGTTAAATGGGCCTTAGGAGGTGTTTGGCCCAAAGAACAATATGAAACAGATCCACAAAGGGGGGTGCAGGCGCCAGTTTTATGATTGGGCTTAAGGTTTAATGGGGCAGAGGCCCAGATGCGCTTGATAATGTTTTTGTTAGGGTTGGAATTAGTTTTGTTCAGAATAGGGTTTGCGTTGAACGAACGGCGCCGCTTCTCTTCTTTGCCTCTTCATCCTTCTCCACCGTGGCTTCTGATGCTCGCTTCTCCTCGCCTTAGGCTACCAGGCGCCATCTCCACTCTCCTCCCTCCATGGTCGTACCCAGGCGGTGATAAAAGGTAACGATTTCTCAGTTTTCTTCGTCTTCGTGTTCTAGGGCTTTGGATTCATGCATGTTCTTAAACTTTTACATACTCTGATCCTTATATGTTGTTTGTGTTTGCTTGAGGTGTTAGAAAAAAGGAAAGAGGTACAATACCTTTGTTCTGATTTTGGAGAAGAGGCGGAGAAGTGGACAGGAGGCGTCTTAGGCGGCCAGAGGCGGGAGATACGCGGTGATGTGCTTGCTGTCCTTCTTGGTACTTGTATCTTTAACTTTGTTTGGTTTTATGATGAACGTTGTAGTCTGAAAACCCTAGAGATGAGTTCCTCTCTTCTTTTCTTCTTCTGATTATTTGCCTCTGAGTTTGATGATGTTGTTGTTATTCTGATGACTGTATGCTTCTGAGTTGCCTATGATGAAATGTTCTGAGGCGTTTTGTTGGCTATTTTTTCAATGATGATATTGAATCTGAGAATGTGAATGCTTCAGTGTTTTTTGCTCCTGACTTTTCTTTTCCTCTCTTTTGGGCTTGGCCCTTTCAATGATGATGATGATTCTGAGTTGCCTATTGTTATGCTTCTGAGTTGCTGATATGTTGGCCCTATGACGAATTTGATTCTGAGGGTTTTTGGGTTTGCTTTGATTTGGGTTACTTGATCTTGAAGGCAGGTTGAATGTTTGTATGGTTTTGAGCAGCTTGAAGCAGGCTTGAAGTTTGGTGCTTTATGCAGGCCTGTATGCTTGCTTATTGTGCAGTTGGCTTGGTGTTTATGTGTTTGGTATCTTTGGCTTTGATTACAGGCTTGAGGCAGGTTTTTAGGCTATATGTTTGAGTTGTGTTTGACAGGCTTTTTGAACAGGCAGGCTTACTTCTGGTTGCAGATGGGTGCAGTTTTTGAACTTGTTAGTTTGTTCAGGTTTTAGGCTGTATGCTTTGAGGCTTGAAGCAGTTTGTAGGTTACAGGCTTGTTTTGTAATAGGTTTTGTATTTGAATAGGTCTTTAGGCTTTTGCTTGCTTGTGTTTGACAGGCTTCAGGGTTTATGCAGACTTGGTGTTATGCAAGCTGAGTTTGTTATGCTTGGAGGCTTGCTTCTGTTATGTGTTTTGATACAGGCTTGTTGAGGTTTTAGCAGGCTGTGCTTGCTTCTTCAAGGCTTGTGTTTACAGCTTTGGTGTTTTTTTTTTCTTTTGTGTTCTGCCCCCTCTTTGACAATTTGGTTTGTTATATTTGTCTAACTCTAAGCCTGCCTAAAAAACTGTAAGCCTGCTCCTTTTTTCTCTCCTTTCTCTCTCTATTAAAGCATATTTTAATGCTTTAGAAGTACCTTTCTGAAAAGGTGTTGGCTGGAAAATGATGATAATGTGCTTTTACAAGCTTGCTTGCAATTTGGCTTTTCTCTGCATATCTTCTTACTTCCAGATTTTCTGCCTTTTGTGTACTTTTTTCTGCATTGGCAGTTTGATGGCTTCTTTGACAGTTTGACAGCTTGGTTGACATTTTGAACTTGTGCAACTTAGTTTGGTATTTTCAGTTTGTACATGTGCAGCTTGTTTGAATTTTTTACTTGGCTGTTCAGTTTGCCTTGTTTGAATTTATGCATTTTTGTGCATTTTGTTTAACATGCTGCCTTGTATTTAATTCATATGCTTGCAAACATATTTTCTTTTCCTCTTTGTGAACCAAGAAGAGAGTCTTCTTGCGATTTGTAGAGTGGACGAACAAACTGATTCCGGCCAACACCTTTAATGATGAGTTTTTATGATTAACTGTCTGAAAATGCCCTTTTTTTTAATTCATCTGTGTTGACTTCTTTCCTCTCTTTTTGCAGGTAAATATCAGTTGAGCGAAGGACGCAACAGTAGAAGATGAAGACTTTAAGAGATTTAGGATAATAGATTTAATTTCCATTCAATTATTTGTAATAAACATCATTGTAAATATTGTAAATAAATTTACAATATCCCAATAATATTTGTAACAATAATTAAAAATAAATAAAAACCTTTTTGTCAGATAATTCTTTAATTTACATTGTTTATTTATTTATTTAAATCTCTTGAATTAAAACGACTGGAAATGCATTCCAATTATTTTAACTTAGATAAACTAAATAATTAATAAACACTGTAGTCTTGCAACTTCGCATTAACCAACAATACGCCCGACATTCCAAATAACCAATAGCATTGCACAGTCAAACAAACAAACGTCCACACGTCTTTCACTTTACTGATTAACCCAACACTTCAAACTCTCAATTCAAATGCCTCAGCTTTTATCCCAGATGTTTAGGTTTTGGGAAACAAACAGAAATCTTGAACAAACGTCAAAACCATGTGACAGTCAATTAAGACACTGTGGATTCAAATTCTTCTAAAAATGCGCGTGCAAACCCTAATTCTTGATTTAATGTCAAAGAAACGTCTGCCTGATCAAACCCTGAGCCAAACTCAACCAAATTAATAAAAACCCTAATGATCTGTTTGACTGATTCAAGAGTAAATGGAAACCCTAATTTTGTCTGACTGATGAGAAAAGTCTGTTTGACCGATTCTTAAGCCAATCTGAAAAATCAGGAAAAGCCCGAAGCTGTGATTTCTTGTGAAAAAGAGAGGGCAAATTTTGGGGTACAACACTGGGCGCTTAAGAACAAAATCCAGGACTTGATTGACGCCAAAGAAGTAGAATTTGATGCTCCTGAGAAGCCCAATGTGATTTCTGCTCCGATGCCCAAGCACGGTAATAATGTTCATGCTGTTATGGAGGACCTTCATGTTACTGATATTGTTGACTTGTTGACGCCGTTACTTGTGATTAAAGAGTATTTGATGAGAGTCGGGATCTTTCCTGGTTGTGGTAAAGACTGCTATTTTTGTTTGAACATACGAGGTGATTGCCCAATGTTGAAGTCAGGTGTCCAACGCCTGATGGATACCCAAGAGATACTTTTCCAAAACACCCTTGTTGATACCTCCAATCCTGTTACTCCTGCTACTTTTTCTACTTCAACCAACAATATTGCGATTATAACCATTTCCGACAATCCTCCCAAGGCTTGCAAAAGGCCTATCAGGATTACACCCGACCTTAAGTCTGTACCTTTAAAGATCACCATGCCGGGACCTGTCCCGTACCAATCTAGCAAAACGATACCATGGAACTATGGAGGAGAAATCTTCTATCATGGTATCAAACAAATTGAGGCAGTCTAAGATATTTCTGAAGAAGAAGACCCTGATATAGGGAACATTATGGGTACGAGCAAGATAACCCGCAGCGGCCAGATTTTTTCTCCGGAGATTGCTCCCCCTCGAGCAGTTTTCGGACCCTTGAAAGCTTCTGCACCTGTTGGACCATCTGTGCAAGGCTCGATGATTGAAGAATTGGATACTCCTGAAGTAAGACCATCTGCTGATATTACCAATAAGGGTAAGGGGATACTAGAAGCGCCTGTCAGGGCGAAGGCTCATGCTGTGGTTATCCCCGAAACCACTCAGAAAGAAATGGATGAAATCTTGAAAATAATCAGAAAAAATGACTACAACGTTGTGGAACAACTAGGGCAGACCCCTTCTAAAATTTCAATGTTGGCTCTTCTACTCGGATCTGAGGCCCATGCTAAGGCCCTGATCAAATTTTTGAAAGCGGCACATGTACCCCAAGAGACTTCGGCTGACCAGTTTCAGGAATGTGTGGCCAGTCTTACTGCTGATAATGGCCTTGGCTTTTCCGATGCTGACTTGACTCCCAAAGGAAGGAAACACAACAACGCGCTACATGTCTCAGTTGAATACCGGGGAACCACCCTCGCCCATGTCTTAGTTGATACTGGTTCTTCCTTGAATGTGCTGCCAAATAAAGCCTTAGACCGTTTGGACTACGAAGGATTGACCCTCAAACCTAGTAACATCGTTGTTAGGGCTTTTGATGGTTCCAAAAGAATGGTTCATGGAGAGGTTGACATTCCTATCAAAGTAGGCACAAAAGTTTTCAACTCCACCTTTTACGTGATGAACATCCGCCCATCATATTCGTGTTTGTTAGGAAGACCGTGGATCCATTATGCCGGGGCAGTTACCTCCTCTTTGCACCAAATGCTGAAATATCATGTTAAGGGTAAGATTATAACAGTGCACGGCGATGAAGAGTACATGATAAGTCATCTCAATTCCTTCCTCTATATGGAGTTGGATGACGAGTTCATCGAAACACCTTTCCAACATTTTGAGGATGTTTCCCCTGAGGTAGCAGTTGCGAAGACAATGGTTGAAGTGCCTACCGTTCCCAAGCATGTATCTAGGATGACATCTCTCAAGGACGCAAAGGTTGTAATTAAAGAAGGGAAGAGTACATTATGGGGGCAATTGCCTGACTTTCCCCACAAGACGGACAAGTTTGGGTTAGGGTTCACTGCTGCAGGACAAAAGGCTATGCGTCGCTCCAAGGTTGGAAGACCACCCGTCAAGATCTCTCACCATGGAATCAATGCTGTAGAAGATGAAGATGAAGAGGGCCACTTTGAAGATTGGATCTTTCCAACCGTCGAAGAGGGTTTAAGCACCTGGGAAGCAAAGGATTTTATTCGCATCACCTTTATCAACCAGTAATTTTACCTTTGAACAATTTCTCATTTTGGTCTGTAATAACTAAACAATTCGTACACTAATTTCACCTCATGCCTTGCCCGGGGCATGTAGGTCCATTTGTAAGGGCTTGATTTTCTTCATTATCATATGCCATGCTTTAATGAATCATTGGACGTTTTTCATCTATAAATTACTGTGTTCATTTTCTTTCCTTTTGCATTTTGTTTGTTTAAGGATGGCTATCCCTTACACACACCCACACTCACAAATGCAGGTACCCATCCACTCCGGATTCCATGGGTGACTATTCTGTTTTAGCCTTTGATAACTCTGAAGATTTGGTCAATCATGCTGAGTACGAAGTTGACGAAGATTGTGAAGTGCCCAGAGAATTAGCCAGGCTTTTGCAACAAGAAGAGAGGGCTATTCTGCCTCATGAAGAGTTGCTAGAAACCATCAATTTGGGGATAGAGGAAGACAGGAAAGAAGTAAAAGTGGGTGCCAACCTGGAACCAAGTGTCAAGGAGCGCTTAGTGTAGTTGTTGAACGAATATGTTGAAATCTTCGCCTGGTCTTATGAAGACATGCCGGGATTAAACACATATATCGTGGTTCATCGTCTCCCTACAAGAGAAGACTGTCCACCGATCAAGCAAATGGTCTGCCGAATGAGGCCTGACATGTATGAGAAGATTAAAGCTGAGGTAATGAAGCAATTCAACGCTGGCTTTCTGGCTGTTACTTCCTATCCATAATGGGTTGCTAACATTGTGCCCGTGCCTAAGAAGGACGGCAAAGTCAGAATGTGTGTGGACTATCGGGATTTGAACAGGGCTAGCCCTAAAGATGATTTTCCACTGCCACATATCGACATCTTGGTTGACAACACAGCTTAACACAAGGTTTTTTCCTTCATGGATGGATTCTCGGGGTACAACCAGATCAAAATGGCCCCCGAGGACATGGAGAAAACTACCTTTGTCACGCAATGGGGTACCTTCTGCTACAAGGTGATGCCATTCAGACTGAAGAATGCAGGGGCAACCTATCAATGCGCCACGGTATCCTTGTTTCATGATATGATACATCATGAGATCGAAGTTTACGTAGACAGCATGATAGCTCGATCGCAGACAGAAGAAGAACACCTTGGTCATCTGCAAAAGCTGTTCGCCAGGTTGAAGGAGTATAAGCTCAGACCGAACCCAAGCAAGTGCACTTTTGGGGTTAGGTCTGGTAAACTTTTGGGATTTATTGTCAGCTGTTGTACCCCAATTTTTGACCTAAGATCCCATTTTTATTTTTTGCATTTTTAAGATAAGTCAAGGTCACGAAATACGGTCGGTTTTAACGTCTCACCTTCGAGCTTTGACTATGCGAAGATTGTCAAGTGTTTTGAACATTTTTAGCCTATGTATCACTAATTTCTAATCGCATACAAAGGTGTATGTTCATGTTTTCTTTTGTTTCATGTGCAGAGACAGGTCTGAATCAAGAGCATCAGGTGTCGCGCATCAATTAAGGTTTTGAGTCTCCCAAGCCAGAAGTACGGTTGATTGTGGATTCTCGAAGACTGATTCATCAAGGCACACCGTTGCACCCTTAATTTCGCCCCTAAATTTTTCAGTCGCACATTCATACCATATTTTGTCATTTGGTCACAATCATTAGTAAATATCTTCATTCATCATATTCTGCATCATTAGTCGTATTTAAGTTGACCAGAAAAGTCAGTTTAAATCAAAGTTTGCATCGTCTTTCAGTTGTAAAATACCCGGCATTTTGCTTCATGCATTTTTATCTATTTACTCATTTGTTGCATTGCTCCAAGTTGTTTATATGTCAATAATAAAAATATTTTGGTTTTATAGACAGATTGTTAAAAGCGATTCAACAATGTGCGAAAATTAGTAGCGAGAAAATATTTCAAGTTTTCACCTTTTACCGATCATTTCATGAATCTGCGTTTCGCGTAGATTATGACGGTATGCTCGCTTTATTTTTTCGGTACAGTTCGAAGTCTCGTTTTTAACCTTAAACGTCCGTTTAGTCTGATATTTTATTATTATTTTATTTTTTGATTTTTGACTTCTTGAATATTTTTTATTTAATCTTTGTGACATGTAGATTATTTTAATATGTTCATTTTATTTTTTCGGATAAATTTTCGTCCGGTTTTTATCGTTTTCGGTCATTTTGTGTCTTTATTTTTTATTCATAAAATATTCAAAAAAATCATTTTAAATTGAGTTTTTTTCAAGTTTCATTTTTATTTTTTGTCATTAAAGAGCTTTTAGTCACAGAAATATTTCCCTCCTATTTTTTTCAACCCACACAATCTTTCCCCCCACAATCAAAAAAACTCCCGCTGCATACATCCATCAACCATACCGTACACTCACTTGGAACACACAATAACAACACTCTCCTCACTGTTCCACAAAAAGGCCTCTTGATGCTAAAACCTGAAACCATCCATTTTCCTCTTGACAGTAACGTCCATTTATTTCTCAAACTTTCTTACCAGAAAACAAAAATGAGAAACAAAAAGGAAACTAGCTTTTATAAGAGAAAAGTTACATTTTGCATTCATGTCTTTGTAACTTTTAGTTAAAAAATAAAAATGAGTTTTGGTTTTTGAGTTTCTTACTATGATGTTGTCCATCATCATTATGACAGTGTTACTGATTCCTCTATCCACACCACATCATTCTCACTGCAAAACACCTCTACTATAAACCTTCAGTAACTTCATCAATCCATTTAAAAAAAAATCATCTAACTACACTACATAAACACTTCTTCATACATTCCCACTCATCTTGCTATCCTGTCTCAGCCTCCAGATACCATTCATGGATCACTTCGTGTAACTGTCCAAGGCGAAGTTATTGAGCAATCATTTGGTGAGCAACACTTGTGTTTCAGAATGCTACAACTTTCACTGCGGCTACACTAGAGCATGGAATGCATCCTCCAATATCTCCCAAACCAGAATGGCGTGCTTTGATGGATCAGATGGCTGTCATTGCCACTGAGGAATACTGTAGTATGGTATTCCAAGAACCCCGGTTTGTTGAGTATTTCAGGCTGGCTACTCCAGAGTTGGAGTATGGTCGTATGAATATCGAAAGTCGACCTGCAAAGCGAAAGCCAAGTGGAGGTATTGAGACACTCCGTGCTATACCATGGATCTTTGCCTGGACACAAACAAGGTTTCATCTTCCAGTGTGGCTGGACTTTGGCTCTTTCTATTTCGTGATTCCTCAGGTTGAATTTAATGAGCTTGAAGGAGGGTCAATGCTTACCACTACTATTGCTTGGGATAACGCTCTTTCTTGGTCATGGGAAAACGCTATCGCAGAACTTCAAGAAACACTTTGCAAAATTTCTTCTTCCATTATGAAGTTTCCTAAGCAAGCTCCTCCGACATTGATGTTAAGCTTGCCATTCAATCGCAGGCTAACTTCAGCTTCTCGCAACCACCCCCTCGTGAGGTGCTTCTGGAGCTAGCTAATAACCACCACCACCAAAACCACCAACGCATCAAAAATCCCTTCCATTTCTTCACCTTCATCCTCCTTCTTCCCCGCTTCCTATTCTGCTGTTTCCGCTCCCAACAAACATGGCCGCATCCTCGTTCTAACCCGACCCACAATAAAACCCAATCCACACACCGTCCGCGAGTTCACCACCGCTCCAGTTTCGTCATTCGCAAGCCCATCACAATCCCTCAATCTTCAACACATAACAACCTCCCTCCGTCCGGATTCATCTGTTTCGCGACAATATTCTTCCTCCGATAACCACCTCGCAAGCACAAGCTCTCGCCGCCTTGAGATCTGCAGACAGAGGAATGGGGAGAAGAAGTCAGGTTTGGCGTTGGAGAGAACAAAAGACAGTTGGGGCCTTCAGATCATGGGGTGGTGTTGTTGTGTTGGTGTTAGAGAAAAGAGGAATTGAACAAGCATGGAGAAAAAGAGGAGTTCGAAGTGACAAAGAGGAAGGCACATGGGTCTGGATCTGAGAGAAAGAGAGATACTTGCTTTCACAAAGAAGAAGAAATAAGGACATTGTTTCTCACTCTCTAATAATGTATAATAAGGTATGATTTTATTTCTTATTTTAATTCAATGCCACGTGTCAGCTATCAATTGGCTAATGGAAAAATTTGAAAAAAATCTAGTAAGAAGGCATCAGCTCCGCCTGGGGTGTTACAATAATTTTTTTACTATTATTATTTTTTATGGTAAATTAGGGTTAATCATTTAGTTTGGGCCTTGAGCCATAATTCCTATCTTTTTACTAATCCACCCCATTTATTCACTTGACACCCCACGTTTTATTAGTTTAGTTTTCATAATTTTCTTAACTTTATTATCTTAATTTCTTAGTTTAATTTTTTTTCTAGAGGGCAACCAAACGATGATGTTATAATTAATTAGATAAATTATTAGTTTAAATTTAGAATTAATTTAGTATCTTTTAGAATTGTGATTTATGTTTAAAATTAATTTAGTAATCTTAGAATTTTAATTTAGTTTAATAAAATATTTTTAGTTAATTATTTAATTATATTCTCTTTCATTTGTATTTGATAGTCTTTGTCATTTTTAAATTAAATTTCTTATTGCCTCTTTGTCATTATTTGTTTATTTAGATTTATTTTCTTATGGATCCGTGAATGCTTGTGCTTTGATTATTGTGCTTTCATTGCTTAAACTCCAAGGGAAAGAATTAAAGTTGTTGACTTCATGTCATCGAACATATCTCATACAATCGTGTGAATAGCCTCATTCATTTTTTGTTTGTTTACTATTTTTCCAAACTCAAGATAATTTTCCCAAAAGACTCCATTTTCAAACTCACACCTTTTAAGTCAAAACTTCGACACTAGGTCGTCGTATCTTCAAAATCTCTCAAACACCGATTTTTAGCCAAACGAACCATTTTAATCAAACGAACAATTTTAACAAAAAACAGATATTTCAAAAGGTTCCTGCGGAGTACCGCAGATGCATTGGGTGCTAATACCTTCCCATTGTATAACCAACCCCCGAACTCTCGATCTCTTTCAAAAAACGCATTGTATTTTTATTACTTTTTAGTATTATTTTACATTGCATATTTTAGGGTTTTATTTCGCTCTTTTCCCTTTTCCCTTGGAAATAATAAAGCGCGGTGGCGACTCTTGCTTTTGTGAGTCAAGTTAATTAATAGCTTGATCTCCGATTTTCACCGCTACATCAGCAACAAAGGTATTGAGGTTGATCCAGCTAAAGTAAAGGCTATACAAGAAATGCATGCCCCCCGTACTGAAAAGGAGGTTAGAGGATTCTTGGGACGCTTGAACTATATTGCGAGGTTCATCTTTCACCTGAGATCTACCTGTGAGCCAATCTTCAAGCTGTTGAAGCAAGATCAGGTGGTTTAATGGAACAACGATTGTCAAGTTGCTTTTGATAAGATCAAGGAGTATTTTCTAGAACCTCCTATTTTGATGCCACCCGTCGAAGGAAGGTCGTTAATCATGTATCTGACTGTTTTGGATAACCAATGGGGTGCGTGCTGGGACAACATGACGAGTCTGGCCGAAAAGAGCATGCCATTTATTACCTTAGCAAAAAGTTTACCGACTGTGAGACTCGCTACTCACTGCTCGAGAAAACTTGCTGCGCTTTGGTATGGGCTGCTCACCGGCAAAGGCAGTATATGTTGACTCACACCACTTTGCTGATTTCCAAAATGGATCCGATCAAGTATATCTTCGAGAAGCCTGCTTTATCTAGAAGAATCGGTAGATGGAAAATGATTCTGACTGAGTATGATATCTAATATACTACCCAAAAAGCTATAAAGGGGAGTGTACTAGCTGACCATCTAGCTCATCAAGCCGTCGAAGATTACCAATCTATGAGATTCCACTTCCCTGACGAGGACATCATGACATTGGACAACATTGAAGGTAACAAACCGTATGACGGACCTGAACAAGGATCCCGATGGACCCTGTACTTTGATGGTGCTTCAAATGCACTTGGCAACGGTATCGGTGCGATACTCATTTCTCCGGAAGGTTGCCATACACCCTTCACTGCCCGACTGTGTTTCAACTGTACCAACAACATGGCTGAATATGATGCTTGCATCTTTGGTCTCAAGGCTGCTATAGACTTGGGAATCAAATCTTTGGTCGTATTTGGGGACTCGGCTTTGGTTATCAGTCAAGTCAAAGGAGAGTGGGACACCAAGCATCCTAATCTTATCCCATACAAGGAACATGTTTGGATGTTGTTGCCTCATTTCAAGCAGATTACTTTCGAGCATTTCCCGCGAGAAGAAAATCAGCTAGCAGATGCTCTGGCTACAATGTCTTCCATGTTTAAACTCAACTGGGATAACGAGGCTCCCCAAATTACCATCGAGCGAATGGACGAACCTGCGCACTGTCATGAGATTAATACCGAAGAAGTAATGGAACAACCCTAGTTTTATGAAATCAAAAGGTATCTCCAGACTAGAGAATACCCTGAAGGAGCTTCCGTCAATGACAAAAAGTTCATAAGGAGATTTGCTGCCAAGTTCTTCCTAAGCAATGAAATCCTTTATAAGCACAACCATGATTGTGTTCTACTTCGTTGTGTGGACAAAGCTGAAGCAGAGTTGATCATGACTGAGATACACAGTGGCACATTTGGCACCCACTTGAGAGGACATACGATGGCTAAGAAGATTCTAAGGGCAGGCTACTACTGGCTACCATGGAAACTGATTGTCATCAATATTCCCGTACTTGCCACAAATGCCAAGTCTACGCCGACAAGGTACATATTTCTCCTGTTCCTCTCAACATTCTGATAGCTCCTTGGCTGTTCGCAATGTGGGGCATTGACATGATTGGAGAGATCAAGCCTACAGCATCAAATGGACATCGCTTCATCTTGATCGCTATTGATTATTTCACCAAGTGGGTCGAAGCAGCTTCCTATGCCTCAGTTACAAAGAATGTGGTTTCCCGCTTCATCAAGCAGAACCTCATATACCGGTATGGTGTCTCCGACAGGATCATCACGGACAACGGTACAAAGTTGAACAACACTATGATCACCGCTCTATGCGAACAGTTCAAGATTTATCATCATAATTCATCTCCCTATCGGCCGAAGATGAATGGTGCTGTTGAATCCGCGAACAAAAATATCAAGAAGATCATCCAAAAGATTACAGTCACCTACAAGGACTGGCATGAGATGTTACCGTTTGCTCTGCATGGATATCGTACCACGACACGTACTTCAACTAGGGCAACCCCCTTTTCTTTGGTATATGGCATGGAGGCTGTTTTACCTATGGAAGTTCAGATTCCTTCCTTAAGGATCATGAAAGACGCTGGTTTAAGTGAAGACGATTGGATTCAGACCTGACTTGATCAACTTAATCTGATCGACGAGAAGCGACTTACTGCTGTTTGTCATGGTCAGACATATCAAAAACGGATGATCAAGGCCTTCAACAAGAAAGTCAAACGTCAAGTATATCAAGTTGGAGATCTCATAATCAAGCGGATCATCTTACCGCAAAGTGATCCCAGGGGCAAGTGGACTCCTACCTACGAAGGACCATTTGTGATCAAGAGCATCTTTTCTGATGGGGCAATGATTCTGACCATCATGGACGACAACGATTTGCCGCACCCAGCGAATGCAGACATAGTTAAAAGATACTACGCATAAAACGACCCGACAAGTTGAAAACCCGAAAGGGAGACTTGGGCAAAAATGGGCATCCCGGTGAATCGAAAACCCGAAAGGGCGGTTCAGGCAAAAATTAGGGATAAAACAAAAAAAAATCCGTACACCCGACAAGTTGAAAACCCGAAAGGGCGACTTGGGAAAAAAAGGGTTTCCCGGTGGATCGAAAACCCGAAAGGGCGGTCCAGGCAAAAGTTAGGGAATTAAAGCGTATGACTATGTCTCATCGGATCACTTTAAAGAACAATCTCTTCACCAACAAGCTCCAAGCTTCTGATCGATCCAGTCACCGGCGGACGAAGCAACGAATGGACAAGATATTCAGAGTTGTGAAGGCTATAGCAGAATGGGAATCCCATGGAATTATTACACATAACCATCTTTCTTTTGTATAAAATTTTTCAATTTTTACGACAACATTCTCTTACTAGGATGTTTGTCTCCTTTGTACAAAGATACTCATGAAAGTTAAATACAAATATACTTCAAAGTGCAAAAATTTGCTTGCATTTTTTTTTACACTTATGTTTCATTTGAAAACGTCCAATGTTTTGTTGAATAGGCATATGCATTTGAATATAATCACTGCTTACAAGTAAAACGAAAATGAAAAAGAATAATTACTGATAGGTTGAAGGTGTAGGAAGATATCTTTGTGCCATTTCAGAAGAAATCCCCTACGATACATCATTCAGATCCTCAACAAAGCTAAGATTTGGAGTATATTTCTCCAATGGAGTTAAGCATCAAGATCCTCAGAAGAGCCAGTGCATTCTAAAACATTGATTCCCCAGCTGAGTTAAAGTTTCAAAATTCCCATCAGAGTTAAACTTCAAGATCCCCAGTGGAGCCCGACAACCCTGAAATACCTATCCCCAGCGGAGCCAGAATATTCTAAACCTTCTCCCCACAGAGTTATTTCCCAACAGATCAAAGATTCTGGGTCTCATTTCTCCAAGCAGAAGCCTCATAGGTTTTAACTCCCCAGTAGAGATTTTCAGAGTTTTCCCTATTTCCCAGGAAAGTCATGAAGGATTCTCATTCCCTGCAGAAGTGGTCAAAGGATTTGTTAATCCCCACAAATCACCGAGGATTTTCAATCTCCAGCAGTGGTCCAAGGATTTCTCCTTCTCAAACAATCAAAGATCTTTAGTCCCCAAGCAGTCAGCAAGGATTTCTCATCTTCAACAATCAAAGATTTTTGGAATCCCCAGCACCGGTCAAGGATTTACTTTCCCCGACAGCAATCAAAGATTTCATTATCTCCAGTTACCAAGAATTTATCTTCCTCAGCATGACAGCTACTCAGCTTACACGCACATCCATTACATTCATATATCATAAACATTGATGAAATATAGTTCATTGCATCATACATATCATGCAACATAACTTTGTGTTTTAGCTAACATTTTATCCTTTTCAGGATAAAATTAAAAGGCTATCATTAACAATTTTTCTGATACAATATGGATACACCCCAGACACGGCGGTCATTCTATTACTCATTCACAATTTCAAGTCAAAATACAGTACAGATACACCCCAGACACGGAAGTCATTCTACTACTCATTCAGACTTCAGCAATCCGATACAGACTAGATATGCTCCAGACACGGCGTCCATTCTATCTCTCATTCAGATTCAACTATCAACCACAAGTTCAGATTCGCTCCAGACACGGATGCCATTCTGGCCCTTACACCAGCAGTTTGATTCCCCCCAGCACAATCGCTACAGAAGTCATTCTGTCACTTATTCAGATCCCAGTTACAGCCTCAGATACACTCCAAACACGGAAGTCATTCTGCTACTCATACAGATCTCAACTTCAGTTACAGTCTCAGATACACTCCAAACACGGAAGTCACTCTGCTACTCATACAGATCTCAACTTCAGTTACAGTCTCAGATACACTCCAAACACGGAAGTCATTCTTCTACTCATATAGATCTCAACTTCAGATACAGTCCAGATACGCTCCAGACACGATTGCCATTCTATCACTCATTCAGAACTTATCCCCAGCACACAGTTGCCCCATATACAGATGTTTCCCTATTACCCATTCAGAATACATATACACTCTAGACACGACAGTCATTCTGATATTCATTCAAATTTCAAATATAGTTACAGCTCAGATACGCTCCAGACACGAACACCATACTTTTGCTCATACAGACTCAGTCTCCAGATACAGTTCAAATGCATTCCAGACACGGATACCATTTTAATGCTCATTCTTCTGACCTACCACATTGCAATTCAACAAACATTCTTGGATGGCATCTCTAAGCCCATCTCCAGCAAGATTCTACCATCTCTAAATGGCATCTTTAAGCCCATTTCCTCAGCCATATTTTGACGAGTGCAAATTTACGGGCACTCTAGTGTCCAATCCTCTTTTACCTTCGAGTCGCGAAAGGCAAACTTGCCAATCTAACTCTTCAGGTTCAAGAAGATTGAACAGGGGAAACTTTTGTACCCTAAAAGTTTCTCTCTCATTTAATCAACATTTCTCATCACAAGACTCTTGGAATTCAAGATCAAGCTGGGGTTTGCTCTGCTCAAGACACCTCTTTACACTGTTGACCTAAATTAGGGTTTGAGTTTGCATAGAGATGTTTTGACCTAAAATTCCCAAATTGACTTTCATACTTCATGTTGGACTCATAAGTTTGTCCATACCAAGTTTCAAGCCTTGACTCAAATTTTTGCCCAATCAATTGGACAGTTGACCTAGAAATCAACTGTATTGGAGAAAAAGTCAATTGTTGCCAATTGACAGTCAAACCTCATGAAATTTGATTCACATCAACATTATGAACTCATATGAACCATTTGATCAAGTTTGGATCACAATTCCACAAGAAATTTGATCAGATCACCAAAAGGGCAAAATGGTCATTTTTAGGGTTTTGACTATACAAAGGCAATTTTTGACTGTTTGACCTAACCAATGGAAAATCAAGCTCAACCATGGACTCAAGGACTCAATGACATTGTCTTGACCCATTAAACAAGTTCAAAAGATCTCAAATGCATAGGGTTGACAGATGAATTTTTCAGTCAACTGATCAAAATTTGACTGTATACTGAAAAGTCAAACTTTGACTTTTTGGTCAAAATCAAGTGCCAAGGGTCATTTTTCATCAAGACATGTAAAATTATGAAACTTGTTCATCAAGAAACCCAAAAATGCAAATTAGGGTTTAAAATGAAAAATTTCATAACTTAGAAAAATTTCTAAGTTATAAAATTTTCTTATTTTTTTCTAACTTTGTCCCATTTTGTCACCAAGATGAAAATGGATTCAAACAAAACTTGCAACATGAAAGTTGTATTCCATCACAAAGTCTACAACTTTGATTCACAAAGTTTTCTCAAAAGAAGCTTGGATCTCAAGTTATGATTTTTGGAACAAGGGTATCTAAAACTTTTAACTTAGAGAAATTTTGCCCTAGTTTAGGCAGGATTTTGACCCATCTTCTTGGCCATTTTTCACATAGTTCCACTTGGAGTTTCAATTTGGATTTCAAAGATGGATTATAGTACATGTTACAAGATTTCCAAATTGTCCAAGAACTCCTCAAAAACCTTTGTGGTTAAGGAGAATCGAATGCTTGAAGTTGGCAAAAACTCACTTTGATCCATGGCCAATACATGTTCATACCAAGTTGCAAATCTGACCAAGATAGCTTTGTACACAATTACAGGCCTCAAAACCAGTTTGTACTCCATAATTTAATGCAAATCCATTGATCCAAGGCATTTTCTTGGTCATTAAGGTATTGTACACTAGATTAAGCCTTAAATGGAAAAAGTAACATTGCCATTTTTGCTTGAACTTTGCTTTATGTCAAAATAACATCCTAGAGCATTGAACCAGATCTTATGCTGCAAACAAAATCCACTAATTAGAGGGGCCAAGAGGGTTGGGTACAGGGTGATAGGATAGCCTGTACAAGTCTATAACCTCACTTCCACTCTTTTGGCTTCAAGAAGAAGAAATTTGTCCAAAATCTTCCCAACTCAAAAACCAGCCATAGTCAGCTTACAAAAACATTGCAAACACATTTCACACAACCCTTTTGAGTCATAAACATGAGCCCTTCACCACTCAAACCTCCTTGTACACAAAATCACCATTTTTCTGCAAAACAGGGCAAGCCCTGCAGAACCACCTCCATCTCCACTTTCCGTCGTGCGTTTTGCCTCAAACTTGTTCCAATACCTTCCATTCAGCTCACCTAAACTATTCCAGACCTCCATTTCCAGCTGTAACACCATTAACACACATTGCCATTTTTATTTCAAAGCTTTACAGGTTGAGTTCTGTAGCACGATTCAGGCTACTTCAAAACAAACTAAGCATTGAGAAAGCTTCATTGGACATTAGGCAAGCTCAAAAGAACCTCAAGCACCCTTGGAAGTTGCTGCATTGTCCAGCTCGAAGTCAACTGAAACATGTATTTCATGAACTTCTATCTCTATTTAGGAATAGTTAGACTTAGGTTTGTGAATGAAAGATGTTGTATTCATAGCCCTGAAACCATACATGTGCTTAGTTTTCATTTATATCAATCGTGCTAGGAGAATTTTGTTCATGAACTTTCTGAAAAAACTAGGTTAAGAATTAGGGCCAGATAAATTCTCTCTGGTCTTTGAGAGTTAGCTTAAGTTTTTTATATGGTTAGATTCGTTGTTTGATGCTCTACAAGTTTCATGTTATGAGTTTTGTCAAAAAAGCAAGGAATCAGGAGATAGCATTTTGCATACAGAGCGCGCGCGTTTCTGTTCAAAGGAAGAAGATGAAGTTGGTTTTGAGCTGGGCCTGTACAGGCTTACTTTTGGCACCCCCTCCTTTCTTTTTACACCCCCTGGCCCATTTCTTGTATATTTGTCATTTTTGCATTTTTATTTCATTTCTGATTTTGATATTTTATTTTCTAATATAAAAAATACTTAAAAAATATTTTCATAAATTTTTATATTTATTTGATATTTATTTTAATTAATTCTAGTATTAATACATTAAATACTTTATAGTTGCTTTTGTTTAAATGTAAAAATAATATAAAAAAATACTTTTATTTTTATTTATTATTTTTATACATATTTGAAAATGTTTTCTTGAAATATATACATTTTGTAAATAATTTATTTTATTTATTTTATATACACACTTAATATATTTCATATATTTATATACATATATAATATGTTTTATTAAGTAATTACAGCAAAAAACACAAAAATAATACATTTTTATTTTTATTAATATTTTATACTAAAAATACCTTTTTTTAATATATGCTTTTATTTTTGTACAAATTGATGCATTATTGTATATAAATAATAAATAATACTATTTATTTAAGAAATTAGGGTTTTTGCCCTAAAAAACAAAAATAATTAAAATTGACTTTTTTTTTTATTATTTACACTTCACATTAAAAATAATTTTTACATACATAAAAATATTTTTTTTTTGCATAACATATTTTATCTAACATTTATTTATTGTATTTTATTTAATTATTGTACATTTAAATATTATGCCTTGCACATTCAATATGGTTATAATAATTTAGGATTTAATTTCTTGCAAAATAATCCCCAATTCAAATTTGTACCCCCTCCCTATATCATGTTGTAATAGTGTAGAATTTAAATTCTCGCACCTTTAAATGCTTTCAATTATGCCATGGTTAGACCTAGGGTTTGTATGCAAAATAAAATCAACAATTAGCTTGACCTAATAAAAAGACAAAAATGTATGAAAAACAAACACAATGCACACTTGCACTCCTAGGGTTACAATCCACTTGTTGCCTTCAAAAATGGGTCATGGTATGCATGTCAAGTACTTTGGCAAAACAAAAACAAACAAAATATCATAGTCCCTCGATGACGCTATCTGAGTTTCCTAAACAAAATGATCAAGTCCCTCAAGAAAATTGCCAAAAATACTTGGCACTATTGCTATCATGGTATATACGATGACCCGCGCCTGTACCGTTTGACATCCTAACACAAGGTTGTTCACCAAATACAATGGTGAAATAACACTATTAAAAGGGTTAAAACACATAAGAAATATCTTTGAGTAAAATAGGGTAGACAACTCTTAGTTACTTGATCAAAAATCTTGCAAAACATCCTTGCCATTTTCAAACCCACTTCATAACACAACTTCAAAACAAATACAAAACAACTTTCAAAACATTGAATTATATTTTCAAAAAGACATACACCTTTGTATATATTCAAACAAGAATCATTACAAAGGTTGCCTAGACAAGGCATCTTTTTCAAAACATTTTCAAAACCACACACACAAAGCATCATTTCAAACAATTGAAAAGCAAAGCAAGTGATCTAAACAAGTAACTAAGAGCCCATGGATAACCATGGATAGAAAGGGTGCTAATACCTTCCCTTTCTATAATCTACTCCCCGAACCCAAGAAAACATCTCAAAGGTCTTTCCTGTGCTTTTTGACCTTTCCTTAGGATAAAATAAAAAGTCGGTGACGACTCTTGCTAAACCGAAACATTTGCGAACACAAACGCAAAATTCCAAGACAGTTCTCCCACCGTATCACAGAGTTCATGATTCCTGAAAAAGAAAGTAATTATAACAGAAACAAAAGTTTATATTGTTTAGAATGTAAGCAGCTCTTTTCAAAGACGTTTTCCAAAATTTGATTATCAGAATCAAAATTACTTTCAGTTATTTACTTCCCCTTTTTGTCATAATCAAAAAGGTAAAATAACAAGTAAAATAAGAAGTGATAAACCAAAATAAACTTCATTAAGTTTAAAAGATCATAAGTCAGAAAAGATAAGAACCAAAACATAAGAAGCAAGTAGTTTTAAGGTTCAAGAGAAAAAGGGAAAATAAAGCCTAAGAGCCTAGGGTCCAGATGCAGGAGGTGTTGGAGCAGATATCTTGTCAAGAATCAACTTCAGCATACTCTGAACATTCTCGTTGACGACCTTATTTTGAGTGACGCTCTCTCTGAAAACCTGTTGTTCTTCTCTGATTTCACCAATTGTAGTTTCCAGACGTATAATGGCAGAATCAGAAGAAGATACCACTAAAACATCTTGTCTTTCTTTAACAATTATTTCTGCCTCTTTAGCCAATCTGACTTCATCAGCTTTTCTGGCTTCTTTTTCCTCTTGAGCTTTAAGCCTGGCTTCCTCTGCCTCTTTTAGCGCTCTAGCTTCTGCTTCTCTTTGTTTTGCAGAAAGCAGTTCAAAGAGTCTGACTCTTTCTATTGCTTCTTCTCTTTCTGTCACCATTTGAACATCCTAAACTCTAGATGCTTCAGAAAAGGTCTTCATACGATCAAACTCAGAAGACATCCACTTCTTAAATAGCTTCCAAAAAACCTCCAGATCCTGAGGCTTAGTAGAAGTAATTTCCTCTACACTAAGCTTTACAACCTTTTTTTAGCCTTGATTCTAAACATGTTAATGCATTCATCCAAGGTTTTTGGAGCATTTTTTTCATAGAAAATTAAGGCTAGGTCAAGTTCATGATGGTTTGGTTCAGAAGTTTTTTGGGGAGGATTTTATGGTGTGGGTTATGGTTCAGAAGATTGTTGATCAACAATATCAATAATTTCAGAAAAATAGAATTGTTCGGTGGGGATTTCAATGGCTTCAAGGGTATCAGAAACTGTCCTTTCAAATATTTCTTGATCATAAGGAGAGTGTGGATCAGGATGGATAGTGGGTGAGTCATGGAGAGTAGATTCTTTGTTGAAAAATGAAAAATGAAGGTTGTTATCAAAACTTGAAAAATGAGTAGTTTTTGTGAGTGATTGAGATTAGGTTATTGAAGATGTGAAAGTTTGGATGGGTTCTTAAGGGATAGTTGTAATGAGAGATGGAATATGATTATGAGCAAAAACAATTGGAATTTGATCAATTATAGTGATGGTGGGGTCAGATGTAGATATGGTGGTGGTTGGTAGTGAAACAACCACAGTTAAAGGAATTGCAGTTGAAACGATATCAGAAACAGGTGAGATATTGGTGGTAGGAACATAAGTGGTGATTTTAGTTGGTGGAAGGGAAAAGTTTGTAAAAGAAGATGTTTATGAGATAGAAGTGGGAATGTGTAGCGGTAGAAATGTGCAAGACTTGGCCATTGGATTGACTAGACTTTATACAAATAAAAATAAAAATCTCCACCGCGCTTTATTGTTTCCAAAGGAATGGGAAAAGAGCGAATAACCCAAAAAGAGGGGGAAAGATTCAAGGTAAGGGGGTTGGTTATGCAAAGGGAAGGTATTAGCACCCTAAACATCTACGGTACTCCACAGGAACCTCTTTGAAAAAATCTGTATATTTTGGCTATAAAAATGTGTTGTATATAAAATGGATGGTGGAGGTGAGAAAAGAAATATTTTTATGATTTTTGCACCCGCCGCGGTTGCGAACCTTTAGTGACTACGTACCACCTTTCATGCAATAGGGGATCAGGGTACACATAGTTCCTCTAGAAAAGGACTTGTCTGTTGGTTGGTTTTAAAAAAAAAGACAAGTCGTCATTGTTAGGATAGAAATCTCGACTAACGCCCACAAGGTGTAAGAAAGATGGACCCTGCATCAACAAGAGTGAGGGTTTGAGAACACCTCTAGTACTCAAGTGGAAAAGTAGACACCTTTATAACCATAGGGATAGGAGAATGTTTCTCGACTATCAATGAATCATGTCTCACCTTGAAAAAAGTTTTGAATGTAAAAGGTGCTCGGGCACACAAAAGAGTTTGAATGTGTTGAATTGTTTTGTTAATTTTGAAAGATGTCAAAGTATGATTAAGTGAATTGAAGTTTGTTTAAAGAAAAAAAAGTTTTAAAAGAAAAGGCACTCGACAAGGTCGAGGTTTATTATGAAAGTGGTTTGAGTTTAAAAACAGAGAAGATTTTGAAAGAAGATGAGAAGATTTTTTTTGAAAATTAAAGAAGATGGGAGGAGATGGAGAGGCTATCCTAAAGCATAAGGTAAAAGCTAGGGATAAGAACCATCTAACCAACAAGAAGCCAATACTTGACATTATGAGTCAATATAGAATTCCCATTCTTCAGATTGAAACCAAGCAAGCAAAGATACTAGACCTCTTGAGAGAATCAAACTTCAAGTGTTTTTAAGTCTTCGCAAAAATTGGGCAGAGTAACGGCTGTATACGAGTGAATTCCAGATTACAAACAAAGATCGTAATCTCAATAACCTGCACACAAAACAAACAAACAACCCAATGTCTTAAGGTAAACCTCAAGAACTACAGACAAAATATCAAATAAAGTCACAAAGTCTCCAAGATAGGCCAAGGTCTCTAATCCTAAGTCCAAGAAGTCCATCACTCCATAATGCAAAGGATAGTAACCATGTAGTCCAAGTATCATTAATGATTTTTATGGTTCATGTTGATTATTAGGTGTCTTTAAAAAGAAAGAAAAGCTCAAGTGAGCAAAATAAAAATGACATAAAAGTAAATGCTCAAGTGAGCAAAGATGAAAATAGCATGAAATGTAAAATGCTAAAATTAAATGGTACGTAAAGCATGAAAATAAAAGCGTAAAGTAAAGTTAATTGTTAGTAATTAGTGGTTAGTTTGATGACCATCTTGAAACTTGCATTTGGAACTCATTAGAGGATTGGTAGAACCAAAGCCTCCACACAACAAGTTGCATTTGCTTTTTGTCAAGTATATCATCCATTTTGGAATTCTCACAAGGCAACATGTAATGATCAACGATGTTTAAGTGATCCACGTTGACCAAAGGTGTTGTAGATCCATTAGAGGATTGGTAGAACCAAAGCCTCCACACAATGAATCTCAAGATTATTGGATCAAAGAGATCAAATTAACATACTTGGGCTTGCAATCATAAGTTTGGGTCACAAATGATCATTTATTCGAATCAGGACAAAATTTAGCGCTATGTTAAGCAATCGTAAGTGGACTTATGTAGAAATCACACCTATTTTGAGGCCGGTCAATAGCAATCTATGTACTTCATGTTTGGATAAATGATATTGAGATCACCATCCCTTAACATGTAGCACAATTAAAAAAAGAAAGGGATAAGATGAAGAGGGAGGGAAATGATAAGCTAATTTGGATCACCATTTCAAAATTCTTTCATCTTTAAATTCAACCACTCCTCTAGATGGATTAAAGCACTAAACATATTATTAATCCAAAGCACCAAAAATGAATTAAATAATTCACTCTTAGGTAGATTTGAATTGATGAACATTTATCCAACTTCATCTACATCACAAAGTCCATTGAGTTTAAAGACAAATTGGACATTTAAAATTGCAATCCAAACCAACAATCAAAAGGAGTGAGTAGAAAAAGAATTTTGGATCAAAGCTGCCCCAAAACAAGGCAAAAAGTGCATTCTGTCCCTGTGTAAATCGATTGAACTATTGTGTAAATCGATTTACACAGTACAGTTTTCAAAAATCTGCGTGAAATTGCTTCTGTGCAATCGATTGCACTACAGTGCAAATCGATTGCACATAGTGACAGTAGCAAAAACAACATTTTTAAAGGGCAATTTCTTGTTCAAACTTTCCATCAAACACCTTATGATCATGGATCCACTTGAGCACGAAAATTCCATCAAATTATGAGAAAATAACACCATTGAAATCACAAAATAATTCTCAAAGAGTCAACCCCAAAGATCACCAAGAGATCACATTGTGAAAGATGAATTATCCAACTTACCAAAGGTAGATCTAGAGAATTATCAAAACAACTTCAAGAATTTGCTTCAATTCAACCACAAGAATCAATTAACCAAGCTTGAATGTAGAGAATTGATAGAGAAAAAGTGTTTGGATGAAGGTTTAGCTTAAAGATTAGTAAGCTTCAATGCAAAGCTTACTAACTTTTTGAAAATGGAGCTTTGAGTGAATTTGGTAGATGGAGAGAATTGAGAGATTTTTTTGCAAGGTGGATTTGGCTATCAAAAGCTTGAAATTTGAGTGAAATGAGGGCTCTATTTATAGAGTTTAGGATTGGGATTAGTGGTAATTTGGTAATTGATTCTTGGAGCCAAAATTTGAATTCATGATAATTCTTTCAAAAATTAGAGCCAAAATTTGAATTAATGATAATTCTTCTAAAAAATGAAAAATTGGCACTAAAATTTGAATTAATGATACATCTTTCAAAAATGAAGAAAAATTGGAGCCAAAATTTGACAATTTTAAAATGCTGATTTTTTTTTAAATTTTCACGTTGTGCAATCGATTGCACTATAGTGCAAATCGATTGCACAGTGTTTTTTTTTTTAAAAAAATGGCGCAAAATGCACTATGTGCAATCGATTGCACTCTAAGAACAATCGATTGCATCAGTGAAAAAATGAAATATTTTTAATTCTTTTTCTTTGCAAATAGAGATTTTAGGGAAATAAATACCGGAAAACCTTATTTGCCATATGCTTCGACTCGGTACCTAAAAAACACAAATATGCAAAGACAAAGACAAATGTTTTTTGTATTTTGACTAGAAGTTGGTCAACAACACAAGAGCAAACTTACATATAGGATGCAAATGTGATGAATGAAGCTATTTATTAATGATTGTGACTGAATGACAAAATATGGTATGAAAGTGCGACTGAAAAAGTTAGGGGGAAAATTTAGGGTACAACAGCTGCCCCTATTTAATTATCTTTCTGCCAGTTAGGCGGAAAGTAATTAAATACAAACATACCTAAATTTTGTCCCTGATGCGATGAGATGATAGCATATGTTATGAATGAATGCACTCTTTTTGACATAATTTTTTGAATGATGTATGAGATGAGACAGGCTCTGTGGGAATATGGAAAGACTTGAAACTGGAAACTTATGGTAGTTCAGATGAAATGACGTGGAAAGACACGTCGGGGAACAACAAGATACTTATGGATATCTGTCAGGGAGACAAAGAGTAACCATCAATACTTGGAAAAAAGAGAGGTAAAACCCGAGAAGGCAAGCAGCGACATCCAAGAATGGCATTGAATGAGGCGAGCAACTCTCTAGAAAAGACAATCAGAAGCATCTAGAAGAACATTAGATGTGGGATGAGACCAAATCTGAAGCTACATCAGAGTCATCCAGCAAAGACGCTGGACGATAAAGAAACACGACATCCAATATAGGCTTTGAATGAAGGGAAAACTCAACGTCCAATATTGGCTTTAGACGAGAGAAACGATCACAATATCCAATACTGGCTTTGGATGGGGCGAGAAAAAAACAAGACGTCCAATACTGGCTTTGAATGAGTGAAAGGGTTCTTGACGTTCAATACTGGCTTTGAATGAAGAAAAAGATAACAACATCCAATACTGGCTTTGGATGGAAGAAGAGATCTTGACATTCAATACTGGCTTTGAATGAAGAAAAAGGTAACAACATCCAATACTGGCTTTGGATGGAAAAAGAGATCTTGACATTCAATACTGGCTTTGAATGAAAGAAAAGCTCAATGTCTAATACTGGCTTTAGATGAGAGAAAAGATCACAACATCCAATACTGGCTTTGAATGAGTGAAAGAGATCTTGACATTCAATACTGGCTTTGAATGAAGGGAAAACTCAACGTCTAATACTGGCTTTAGACGAGAGAAAAGATCACAACATCCAATACTGTCTTTGAATGAGTGAAAGAGATCTTGACATTCAATACTTGCTTTGAATGAAGGGAAAACTCAATGTCTAATACTGGCTTTAAACGAGAGAAAAGATCACAACATCCAATACTGGCTTTGAATGAGTGAAAGAGATCTCAAGGCATCCAATACTGGCTTTGGACAGCAGAAAAGGTAACAACATCCAATACTAGCTTTGGATGGAAAAAGAGACAACTGAACTGATGTTTGCTTTGGTAGGTGCCAAGGAAGTTGGACTTTGATCTCAAGGTGACATGTCAACTGCAACAAGACTTCGGGAAATGCAAATGAGGATGAAATACTTTTGTTATGCATTATGTGTGAATTTTGTTATGCATGATATGTGAATGATTTATGCATGTAATGCTGACGTTTACGACAATGGAGTTTGACTCTTTTGTGGAGGTAAGATTGGAAGTTTGATTCCTCAACACGAAGAACTCTGCCAAATTGTTTTGGGAAGAAAAAATGTCTTGAACCCAAATTTGTCATACTTGTAAGTTGTATTGAACTGATGATCTTCTGAGGAAAGACCGGAGAGCTGCTTGGGTATTTGTCCCGGATTAGCTGACTGTTGAAGATAAACTGATCATGGCTTCAGTCGAAAGTTGCTGGAAGTGAGCTAATCATGGCTTCAACTCTGAAATGACTATTGGAGATAAACTGATCATGGCTTCAGCTCTTGAAATGTATGTTGGAATAAACTGATCATGGCTTCAGTTCTTGATATGATTGTTGGAATAAACTGATCATGGCTTCAGTTCTTGAAATGACTGTTGGAAAGGAATGCCCCAGTATGAGTCTTGAAAATGATCTTCTGACTAACCAATTCTAAGAAAACTTGCACTGAGCAACAAATCTTAAACTGATTCACAAATGGAGCTGGAAGATACTTTCCCCTGATAGGATCACTGACCAAGTTTCTCAGCTGTTTGAAATTCCTTAACAAGGAAAGCTTGTTTGCAAGCAAAATTGTTTATTTAAACATGGTAATTTTAATGCAAAGTTCATGCAAAAGTTTTGAATCCAAAATCATTTTTAAAATGATGTTATTGGTGTATAGAAAATGCATCACTGGTTAAAACACAGTGGTTTTATACTTTTAAAGTGAAAACAAAGGTATGATACCAAAACAAATGGTTCGCAAAAGATCATAGGAGTCAGTTTACGCAACCTTGCTGTATTATGCTTTCAAAAGAAACCTGGCTTCAATTAGGTCTTTTAAGGGTTGTAACATGGTCTGGTTCACGGTTTAAGAAATAAAGGATAAAGGCTCAAAGTTTATTTGTACCCAACCCAATCTTCGTGATGTTCTCCAGTCCTACGTTCAGTTATTTCAGACTATGCATTCAGGTTCCAAGAGATTTTGGAATTGCACTGATGGAAGCAATGACGATGGCTCAGAAGCTAAGGAATCTTGAGAATGACAATCATTTCTTCTTACATCTTTTTGATGTTTTGAGGACTTTTGTCAACTCTAGTGGATAATTTTGAGGATTTGAAGACCTCTTCTGATTGAATTTTCCCCCCAAGTTTTGCCTGAACTGTTTCATTTGGAATTACAGTCAGCGGGATGCCCCAGTTTTTTGTCTAAGTCTCCTTCAGAGGTTTTGACTTAGCGGGACTTTTCTTTTTATTTTTCTTTTCATTTCATTTTTCTTTTTGGGAAGATAATGACTGCCTTGCTCAATGATTACGGGGAACCATCTTTGTCATTTTTGATTTGGGAGCATTATTGACACTTCTTGTTGTATGCAAAGGAAAGCTTGATCGTGACCTTTGTTGAAATGTGTCTTGCACGATTTCTCTTGTAATTGAATGCACAACCAAATTAACTGAGAACTACCCATCCCCAGGTTTAGATTGCAGGTTTTTTCGTATAGAAAGAAACTCCAACTTCTAGGCTCAAAGGGGTGAACAAGGGATTGACTTCCTTATTACTCCAGTGTTTGGGAGTTGAAACAATGCCTGTATATCCTCAGCAAAGTTTTATTCGAAAGCATACCAGCAACAATTATGGGTATTTCGTTTTCATCATCCTCCCTCAAATCTTTGCATAAACAAAAGCTTGATAAAGGGAGTAAACAAGAGAAATATATTTGAAAGCAGTAAATGAAAATGATTTGAATCAAAACATTGCTATGCTCATTTCATTAAACTTAACATGAAAGTACAAACAGAATTTGAAAGCAACCATTTTAACATAAACAAGGGAAAAATGCAAACAGAAAGAAACATGGCCAAGTGACTAATCAGTAACAAGGATGAGTTGTCCTGTCTGAAACACTGGCTTTAGGAGGTGACTTGAGGGTATCCCGACTCAGTCTTCAGCCACTTTGTTTTGGCAAAGGATTGTTGATAACATTAGGACCTGCCTCTTTGAAAGTAAGAAAATTGGTTTTCACCAATTCTTGCACTCTGTTTTTCAAAGCATAACAACTTTCTAAATCATGACCGGTAGCTCCTTGATGAAACTCACAGTGAAGGTCAGATCTGAACCCGGCTGGAGGAGGATTTCGAGGAATTAGAGGCCTAGTTGTAATCAATCCCTTCTGCATCAATGCAGGGTACAATTCAGTGTACGTCATAGGGATGGGATCAAACTGAGCCCTATTCCGATTCTGATTCTGCATAATATTCTGTCGTTGAGGGACCTGAACTGGTTGAGCATTAACCGCAGGAGTAACAACCGCTACTTGTGGTTGATCAATGTACTGAGGCCTACGGCGAGGTCCTTTTCTCTCAGTCGAGACAACATTGGCTTCTACCTCTTTCTTTTTCTGAAAGTTCCCAAGGTATTTCTTTGCACCATTAGAAGGTTCAGCAGCTTTAGACACTTTACCATTCTTGATTCCTTCTTCTAATCTTTGGCCAATTGTCACCAGGTCTGTGAAGCTGGAAGAAACACTACCAATCATCTTCTCCCAAAAGAAGGGGGACAAAGTATCCATGAACAAACCAGTTAACTCTTTCTCTGCCAGAGGCGGTTCAACTTGAGATGCCAGTTCTCTCCATCATTGTGCATACTCCTTGAAAGATTCTTTCTCATTTTGAGACATATTTTATAGTTGGCGACAATCAGGTGCCATGTCAAGGTTGTATTTGTATTGCTTTATGAAAGCATCAACAAGATCTTAGAAGCATTGGATACGACCTTTTTCAAGTCCCATATACCATTTCAATGAAGCTCCACTCAGACTATCTTGGAAACAATGGATAAGCAGCTTGTCATTCTTTGTGTAAGCAGACATCTTTTGAAAGTACATCACCAAATGACTTCTTGGACAAGCGTGCCCCCGATATTTCTCAAACTCAGGAGTCTTGAACTTTGTAGGCATAACCAGATCAGAAACCAAGCACATATTGTTAGCATCAACACTGAAGAACTCATTTCCTTCCATAGCTCTGAGTCTCTTCTCCAAAGTCTGATACTGTTCTTTGAACTCTTCAAACTCACCAAAGTCTCCCTGACTCACACTTCGAGGACTGGCAGCATGGTGCTCAAAGAGAGGATTCCCAAAAGCAGCTTGTGCAGCAGGTTGACGAAAAGCAGTATGAACGATTGGTTGAGGTTCAGTGAAAACTGGAGCTTGAAAGACTGGTCTGGAAGACTGGCCAACCATTGAAGTAATTGCAACAGGTGGAGAGTAATTCTGAGGTAACCCAAACTCTGGCCATGCAGTAGATGTATGCTGGATAGGTTGAGTGTCAACAACAGCAGTTGGGATTTCAGATATCACAGTCCTTAGAGGTGGCTCACCTCTGGAAATTAGGACTTGCATCATCTCAGTAAGTTTGGCCATGCCTGACTTTAACTCGTCGATTTCCATTCTGACTTCCATGTTGTGTTGTTCTTGGTTTTCCATTCTCAATCTGACAGCAGCTCTAGTCCCGTAGTTATGTTGAGGAATCAGCTTGACGGTAGATGACTAACTGGAAGAAAGAAGCGACTGGGAATAAGATCCTGAACAACCTAGATGTATGCAGAATGATGCAGAGGATGCAAATGATATGCAATGTTATGCAATGCACTGTACAATAATAGGATCACATGGTTCAGAGTCACGAGCCTGGAGTCAAAGGTATAACCTATAAGGTATCGACTAATGGTTATCACATGCCGAAAAAGGTTCTAAGAGGTTCCCAGAGTCTACATCCTTCCTTCGGATATTACCAACTTCCCGATTAACTCGGTAATTAGTAATATTCTCTAGAAAAACTCGTCTGAGTGTAGTATCGCGTGACAACTATTTCCGGATTACTCCGTTATAGCTTCTGCACTACACCTAAAAGGCCAAGAGGGGTTAGGTAATCTACGGTCCTCAGCTTCAGTAGGCTCCCAAGTCGAAAGCAGTACGTCTTCCCAATTACTCGGTAAACGACACTACAGTCAAAGGGGCCTCCACTGAGTGGGGGGTCTCATGTCTCCTTTTTTGGGATTACTCCCTCAAAGTTAACATGACTATACCGCTCGTCCTCTCTTAAAGTTTTCCCAAGTCCGGGTATAGGACTTATGAGTAATCACCAAGCACCCTGTAAACCAGGAAAATCTAGACAAACATATATACAAAATATAACACATAAACAACAATAGCACATATACAGATATAAACAAAGATAGGTTTAACCCACTTAGGGATGGACCAGCAAGAGGTCAATCTTTCCCCAGTGAAGTCGCCATTTTTCTGTAGCGGTAGAAATGTGAAAGACTAATCCATTGGATTGACTAGACTTTATACATCAAAATAAAAATCGCCACCGCGCTTTATTATTTCCAAAGGAATGGGAAAAGAGCGAATAACCCAAAAAGAGGGGGGAAAGATTCAAGGTAAGGGGGTTGGTTATGCAAAGGGAAGGTATTAGAACCCTAAACATCTACGGTACTCCGCAGGAACCTCTTTGAAAAAATCTGTATATTTTGGCTATAAAAATGTGTTGTATATAAAATGGATGGTGGAGGTGAGAAAAGAAATATTTTTATGATTTTTGCACCCGCCGCGGTTGCGAACCTTTAGTGCCTACGTACCACCTTTCGTGCAATAGGGGATCAGGGTACACGTAGTTCCTCTAGAAAAGGACTTGTCTGTTGGTTGATTTTAAACAAAGAGACAAGTCGTCATTGTTAGGAGATAAATCTCGACTAACGCCCACAAGGTGTAAGAAAGATGGACCCTGCTTCAACAAGAGTGAGGGTTTGAGAACACCTCTAGTACTCAAGTGGAAAAGTAGACACCTTTATAACCATAGGGATAGGAGAATGTTGCTCGACTATCAATGAATCATGTCTCACCTTGAAAAAAGTTTTGAATGTAAAAGGTGCTCGGACGCACAAAAGAGTTTGAATGTGTTGAATTGTTTTGTTAATTTTGAAAGATGTCAAAGTATGATTAAGTGAATTGAAGTTTGTTTAAAGAAAAAAAAGTTTTAAAAGAAAAGGCACTCGACAAGGTCGAGGTTTATTATGAAAGTGGTTTGAGTTTAAAAACAAAGAAGATTTTGAAAGAAGATGAGAAGATTTTTTTTGAAAATTAAAGAAGATGGGAGGAGATGGAGAGGCTATCCTAAAGCATAAGGTAAAAGCTAGGGATAAGAACTATCTAACCAACAAGAAGCCAATACTTGACATTATGAGTCAATATAGAATTCCCATTCTTCGGGTTGAAACCAAGCAAGCAAAGATACTAGACCTCTTGAGAGAACCAAACTTCAAGTGTTTTTAAGTCTTCGCAAAAATTGGGCAGAGTAACGGCTGCATACGGGTGAATTCCAGATTACAAACAAAGATCGTAATCTCAATAACCTGCACACAAAACAAATAAACAACCCAATGTCTTGAGGTAAACCTAAAGAACTCCAGACAAAATATCAAATAAAGTCACAAAGTCTTCAAGATAGGCCAAGGTCTCTAATCCTAAGTCCAAGAAGTCCATCACTCCATAATGCAAAGGATAGTAACCATGTAATCCAAGTATCATTAATGATTTTTATGGTTCATGTTGATTATTAGGTGTATTTAAAAAGAAAGAAAAGCTCAAGTGAGCAAAATAAAAATGACATAAAAGTAAATGCTCAAGTGAGCAAAGATGAAAATAGCATGAAATGTAAAATGCTAAAAGTAAATGGTACATAAAGCATGAAAATAAAATCGTAAAGTAAAGTTAATTGTTAGTAATTAGTGGTTTGTTGGATGAACATCTTGAAACTTGCATTTGGAACTCATTAGAGGATTGGTAGAACCAAAGCCGCCACACAACAAGTTGCATTTGCTTTTTGTCAAGTATATCATCCATTTTGGAATTCTCACAAGGCAACATGTAATGATCAACGATGTTTAAGTGATCCGCGTTGACCAAAGGTGTTGTAGATCCATTAGAGGATTGGTAGAACCAAAGCCTCCACACAATGAATCTCAAGGTTATTGGATCAAAGAGATCAAATTAACATTCTTGGGCTTTCAATCATAAGTTTGTGCCACGAATGGTCATTTATTCGAATCGGGACAAAATTTAGCGTTATGTTAAGCAATCGTAAGTGGACTTATATAAAAGTCACACCTATGTTGAGGCCGGTCAATAGCAATCTATGTACTTCATGTTTGGATAAATGATATTGAGATCACCATCCCTTAACATGTAGCACAATTAAAAAAAGAAAGGGATAAGATGAAGAGGGAGGGAAAAGATAAGCTAATTTGGATCACCATTTCAAAATTCTTTCATATTTAAATTCAACCACTCCTCTAGATGGATTAAATCACTAAACATATCATTAATCCAAAGCACCAAAAATGAATTAAATAATTCACTCTTAGGTAGATTTGAATTGATGAACATTTATCCAACTTCATCTACATCACAAAGTCCATTGAGTTTAAAGACAAATTGGACATTTAAAATTGCAATCCAAACCAACAATCAAAAGGAGTGAGTAGAAAAAGCATTTTGGATCAAAGCTGCCCAAAAACAAGGCAAATAAGTGCATTCTGTCCCTGGGTAAATCGATTGAACTATTGTGTAAATCGATTTACACAGTACAATTTTCAAAAATCTGCGTGAAATTGCTTCTGCGCAATCGATTGCACTACAGTGCAAATCGATTGCACACAGTGACAGTAGCAAAAACAACATTTTTAAAGGGCAATTTCTTGTTCAAACTTTCCATCAAACACCTTATGATCATGGATCCACTTGAGCACGAAAATTCCATAAAATTATGAGAAAATAACTCCACTGAAATCACAAAATAATGCTCAAGGAGTCAATCCCAAAGATCACCAAGAGATCACATTGTGAAAGATGAATTATCCAACTTACCAAAGGTAGATCTAGAGAATTATCAAAACAACTTCAAGAATTTGCTTCAATTAAACCACAAGAATCAATTGACCAAGCTTGAATGTAGAGAATTGATGGAGAAAAAGTGTTTGGATCAAGGTTTAGCTCAAAGATTAGTAAGCTTCAATGCAAAGCTTACTAACTTTTTGAAAATGGAGCTTTGAGTGAATTTGGTAGATGGAGAGAATTGAGAGATTTTTTAGCAAGGTGGATTTGGCTATCAAAAGCTTGTAATTTGAGTGAAATGAGGGCTCTATTTATAGAGTTTAGGATTGGGATTAGTGGTAATTTGGTAATTGATTCTTGGAGCCAAAATTTGAATTAATGATAATTCTTTCAAAAATTAGAGCCAAAATTTGAATTAATGATAATTCTTCTAAAAAATGAAAAATTGGCACTAAAATTTGAATTAATGATACATCTTTCAAAAATGAAGAAAAATTGGAGCCAAAATTTGACAATTTTAAAATGCTGATTTTTTTTATAAAATTTCACGCTGTGCAATCGTTTGCACTATAGTGCAAATCGATTGCACAATGTTTTTTTTTCAAAAATGGCGCAAAATGCACTATGTGCAATCGATTGCACTCTAAGAGCAATCAATTGCATCAGTGAAAAAATAGAATTATTTTAATTCTTTTTCTTTGCAAATAGAGATTTTAGGGAAATAAATACCGGAAAACCTTATTTACCATATGCTTCGACTCGGTACCTACAAAACACAAATATGCAAAGACAAAGACAAATATTTTTTGTATTTAGATTAGAAGTAAGTCAACAACACAAGAGAAAACTTACAGATAGGATGCAAATGTGATGAATGAAGCTATTAATTAATGATTGTGACTGAATGACAAAATATGGTATGAAAGTGCGACTGAAAAAGTTAGGGGAAAAATTTAGGGTACAACAAAATGTATGAAACAATGTTAATAATATTAGAAACAACTACAGAAACAGGTATATGAGTAGAATTACATGTAGATTCAGAAGTTCCAGTACCCAGAATAACATCTTTAAGAAATCCAGACTTCTTCTTCTTAGGTTCAGAAGTTTCTGAACTATTATTCCTTTTTCTTATGAAACAATTTACACCTTCAGTAGGCAGATATGAGTAATTGAAACTGGATAGATCATGTCCTTCTTCTTGCATCATCAAAACATATGCAGCAACACTAGATATCGAATCTTTCTTGGAGAACACAGGATAATTGTCAATAGGAATTCTTCCGTGAAGAATATTTTTTCAGAAGGCTCAATCAGAGGCTTGACAGTGAGTTCCTCTATTATCCTCATGTTCTTAAGAGTTTGTCCATTGAAATAATCTCCAATGCTTGAAGCTAGATCCTCTGTGTAATTGGATTTTTCAACCAAAAACTTTACTAAGCCACTTTCCACAAAAATATCCGTCAGAAGACGTCCACAAGGAATATTAGGTGAAACCTTTTTGGTTGGATTGGTAGTGGTTCTTGTCTTCCTAATAGAGTCCCTCAGATATTTAAACAGAATAAAAGGAAGATTTATCTTCTGTTTAGTTAGCAGAAATTATAGTATGAACTTTTGATTGATGTTGAAATAATCAGAAGAGCTTGAAGAAGGTATAAGGTTTACGCAACCTAGAATAATCTTGTGCCAAACTCTGAGATGATCATGAAGATCTTTGCTCTTGTACCCAGTCTTCTCAGTGGAATAATTCTTAAACAATAGTTGATTAAGAGGTTCCTTTGTAAACTTTGATTTATTATCCATTCCATAAACATGTTTTCCTTGCAAGAACTTCAATACCAAAAGTTTTACAATAGATTTTTCAGTGATGATGATTCTTTGCCCAATCACATTAGAGACAATGTGGAGATTGTCACAATCAGCCATTTTCCAGAAATATTTCACTAGTGTACCATAGACAGGACCATGAAGCCTTTTGAAATAGTTTTCCCAGCCTTGAGCACCTAATTCCTTCTTTAGGTCACACCCATTTTCAGCTAAGTTGTCAAAATCAACCATGAGTTCTCTAAGAACGGTCATCTCTTCAGGTTTCAAAATGCAACAAACTTGAACACTTTTATGCGTAATGTGATTCTCACCAATAGGGTTTGAGGATGATGAAGGAGCGGATGAAGTTGACGGAAGAACAATTGAAGATGATGGAGCCAAAGATGGAGAAGATGGAGCAATGGTTGAGGGTGACGAAACAATTGAATTTACAACTTGTTACACTTCAGTTCGAACTTAACAACTTCTTGTTGATCATAGGTCATCGTGATTAAGGCGAAGAATGTTGATGAAGAAACTTTGAAGAAGATGATGAACACCAAGAGAATGTGATGAATAGTTGAGAGAAAAAGGGTTTAGGCTTTCTAACAAGTGTGGGAAGTGAAGTGAGGTTGTGTGTGGAATTATATAAAGTGTTTTCAGAAAAAGAAAAACAATTTGAAAATAAAACAAAATAATGAGGGATAACTAATGAAAGTAATCATGATAAATCAATTTCAAGAAACGAGTGCGCTGCTCAAAATCTAGCTTAGGTAGCGTGTGATGATTAAGGATAACAAATGGTTACACGCGTTAATCACTACATCTAACTAAGTGACACGTTTGATATCCTCAGAATTTGGATAACCAATAGGTTTTCATCTAATCAAAGACATTTCTGAATGAAATATCTTCTGATTACTGAGGTTCTGAAAGAAATATAATACCTTTGTTTAACTAAGTATCTCATTTTCTTTAGAAGGTTTGAAAGCTGATCTTGTTCTGACTGGAGCATCTTTATTTCCCATAATTAGATCTTTAGGATAAGATAATAAGATTATACTTTTCCTTTGTTGTGGTTGATCAGAAAGGACAACAACAATATCAGAAGTAGGAGCTTCTGATTCTTTATCTTCTTGTATTTTCTCCTTGGGTTCTGCGAATGTTATCTTCACATTTGCAAGCTTTTCAACCAGCTTTGACTTTTCATAGTCAAGCTTATCATCGAATTTGACATGGATTGATTCCTCCACGATTCATGATTCTGTATTATAGACTCTGAAACCTTTTGATCGTTCAGAATATCCTAACAATAGACACTTCCGCGCTTTGGAATCAAACTTGTCCAAATTCTCTTTAGTATTCAACATAAAACATACACATCCGAAGGGATGGAAATAAGAAATGTTGTGCTTTTTATTCTTCCACAATTAATAAGGAGTCTTACTAAAAATAGGTCTTATATAGATTCTATTTTGAATGTAACATGTTATATTTACTGCTTCTGCCCAGAAATGCTTAGCGATATGAGTTTCTTGGATCATGGTGCAAGCCATTTCTTGCAATGTCCTATTTTTCCTCTCTACATTTTGTCGTGGAGTTCTAGGGCAGGAGAAATCATGGATTATGCCATTAGAATAAAAAAATCAAAATATTTGTTATCAAATTCTCCACCATGATTGCTTTTAACTCTGACTATTTTGTAATTCTTTTCATTTTGCACTAGGGAGCGGAAAGAAGCAAACACAGAATGTGACTCATCCTTGTGTTTTAAGAATTTTACCAATGTCCATCTTCTGTAATCATCAACAATGACAAGTCCATATTTCTTACCATTGACAGAAGTAGTTTTCACTGGTCCAAATAAGTCAATGTGAAGAAGTTCTAATGGCCTAGAGGTAGAAACAATCTTTTTAGCTTTGACATTAGCCACACATTTTATATATATATATATATATATATATATATATATATATATATATATATGAAGAAAAGAGAAAGAGAGAAGTTAGTAGAAGAAAATAAAAGAAAACCAACAAGAAAGAAGAGAAAAGAAGGAATAGGAGAAATAAAGGGGTCAATAAGAACAAAGAAAGGGCGTCATCATCATCTTCATATTTTTCATCACCAATATTTATCAACTTCATCATCCAAGGTGAGTCCCATTGTTAGATTTAGCTTTGGGTAGGAAAGAAATATATGGTTGGGATGTAAGGGTTTTAGGTTGTTGTTTATATGATCATGGAAAATTGATGAAGATTACATGATGAATGTGTTGTGGTGTTGTTATCATAATTTATTTGTGTTTTTTTGTGTTAGAATCATGGAAATATGTTTGATTATTGTTGATTCATGTAGTGGTTGATACCATGTTTGTGTGTTGTGTTTGATTTATGATAACGTGCTTGATTGTGGTTTATTCTTGAGGTTAAACAATTTGATTTCAAGAACTTATGTTCATGTATGTTTTGGAATTAATGGAAATTGTTGGAGATGGAGTAGGAGGTGTTAATAGAGGAATTGTTTAATAAATTGCACTATGCAATCGATTGCATGACAAAAACAACCGATTGCAGTTGCTAAAAACTAGAAAAATAGCCTAAAATCAAGCAGTGCAATCGATTGCTTACATATTACAATCGATTAATTGGCCAAGTTTCTCAAACAAAAGGTTTCAAACTTAAGTTCAATCGATTTCACTCATATGTCAATCGATTGCATGCCCAGTTTTTCTCAAAATCACATGTTTATGGATTCTAATGCATCTTAGGAGTCTTCTAAGTTATACCATGTCTTGTATACATTGAATAATCATTGTTTGAGTGAAATTAATGAATAGAATGTGATATAACTTAGAGATATGATTAGGTTAATATAACCATGAAGGATGCTTCATGAGAATTGTATGAATCTATTTCTTGTTTCCACCATAAAATGGGAATCACATCTCTGATTATTATGAGGTCGAATACATTAGAAAGTGAATTCATTGCCTCATAATGTGATGATATTAAGCCATGGGATGCCCTGCGTATTGTGTGTATTGGTTAAACTTGTTGTTGTGCTTTTATGTGATGCATTCTATAACCTATACATGAACTGTTGTGTTAATTATGTGATATATTCTATGATTATGATATGAATGATTAATTGTATTGGTTGCTTAATAACATGACTAAAACTTACGAGTTAGGTAAACCTAGGAGAATACTAGGTAAATGACTTAGAAAGACAACTTAATTCATCAAATGGTTTAGATAGTGATGCTTAGAAGTAATTGTACCATAGTGTGTACAATAGACAAGTAGTCACGAGTATGATACATTAACATGCTTTGTGTGGAACATGTGTGATTTTTGTAATGAGAATGGATCATGTTATGAAGCCATGAGAATTGATATGATATCATGATAATTGGTGGTTATGAATACCTAGTGATTGATGAGAACAATCATAAGTATATCAGAAACAATCACGTATTCAGATATTTTCCTTGATATGTGCACATATTATTTGAGAGGCTTATGTAAAGCAAAAAATAGGGATGTGGCACCAATTCGTGCCTCAATTGGGTTTGAGTCCCATCCATGGAAGATATAGGGGAAAGTTGAACACCTAAGTGGGTTTGAGTCCCATACAGTGAAAGATACTCAAAGTAGGTTCGAGTCTCATACGAGTGACGGTTCTTAAAAGTGGGTTCAAGTCCCATAGGGGAACCCGATATCCACCGCGAAATTCAAATCATACGAGCGTGCGTGAACCAAGCCTTGGCCTAGATGTAGCTCCGGTTGGGGATCGATGTTTCATGAATTCGAATAGTGATTTATTGAGTTATATGAACTCAAGTGACATGTTTCTATACATTGCGAATATCCATTTATTGCTCAAACCCTAGTTACATTATCTGAGTGATGCAAAATTACCAGAAGGTGAATACTGTAGTTAGAAATCGAGTAGAAACCCAGTATAATCGAGTGGACTCATAGGATATGGTACTTACTAATATTATTATCTCACCCTATCATTGTTGTTGTTTTTCAAGTGTTTTTGCAGGTTTGATCAAAAGGAGCTGCTTGATGATGTTTCCATGCATTTGACGTTGTGATATTTCATTTTGTATTTTGTACAATGACGAATATTATACTTAGTTCTTAGATATTATCTGGGCACCATTCTATGTCATGTTCCATGTAAATGTATATTTTAGTTATGGACATGTATATAATAATGTCAGTAGGCACTTATGTTGTATCAGAACCAAATTGTAACACTTGTATGATATTATTCATGATATATATTATACAGGTTATTACAATTGGTATTAGAGAAGGTCGACTCTTGACCCAACCTTGAAACATCATAAGTAAACCAATTCTTAACTCATAAGTGTGTCTTACTGTAATACGGTGAAAGAAATGACTTGGGTGTTTTGCGTTGGATCGTAATTGTTGCAGATAGCAAGAGTCGCCACCGACTTTTCTTTTATCTAATAAAGGAAAGGGTGAAAAGAACAGGAAAAACCTTTTGAGAATTTTCTTGAGTTCGGGGGGTAGGTTATAAAAAGGGAAGGCCTTAGCATCCTTTTCACCCGTAGTTATCTACGGGCTCTTAGTTTCTAGCTCACTTTGAAATGCTTTGTTTGAAATTTCTTTGTGATAGTTTTGAAAGTATTTTTGATAAGTGTCTTTGTTTAGGCGAACTTTGTAATGATTCTCGTCTCTGTAAGAATGCATACAAAGTGTTGACTTTTTGAAAATATTTCATGGAAAGTGTTGGTGTATTTGAAAGCTATTTTGAAGATGGTTGTGAGCAAGCAACTACGAGCGTTCTACCTACTCAAAAAGTCTTTGTTCATTTCCTCCTCCTTTAGATATTGATATCTTACCATTGATTGATAAGAAGCCTTATAATTGGATGTGAAGGGATGGGCGTGGGTCGTCGTATAGTCATAGAAAGCAACATTGTAGGATACCTTAGCAATTTTTGTAAGGGTCTAAGGTCATTTTAAAAGGCAACATTTGAAGGGTCATCGAGGGACTATGATCTTGTTCTTGATTGTTTTTGCTAAAGTATCCCATCTTTGCGTAACATGACCTTTTTATCTTAGGCAACAAGTGAGGTCAACCCTAGAGGTGTAAGTGTGCAAATGTTTTGATTTCATGCATTTTTATCTTTAAATTAGGGTTTTCTACTTGTTGTTTTTATGTCTTGCCATACAAATCCTAATTACTAGCATTTATATTGAAAGCGATAAATTGCGGAAACGTAAAGTTCTACGCTATTACATCATTTGGGGATGGGGGTACAAATTTACAAATGGGAGATGAAAACAAATAAACCCTAATTTAATATTACAATCATATTGAATATGAACAAATAAATGTACGAGAATATGAGGGCAATGTGAATGGAAAAGAAAATTGTTTTTTTTTGTTTAAGTTTTTTTTATATGAAAAGGTTAACTTAATTAAATTATTAAAAAATAAGAAATTAACTAATTAGTCAAAGTTAATTGAAGAAAAATAAAACTAAATTAAATTAAGAAAATAAATTAAATTAGCTAAGGAAACACATTTTTTAGGGTTTTATATGAAAAGGTTTTTTAATGAATATGAAGAAAGAAATTAATTAATAAAAATTCCTACATTCTAAGTTAATAAAAATAAAATAAAAATAAGTACTAAGTCTATATTAATTAAAAGAAAAGGAATTTATTAAGGAAAATGTTTTTGGATTTTTGTTTTTTAGAAGAAATAAGATAAAAATATACTAAATATACAAATGATAAATATAAAATATTATTTTATATTATTTTTTATTAATAAAGTAATAATAATAATCATAAAAATAATAAAAATAATAATGAAAAATAAAATATAAAATAAAATAAAATAAAAATATGAAAAGTCAGAAGGGTGTGAAAATGATTTGGGGTGTAAGTGTGTAAAACTGTTTTTTGTTTAACTTTAGACCCAAAGTGTTTTTTTTTATAATCAGAAAAAAAAACAAGAATAAGAGAGTTGGGATGCGTGGTATGAAGTGATTAAAGGGGTGAGAGGAAGTAAATCAGGTCCAAAAGGGGGAAGCCCAGGCGCGCTAGCAAACAAAAAAAAGTTAGTAAATGTAATAAAACAAGAAAAATATGGCACTGGGGCTCGAACCCAGGTCACAAGGGTCATAGGCGCACGCTCTCTACCACTGGGGTGGCTATACATCCGGTGTTCTAAACAAAACCATAAATATATATTACAAAACCAATCCTAGGCCTGTATCATCTTCAACCTCGCGCCAGAAAATTCCACAAGATTTTCAAAACCTATAACTTCTTCATCTCTCAACCAAAATGGAAAATGTAAACATGAAAGTTGCGTAAAATTTCATCACGAATCCAGAAATGTAAGTAACTAAAGCTATAGATCAAAGATGAATAAGAATTTCTAATGGTACCAAATTTTGACCTAACTTTTTCAGGAAGTTCAAACTTGAAATTCACACTACTCAGCCAATATAAATGAATTCTAAGGACATGGTTAGTTTCAGGGCTATGATGTTTACATTTTATCTTCACAAATGGGAAGCTAACAATGCCTATATGAAGAGTTAAAAAGTCAGAAAACTCTCCTTGAAAATGGAATTTATTTTTTGTAAATGAGCTTGATTTAAAGTGCTGCAATGATCAGGTTAGCTTCCTTGAGTCTCTAGGAAGCTAATGCAATGCTTAGCTTGAGTTGAGAGTGGCTGAAATGGCCTGGAGAAGTCAATGTGCAGCACCCTGTTTTTGGTAATGGAGGATGGTAAAGATGGAGTTACAATTGTGTAACAGGTGCTGGGATGAGTTATATTTGATGCGAGGAAGCTTTAGGATTAATTTGGAGAAGAAACGTACGAGTGGTTTAAGAGATGGAAGTTCTTGGGCAAAACTATGATAAAAATGGAGTTTTTATGCAATTTATGGTTTGAGTAAGTTTGAGGGAGTTTTAATGCTTGTTATTTCGTATCCTAAGTTGCATAAGAGTGTCTTAATTTATAGGAAAAGGTTTGGAGACTTGGAATGATCAGAATCACAAGATCACAAGTTATGGGATTTTGACTTGTTTTTGAAGCAAGCTTGACAAGTATGGTTTCAAGGTAAGGTACAAAGCTATCTAGAGTGGTTACAAACTTTAAACATGCTTATCTAACTTTGTAGAGGAAGCTTGTGCAGAAGGAACAAGTGCAAAGCTCAATACAAGTTGACTTTGCATAAAGCTTGCTTTACTAGAATGGAAGTTTTGCCTTTCTTCTCAAAATAACAAAATGTATTGGATAATGCTTGAATCAAGTGGACAATAGCTCAAAAGCTTGTGAAATCAACTTATTATGGATATATTTATAGGTTTAGATGCATGAAAAACAAGATTACAAGGCATGTCTAAGAGATTTGAATTCTTGTTCATCACAAAATTGACTTGTAATTCAAGTTTGAAACCCTAACTTCAACTCTTCGATTCTCCTAGCTCAAGAATGATCTCATTGAGATCTTGGACATTTTGAAAATCTTGGAACATTATATACAACTTTAATGTTGGTAATTTTGACAAAATCCCCTTGGAGATTGGTGAAATTTGATCAAGAAGTTAGGTCAAAAATCTGCCTAAACTAGGTCAAATTTTCACTAACTGTTTAAGAAAAAGTGCATGACTTTATGGATTCATAACTGAAAATCCAAGAATTTATAAGAATTGATTAGTAAAGCAAAGTTGTAGACCTCATCAAGATCTATAAATTTCATATTGGAAGTTTTCTTAGAATCATCTTGCATCTTGGTGAAAAGTTGGCATGAAGTCATGAAAAAATAAGACTTAAAAACACTTAGAAAAATTCAAAGTCTTGAAAAGTTTGACTTTTTAAAGATGAATTTTGACTTTCTTGATTTCTTGATGAGAAATTTTCATATTTTTGAATGTTTTTATGAAATGTGATCTTTGAAACTCAATTTTTATCAAAAGGTCAAAGTTTGACTTTTGGTGTATCAATTCTTTTCATCAGTTGACTGAATTTCAACTATCAATCAATTGATCTTGAGAAATTCTGTGAGCCATGAAATCAGGTCAATACATTGTATTATAATCCTTAAGATCATGCTTCAAGCCATTAGATCATGTATTAGGTCAAAAATAAAAAATCAAGCCTTCTTAGTCAAAACCCTAATTTTGACCATTTTGATCTTTTGATGATTTGAACATTTTTCTTGGGTAATTGTGATACAAACTTGATCAATTGATACAAATAACTTCAAAATGTTGATATTGGTAAAAAATATTGATGTTTGACTGTAGGTTGACCACAATTGACTTTTTTATCCAATACAACTGATTTTGGGTCATCTGATCAATTGACTGAGCAATTTTGAGATGCAAGACTTGAAACTTGATATAAGCATTCTTGAAGGTCCATAATGATCCATGAAAGTCAATTGAAGCACTAGAAGTCCAATTGTCCTTGTGAAAAACCAAACCCTAATTTGAGGCATCAGTGTTAAGGAGACGGATTGACAAGCCAATACTTGTGTAAGCTTGAACCATTGAAGATCTTTGTGAGAAATGTATTGATAAAAGAGAGGTCAAATTTTGGGGTACAACAACTGCCCCTGTTCAATCTTCTTAAACCTGAAGAGTTAGATTGGCGGGTCTGCCATTCGTTACTTGAAGGTGGAAGATGATTGAACACTAGAGTGCCCAGAAATTTGCACTTGATGATGTGTTAGTTTATTGTGTCGGGAAGAAGCCATTTGGAGAAGTGATAAAGAATTTTTTGGAGATGGGCTTACAGATGCCATCCAGAGTGATTGTTGGTAGAAATTGGAAGATGTATCAGAATAAATCTTTGGTCGATTTATACTGAAACTGTAGATGTCTTTTGCTTGTTTTTAACTGGAAGAGAAAAATCTAACCAGAAGAGGTCTGTTGTTTGGCGAATTCACTGGAAAATAATTCTAACCAGAAGGGGTTTGTTGATTTCCTATCTTTAACTAGAAGAATTAAATCTAACCAGAAAAGTCTTTGTCTTCCTGTCTTTAACTGGAAGAAATAAATCTAACCAGAAGAGGTCTGTCGATTGGCTATCATTAACTCAAAGAAGTAAATCTAACCAGAAGAGGTCTATCGATTGCCTATCATTAACTGGAAGAAATAAATCTAACCAGAAGAGGTTTGTCATTTGTCTGTCTTTAACTGGAAGAAGTAAATCTAACGAGAAGAGGTATGCCGATTGCCTATCATTAACTGGAAGAAATAAATTTAACCATAAGAGGTCTGTCGTTTGCCTGTCTTTAACTGGAAGAAGTAAATCTAACCAGAAGAGGTCTGTCGATTGCCTATCATTAACTAGAAGAAATAAATCTAACTAGAAGAGGTCTTTCGTTTTCATGTCTTTAACTGGAAGAAGTAAATCTAACCAAAATAGGTCCATTAATTACCTATCATTAACTGGAAGAAATAAATCTAACCATAAGAGGTATGTCGATTGCATATCATTAACTGGAAGAAATAAATCTAACCAGAAGAGGTCCATTGATTGCCTATCATTAACTGGAAGAAATAAATCTAACCAGAAGAGGTCTGTTGATTGCCTATAATTAATTGGAAGAAATAAATCTAACCATAAGAGGTCTTCGTTTTGTCGATTAATTTTCCCTTAAAGGAAGAGGGTTAGTTGCATGCAGATGTATGCATGGCGTAATGATGCTCTCAAAATAAATGAGATTATGCGGTATGCATTTGTCATGTATGTGCTATAATGTATGAATGTTTTTGAAATGTATCTTTGTCTAGGAAAATAAATCCTTGACAAATGCCGAGGAGTATTGGGAAGCAAAATCCCGAACTACCGCTGAAGATGAAGAGTATGTGTATCTTCGTCTTTGTTTAGAGTGTTCCACTAGGAATTCATGTCTCATTGTTTTGAGGAGATTCTGCAGGGAATATCGATTTCTGCACGAGCGATAGAATTCAGGAACCTTGGTTGTCCATTAATCTACTGGGGAATTATAACTTGACCGAGGAGAGTAAAATTTAACTGGTATCTGGTCGAATTCCAAGCTTCGCAACAACTTTCTGGGGATAGTAACGACTCCGCTGAGGACAAAGGGGTTTTATCTATTGATCTGTAACAGTCTGAGAAAAGATTCATGTTGGGGAATCTGTAGTTTGTTGGGGAAATAAACCCTGTTGAGAAGAATATTTTGAAGACCTTATTAGGGAGATGAATTCTTTTGGGGAGAACTCCGCAAGGTTTCTTTTTCAGTTAAGACCAACTCAGCTAGGGAGAGGGTTTTCAGGAGATTATACTTTGTGGGGATAATCTTATTGAAACAACTCTGTGGAGATATTCCAAATCCTTAAGAAAATTCTTATTACATACATTTGTTAATATTTAATCATGTTCATATGCATATGTTCATTCAATTTTAATCATTGGACGTTTTTGCACTCAAAACAGAAAAACAAAAAGTTTGCACTTTGAAGTATATTTGTATTGATATTTTGCCTATAAACAAGCATTTTTATACAAGGAGATAAAAGTCCTAGTAAGAGGAAATCGCCGAAAGAATGAAAGGAATACAAAGTGAAAACAAAATAATAGCCATGTGGAAGTAATCTCATTGGGTTCCAACTCCGTCATTGCCCCTATGTATTCGAACATCACCTCTCGCTGTTGAAACACGTTGATTGAATTAATATTATACCATTGAACTTGGACCTTGGTAATAAAGCTGGTTGTAGTGATTTCACGGGACATAGTCATACACCTTGATCCTTAACTTTTGCCTGGACCGCCCTTTCAGGTTTTCAGCCCACCAGGATACCCTTTTTTGCCCAAGCCTCCCTTTCGGGTTTTCGACTTACCAGGTGTATAATCTTTTGTATATATCCCTAACTTTTACCTGAACCTATTTGATTCGTCGGGATGCCCTTATTTTTTCCTAGGTATGTCAACCTAGCGAGTCATTTTATACGTAGTATTTTTTAACTATGTCTGCATTCACAGGATACAGAAAATATTCGCCGTCCATAGTAGTTGGCATCATGGCACCACCAGAGAATACTTTCTTAACAACAAATGGCCCTTCGTAAGTAGGAGTCCATTTCCCCCTGGGATCGCCTTGAGGAAGAATGATGCGCTTTATTACCAAATTGCCAGTCTGATACGCTCGAGGTTTGATCTTCTTGTTGAAAGCCTTGATCATACTCTTTTGATACATTTGACCATGACAATCAGCATCCAGTCTCTTCTCATCAATTAAGTCCAACTGATCCAACCTAGTCTGAATCCATTCATCTTCGCCTAAGTCTGCTTCTTTCATAATCCTTAAGGAAGGAATCTGAACTTCCACAAGCAGGACAACTTCCATGCCATAGACTAAAGAAAAAGGAGTTGCCCCAGTTGATGTTCAAGCCGAAGTACGGTAGCCATGAAGAGCAAATGGTAGCATCTCGTGCCAATCTTTATAGGTTACTACCATCTTTTGCATAATCTTATTTATGTTTTTATTGGCAGCTTCCATCGCGCCATTCATCTTAGTTCTGTATGGAGAAGAGTTGTGATGCTTGATTTTGAACTGCGTACAAAGTTCAGTGATCATAGCATTGTTGAGATTGGTTCTGTTATCAGTGATGATCCTTTCAGGGATGCCATACCAGAAAATGAGGTTATGCTTGACAAACCGGGCTACAACATTCTTAGTGACTGAGGCAAATGAAGCAGCTTCGACCCATTTGGTGAAGTAGTCGATGACAACAAGGATGAAACGATGTCCATTAGAGCCAGTGGGATTGATCTCTCCAATCATGCCAATACCCCACATTGCAAATGTCCACGGAGTAGTCATGATATTCAAAGGAATTGGAGGCACATGAACCTTGTCGGCATAGATTTGACACTTATGGCAATTCCTCGAGTGATGGTGACAATCAGTGTCCATAGTCGACCAATAGTGGCCAACCCTCATAATATTCTTGGCCATACTGTGCCCGCTAGATGAGTCCCACAGACACCTTCATGCATGTCTTCGATGATTTTCTCTGCCTCCTTCTTGTCCATACAACGGAGCAGAGTAGAATCATGGTTGTGTTTGTACAGAATCCCATTGCTTTGGAAGAATTTGGCTAAGAACCTTCGCAGGAATTTCTTGTCGTTGATTGAGGCTCCATCAGGACACTCTTGTGCTTCAAGGTACCTCCTCACTTCATGATACCATGGCTTCTCTTCATCAATGTCAATCTCATAGCAGTGTGCAGGTTCGTCAAATGGTTCGATTGTAATTATGGGAGCTTCGTTGTCCCAATTGACCTTGAACATGAATGACATTTTTGCTAAGGCATCTGCTAACTGATTTTATTCTCTCAGAAAGTGTTCAAAGATGACCTCTTCGAATTAAGGGATCAGGTTGACACAAGCTCTTTGTAAGGGATCAGATTTGGATGTTTGGTATCCCATTCCCCTTTAACTTGACTGATTACTAAAGCTGAATCTCCATATACACTTAAAAATTTGATTCTTAAGTCAATGGCATCCTTAAGACCCAAGATGCATGCTTCATACTCAGCCATATTATTTGTACATTCGAAACATAGTCTGGAGGTGAAAGGGTATGGCTACCTTCAGGGGAAATATTTACAGCGCCAATTCTATTACCTAAAGAATTGGAAGCTCCATCAAAAACCATAGTCCATCGGGATCCTTGTTCAGGTCCATTATACGGTCCAGGATTTTCACAATCAGTTATCAGTATGATATTATCTTCCGGGAATTCAAAGTTCATGGATTGGTAATCATCAACAGCTTGATGGGCCAAATGATCTGCTACAACACTTCCTTTGATGGCCTTTTGTGTAGTGTATTGGATATCATATTTAATTAAGATCATTTTCCATCTAGCTATTCGTCTGGAGAGGGCTGGCTTCTCAAAGATGTACTTGATATGGTCCATCTTAGAAATCAATAGAGTGGTATGAGTCAACATGTACTGTCTTAGCTAGCGAGCAGCCCATGCCAAAGCGCAACAAGTTTTCTCGAGCAATGAATATCTGGTTTCACATTCGGTAAACTTTTTGCTAAGGTAGTATATTGCATGCTCTTTTCGGCCAGACTCATCATGTTGGCCCAACACACACCCCATTGAATTCTCTAATATAATCAAGTACATAATCAGAGGTCTTCCTTCAAATGGAGGCATCATGATGGGAGGTTCTTGTAAGTATTCTTTGATCTTGTCAAAGGCTGCTTGGCAGTCGTTGTTCCATCTGACTACTTGATCTTTCTTCAATAGTTTGAAGATTGGCTCACAAGTAGCAGTTAAGTGAGATATGAATCGGGAAATATAGTTGAGTCTACCTAAGAAACCCCTGACCTCCTTCTCAATATAGGTAGCTGACATTTCTTATATGTCTTTGACTTTTGCAGGGTCGACCTCAATAACTTTTCCACTAACGACAAACCCCAATAGTTTTCCAGATCTTACCCAGAAGGTGCATTTGTTGTCATTCAACCTTACCTTGTATTTCTTCAACCTCTCAAACAACTTGTGAAGATGATCAAAGTGTTTTTCCTCAGTTTGCGACCTTGCAGTCATATCATCAACGCGCACTTCTATCTCATGATGGATCATATCATGAAATAGAGCTACCATAACTCATTGATAGGTTTCCCTTGCATTCTTTAAACCGAAAGGCATGACCTTATAGCAGAAAGTGCCCGACTGTGTGACAAAAGTGGTCTTCTCCATGTCCTCGGGAGCCATTTTGATTTGGTTGTAGCCGGAGAAGCCATCCATGAAGGAGAAGACTTTATGTTGAGCAGTGTTGTTGACCAAGACATCAATATGCGGTAGTGGGAAATCATCTTTGGGGCTTTCCCTATTCAAATCCCTATAGTCACACACATACGTACTTTCCCATCTTTCTTCAGCACCGGGACCACATTTGCCACCCATTGGGGATATGACATCACTTCCAGGAAACCTGCATCGAATTGTTTCATTACCTCAACTTTTATTTTCTCAGACACGTCTGGCCGCATGCGATGAACCTTTTGCTTGACTGGAGAACAATCTTCCTTCATTGGCAGACGATGAACCACAATGTCAATATCAAGTCCCGACATATCTTCATATGACCAAGAAAATACCTCAACATAGTCGTGCAACATCTGAACCAATCTACCGTTGACACTGTCTTCCAAGTTGGTGCCAATCTTGATTTCCCTCTTGTCTGCCTCAATACCTAGGTTGATCACTTCAACTGGTTCCTCGTGCGATTGAATGGACTTTTCCTCTTACATTAGAAGTCTGGATAGTTCCCCGAGTATTTCACAATCTTCTCCGCCTTCTTCTTAGGCTTGGTAGGTTGGATGTCCAAAGTCATAGATGGCAATAGAAGAGTCGTTGTCAATGAGATCCGGAGTGGATGTGGATATGCAAATGTGCGTGTGTGTGTGCATGTAAGGTCATATGGCTATTTTGAAAATGCAATAAAGTGAAATAAAAACAATGAGCGCAAAATTTGAATGCAAAAGAGTCCAATGTTTTTCATTAAATGATCATATGGCATATGAAAATGAACAAACCCTTAACAAATGGACCATGGTGCCCCAGGCATGGCACATGGCTTAAAGTCATTGTTTCAATAAAATTACAGACAAAGTTCATAAATTAATAAAACAGTAAATGGTAATTACTCCTTGTTGAAGGATATTAGAATGAAGTCCTTGGTACGCCAGTTATTGAGCCCATTCATCATCAGTCGGGTAGATCCAATCATCAAAGTCAGAGTCATTGTCAGAGTCTTCAAGAGTATTCACTTCATGATTACTGATGTGAAGAGGTGGTTTTCCTGCACGAGCATGTCTGACCTCCTTTTGAGCTTTGGCAGTGAAGCCCAAACCATATTTGTCTGACTTGAAAGGAATGTCTGGGAGTTGTCCCCAAATGGTACAACCTCTATCTTCAATCACGGCGCGAGCATCTTTGGGGGAAGCCATTCTAGGCACATCTTTAACAACTTTTGGAACATCAGGAGTAGCTTTGGCAGAAGCAACCATGGGAGAGATCACTTCGAAGGTTTGACAAGGAGTTTCTATGAACTCATCATCCATCTCAACATACTTAAACGAATTCATATGGATAACCACAAACTCTTCTTCACCATAGAAGGTAATGATCTTTCCTTTGACCGGGTATTTCAAATTTTGATGAGGTGTAGAAGTCACGGCTCCTGCCCCATGTATCCAGGGGCATCCAAGTAGGCAAGAGTAAGCAGGACGGATATCCATCACATAGAAAGTTGAATTGAAAATTTGAGACCCAACTTTGATGGGGAGATCAACTTCCCCATGGACCATCCTTTTTGATCCGCCGAAAGCCCTTACCATAATGTCACTTGAGTTCAACATAAAACCGTCGCAATCCAACTGATTTAGGGCACCTTTAGGTAAGACATTCAGAGAGGACCCAATATCCACCAATACATGGGCTAGAGTGATTCCTTTTCATTCAATGGATATATGCAAAGCTTTATTATAATTTCTTCCAGTGGGAGTTAAATCAACATTCGAGAATCCCAATCCATTATTGGCAGTCAAACTCGCTACACAATTTTCAAACTGATCGGCCGTAGTCTCTTGAGAAACATGTGCATTCTTCAGGAATTTTATCAATGCTTGAGCATGCGCATCAGAGCAAAGTAATAAAGATAACATATAAATCTTAGAGGGGGTTTTCCCCAACTGCTGTACTATCTTGTAATCACTTTTACTTATAATCTTCAAAATCTCCTCCATCTCCTGAGTAGAGGGTTCCTCAGTGGTAATGTCTTTGGCAGGCTCAATCGTCATTTCTTTGCCCCTAGCATTAGTACTAGGTTTGTCAACAGTAATGCGAACATGTGTAATTGTGGTGGTTGAAGGTGAAATATCATGAGAGAAAATTCTCCCCGTTCTAGTCACCTTCATAGACCCAGTAATGTTGGTAATATCAGCAGTCTTATCTTCATCAATCCAGGAGTCTTGTCGAATACCATGGTAGTATACTTCAGCACCATAATTCTAAGGTACCGCCTTATCAGAAGAATAAAGGACTGGCCCCAGTGTGGTAATTATCAATGGAGCTATCTTCGGTTCATTGGAAATCCTAATAGGACCTTTTGAAGTGATCCTAATAGGTTTATTGGAGATGGTGATAATGGATATGTCTTTAACTTCTTAAAGCACAACTTTAGCCAAACTTTTTACAGGTGGAGTTATTTCGAATAGGATCTCATGGCTGTCCATTAGGTGTTGGACACCTCTTCTTAACCATTCACAACCATTGATTTGCACAGCACAACAACAACAATCTTCAAGGCAACCAGGCAAAACCCCCGCTTTCAACAAATTGTTTTTGACAAACTTCAGTGGAGTGGTTAAGCCATTAACAGAGGAAACAAAAGCAGTATCTTCAATAGAATTGACACCTTTTCCATGATTTCGCATAGGTGCGGTGATTACATTCAGATTTGGAGGAGGATCAAATTTAATAGTCTTGTTGTCAATGAGGTCTTGGATCTTGCATTTTAGTGCCCAACAATGATCAGTGTCATGTTCGGGACTATTGGAGTGGTAAACACATTTGGCGTTCGGGTTATACTTTGGGATCATGCAATATTACCAAATTAGCCTTCAACAGGTGTTGTAGGGCTTGAGATAGTGACATGTTGATCGTTGTAAATTGTCTTCTTGAAATATTAGGTCTTTGGTAGTTAGCTTATTGTTGTGGTCTTTGAGTAGGGGTCGGATTGGAGATTAGAACTGCATTAACACACTGGAGATGGTCCTTCTTGACATAGCCCCTTGACCCATATACGACATTAGTTTCCTTTTTGCAGGTAAAAGGTTTCTTCACAGTATTTGATGTAGAGGTGGAGGCCATGGGTATCTTTCCACTTTTAATACCGCTCTCCACCCTTTCACCAATCAAGATTAACTCAGTGAACCCAAATGATGAGCTCCCAATCAGTAAGTTGAAAAATGGCCTAGTCAATGTTCCCATGAACATATCTACCAATTCCCTGTCAGTCAATGGTGGTTGCACTCTGCCAGCCATGTCTCTCCATTTCTGCACATATTCTTTGAAGCCTTCATTGGAACCCATGGTCATTCCTAGTAACTGCACTCTAGTTGGTGCCAGATTGGCATTGTACTGATATTGACGGTAGAAGGAGGTGGCCGAGTCCTCCCAGATATAGCTATTGGAGCCTTCTAACTGGTAAAAGCACTCCAATTGAGTCCCAGACAAACTCTCTTGAAAGAAATTCACCCATAACTTCTTATCAGTGGTATGCGGATTTTATGGACGTAAGATCTCAAGTGAAGCTTCGGGCATGAAACTCCATCGTACTTGGCAAAACTTGGAATCTTGAATTTATGGGGGATTTCTACCCAGGAACCAAACCCAAATCACCAAAATCTAGGCCATGCACAACTTGAATTTCCATAGCCATCAATCTGTCCTCCAGTTGCTTATACTTGTCTTCAGCCGATGGATATTGTTCGTTAAAATAGTCCTCATCCTCAGAGGTTGGATGGTTACCACCCCCAGCACGGGTGCTCCTTGCATCTTCATCCTGATTCTCATCCTCCTCGGAGGAGTCTTCTACCACTGGAACTTGTCAAACGAGGCCCTTGAACCTCTTTCCCATGTTGATCAAGGCCTTCTTCTTGGTCTTCTTCTTTGCAACCAGAAGTGACATCAGTTCTCACTGCCCTTTGGCCAAGTTGATAAAGGTTTCTTGAAATTGAGAATTTTGTGTTTGCAAGTCCTTCACAGTCTGCTCGAGATCAATCTTACTGAAATAAACAATAGAAATATGAGGAAACCTGTGTCAGAAAACCTGCTTATGTTATGATGCATGTACTGTGAATGCAAATGTTTTCAAGGACCTTTAAGATTTAAATTTGTTTAAAAAAGAAGAAACAAACATTAGTTGTATTAATAAGTTCAAACGGTTACAAAAATGCCTCTTGGGCTTACAATGAAAGAAAAACAAACAAAATCAACTAACATAAAAGGCTCAGGTCTCCCATGGATGCTTCCTCTTTGAAGTAATGTAGGCATTCAAATTCTATTACTCGCGGAGTTACCTTGTAAGCTCCAACACTTTCTTCTCGCTTGAGTAGAATTGGGCCTCAAAGATGTCTCGCTCCCCCTTGAGTTGAATCCATGACTTTTGCAATTCCTCGAGAGTAGTAGGCATGTCGAAATGAAGAATAGTGTAGGGAACATCTCCTTCGGTAATAGGCTCCATGATGATAGGTAGGATGGCCTCATATGGCATCGTGAGGTTTTGAGCGCGAGCTCGCACTCACTTGAGATAAGGCTCCAAAGGAAAGGAGTTCTTATGCCCCATCGTCTTTCTATCAACTTTATTCACGATTCCCAAAACTTGTACAAATCTTTGATGATAGCCTTGGACTTCGTTCTCATAGTCAAATATAATTCCTTGGACAAGCACGTCATGAGGACCATCCCTTCGAGCATACCTAAACGGTCGTAGATCCAAGCAAGGATTATAAGTGATACCTCCCCTAATGCCAAGGAGAGGAACATTAGGGAATTCTCCATAACGGTCAATAATGATAACATCCCCTAAAGATCGAGAACACCAATGAATATCCGAATGCGAGAGCGACATCAACCTTTGAGACTATCTCATGCCTTGTTCATTCTTCAAAATAGATCGAGGAAAGGCGAAATAAACCACCTAGCCAACAGAGGAGTGCAACACATAAGAATCCCCCTTCTCTTCATGGTGCGAGTGTGAAGAGAATGCAAGATGTCTCCGAGTAAGGTAAGCACTGGGTTAAGAGATAGAAAAACTTTGATCGCATTCACATCTATGAGTTAGTCCGGTTTAGGAAATAGTACCATCTCATAAATTAGAAGGGCCAAAACCTCTTCAAAATCTTGAAAATCCAGAGCATCCAAAAAAAGTTGAGCCTTCTTAAACTAAAACTTGGCTAGAAAACCCTTAACACCACTTCTTGTTTCCCAATTTGCCACAACGTCAGACTGTTGCAAATGTAAAGCTAGAGAAATCTCCTCAGGTCTTGGGTCTTTCTCAATACTAGTGAAGGGTAATTGATTAAGAATAGGCACTCCCAAGAGTTGAGAAAACTCCTCCATGGTGGGTGTAACGCGATAGGAGAACTGACTTGGTTGTTTTGCGTTTGATCGCAATTATGAAGATTAGCAAGAGTCACCACCGACTTTTCTTTTATCCAAAAGGAAAGGCTGAAAAGAACAGGAAAGACCTTTACGGATGTTTTCTTGAGTTCGGGCGGTAGATTATGAAAAGGGAAGGTATTAGCACCCTTTTCATCCGTAGTTATCTACGGGCTCTTAGTTACTGCTAGATCACTTTCTTTTGTTTGAAAATGTGCTTTGTGTGGTTTTTGAAAGTGTTTTAAAAAGGCGCCATCGTTTAGGCAAACTTTGTAATAGTTCTTGTAAGTAAGAACGTATACAAAGTGTTGATCTTTTGAAAATGTTTCAAGTTTGAAAGATGTTTTGAAAGTGTTGGTGTTTGTTTTGAAAATAAAAAGGATATTTTGATTTGAAAATGAGAAAGCAACTAGGAACGTTCTACCTACTCAAAAAGTGTTTCTTGTTTATTTCCTCTTTCCTTTGACATTGTTATTTTGCCATGGATTGGTAAGTAACCTTATCTTTGGATGTAAAAGGGACGGGCAAGGGTCATCATATAGTCATGAATAGCAATGTTGTAAGATATCTTGGCATTTTCTTTAAGGGACTAAGATCATTCGTAAGGCAACATTTGTAGCGTCATCGAGGGACTATGATCTTGTATTTTTGTTAGTTTTTGCTAAGACGTCTTACATGCATATTATGACTATTTATTTCTCAAGGCAACAAGTGGAGTTAACCCTAGAGGTACAAAGTGTGCAAGTGTATCTTTTTCATATTTGATTTGTCTTGTATTAGGGTTTTCTAAGCATTGATTTTATCTTTCCATACAAACCCTAATTACTAGCATTTATATAAAGCGATAAATTGCAGAAAGTAAATATTCTACGCTATTACATTATTTGGGGGATATGGTATACATTTTTACAAATGGGGATTTTGCAAGAAAATTAAATCTAATTAACTATTAAAACCATATTGAATATTGCACAAAATTGAAAATAAAATGCATGAATGCAAAAAATGGAAAAAGAAATGATTTTTGTTTGTATTTTTATGAAAGGATTTTAACCTAAACCTACTTAAGAAAATAATTAATGAAAATCAACTAAAATTAACTAAACTAATTAAAAAAAGAAATTAACTAAAAAAGATTTTTTAGGGTTTTTTATGAAACGGTTTTAAGAATAATATAAAAATACATAAAAATTAATTAATTAAAATACACCTAAATTCTAAATTAATTTTAATTTACAAGAAAATAATATAATATAATAATTAAACCTAATTATCTAGATATTGATAAAAGAAAGAAATTGAATTGTTAAGAAAATTGTTTTTGTTCTTTTTAGTTTTTATAAAGAAAAATAAAATATGAGTGCAAAAAATGATAAAATAAATATTTTTTGGATTTTTCTATTAATAGTAAAAAAAATTATTAGTAATAAAAATAATAACAAAAAAAAAATATGAAAGTAAAATAAACTAAAATAAAAATGAAAATGAAATAAAGAAATAAAATGAGTCAGGGGGGTATGAAACATAATCAAGGGGGAAAGTCAGCAAAAATAATGAAAGCCCAATGTTTGGGGCACAGGCGTTGCAAATAAAAAAAAATGAAAATATGAGAAAACAGCCAAAAGGGTACCACTGGGGCTCGAACCCAGGTCCCTCTGGTTACAGGCGCGCGCTTTAATCACTGGGATGGTGATACACCCGTTTACTTATATCAAACCATAAATATATATTAGAAACTGCTTCCTGAAGACAACTTCATCTTCAACCTCGCGCCTAGCAAGACCACCTGCATCTTGTTCATTTCTCATCCATTTGCAAAAGTGTAAACATGAATCTTGTGGAAAATTTCCTCACGATTTCAGAAATGTAAAGCATTAAAACTATAGATCAAAGACAAGCATGAATTTTGTTGGCCCTAATCTGAACCCTAACTTTTCTAGAAATTTAAATCTTAAAATTCTCTAAGCTCAAGCAACATAAATCAAAAACTATGGACATGGTTAGCTTCAGGGTAATGATATCTACATTTTATCTTTGAAAATGGAAGCCTAACAATGCCTATATGAATAGTTCAAAAGTCAAAAAACTCACCTTGCAAGAGGGTATCGTGTTTTGAGTTGGAGAAGCTTTCAATGAGTTCTAGTGATTGGGTTAGCTTCCTCGAGTTCCCAGGAAGCTAATGTGATGCTTGGCTTGGGCTGAAAGTGACTGAAGAGTTCTGGAGAAGTCAAGTTACAGGTGCTGTTTTTGAAAATTGTGGATGGTGATGGAGGTGTTACAGTTGTGTTGCGGGTGTTGGAATTGTTTGTATATTTTACTTAGAAGCTTTTGAAAGTAAAAGGACCAGAAACACACAAGCAAATTTAGATATTGGATTCAAAACTCAGAAATGGCAAGTTTTGAGATGTTTTTGGTGGTTCTGTTCTTTAGGGGGTTTCAGGTATTAAGCATGCGTGTGTTAGCTTGCAAATGACTTGTGCATATGTATGGAAAAGATTACGAGGCTTGAGAGGGTCAGAATCACACCAATACAAGTTATGGGATTTTGCTTGTTTTTGAAGCAAGCTTGAAACATCTTGTTTCAATGTGAAGTACAAAGCTTGTAGGGTGGCTGTAACCTTTAAACATGCTTATTCTGATTGTGTAGGGAAAGCTTGTGCAGAAAGGACAAGTTCAACTCTCAAGACAAAACTGATATTGTGGTTAAAGCAACTTTACTAGAATGGAATGGTTACTTTCTTCCCAAAATGGAATTAAGCATGGGAAATGAATTGAATGCTTGAATTGAAGCTTCTAACAGCTGTGCAAAAATTTAATTATGGAGTTACAAACAAGTTTGAGGCCTACAAAGCAAAGATTATGCAACCTAGGCTTGGATTTGAATTCTTGTTCATCATGGAAATGACCTATAATTCAAGAATGAAATGCCAACTTCATGCCTTCGGTTCTCCTTGCTCAAACATGATCTCAAGAAGTTCTTGGACATTTTAGAAAGCTTGTAATGTTCTCTACAACCCCTCTTTGAATCACTTTTGCAAAATTCAATTGGAACTATGTGAAACTTGGCCCAGAAGTTAGGTCAAAATCCTGACTAAAATGCTCAAAATTTCACTAAGTGTTTTAGTTTTATGAACATGATTTCATGGATTAATAACTTGAAATCCAAGAATTTATAGGAGGAGTTGTGTTCATCAATATTTTAGATCTCATTGAGATCTACAACTTTCATGTTGAATGTTTCCTTTGAATCATCTTGCATCATGGTGAAAAATTGGTTCAAAGTTGTGAAAAATATGAAGTTTTCAACACTTAGAAAAATTTCTAAGTTTGGAAACTTTGATTTTTCAAAATGAAATCTTGACTTTTTGATTTCTTGATGAAATTTTTTCATATTTTGACATGTTTTGATGAATTGTGATCTTTGACACTTGATTTTGACCAAAAATTAAAGTTTGACTTTTCAGTGTGCAATTGACTTTTGATCAGTTGACTGAAAATCAACTATCAATCAATTGATATTGAGGGAAGTTTTGAGTCATATCATTAGGTAAAAATGATGTATTTGAAACCTTTAGATCATGTCTCATACCAATTAACCATTTTCTAGGTCAAAAATCAGAAATTGCCCTTTCTCAGTCAAAACCCTAATTTTGACCATTTTGTCGTTTTGATAATCTGATCAGATTTCTTGAGGGATTATGGTCCAAACTTGATCAACTGACATATATGAGCTCACAATGTTGATATGGATAAAAAATAATGAAGTTTGACTGTAAATTCACTACAATTGAATTTTTTCCCAATATAGTTGATTTTTAGGTCGACTGATCAATTGACTGAGCAAAAATATGATCCAAGACTTGAAACTTGACATGAGCAATCTTGAGGGTCCATAATGATCCATGTAAGTCATATGAGGAATTAAAAGTTCAATTATCCTTGTGCAATCTCAACCCCTAATTTTCAGTCATCAGAGCTTGAGGAGGTGTCTTGAGCTGATCAACCCTAGTGAAGTCTTGAACCAAAGGAGATCTTGTGAGAAATTACTTGATAAGTGAGAGGGAAAATTTTGGGGTACAAAAGCTGCCCCTGTTCAATCTTCTTAAAGCTGAAGAGTTAGATTTGCGGATCCGCCATTCGTGACTTGAAGGTGGAAGATGATTGAACACTAGAGTGCCCAGAAATTTGCACTCGAAGATGAATTGTGAACGGGCTTATAGATGCCATTTGGAGGAATGGGGGAGATTTTCTGGAGATGGGGTATTGTAGATGCCATCCAAAGGTGACTGTTGACAAAAAATGGACTAAGTCTGAACTTGATTTCAACTGGAAAAGAATCAGAATAAATCTTTGGAGCGATTTATCTGAAACTAGTAGAAGTCTTGTATATTGTTTGACTAGGAAGAATCAGAATAAATCTTGGAGCGATTTATCTGAAACAGAAAGGTTCATTTGGAAAGTATCAGGATAAACCGTTGAGAGGTTTAAACTGAACCAAAAGAGGTCTTGAATATTCTTTAACTGGAGAGAATCAGAGTAGATCTTTGAGTGATTTATCGGAACCAGAGAAAGTGCCTACTAGTAAAGAGTCAGAATAAATTGTTGAGATATTGATCTGAACCAGCAGGGATTTGGAGAAGAATCAGAATAAATCGTTGAGAGATTTATCTGAACCAGAGAAGACGTCTGCGGGAAAGCATCAGAATAAACCGTTGAGAGATCTAAAATGAACCGGTAGGGATCTGGAGAAGAATCATAAAAAATTGTTGAAAGATTTATCTGAACCAGAGAAAGTGTCTGCGGGAAAGAATCAAAATAAACCGTTGAGAGATTTAAACTGAACCGACAGGGATCTGGAGAAGAATCAGAATAAATTGTTGAGAGATTTATCTAAACCAGAGAAGACGTCTGCGGGAAAGAATCAGAATAAACCGTTGAGAGATTTAAACTGAACCGGCAGGGATCTGGAGAAGAATCAGAACAAATCATTGAGAGATTTATCTGAACCAGAGAAAATGTCTGAACCAAGAAAGTGTCTGCGGGAAACAATCAGAATAAACCGTTGAGAGATTTAAACTGAACCAACAGGGGTCTGAAGGAAATATCTTTTATGTAGATGGTCGACCCGTCCTTTCTCGGGAATTGATCTATAATTGATTTGTTGAAAATTTGACGATAATTTTCTGTTGATTGATCTTTCCTGAAAAGGTGAAGGGTTAGTTGCATGCAATTCCATGATGTATGAAATTCACGGTATAATGTTGTTTCTCAAAATAAATGAGATCGAGCTGTATGCATTTGTGTTGTCAATGCTATGACGTATAGATGTAATGTATGGACACATTAATTATTATGCCGCAGTGTTGTTGGAGTCGGGGAAAATAAATCCCTGAGTACTGCTGGGAATGAGGAGTGTAAGTCTTCATATTTTGAAGTTGAAGTGTTGATGGATTAGTTTCCATTTATTAGAGAAATAAACTCTGTTGTGGAAGGGAAACACCGTGCATTGCTTGTAGACCTTGTGAAATCCTACTGGGGAATCCTGAGAAACTGGGCGACTTTCACTGGGGAATCTTTGGAGCGGTAACTGGAAGTTTTGTTCTGTCGGGGATGTAAGAGAACTTGATACCATTAGGCTGCATACTGGAGATACATTAGCGATCCTGTAGTGGGATGTCCCGGTTTCCGCTCTTGTTGGAAAAAGTACCTGCAGGGGATTTTATGGAATGGTCTATAGATATTATCCTATTTCTTTAAGCCATTAGTGATTGTCTTTCTATTTTCTGTTCCCTTTTTTTTTCTCATTTGTAAACAGTAGTCACGTTCAAATTCATATGTTCAAAAATAATCATTGGACGTTTTTGCAAACAAAACACGGAAATAAAAGAAAAATAGATGGTTTTGCACTTTCAAAGGAATATCTTTGTATTAACTTGAATAAGTATTTTTCGTACAACGAGACGAATATCCTAGTAAGGGAGTGTTGCCGTAGAAAATGAAAATTGATACAAAGAAAATATAGCTATTTGAAATAATCCCATGAGGTTCCCATTCTGCTATAGCCTTCATGTCTCTGAGCATCTCGTCCACCTGTTGCTTTGTCCGAAGCTGATTGGATTGATTAGAACCGTTTGAGTTTGTCTGTCGATACTGAAGGTTGTCTGTAAGGTGATTCAACGGGACATAGTCATACACTTTAATTCCATAACTTTTGCCTGGACCGCCCTTTCGGGTTTTCAGTCCACCGGGATACCCTTTTTTGCCCAAGCCACCCTTTCGCGTTTTCAACTTGCCGGATATACAATTTTTTTTTGTATTTTATCCCTAATATTTTCCTAGGCCAGCCGACCTAGCAGGTCTTTATTCATGCGTAGTATCTTTTGACTATGTCCGCGTTTACAGGATGCGGAAGGTCGTTGCCATCCATAGTGGTTAAGATCATTGCTCCACCAGAGAATATGATTTTGATCACAAATGGTCCTTCGTATGTAGGAGTCCATTTGCCCCTGGGATCACCTTGTGGCAATATGATACGCTTGATTACCAAGTCACCAACCCGATATACCTGACGTATGACCTTCTTGTTAAAAGCTTTAATCATACGTTTTTGGTACATCTGACCATGACAGACAGTGATAAGCCTCCTCTCATCAATCAAGTTCAACTGGTCAGGTCGAGTTTGAATCCATTCATCTTCATTCAGCCCTGCATATTTTATGATTCTTAGAGAAGGTATTTGGACTTCAATTGGTAAGACGGCTTCCATACCGTATACCAAAGAGAAAGGAGTTGCCCCTCTTGACGTGTGCGCTGTGGTACCGTAACCATGGAGAGGAAATGGTAACATCTCTTGCCAGTCCTTGTATGTCACTGTCATTTTTTATATGATCTTCTTGATGTTTTTATTTGCGGCTTTGACAGGGCCATTCATCTTTGTTCGGTAAGGAGAAGAGTTATGGTGCTGGATCTTGAATTGCATGCATAGTGTGGTAATCATAGTATTGTTAAGATTTGTACGATTATCTATAATGATTCTCTCCGGGATATCGTACCAACAGATGAGATTCTGTTTGATGAATCGGGCCACAACGTTCTTGGTAAAAGAAGCGAAAGAAGCTGCCTCAACCCACTTCGTGAAGTAGTCAATGGTAACCAAAATGAAGCGATGTCCATTAGAAGCTGTAGGTCTGACTTCTCCAATCATGTTGATGCCCCACATTGGGAATGGCCAGGGAGCAGTCAGGACGTTTAGAGGAACTGGAGGCACATGTACTTTGTCAACATAGATCTGACACTTGTGACAGGTTCGTGAATGCTGATGGCAATCTGCTTCCATGGTAGACCAGTAGTACCCCGCCTGTAGGATCTTTTTAGCCATCGTGTGCCCACTAGAATGGGTGCCAAAAGTGCCTTCATGTAGATCATCCATAATCTTGTCTGCCTCACTCTTGTCTATGCAACGAAGCAAAGTAGAGTCGTGGTTGCACTTGTAGAGAATGCCATTACTGAGGAAGAACTTAGCAGAGAATCTTCTCAAGAACTTCTTATCCTTGACTGAAGCTCCCTCCGGATACTCTTGGGCCTCGAGATACCTCTTAACTTCATGGAACCAAGGCTTGTCCACTACTCCTTCAGTATCGATCTCGTGACAGTAAGCTGGTTCATCCATCCGCTCAATGGTGATCCGGGGAGCCTCGTTATTCCACTTGATTTTAAACATGGATGACATAGTGGCTAGTGCGTCCGCTAGTTGATTTTCCTCTCGTGGAAAATTCTCAAAGGTAATTTCCTCAAAATGCGGGATTAATGTCAACACATGTTCTTTGTAGGGGATGAGATTAGGGTTCTTCATGTCCCATTATCCTTTGATCTAACTGATGACTAAGGCTGAATCTCCAAATACCCTTAAGGACTTGATTCCCAAATCTATGGAGGCTTTGAGACCCATAATACACGCTTCATATTCCACCATATTATTGGTACAGTTGAAACAAAGTCTTGTAGTGAAGGGAGTATGACATCCTTCAGGGGATATAATCACAACACCTATGCCATTTCCGAGTGCGTTGGAAGCTCCGTCAGAAACCAGGGTCCATCGGGATCCTTGTTCAGGTCCGTCATATGGTCTGAGTTCTTCACAATTGTTTACCAACATGATGTCTTCATCTGGGAACTCAAATTTCCTGGACTGGTAGTTATCTACAGCCTGATGAGCAAGGTGATCGGCTAGCACACTTCCCTTTATTTCTTTTTGGGTAGTGTATTGAATGTCGTATTCAGTCAGGATCATCTGCCATCTTGCTATTCTTCCAGAGAGGGCGGACTTCTCGAATATGAATTTAATTGGATCCATCTTAGATATCAATAAGGTATTATGGGTCAACATATACTGTCTTAGCCGGCGAGCAGCCCATGCCAGAGCGCATCATGTTTTCTCGAGCTGTGAATATTTGGTGTCCTAGTCGGTAAACTTTTTACTCAGGTAGTATATTGCATGTTCTTTTCGGCCAAACTCGTCATGCTTCCCCAACACACACCCCATTAAATTTTCCAAGACAATTAGATACATGATCAAAGGTCTTCCTTCGACTGGCGGCATCAATACAGGAGGCTCTTGAAGGTACTCTTTGATCCTGTCGAAGGCATCCTGACAGTCATCGTTCCAATCCAACACTTAATCTTTCTTCAGTAATTTGAAGATTGGTTCACAAGTAGAGGTTAGGTGAGAAATGAATCTGGCGATGTAGTTTAGCCGTCCTAAGAATCCTCTGAGTTCCTTCTCGGTGCGAGGAGTAGGCATTTCTTGTATTGCTTTTACCTTTGCAGGGTCCACTTCGATACCTTTACCGCTGACGATGAATCCTAGGATTTTACCGGACCTCACTTCAAATGTGCATTTACTCGGATTCAACCTTAGCTTGTATTTCTTTAGCCTTTCAAACAGTTTTTGCAAAATATCAAGATGTTCCTCTTTAGTTTGAGATTTGGCTATCATGTCATCCGCGTAGACCTCTATCTCGTGATGGATCATATCGTGAAACAGAGCTACCATGGCGCGCTGATAAGTTACCCCAGCGTTTTTCAACTCGAATGGCATAACTTTGTAACAGAACATGCCCTACTGTGTGACAAGGGGTCATTTTATCCATCTCCTCAGGTGCCATTTTAATTTGATTATAGCCTGAGAAACCATCCATAAATGAGAACACTTAATGATGTGCGGTATTGTCAACCAGAATATCGATATGGGGAAGTGGGAAATCATCCTTAGGGCTTGCCCTATTCAAATCTCTGTAATCCACACACATGCGTACTTTACCATCCTTTTTAGGCACTTGAACAACATTGGCGACCCATTGTGGATAGGAGCTGACGGCTAATAATCCGACATTGAATTTTTTCATGACTTCAGTTTTGATCTTCTCTGACATTTCTGGCCGCATGCGACAGACTTTCTGTTTTACCGGAGGGCAATCTTCTTTTGTTGGTAGACGATGGACCACGATATCAGTGTCAAGTCCTGACATGTCTTCGTATGACCAGGAAAAGACCTCAACATAGTCATGTAGTAACTAAGTTAAGCGCTTCTTGACACTAGGTTCCATATTGGCACCTACCTTGACTTCTTTCTTGTCCTCTTTGGAACCTAAGTTAACTGTGTCAACCAGTTCTTTGTGGGGCTGTATGGTCCTTTCTTCCTGCTGTAGTAACCTGGATAGTTCCCCTGGCACCTCAAAATCTTCCTCACCTTCGTCTTCGGCTTGGTAGATCATATTTTCAAAGTCACAATAGGTCATAGCAGAATCGTTACCCATGGGATCCTGAGTGGATGTGGATCTGCATTTTGATATATGAGTATGTGTAAGAGCATAGCTATCTTTGAAAAAAATAAAAATGTAGAAAAAGAAGAACAAAGAGCATAAAATTTGCATGCAAAAACGTCCATGATTCATTGATGACATATGAAAATGAAGTAACAACCCTTACAAATGGACCGTTGTGCCCCGGGTTTGACACAAGGTTTTAAAAGTCTAAATTGTTTAATTATTACAAGTCCGACAAAAATTTAAAGACAATTACCGTTGGATAAAAGTAATAGGGAAAAATTCTTTGGCTTCCCAGTTGTTGAGTCCTCCGCTGGTAGTTGGAAAAATCCATTCTTCTAGGTCACAACTGTCATCACTATCCTCCATTGCGTTGACTCCATGGTTGCTGATCCACAAAGGTGGTTCCCCAGCACAAGCACGACAAACAGCTTTCTGGGCTCCTGAAGTAAAACCCAAACGAAATTTGTCATATTTGTAGGGAATATCCGGGAGTTGGCCCCAAATGGTACACCCACCTTCTTCGACTACTGCCTTGGCATCTTTCAGAGAAGCCATCTTCAGTGGAGGTCTGGTAATCTTCAGAACTTTGGAAACAGTCTTGGTTGCTACAACTGTTTGTGGGACTTCCTCGAAATACTGACACGGAGTTTCGATGAATTCATCATCCATTTCCACATATCTGAAGGATTTTAGGCGACTGACCATATATTCCGTCTTTCCATGGAAAGTGATGATTTTTCCCTTGATTGGGTACTTCAACATCTGATGTAATGTAGAGGTGACGGCACCAGCGTCATGAATCCAAGGTCGGCCTAATAAACAGAAATAGGAAGGGTGAATATCCATCACATAGAATGTTGAATCAAAGGTCTAAGTTCCAACTTTAATGGGAATGTCCACCTCGCCGTGCACCATTCTCTTCGAACCGTCGAAGGCCCTTACCACTATGTTGATGGGATTTAAGGTCAAACCTTCACAGTCTAGTCTATATAGAGACTTCTTAGGCAGCACATTCAATGATGAACCAGTATCTACCAGGACATAGGCCAAATTAGTGCCCCTGCATTCGAAAGAGACATGCAACGCCTCATTGTGTTTCCTCCCTCTAGGTGTCAGATCAGCATCAGAAAAGTCCAAACCGTTATCAGCTGTCAAACTTGCCACACAATCTTCGAATTTGTCAGCAAAGGTTTCCTGTGGCACATGGGAAGTTTTAAGAAATTTCACCAAGGCCTTCGCATGAGCTTCGGAGCACAACAATAAAGCTAGTGTATAAATCTTTGAAGGGGTCTGCCTAGCTGTTCGACTACATTGTATTCGCTTCTCTTTATAATTTTCAAAATTTCTTCCATCTCCTTCTTGGAAGCCTCTGAGATAGATACTGATTGCACCTTCATCCGGACAGGTTCAACCAAAATGCCTTTGCCCCGAGTCTCGGTCGACTCGGTGATAGGGGTGTCAGCAGGGGTAACCACAGGAGCTGTAGTAGTAGTATCAGCAGGAACAAAAGCAGGAATGATCATAGGACCGATAACAGTTTTCGGAGGAGCAATCTCAGGGGAGAACACTCTTCCACTTTTGGTTATTTTGCTGGTTCCCACAATGTTTCCGATGTCGGAGTCAACCCTCTCAAAAACTGGGTCTTCAACAACCAGCCATTCTTGCTTGACGCCATGGTAGTAGACGTCACCCCCATAGTTCTAGGGAACAGTTTTGTATGAGGAGTACGAAATTGACCCTGGCATAGTAATTATCAGTGGAGTCACCTTCGGAATAGATGTAATCCTAACGGGTCTTTTGGTGGAGACCCTGGGAGGATTGGCGGAAATGGTTACTATTGAAACATGCTTGTAAGAAAAGGTTGGAACGGGAGTCTTTTCAAACAAAATCTCTTTGTCATCCATCAGGCACTGGACACCTACCTTCAATAAATGACAACCAGTCGGTAGGGATAAACAGAGGTGCCAGCCTTCGCCACATCCCAGAAATAAACCGGCCTTCAACAGGTTCCTTTTGACGGTTAGGAGAGGAGTAACAAGTTCATCAACAACTTCAACAAACACATCATCTTCAATAGCGTTAACACCACGACCGTGCTTGGGCATAGGAGCGATGATAACATTTGGGATCTCAGGAGCGTCAAATTCAATTTCCTCTGCCTCGAGAAGGTCTTGCACCTTGTTTTTCAAAGCCCAACAGTCATTTGTATCATGACCTGGACTTTCTGAATGGTAAGCACAATGGGCATTTGGGTTATAACGCGGAGAGGCAGTGTTGTGATTCTTCGGAGCTTCCCGCAAGGTCACCATATTAGATTTCAACAAATGCCGCAAGACTTGAGACAACGTCATATTTATCCGGGTAAACCGTCTTACCGGCCTTTCTGTTCTAGGCTAGTTGTTCCTTTGTTGAATAGGTGCAGGCTTAGAGATCATGACAGCCCCTACCGCTGGACAGTATTCAGTTCTGTCCTGATTCCTATTATCATATGCAACACTGACCTCCTTCTTTTTGATAAAGGGCTTATTTATCGCGCTTGAAGATGCATCTCTTTGAATTTTGCCACTTTTTATACCCGCTTCTACCTGTTCACCGGTCATGATTAATTCGGTAAATCCAGCCGAGGAGCTTTCTATCAAGTGTTTGAAGAATGGACCAGATAACGTGCCTAAGAACATATCCACCAATTCTCTGTCAGATAGAGGGGTTTGGACCCTTCCCGTGAAATCCCGCCATTTTGAGCATAGGTCTTGAAACCTTCACCTATACCCATAGACATGCCTTGCAACTGTGTTCGCATTGGAGCTAAGTAGTCATTATACTAGTATTACTTCTAAAAAGCGGCTGCCAAATCTTCCCAATTACGGATGTTAGTCCCTCCCAACTGATAGAACTAATCCAACTGCATTCCTGACAAGCTTTCTTGGAAGAAATGCACCCATAGATTCCTATCCACAGTATGGGGTTGAATTTTCCTGACGTATGATCTCAAATGCAACTTTGGGCAAGAGACACCGTCATATTTAGTGAAAGTGGAGACCTTGAATTTCTGCGGTATGACAACCTCTGAGACAAGTCCTAGCTCCTCAAAATCCAACCCGGGTACTTTCTGGATCTCCATAGAATTTAAGCGATCTTCCAACTGTTTGTATTTTTCGTCAGCTGGAGGATACTGCTCTTCAGAGTAATCAACCTCTTCTTCCTCTTCAGATTCTGGATGGTCAGTCACTTCCTTGTTTTTCCCTTCTTGATTGTCCCCTTCACCTGATGATGTTGCGAAGTCTAGAGTCCATCTGGATGGTTCTTTGAACCTTCTTCCCAGATTCAAAACACCGATTAATTTCTTCGCTTTCTTCTTCTTTTCTTTGATCAACAAGGTTTTCAAATCATCTTGTCCTTTTGCCAGAGTCAAGAACATTTGTTGAAACTGGGCGTTCTGAGCCTGGATATCTTTTACTGTCTGTTCAATATCTATCTCACTGAAATAAATAGTAGAAAGATAAGGAGACCTGTTGTAAGAAACCTATTTGTGTTATGATGAATGAAGATGCATATGCAAATGATTTCAAGGAAATTAGAGATTTAAATTTTCTTTAGACAAAAAGGAACACACGTTATATTAATAAATCAAAGTTTGAGTACATCATGCCTATTTGGGCTTACAAAGAAATAAAATACAAAACTTTAAGACAAAAAAGTTGAACGCATCCTCTTTGGTGCGATGTAGGCGTTCAGACTCCGCTCTTCATGAAGTTTCTTGGTGAGTTCCAGAACTTTCTTCTCCCTTGCATAGAACTGGGCCTCGAAAGTGTCTCTCTCCCCCTTAAGCTTTATCCAATCCCTTTGCAAGTCTTCGAGAGAGGTGGGTATGTTAGGATGAAGGATAATGTATGGGACATATCCTTCCATAACAGGTTCTAAGATAACTGGGAGAATGAAAGGATAAGGCATCACAAGTTTCTGAGCACGAGATCGCACCCACTTAAGGTAAGGATCAAGGGGGATGGAATTCTTGTGCCCCAACGTCTTTCTATCTATTTTGTTCAACATCCTCCAAGCTCGGATAAACCTCTGGCGGTAACCTTGATCGTCATTCTCGTAGTCAAATACCAACCCTTGAATAAGCATCTCATGTGGACCATCCCTTTGGGCGTAACCAAACTGTCGTAAGGCTAAGAAAGGGTTGTAAGTCAAACCTTCTATAATGCCAAGTAAGGGACATTAGGGAATTCTCCACAACGGTCGATGATAGTAACATTCTCCACAGATCGGGAACACCAATGAGTATCTGAATGTCTGAGCGTCATCAACCTATGGAACCACCTTGAACCTTGCTCGTTCTTCAATACAGATTAGGGAAGATTTGAAATAAACCATCTTGACAAGAGAGGAGTACAACACATGAGGATACCTCTTTTCCTCATAGTGCGAGAGTGAAAAGAATGTAGGATGTCTCCTAACAAAGTAGGCACCGGGTTACGAGACATGAAGATTTTGACAGCGTTTATATCTATGAGTTGGTTAGGATTTGGAAACAAAACCATCCCATATATGAGAAGGGCCACAATTTCCTCAAAAGCTTGCAAGTCCAAGGAGTTCCAAAAATCTTGAGCTTTCTCAAACAAGAACTTGGCTAAGACACCTTTGACACCACTCCTTGTTTCCCAATTAGTTGTGACATCAGATTGTTGCAAGTGTAGGGCTTGAGCAATCTCTCCTGGTATTGGATCTCTTTCCGTATAGTTAAAGGGTAGTTGATTGAGAATGGGAATCCTCAAGATTTGGAAGAATTCTTCCAAAGTTGGCACAAGTTGATAATCGGAAAATGTGAAGCAATGGTGTAAAGGATCAAAGAATTGGAAGAGCACCTTCATCATATCTTCATCAGTGTTGGAGGTAACCAAGTTTAGGAGGCGACCATGTCTTTCGGTAAATGGAGAATTCTCAGGAATCCTTGATGCTAACTCTTTAAGTTGAGGAGGGATTCTTACGAGATTAACTTGAATGGTTTTCCCGCGAATAGAATCTATGTCCTACAAAACAAAATAAAGGTAAGTCCCAAAAATCCTTGAAATGGTTAGTGAGTATGAGTATGATGTTATGATGTTTATGATGTTTATGATGTTATGTACAAGTAAATATATACAAACAAAACAAATAAGTCCTTAGGTTTAGGCTTGCATGGAGTCTCATAGGTAAGTACCTTCTTGAAGTTTAGTTGGCTCAAACCTGTCCTAGAAATAGTAATCGGGTTCTAAGGGAGCTCAATATCACTGGTTTGTCTTCTCGGGCATTGTTTCAGCGCAAGCCTCTTTAATGGCGACTGAAATATCCCAAAAAACCAAACCTCAATGAGTGTAGTATCGAGTATCTACCAGCTTCGGACTGCACCAAAGCCAGTCATCTCAGTACGTCCTAATGGTCAAGTTGGTCAAGTAAAGGTTCTAGAAGTCATTTAATGCTTCATGACATCACTTAGCGTCCCCGTATTCTCCTTGACTACTCAAGGGCTACTGGTACCCACAAATATGTCACACTAACGTAGCTATTGCTTAGACCATGTCGGTATACCCCGTACAGTTTCCACAATGTATTTCTAATTACATATAAGGTACCACAAATCCGGGTAGAGGATTTAAACACAAACAAAGGACTAAAATGTAAAGCAAACAAATCAAACAATGAAAGCAAGTAAATGTGATCTAGCCCTAAGGTAACCCCACTTTTAAAATTATCCCCAGCAGAGTCTCCAGTTCTGTAATGCGGTAGGAGAAATGACTTGGTTGTTTTGTTTTTGATCGCAATTGTGCGGATTAGAAAGAGTCGCCACCGACTTTTCTTTTATCCAAAAGGAAAGGCTGAAAAGCACAGGAAAGACCTTTAGAGATGTTTTCTTGAGTTCGGGGGGTAGATTATGAAAAGGGAAGGTATTAGCACCCTTTTTATCCGTAGTTATCTACGGGTTCTTAGTTACTTGCTAGATCACTTGCTTTTGTTTGAAAATGTGCTTTGTGTGGTTTTTGAAAGTGTTTTGAAAAGGTGCCATTTTTTAGGCAAACTTTGTAATAGTTCTCGTGCGTAAGAACGTATAAAAATTTATGGTCTTTTGAAAATATTTCAAGTTTGAAAGATGTTTTGAAAGTGTTGGTGTTTGTTTTGAAAATAGCAAGGATGTTTTGATTTGAAAATGAGCAAGCAACTAGGAACGTTCTACCTACTCAAAAAGTCTTTCTTGTTTATTTCCTCTTTCCTTTGACATTGTTATTTTACCATGGATTGGTAAGTAACCTTATCTTTGGATGTAAAAGGGACAGGCAAGGGTCATCGTATAGTCATGAATAGCAATGTTGTAATATATCTTGGCATTTTCTTTAAGGGACTAAGATCATTCATAAAGGCAACATTTGTAGCGTCATCGAGGGACTATGATCTTGTATTTTTGTTTGTTTTTGCTAAGACGTCTTACATGCGTATTATGACCATTTATTTCTCAAGGCAACAAGTGGAGTTAACCCTAGAGGTGCAAAGTGTGCAAGTGTATCTTTTTCATGCTTGATTTGTTTTGTATTAGGGTTTTCTAAGCATTGATTTTATCTTTCCATACAAACCCTAATTACTAGCATTTATATAAAGCGATAAATTGCGGAAAGTAAATATTATACGCTATTACATTATTTGGAGGATGGGGTATACATTTTTACAAATGGAGATTTTGCAAGAAAATTAAATCTAATTAACTATTACAACCATATTGAATATTGTACAAAATTGAAAATAAAATGTATGAATGCAAAAAATGGAAAAAGAAATGATTTTTGTTTGGATTTTTATGAAAGGATTTTAACCTAAACCTAATTAAGAAAATAATTAATGAAAATAAAATAAAATTAACTTAAACTAATTAAAAAAGAAATTAACTAAAAAAGATTTTTTAGGGTTTTTTATGAAAAGGTTTTAAGAATAATATAAAAATACATAAAAATTAATTAATTAAAATACACCTAAATTCTAAATTAATTTTAATTTATAAGAAAATAATATAATATAATAACTAAACCTAAATATCTAAATATTGATAAAAGAAAGAAATTGAATTGTTAAGAAAATTGTTTTTGTTCTTTTTAGTTTTTATAAAGAAAAATAAAATATAAGTGCAAAAATGATAAAATAAATATTTTTTGGATTTTTCAATTAATAGTAAAAAAAAAAATTAGTAATAAAAAAAATAACAAAAAAATATGAAAGTAAAATAAAATAAAATAAAAATGAAAATGAAATAAAGAAATAAAATGGGTCAGGGGGGGTATGAAACATAATCAGGGGGGAAAGTTAGCAAAAATAATGAAAGCCCAATGTTTAGGGCCCAGGCGCTACAAACAAAAACAAATAAAACAAAAATATGAGAAAACAACCAAAAGGGTACCACTGGGGCTCGAACCCAGGTCCCTCTGGTTACAGGCGTGCACTTTAACCATTGGGGTGGTGGTACATCCGTTTATTTATATCAAACCATAAATATATATTAGAAACTTCTTCCTGAAGACAACTTCATCTTCAACCTCGCTCCTAGCCAGACCACCTGCATCTTGTTTATTTCTCATCCATTTGCAAAAGTGTAAACATGAATCTTGTGGAAAATTTCCTCATGATTTCAGAAATGTAAAGCATTAAAACTATAGATCAAAGACAATCATGAATTTTGTTGGCCCTAATATGAACCCTAACTTTTCTAGAAATTTCAATCTTAAAATTCTCTAAGATCAAGCAACATAAATGAAAACTATGGACATGGTTAGCTTCAGGGAAATGATATCTACATTTTATCTTTGAAAACGGAAGCCTAACAATGCCTATATGAATAGTTTAAAAGTCAGAAAACTCACCTTGCAAGAGGGTATCGTGTTTTGAGTTGGAGCAACTTTCAATGAGTTCTAGTGATTGGGTTAGCTTCCTCAAGTTCCGAGGAAGCTAATGTGATGCTTGGCTTGGGCTGAAAGTGACTGAAGAGTTCTGGAGAAGTCAAGTTGCAAGGTGCTGTTTTTGAACATAGTGGATGGTGATGGAGGTGTTACAGTTGTGTTGCATGTGTTGGAATTGTTTGTATATGTTACTCAGAAGCTTTTGAAAGTAAAAGGCCCAGAAACACACGAGCAAATTTAGAGATTGGGTTCAAAACTCAGAAATGGAAAGTTTTGAGATGTTTTTGGTGGTTCTGTTCTTTAGGGGGTTTCAGGGCTTGAGCATGCGTGTGTTAGCTTACAAATGACTTGTGCATATGTATGGAAAATATTATGAGGGTTGAGAGGGTCATGATCACACCAGTACAAGTTATGGGATTTTGCTTGTTTTTGAAGCAAGCTTGAAACATCTTGTTTCAATGTGAAGTACAAAGCTTGTAGGGTGGCTGTAACCTTTAAACATGCTTATTCTGATTGTGTAGGGAAAGCTTGTGCAGAAAGGACAAGTTCAATTCTCAAGACAAAACTGATATTGTGGTTAAAGCAACTTTACTAGAATGGAATGGTTACTTTCTTCCCAAAATGGAATTAAGCATGGGAAATGAATTGAATGCTTGAATTGAAGCTTCTAACAGCTGTGCAAAAATTTAATTATGGAGTTACAAACAAGTTTGAGGCCTACAAAGCAAAGATTATGCAACCTAGGCTTGGATTTGAATTCTTGTTCATCATGGAAATGACCTATAATTCAAGAATGAAATGCCAACTTCATGCCTTCGGTTCTCCTTGATCAAACATGATCTCAAGGAGTTCTTGGACATTTTTGAAAGCTTGTAATGTTATCTACAACCCCTCTTTGAATCAATTTTGCAAAATCCAATTGGAACTATGTGAAACCTGGCCCAGAAGTTAGGTCAAAATCCTGACCAAAATGCTCAAAATTTCACTAAGTATTTTAGTTTTACGAATATGATTTCATGGATTAATAACTTGAAATCAAAGCATTTATAGGAGGATTTTTGTTCAACAATGTTTTATATATCATTTATATCTACAACTTTTATGTTTAAAATTTCCTTTGAATCATCTTGCATCATGGTGAAAAATTGGCTCAAAGTTGTGAAAAATATGAAGTTTTCAACACTTAGAAAAATTTCTAAGTTTGGAAACTTTGACTTTTCAAAATGAAATCTTGACTTTTTGATTTATTGATGAACAAGTTTCATATTTTGACATGTTTTGATGAATTGTGATCTTTGACACTTGATTTTGACCAAAAATCAAAGTTTGACTTTTCAGTGTGTAGTTGACTTTTGATTAGTTGACTGAAAATCAACTATCAATCTATTGATATTGAGTGAAGTTTTGAGTCATATCTTTAGGTCAAAATGATGCATTTGAAACCTTGAGATCATGTCTCAAACCAATTAAACATTTTCTAGGTCAAAAATTAGAAATTGCCCTTTCTCAATCAAAACCCTAATTTTGACCATTTTGCCCTTTTGATGATCTGATCAAATTTCTTGAGGAATTATGGTCCAAACTTGATCAAATGACATATATGAGTTCACAATATTGATATGGATAAAAAATTATGAAGTTTGACTATAAATTGACTACAATTGACTTTTTTCCCGATACATCTGATTTTTAGGTCGACTGATCAATTGACTGAGCAAAAATGTGATCCAAGACTTGAAACTTGACATGAGAAATCTTGAGAGTCCATAATGATCCATGAAAGTCATATGAGGCATTAAAAGTTCAATTATCCTTGTGCAATCTCAAACCCTAATTTTCAGTCATTAGAGCTTAAGGAGGTGTCTTGAGCTGATCAACCCTAGTGCATTCTTGAACCAAAAGATATCTTGTGAGAAATTACTTGATAAATAAGAGGGAAAGTTTTTGGCTACAACAATGGGCACTAATTGGTAATCAGGAATTGTAAAGCAATTGTGCTTAGGGTCAAAGAATTGAAAAAGCACATGTACCATGTCTTCTTCAAAGTTTGAGGTAACCAAGTTGATGAGACGACCATACTTCTTGGTGAACGGAGAATCATTTGGAACTCTTGATGCTAACTCCTTGAGTTGAGGAGGAATTTTCACAAGGTTTATTCGGATAGTATTTCTTCGCGTGGAAGCCATATCCTACAAAATAATACAAAGATAAATCCCAAGGTCCTTGAAATGGTTAGTGCAAACTGCCATGGTACGATGTCATGATGTTATGTACAAGTAAACATGTACAAGCAAAGAAAACAAGTCCTTAGGTTTAGGCTTGCATGAGGTTCATAGGTAAGTACCCTCTTAAAGTTTAGTTGGTTCAACCTGTCCTAGAAAGTAATCGGGTTCTAGGGAATCTCAATATCATTGATCTTTCTTCATTGGGCATTATTTCAGCGCAAGCCTCTGTTTTGGCGACCTAAATATCCAAAAAGTCAAATCTCAATGAGCATAGCATCGAGTATCAACCAACTTTGGACTACACCAAAGCCGGTTATCACACTACTTCCTAATGGCTAAGTTGTTCAACAAAAGGTTCTGAGGTCAGATAGTGCTTCATGACACCACACATCGGCCCCATATTCTCCTTAATTCTCCATAAGGGATACCGATATCCATAAATGTGTCACACTAACGTAGCTATTGCTTAAACCATATCGGTCTACACCATACAGTCTCCACAATCTTTGCTACTTACCTAATAATGTTCCCAAATCCGGGTAGAGGATCAATACAAAACCCAAACAAGGACCCAAAATATAAAGCAAAAAAGTCAAACAATGAAAAAATTTAAAGGTGATCTAGTCTCTAAGGTAACCCCACTTTTAAGTGGAATCCCCAGCAGAGTCACTAGTTTTGTAATATGGTGGGAGAACTGACTTGGGTGTTTTGCGTTGGATCACAATTATTGCGGATAGCAATAGTCCCCACCGACTTTTCTTTTATCCAATAAAGGAAAGGGTGAAAAGAACATGAAAGACCTTTTGAGAATTTTCTTGAGTTCGGGGGGTAGGTTATAAAAAGGGAAGGTGTTAGCACCCTTTTCATCCGTAGTTATCTACGGGCTCTTAGTTGCTAGATCATTTTGAAATTCTTTGTTTGAAATGTGTTTGTGATAGTTTTGAAAGAATTTTTGAAAAGTGCCTTCTTTTAGGCGAAATTTGTAATGATTCTCGTCTCTATAAGAATGCATACAAAGTGTTGACTTTTGGAAAATATTTCATGGAAGGTGATGGTGTATTTGAAAGATGTTTTGAAGATGGTTGTGATCAAGCAACTACGAGCGTTCTACCTACTCAAAAAGTCTTTGTTCATTTACTCCTTCTTTATATATTGCTATCTTACCATTGATTGATAAGAAGACCTATCATTGGATATGAAGGGACGGGCGTGGGTTGTCTTATAGTCATATAAAGCAATATTGTAGGATACCTTAGAAATTTTGTAAGGGTCTTAGATCATTTTAAAGGGCAACATTTGAAGGGTCATCGAGGGACTATGATCTTATTCTGGATTTTTTTTGCTAAAGTATCCCACTGTTGTACCCCAAAATTTTCCCTCTCTTTTCTCAAGACATTTCTCACAAATATTTTCAAAAGCTCAAGTTTTCACAAGTACAATTGGACTTTTAAGGCCCCATATAGTTTCCATGGATCATATTGGACTTTCAAGCATCAGGTCAAAGATGGAACTTCTAAATCTTCGAAAGGGGGAAAAGGAAGCTGTCGAAAGGGAAAATCAGATAATAGATAAAAAAGGGTGTGCAGATGCAGATAACTATGTCGAATTCAAAATATGGTTCAGGCTGTTCGAACCATATGACAAATCGAAAGGGTTGGTTGGCAGATTTTTGACAAATCGAAGAAGAGCAAGCTTGCTTTTATCCACAAGCTTCGACTGGGCAATGGCTTCCTTCGAGCAACTTGCTTCGATCAACCTCTAAACCCTTCGATACACATAGTTTCTACACTATGAATTACAATTTGAGGTTTGGACATTTGAACTTTCGACCACTTAATCAACTGATGGTTACTAGTAGGAAAGAAATCCAGAAATTCTTTCGTTTTGACTATGCCAATGAGACCATCTTGCATACTCAAAGTGGTACGTTTAGATGAATATGGTCCATTCAAAGAAAACACAATTGGTGGAAACAAATATTGTTTTGTCTGTTGATAAGTTTGGTCGAAGGTTGTAAGTGGTCCATTCGAAGAACACATAATTGGTGGAAACAAATATTATTTTGTCTGTTGATGAGTTTGGTCGAAGGTTGTAAGTGGTCCATTCGAAGAACACACAATTGGTGGAAACAAATATTGTTTTGTCTGTTGATGAGTTTGGTCAAAGGTTGTATGTGGTCCATTCGAAGAACATACAATTGGTGGAAACAAATATTATTTTGTCTGTTGATGAGTTTGGTCGAAGGTTGTAGGTCCTCCATTCGAAGAACACACAATTGGTGGAAACATATATTGTTTTATCTGTTGATGAGTTTGGTCGAAGCTTGTGGATCTAAGTGATCAAAACAAAAGGATGAAGTATTCGACATATTTAAGAGATTCAAGATGCTTATCAAAAACCAGAGTAAGAAAAAGATCAAAGTTCTATAGAGGTTCAAGATCTTTGTAGAAGGAATCAAGTTGAAGACAGAATCCATAAGCCATGCTACATGATCTTGCTTTGCAGGCCTCAATGCTTGTGTTTCAATCCATAATTAATTGTTTACACAATGAATTAAGCTCTTACCCAAGTATTTAAAATATTGTCCAAGCCAATTTTCCCTTAATGGCACAAAGTAACCATTTCCATTTTAGAAAAGTAAGCTTTATGCAAAATGTCATTGCATTGATCCTTGTGACTTTTATCTCTAATTGAAAGCAATATCAAAAGCATTAATCAAGTCTCCTGCATCCAACAAACGTCAGGCCATGCTTGTACTTGAACTTTGGAACCATGAAAATCCATTCAACTTAATTTTTTCGTTTTCAACTAACCCATAACATGTTATCTCAAGATTCTGGTTACTACAAGATGTCAAACCTCTTCCCTATAAATAGAGACATTATTTGAAACATAAAAGAGAGAGATGACCAGCCTTAGAACACTTTCAAAACTCCTTGAACTCAGAATCTGCATCCAAAGCCACATTGCTTTCCATTTCTGAATTTGAAGAGCCAACTCCAAAATCCTTCGTGCACTTTCCATTTTTTCCACTCGAACATCATCAATACACCACATAGACACTATCTCTGCCCTTAAACCACCTCTGTAATTCCTTCTTCCTCATCCACCATTTTCAAAAATCCGACTTTGCAGTTTGACTTGTCCAGAACAGTTGGGCAAGCTACAATACATTCTAGCAATTGGAGTAGCTTCAGGGAGATCCAGGCAAGCTTAATCCATCATCAGACCATTTCTGGAATTCGTGTAGAAGTCCTTCGAATTCACTCCAAGAGGCAGGTTAGATATTTACATCTTTCGATTTAGCTGAGAAATGAAGCTTTTAGAAGCTTAACAATGGTGATATACATCCCTGCGCGCACGAAGGAAGAAGATGAAGCCATGTTAAAATTTTCAGAAATGAGTTCATTTCATATTTAGTGCAAGTTGGATAACTAACAGATGAAACAGACCACCCCAGTGGTACAAACAACGCGCGTGTAAGGCATTTATGTATAAGGTCATGGGTTCGAGCCCCAACGAGACCTTTTGTATTTATTTTTGTCATTTTTTCCAAACTAACATGCATGTTTATAATATATTGAGTATTGGCTGTTTTATTTCAATGAAAGGTGTGGAGAACCTGGGTTCAAACCTTGGCAGGACTAAAACAAATTTTTATCACTTGTTTGTTTTCATTTTTTTTTTAACAAACTTCAACATTTTTTTCCAACCAATCAAAACAAATCCTTTTGAGTTTATTTTTTGCACACTATTTATTTACAATGTCTACTTTATGAATATATAAAAATATCACAAAAAATATTTTATTTTCATATTTATTTTAATTAACCAAAAGCCTTCCATATAAAACCCTAAAAAATGATTTCTTGATTAATTTGATTTCTTTCTAACTTAGGATTAATTTTTCCTATTTTTATTTAATCATGTCCCTTTAGGTTAATTAGGTCAAAACAATTTTCCTAACAAAAATCCAAAGCATAATCCATTTCTTTTTATATTCCTTGTACATTACATTCATGTCATTTCTTGTATAAATTCAATATGGTTGTAATATATAATTAGGGTTTAATTTCTTGCAATCCCCATTTTTAAATTTGTATACCCCATCCCCCAAATGATATAATAGCGTAGTAAATTTACTTTCCGCAATTTATCGCTTTCATATCAATGCTAGTAAATTAGGGTTTGTATGGAAAGATAAATCAATACTTAGAAAACCCTAATTCAAGATAAATCAAGCATGAAATACAAACACTTGCACACTTGCACCTCTAGGGTTAACTCCACTCGTTGCCTTGAGAAAATGGTCATAATATGCATGTGAGACATCTTAGCAAAAACAATAAAAAATACAAGATCATAGTCCCTCGATGACGCATCGAATGTTGCCTTATAAATGATCTTAGTCCCTCAAGACAAATGCTAAGATATCTCACAACATTGCTATTCATGACTATACGATGACCCATGCCCGTCCCTTTACATCCAAAGATAAAGCTTCTTACCAATCAATGGTAAGATAGCAATATCAAAGGAAGGAAGAAATGAACAAAAGACTTTTGAGTAGGTAGAACGTTCTTAGTTGCTTGCTAACAATCCATCTTAAAAAAAACATCTTTTCAAACACACCAAACACTTTCAAAACATGAAATATTTTCAAAAATTCCAACACTTTGTATGCATTCTTATAGAGACGAGAATCATTACAAAGTTTGCCTAAATGAAGGCGCTTTTCAAAAATACTTTCAAAACCCACCACAAACACATTTCAAACAAAGAAATTTCAAAAGTGATCTAGCAAGAAACTAAGAGCCCATAGATAACTATGGATGAAAAGGGTGCTAACACCTTCGTTTTTCATAACCAACCCCCCGAACTCCAGAAAATATCTCAAAGGTCTTTCCTGTTCTTTTCACCCTTTCCTTATTGGATAAAAGAAAAGTCGGTGGCGACTCTTGCTATCCGCAACAATTGCGATCAAACGCAAAACACCCAAGTCAGTTCTCCCACCGTATTACAGAACTGGCGACTCTGTTGGGGATTACTTAAAAGTGGGGTTACCTTAGAGCTAGATCACATTTAATTTTCTTTCATTGTTTGACTTTATTGCTTTACATTTATGGGTCCTTGTTTGGGTTTGTATTGATCCTCTACTCGGATCGAGGAACATCATTAAGTAAGTAGCAATAGATTATAGAAATTGTACAACATAGACCGATATGGTTGAAACAATGGCTATGTTAGTGTGACACATTTGTTGGTACCGCTATCCATTTTGTTGAATCAAGGAGAATATGGGGCCATTGAGCGGTGTCATGAAGCACTAACCAACCGTAAAACCTTTAATTAAACAAATTGGCCATTAGGAAGTAGTGAGATAGTCTACTTTGGTGTAAAGCTAGGGATTGGTTGATACTCGATACTACACTCATTGAGATTAGACTTTTGAGATATTTCGGCCGCAAGAAAAGATTGATTGTGCTGAGACAATGCCCAATGAAGAAAGATCAATGATATTGAGATCCCCTAGAACCCAATTATTTTCTAGGACAGGTTGAGCCAACTAAACTTCAAGAGGGTACTTACCTATAAAACCCATGCAAGCCTAAACCTAAGATCTTGGTGTGTTTTGTTTACGATTATTATTTGTGACATCATAAGCATCATAACATCATAAGCATTTTCACTAACCATTTCAAGGATTTAGGGATTTATCTTTGTTCTGTAGGTCATGACTTCCATTCGTAGGAATACCATTCGAGTCAACTTCATGAAAGTGAATCCTCAACTTCAAGAGTTAGAATCAAGGGTGCCGGGAGATTCTTCCTTCACCAAGAAATATGGTCGACTTATCAACTTAGCTACCTCAAACTTCCAAGAAGAAATGATGTGTGTGCTTTTCCAATTCTTTGATCCTATGCATCATTGCTTCACCTTTCTTGACTACCAATTGGTGCCTACATTAGAAGATTTCTCTCAATTGTTAGGAGTGCCTGTGCTTGATCAAATACCATTCACCAATTTAGAGGAGACTCCAAATCCTGAAGTTATTGCCGAAGCCTTGCATTTGAAGAAGTCTGACATTATGACAAATTGGGAGACAAGAAGTGGAGTTAAGGGTTTCTTAGCCAAGTTTCTGTTGGAGAAGGCTCGTTCGTTTTGGGAAGATATGGATTTTCGAGCTTTTGAGGATGTCTTGGCCCTTCTAATCTATGGTTTGTTCTATTTCCCAATCTGGACCAACTCATAGATGTGAATGCCATCAAGGTTTTTCTCTCTCGCAATCCCGTACCTACCCTGCTTGGAGACATTCTATATTGTTTCCACACTCGCACAATGAAGAAAAGAGATACTCTTTTGTGTTACATTCCCTTACTCTCTAGGTGGTTTATTTCACACATACCTTGATCAACGTTGAAGAATGATCAAGGCTTGACATGGTCTCAAAGGATGATGTCACTCACACATTCTGATATTCATTGGTATTCTTGATCCTTGGAGGACATTACTATCATCGACCGTTATGGGGAATTACCTAATATCCCTCTGCTTGGCATTAGGGGAGGTATTACCTATAACCGTTGTTTGGCTTTACAACAGTTTAGGTATGCACGAATAGATGGTCCCTATGATACACTCATCCAAGGTTTGGTATTCGATTACGAGGGCGACAACCAAGGCCACCGTCAAAGATTTATACGAGCTTGGAGAATGATAAGCAAAGTGGATAGTAAGACATTGGGACATAAGAATTCCATACCCCTTGAGCCTTACCTTAAGTGGGTACGAACTTGTGCTTAAAGTCTCGTGATGCCTTACCCCGCCATCTTACCAATCATCATGGAGCCTATTGCCGAAGGAGTTGTTCCATATACTCTCCTTTATCCTGATATGCCTACTTCTCTTGAAGATTTGCAAAGAGCTTGGATTCAGCTAAAGGGAGAGCAAGACACCTTTGAAGCCCAGTTTTATGCAAGCGAGAAGAAGACATTGGATCTCACAAGACAACTTCATGAGGAGAGGAGCCTGAATGCCTATATCGCTCCAAAGAGGAAGCACCCATAGGAAATTTGAGCCATTATTGTTATTGTATTTTAGTTCATTTTGTTTCTTTTGTAAGCCCAAGAGGCATGTTGTAATCAATTTGAACTTATTAATACAATTAATGTTTGTTCCTTTTTTTCTAAACAAATTTAAATCTTCTAAGTCCTTGAAATCATTTGCATACGCATGTTCACGCATCATAACATAAACAGGTTTTTCACAACAAGTTTCCTTATCTTTCTACTGTTTATTTCAGTAATATGGATATCGAACAAACAATGAAGGATTTTCAAGCACATAATACTCAATTCCAACTGATGTCCCTGGCTCTGGCTAAAGGACAAGAGGACCTGAAGGCTCTCATGATCAAAGACAAGAAGAAAAAGACAAAGAAACCAGTGGGTGTCCTGAATATGGGAAGGAGATTCAGAGAACCAGCAAAGTGAGCTCTATAATTTGCAAATACATCAAATGAGGGGGACAATCAGGAAGAGAAGACAAAAGAAGGGGACCACAGTCTGGGGTCTGATGAAGAAGAGGCTGACTACGCTGAAGAAGAATATCCCCTGCTGATGAAAAATATAAACAGCTAGAGGATCGTCTCAACGCCCTGGAGATTCAGAGAGTACCTAGTCTGGATTTTGAAGAATTAGGGTTGGTTTATGGAGTGGTCATTCAACCAAAGTTCAAGGTTCCCGCATTTGCTAAATATGATGGAGTTTCATGTCCTAAGCTGCATCTGAGGTCTTATGTCAGGAAGATCCAACCTCACATCGCTGATAGGAATTTGTGGGTGCATTTCTTCCAGGAAAGTTTATCGGGGACTCAATTGGAATGGTTCTATCAGCTGGAGGGAACCAACATCCATAATTTGGAGGATTTGGTTGCTGCTTTCTACAGGAAGTACCAATACAACGCGGACCTCGCTTCAACCCATACACAACTTCAAAGCTTGTCTATGGGTTCCAGTGAGGGCTTCAAAGATTATGCCTATAAATGGAGATCTTACAGGAAGAGTCCAACCTCCTCTGTCTGATAGAGAGCTGGTAGATATGATCTTGGGTACATTGTCAGGCCCATTCTTCAAACATCTGATCGAGAGCTCTTCAGCTGGGTTCACCGAGCTGATATTGACGGGTAAAAGACTAGAAGCTGGTATCAAGAGCGGTAAGATTCAGAGAGATGCGTCTTCAAGTACAGTAAAGAAACCATTCTCTGGGAAGAAAGAAGTAAGTGTTTCCTACGGTCAAAAGAATCAAAGCAATGATGAACGCCATCCAAAGGCGGGAGCTGTAATGATCTCCAACCATGTATCAACTCAACGACAAAATAATCAGCGCAGGTAGGATGCGCCTAGAAGACAGTTCACCCGGCTTAACATGTCCTTATTTCAGGTTTTTCCACACTTGTTGAAGTCTAATCTGGTCACTCTGAAGGAGCCTCCTCAAAATCCAAACACTATATCTCCCCGTTATAATCCAAATGCTCGGTGTGCCTACCACTCCAACTGTCCGGGGCATGATACAAATGATTGTTGGGCTCTGAAGAATAAAGTTCAGGATTTTATTGAAGCAAGGGAGATTGAATTTGACCCTCCCGAGACCCTTAATGTGATAACTGCACCAATGCCCAAGCATGGTCAGAGTGTTAATGTCGTTGACGACGACCTGTTTGTTTCTTCTATTGATGAACTGGCTACTCCTCTTCCGATTGTTAAGAAGAATATCTTGTGAGTTGGTTTATTTCCGGGTTATGGTGAAGGTTTCCACCTGTGTACGTCTCTACCCAATGGTTTCTTGTTCTTGAAGATAGGTGTCTAACGCCTGATGGATAACAAGGAAATTTCGTTTGAGAAGACTCCCTCTACGAGAAGTCTGTGAAGATATATCAATTATTACCATTTCAAACAATCCTCCCAGGGTCTCCTCCAAAAGACCTGTCAGGACTACATCCACTCCTAAGGTTGCTCCTTTAATTATCACATTTCCTGGACCGATACCATATTCCTTCGATAAGGCTGTTCCTTGGAACTATGGAGCTGGCGTCTACTACCATGGCGTCAAGCAAGACCTATTGGCTATCAAAGATGAAGTTGCGGAAGATATTGATCCTAACATCGACAACATTGTTGGGACCATTAAAATTACCAGAAGCGGAAGGATCTTCTCTCCTGAGATCTCTCCGAGGACTATTGCCACTCCTTTGGTTATTCCTGTTAATGTTCCTATTGTTACTCTTGTTGCTACTCCTACTGTCACTCCTGTTGTTATTCCTGCTACTGAGTCAGCTGAGACTCGGGGAAAAGAAGTACTAGTTGAGCCTTCCCGGATGGAGGCACCTAAAGAAACCATTCCTGAAGCCTCTAAAAAAGAAATGGAGGAGATACTGAAAATCATACAGAAAAGTGACTACAATATTGTGGAACAGTTGGGGCACACCCCTTCAAAAATTTCAATGCTGGCCTTACTGTTATGCTCTGAAGCACATGCTAAGGCTTTGGTGAAGTTCCTCAAATCTTCTCATGTGCCACAAGAGACTTCTACCGACCAATTCGAGAACTGCGTTGCTAGTATGACTGCTGACAATGGACTTGGTTTCTCCAATGCTGATTTGACGTCTAAAGAAAGAAAGCATAATGATGCCTTGCATGTCTCTATTGAGTGCAGGGGCACTACCCTAGCTCATGTTCTAGTTGATACGGGTTCGTCGCTAAATGTTCTACCCAAGGGTGCCTTAGACAGATTGGACTGTGAAGGAATGACTTTGAAGCCCAGTAATATTGTGGTGAGAGCTTTTCATGGTTCTAAGAGAATGGTACACGGGGAGGTAGACATTCCTATTAAAGTCGGTTCCAAAACTTTTGGCTCCACTTTCTATGTGATGGACATTCGCCCGTCTTACTCTTGTTTGTTAGGATGCCCTTGGATTCATGGGGCTGGCGCTATCACTTCCACCTTGCATCAAATGTTAAAGTATCCTGTTAATGGAAAGATTGTTACGGTCCATGGCGAAGAAGAGTATATGGTGACCCACCTGAACTCTTTCCGATATGTCGAGATGGATGACGAGTTCATTGAGATCCCCTGCCAAAATTTTGAAGAAGTTCCTCAGACAAATGTTGTTACCAAAGCTACCACCGTTGTTCCAGAGATTACCAGACCTCCACTGAAGATGGCTGCCCTAAAAGATTCTAGGGTTGTAATCGAAGAAGGTGGGTGCACTATTTGGGGCCAACTACCTGACATCCCCTATAAGTCTGACAAATTTGGTTTGGGTTTCACTTTAGAAGCTCAAAAAGCCATTCGCCGTGCTCGCGTCGTGGACCACTATTACGCATCAGCAACCATGGAGTCAACGTTGTAGAAGACACTGACAGTGACTGTGACCTGGACAATTGGATCTTCCCTGCTACCAATGATGGACTCAACAATTGGACGGCTAGAGACTTTGTTCTTATTACTTTCATCCAGGAGTAATTGTCTTTTTGTTTTTTGGGATATGTAATATTTGAATAATTTAAACTCTAAAGACTTGTGTCTTACCCGAGGCACAATGGTTTATTTGTGAGGGTTATCATTTCACTTTCATATGTCATAAATAAATAATTGGATGTTTTACATACAAATTTTTGCGCTCTTTGTCTTTCTTTTCTACTTTTTACTTTATCAAAATAGATATGCTCTCTTACACACACCCACATATCAAATTGTAGATCCACATCCACTATGGATTCCATTGATAATGGTTCTGCTACTGCCAGTTATGACTTTGAAAATCCAATCTACCAAGCTGAGAACGAAGGTGAGGAAGATTATGAAGTACCAGGAGAACTTGCTAGGCTGTTACAACATGAGGAAAGAGTAATACAACCTCATGAAGAGCCAGTCAAGACGGTAAACTTGGGTACTGAAGAGGATAAAAAGGAAGTCAATATAGGTTCCAACTTAGAGCATAGTGTCAAGGAGCGGTTAATCCAGATGTTACATGACTACATTGAGATCTTCGCATGGTCGTACGAAGACATGCCAGGGCTGGACACTGATATTGTGGTTCATCATCTACCAATGAAAGAAGACTTCCATCCAGTGAAGCAAAAGGTTCACTGTATGCGCCCTGAGATGTCAGAAAAGATCAAGGCCGAGGTTATGAAACAGTTTAATACTGGGTTCTTAGCTGTTAATTCTTATCCACAATAGGTTGCAAACGTGGTACCAATACCTAAAAAGGATGGCAAGATGCGTATGTGTGTGGATTACAGAGATTTGAATAGGCCGATCCCCAAGGATGACTTTCTGCTTCCCCATATTGATGTTCTGGTTGACAATACTGCACAACATAAGATCTTCTCCTTCATGGACGGTTTCTCAGGTTATAATCAGATTAAAATGGCACCTGAAGATATGGAGAAAACAACATTCATCACGCAGCGGAGCACCTTCTGCTACAAAGTTATGCCATTTGGGTTGAAGAACACTGGGGCAACCTATCAGAGTGCTATGGTAGCCTTATTTCATGATATGATCCATCACGAGATAGAGGTCTATGTCAATGATATGATAGCCAGGTCTCAGACTGAAGAAGAGCACTTAGATCATTTACAGAAACTGTTTAAAAGACTGAAGAAATACAAGTTAAGACTGAATCCAAACAAGTGCACCTTTGGAGTAAGATATGGTAAGCTATTAGGTTTCATTGTCAGCGAAAAAGGTGTCAAAGTAGATCCGATGAAGGTTAGAGATATTCAAGAGATGCCAGCTCCCCGCACCAAGAAGGAGGTTAGGGGATTCTTAGGACGTCTAAAATACATTGCCAGATTCATTTCCCACCCAACCGCTACCTGTGAGCCAATCTTTAAACTAATAAAGAAAGATCAAGTAGTGAAATGGAATGACGAATTCCAGACTGCCTTTGACAGAATCAAGGAGTATCTTCAAGAACCTCCAATTTTGATGCCTCTGGTTGAAGTAAGACTTCTAATCATGTACTTAACAATATTAGAAAACTCAATGGGTGTGTGTGCTAGGGCAGCATGACGAGTCTGGTCGAAAAGATCATGCAATATACTACCTTAGCAAAAAGTTTACCGACTATGAAACAAGATACTCACTGCTTGAGAAAACTTGATGCGCTTTGGCATGAGCTGCTCACCGACTAAGACAATATATGTTAACCCACACCACTTTACTGATATCTAAAATGGATCCTATCAAATACATATTCGAGAAGCCCGCTCTCTCTGGAAGAATAGAAAGATGGAAAATGGTCCTGACCGAATATGACATTCAATACACTACCCAAAAAGCAATAAAAGGAAGTGTATTAGGTGATCATTTGTATCATTAGGTTGTGGACGGCTATCAATCCATGAATTTTGAGTTCTGTTGTACCCCAATTTTCCCCCCTAAGATCTCTTCATCATACCATGTTGGTTTTTTCACAACAAGATTACACTAGGATTCTTGGTTCCCCTCCCTACTTTGAGTTTTGCCCTTTTGAGGGATTACCAAACACCTTGACTTATGTTCCTTTTATGATCATGAATATTGTTTTTTTTTCTTCATTTAACTAATAAAATGCAATGTTGTTTTGTCTTGCTTGTTATCCATGTAGGCGAAGGCAATGAGATTTAACAAGCTACCCCATGGGTTCATGAGTTTATTTCCATGCCCTAGTCAATATAGCTTGAGAAGTTAAAACCTCACCATTGGATTGGTTTTGGGAGAATTGGCATGGTAAGGTTTATTTGGTTCATCACATTTCAAGGTTATTAGATTTGACTCAAAAGTACAAGGGGTTGATTGGAGAAGTTGTCATGTTTGGATAAGGCCTTGTTCCTATTGGTCACAAGAGCATATTTCTATCAAATTTCAAGATATAAAAGTGGTTTCGGTGGCTATGAGTCCTCATTATCATCCTCAACAACTTCTATTCACAAAGCAAGAATATTGGTACAAGAAGTTTGTTCAAACTTGTCAAAGTTCCTTAAAGCATTTTATTGATATATGAGCTAGGTTTTGAACTTCAAAGGAGAACATCTTGCTCAACTTTTGGTATTTTTGAGTGATTCCAAAGATATCCTCCTCTTCAAAGGGTTATCAACAAATCACTTCAAAAGTTCCAAGGAGTTTTCATGTGGAAGAAACTTGGTGAAGAAGAAAGATTACAAGTCATCCAGATGAATCCACAATTTTACATGAGTGACTTCAAATGGTCCTAACTTGGTCAGTTTTATCACATTGAGTCCATTATTTTTCCATAATGATCTTGAAGATGTGAACTTAATTCCTTCTTTTATGAGCAAAGTGGGAAAATGGATAGAAGTTGCCTTAAAGATGCAAAAGATTATAGGTCATTTCATGATTTTTTTTCCAACTTCAACAAGTCATAACATGCTCAAATTTTGGAGATTTTGAATGATTCAAGTTTCAAAGTGTCATTCAAGAGGTCTACTTCATGCCATGTTTTTTGGTCAAGAGAAAATTCCAAGTGGAAGGCCATGTTTGGATGCAAGACATTATAGGTCATTTTTGAAGAAGAATGTGAAATATTTCTAAGTATGGAAGGTCAACCCTTTTTCTTCAACTTCGACTCAATACAACTTTCATCTTAAGCATCCATTTAACTCCATTCTTTTTCCATTGAAAATCTTGTAACCTCGTCTTTCTAAAGCATCAAGAATCATGCCCTAAGACCCCTTGAGTTGAAAATGCCATTGGTCAGAAGTTGGCACTTTGAAATTGGATTTCTCACTAAGTCAGAATTTTGAAATCCATAATGTGGCCTCTAATCACAAGTTTTCCATGCGTTTTTGCCTCTAAACATGTGTAGTGAAGTTCCAGATTTGTTTAGCGCATCAAAACGCTAGAATCGGATGAGTTTTGATGAAGTTTGTATCACACTTCACTCGTGCATCAAGTGTGCATGATTTCCCTCTAAAACACATCATTCACTCTTCCTTTTGATCCCATTCGCTTCTCCTATAAATACATGAACTATCCCATTCATTTTCCCAAGCTTGGATAGCCAGAATCACCCTGCCAAACTTGCTCCATAACTCAATTTTCTGTAACTTCAAAATCCATTCTCGAGCCTTTTTCAATCCAATTTTTCCATCAATTCACCTTCCTTGATCTTCCCTTAAGCTAACCACAGAATTACATTCAAGAATCGTGCCCTATACTGCTCCATAGAAGTCCAGTTTCAGAGCTCTGCAACTCAACTTCAATAGGTAGATTCCTTCATCAATTCTTAAAAACTCTGATATCATTGTGTTGCTCTCATTGCCTTGGTTCTAGTCGCAACACTTACCTTTTACTGGAAACACGTTTTGACCATGAAATTTCAAATCCCTTTTCAAAACTTTCCTTCCAAATTGCTTGAGATACAGTTTATATAAATTTGGCGCGAGGGTGTGGTTGTCTTCGTCTTGAAGAGACGAAGCGAATGGCATAGGTCCGAGCTTCTGATTTTACAGTTTGAGAGACCTGCAATTCGTGATGGCTGGAGGTTGAAGATGACCAACGTGTCATCTTCCAACCAATGAAGGCGCGCCATCTGTATTTTTCAAATCCTGATTTAATTAATGATTATGTATAATATTCACTAATGACCATGATATGCACAGCACGCCATATCCCTTGGATTTGATTACTAACGCGTTTTGACTCTCATCCAATGGTCCACATATTTTACTTTTATTTTCTTTTTCTGATTTTCATATTTTAATTGTTTTAAATTTCAAAAAATCATAGAAATTCATTTTTAGTTCAAAAAATCTGAAAAAGTTATGAAAAATATTTTTGATTATTCTATTTCTGGTTTTCATTTTTTCACAATTTAATTTTGTGTTTTGGTATTTTTTATAAATTTTATACTTATTTGATTTGTTTTAAATGTTTAAAAATACTTTTATACATTTTAAAATTCTGAAAAAATTATGGAATGATCTAATGATATTGTGACAAATATTGGTGATCTTATTTTATTTTTGTTTCTGACTTTACTATTTTTTTACCATTTTTTGTTTATTTTATCCATTTATTTTAATTTTAAAAATAGTTTCTGACTTTAAAAAATTACCAAAAAATTTGAAAAATTATTTGAGCCTTTTTCTGATTTTTTTATGGTCTTACTTTTTATTTCTTGATTAATTTGAACATAGTTGATATTTTTCTCTTTATTTTCTATTTTTAAACATTATTTTTAAACCCTTTTATGTATATTAAAATGCGATATTATTTTGTGACTATTTTCTGGCTGATCTTGGGTTAGATTTTGGATCATGAACTTTATTAACATCATTGAATCCATGGTATTGAGTTTAACTCCACAAAAATGGATGAATGATTTTAATAATAGTTTGATTAAAATTTAATTCAAATGTGGTTTGTATATTTTTTCCCCATCCCTTTTCATCTCATCCCCTTCTTATTGAACTAGATGTTGTTGGAGCATGGTATCTATATCATGTCTCAAAACAAATGGTGCATAGATTGCTATTGACCGACCTTAAAATAGGTACAACTTCTATATAAGTCCATTTACGATTACTTAACATAGCGCTGAATTTTGTCCCGATTCGAATAAATGATTATTCGTGGCCCAAACTTATGATTGCAAGCCCAAGTATGTTAATTTGATCTCTTTGATCCAATAACCTTGAGATTCATTTTGTGGAGGCTTTGGTTCTACCAATCCTCTAATGGATCTACAACACCTTTGGTCAACGCAGATCACTTAAACATCGTTGATCATTAAATGGTACTTATGAGAATTCCAAATGGATGATATACTTGACAAAAAGCAAATGCAACTTGTTGTGTGGAGGCTTTTGTTCTACCAATCCTCTAATGAGTTCCAAATGCATGCTTCAAGATGGTCATCCAACTAACCACTAATTATTGACTTGTTTTACCTTATGCTTTCATTCTTTTTTATGCTTTATGTACCATTTATTTTTAGCATTTACATTTCATGCCATTTTCATCTTTGCTCATTTGAGCATTTACTTTCTTGCCATTTTTACTTTGCTCACTTGAGCTTTTCTTTTCCTTTCTTAAGATACTTAATAATCAACATAAACCCTAAAAAAATCTTTAATGGTACTTGGACTATTTGGTTACTATCCTTGGCATTATGGAGCATGGGAGTTTTCTTAGACTTGGAATTAGAAACCTTGGCCTATCTTGGAGACTTTGTGACCTTATCTGATTATTTTGTCTGGAGTTCTTAAAGTTCACCTCAAGACATTAGGTTGCTTATTTGTTTTTGTGTACAGGTTTTTGTGATTACACCCTCTGTTTGTAATCTGGAATTCACCCGTATACAACCGTTACTCTGCCCAATTATTTGTAAAGACTTAATACACTTGAAGTTTGGTTCTCTCAAGAGGTCTAGTATTTTTGCTTGCTTGGTTTCAATCAAAGGAATGGGAATTCTATCTTGGCTCATAATGTCAAGTATTGGCTTCTTGTTGGTTAGATGGTTCTTATCCCTGGCTTTTATTTTCTGCTTTAGGATAGTCCCTTCTTCTCCTCCCATCTTCTTCAATTTCAAAAATCTTCTTCCTCCTTTTTTTTTTTTGAAAAAAAACTCTTCTTGTTTTTGAACTTGAACCACTTTTATAATAAACTTGGACTTATGTCCATGTATTTTCAAAACATTTTCATAAATACACCCTAATCAACTTAATGATACCTTGACATTTTATGTGAGAAGACTAAAAGTCAATCAATCTCATTTCAAACCATCTTGCCATTTTGGATTTTTATCTTTAAAATTTTCTCAAAAGATTAGACTCTTGTCAATTCTTGTAGGGATGCAAACAACTATGCTTTTACAATATGTAGTGAAGAGAGATATGGGTGTTAAGTGAGGCATTGTTGATTTAAAAATCCAAGCCATATTCTCCACTTTGAGATGATGCAAATTCTCCTTTCTCATGGTTGTGGGTAGTAGGTATGTTTTCCACACGGACAATGACGATGATGTTTTATCTCATAAAATTAACCAAAGCATTTGTGTTTCAAATTTTTAAAAGAGGAACTATGTGTACCCTGATCCCCTATTGCACAAAAGGTAGTACGTAGGCACTAAAGGTTCGCAACCGCGGCAGGTGAAATTTTTTAAAAATAAATACGCTTCGTTCCTCACCTCCACCATCCAATTTTTATACAACAGTTTTCATAGCCAAAATATACAAATTTTACAAAGAGGCTTCTGTGGAGTACCGTATATGTTTAGGGTGATAATAACTTCCCTTTTCATAACCAACCCCATTACCTTAAATCTTTCCCCCTCTTTTTGGGTTATTCGCTCTTTTCCCATTCCTTTGGAAATAATAAAGCGCGGTGGCAATTTTTATTTTGATTTGTATAAAATCTAGTCAATCCAATGGCTTAGTCTTAAACATTTCTATTGCTACAAGTTCCCAGACGAGGACATCATGTTAGTGACTGATTTTGAAGAACTTGGACCGGATGAAGGACCTGAAAAAGGTTCCCGATGGACTATTGTTTTTGACGGAGCTTCCAACTGTCGTACCCAAAATTTGTCCCACCTCTTTTTACTTTTGTCTGGTTTTGAACTCTGCATCCCATTTGCATCATTTTTACTAAGTCATTTGCATATCCCCATAACTCAATTTTATGTAACTTCAAAATCCATTCTCGAGCCTTTTTCAATCCAATTTTTCCATCAATTCACCTTTCTTGATCTTCCCTGAAGCTAACCACATAATTACATTCAAGAATCGTGCCCTATACTGCTCCATAGAAGTCCAGTTTCAGAGCTCTGCAACTCAACTTTAATAGGTAGATTCCTTCATCAATTCTTTAAAACTCGGATATCATTGTGTTGCTTGCCTTGGTTCTAGTCGCAACACTTACCTTTTACTAGAAACACATTTTGACCATGAAATTTCAAATCCCTTTTCAAAACTTTCCTTCCAAATTGCTTGAGCTACAGTTTATATAAATTTGGCGCGAGGGTGTGGCTGTCTTCGTCTTGAAGAGACGAAGCGAATGGCATAGGTCTGAGCTTCTGATTTTACAGTTTGAGAGACCTGCAATTTTTGATGGCTGGAGGTTGAAGATGACCAACGTTTCATCTTCCAAGCAATGAAGGCGTGCCATATGTATTTTTCAAATCCTGATTTAATTAATGATTCTATACAATATTCACTAATGGCCATGATATGCACAGCGTTCCAGATCCCTTGGATTTGATTACTAACGCGTTCTGACTCTCATCCGATGGTCCACATATTTTACTTTTATTTTCTTTTTCTGATTTTTATATTTTAATTGTTTTAAATTTCAAAAAATCATAGAAATTCATTTTTAGTCCAAAAAATCTGAAAAAATTATGAAAAATATTTTTGATTATTCTCTTTCTGATTTTTATTTTTCACAATTTAATTTTGTGTTTTGATGTTTTTTATAAATTTTACACTTATTTGATTTGTTTTAAATGTTTAAAAATACTTTTATACATTTTAAAATTCTGAAAAAATTATGGAATGATCCGATGATATTGTGACAAATATTGATGAACTTATTTTATTTTGGTTTCTGACTTTACTATTTTTTACCATTTTTTGTTTATTTTACCCATTTATTTTAGTTTTAAAAATAGTTTGACTTTAAAAAATTACCAAAAAATTTGTAAAATTATTTGAGCCTTTTTCTGATTTTTCTATGGTCTTAATTTTTATTTCTTGATTAATTTGAACATAGTTGATATTTTTCTCTTTATTTTCTATTTTTAAACATTATTTTTAAACCCTTTTATGTATATTAAAATGTGATATTATTTCGTGACTATTTTCTGGCTGATCTTGGGTTAGATTTTAGATCATGAACTTTATTAGCATCATTGAATCCATGGTGTTGAGTTTAACTCCACAAAAATAGATGAATAATTTTAATAATAGTTTGATTAAAATTTAATTCAAATGTGGTTTGTATATCTTTCCCCCATCCCTCTTCATCTCATTCCCTTCTTATTGCACTAGATGTTGTTGGAGCATGATCTCTATATCATGTCTCAAAACAAATGGTGCATAGATTGCTATTGACTGGACTCAAAATAGGTGCGACTTCTATATAAGTCCACTTACGATTGCTTAATATAGCGCTAAATTTTGTCTCGATTCGAATAAATGATCATTCTTGGCCCAAACTTATGATTGCAAGCCCAAGTATGTTAATTTGATCTCTTCTATCCAATAACCTTGAGATTCTTTATGTGGAGGCTTTGGTTCTACCAATCCTCTAATGGATCTACAACACCTTTGGTCAATGCAGATCACTTAAACATCGTTGATCATTAAATGGTACTTATGAGAATTCTAAATGGATGATATACTTGACAAAAAGCAAATGCAACTTATTGTGTGGAGGCTTTGGTTCTACCAATCCTCTAATGAGTTCCAAATGCAAACTTCAAGATGGTCATCCAACTAACCACTAATTACTGACTTGTTTTACCTTATGCTTTCATTCTTTTTTATGCTTTATGTACCATTTATTGTTAGCATTTACATTTCATGCCATTTTCATCTTTGCTCATTTGAGCATTTACTTTCTTGCCATTTTTACTTTGCTCACTTGAGCTTTTCTTTTCCTTTCTTAAGATACTTAATAATTAACATAAGCCCTAAAAAAATCTTTAATGGTACTTGGACTATTTGGTTACTATCCTTGGTATTATGGAGCATGGGACTTTTCTTGGACTTGGAATTAGAAACCTTGGTCTATCATGGAGAGTTTGTGACCTTATCTGATTATTTTGTCTGGAGTTCTTGAGGTTCACCTCAAGACATTGGGTTGCTTGTTTGTTTTTGTGTGCAGGTTTTTGTGATTACACCCTCTGTTTGTAATCTGGAATTCACCCGTATACAACCGTTACTCTGCCCAATTTTTTGTGAAGACTTAATACACTTGAAGTTTGATTCTCTCAAGAGGTCTAGTATTTTTGCTTGCTTGATTTCAATCAAAGGAATGGGAATTCTATCATGGCTCATAATGTCAAGTATTGGCTTCTTGTTGGTTAGATGGTTCTTATCCCTAGCTTTTATTTTCTGCTTTAGGATAGTCCCTTCTTCTCCTCCCATCTTCTTCAATTTCAAAAATCTTCTTCCACCCTTTTTTTGTTGAAAAAAACTCTTCTTGTTTTTGAACTTGAACCACTTTTATAATAAACTTGGACTTATGTCCATGTATTTTCAAAACATTTTCATAAATAAACCCCAATCAACTTAATGATACCTTGACATTTTTTATGAGAAGACTAAAAGTCAATCAATCTCATTTCAAACCATCTTGCCATTTTGGCTTTTTATCTTTAAAATTTTCACAAAATATTAGACTCTTGTCAATCCTTGTATTGATGCAAACAACTATACTTCTATAATATATAGTGAAGGGAGATATTTTCTACTTGGGTGTTAAGTGAGGCATTGTTGATTTTAAAATCCAAGCCACATCCTCCACTTTGAGATGATGCAAATTCTCCTTTCTCATGGTTGTGGGTAGTAGGTATGTTTTCCACACGGACAATGACGATGATGTTTTATCTCATAAAATTAACCAACGCATTTGTGTTTCAAATTTTTAAAAGAGGAACTACGTGTACCCTGATCCCCTATTGCACAAAAGGTGGTACATAGGCACTAAAGGTTTGCAACCGCGGCGGGTGCAAAAATTGTAAAATAAATACGCTTCTTTCCTCACCTCCACCATCCACTTTTTATATACAACAATTTTCATAGCCAAAATATACAGATTTTACAAAGAGGCTTCTTTGGAGTACCGTAGATGTTTAGGGTGCTAATACCTTCCCTTTGCATAACCAACCCCCTTACCTTGAATCTTTCCCCCTCTTTTTGGGTTATTCTCTCTTTTCCCATTCCTTTGGAAACAATAAAGCGCTGGCAATTTTTATTTTGATTTGTATAAAATCTAGTCAATCCAATGGCTTAGTCTTAAACATTTCTATCGCTACAAGTTCCCAGACGAGGACATCATGTTAGTGACTGATTTTGAAGAACTTGGACCGGATGAAGGACCTGAAAAAGGTTCCCGATGTACTATGGTTTTTGATGGAGCTTCCAACAGTCGTACCCAAAATTTGTCCCATCTCTTTTTACTTTTGTCTGGTTTTGAACTCTGCATCCCATTTGCATCATTTTTACTAAGTCATTTGCATATCCCGCCTTTCATGGAATAAGGCGCCTTGGTTTAAGGTATTAGGGTTGTGCCCTCTTTATGTATAATTTTTTTTTGAAGTTATCTTATCAGGTAAAAGGGAAATTCATCTGGTTCTCGATTAGTGGATCATGGGATGGATATTTAAGGCATCATGGATTTCTCTCTTATCAAGTTACAAGGTTTTTTCTCACTCGAATTTATCAGAACCTGGACATGGGTTTATTTCCCTATTTATTAGTCAAGATGCTAGGGTTTTGGATCCTTGGTTTCTGTGAAGATGTTTCTTTCACCTACCTCAAAGATAACTCAGAGTTCAGAGCATTTGGTAAAGGATTTCATCTCCCCGCATTTCAAGTTTTCTTCTTAAGATCTCTAAGCCATCGAGTCGAGAGTTAGAAATTTAAGTTGACAAATGCGGAATCTGGGTACAAGAAATATGGTTGGAGGTTCATGATAATCAAGGCCTGTTTTGGTTGTTTCAGTTACAAATTACTTGTGGTTCGGATATCCGAGTTAAGTTTCTTATTGATAGTGCAAGTTTGATTTGGAAATGATGTGAAGATTAATATTTTCATTTAAATTACCATTGTTTTGGGTTCAAGTTAACCAAGTGGAATTAAATTCTTAAGCATTTATTTTGTTCAAGAATTTGATTGGAGTTTGAAATACAAGGCGCATGGTTTACTTGAAATAGAAGTTACAAAAGTCATTTGTGATTTCTTGAAGTTCAAGTTACAAAATCAAGGTGTATCGTTCAAACCATTCTAGTGAGAATTTCAAAGTTCAAACAAGATTCAAGAGTTGTCTAATTTTTGTACAATAAATTCATCAATCATACAATTCAAAGAAATATCATTCATTACATTTTGTGGGCCATTTATAAAGCATGTTACAAATGTTGAAATACAAGCTACAAATATTTTGTTTACAAAGAAAATGTTTTTTCTTCAAGTTTTCGTTGCTTCATCTTTAAGCAACTTATCCACACTCCTTGCTAGCCATGGCCTTTTCACCTTTCAACCATGCGTTTGCCATCCAATTCTCGTGTTCATGAAATAAGAAAAAAGGAAAAAGTTAGCAATAATCAACATGTGAGATTCCAAACAAGAATTATTTGTTAAAAGAGAATGTTCATCATTAGGTTTTGCATTTGGAATCAGATTAAAAGGGTTTGTTTTTAATCATGGGCCATCTTCTCCTATTTTGAAAATCACAAAGTTTGGGCTTTGGTTCACAAAAAATGGAAAAAGAAATTTGCTAACATTTTCTACTACAAAAGCAAAGTCAAACTGCAAACAATGCAAACAGTCACAGCAGTCGAGGATTACTATACTGCAGTGCAGCAAGCCAAAAGCAGCAGCTGCAAGCTAGAAACAAACATACAAAAACAACAAGCAGCAAATATATGGGCAAGCAAGCAGTTGGCAGTACAAAACGGCATAGTTGCCAAACCAAGCATCATATGTAAAACAACACAGCAGCAACAACAATAGAGAACAACCAACATCAACAATGTAGCAGCCAACAACAACAACATAACAACCAACAATAGCAAGACTGGAAAATAGCAGTAAAGCAAAAACCAAAAACAACAGTAGTAATTCACAAAATTGTGCAAGCTAGCACTAGCTCACAAAGCCCTATATCATCATTTTCCCTAAGTATAGGAGCATGCATTTAGCCACCTTGTATGGGATTTTATCTTATCTATTGAAGCAATTTCTTTCCCCTTGGTCCATATACCAAGCATTTTCTTAAAGGGTCTCATAGTTGAGTTTGTGCATGGCCATTCTCACGAGGTTAATCAAGTTTTGTCCTTGGTTAACCATAACCCGAATCAACCACTTTGGTCCATATACCAAGTGTTGCCATGCATAAAGGGTCTCATGGTTGAGGGTAGGAGCACCTACTCTCACGAGATTAATCAAGTACACCCCTTGGTTGATCATAACCCAATTTGTTCCCTTACACCGAGCATTCCGTTCATACCTCTCATAATACTACACATTTTGTCACTTGTGCCATGCTCACGACACACGACCACTCTTCATAAACACCGCCTCCATTTACCTATAACATGCTCCCTTAGGATGTTAGTTTCCTCTTCTTTAGGATGAGGACTAATTAGACCTTAGGATGAAACCCATTCATAAAAAACAATTAGGTTTTTAGTCTCCCTCTTAACCCTTTTTTCTTCTTTTGTAATTAAAACTCATCATTCACAAATCAAATATCCAAAAACCTTTAATCATTACTTGAATTTATTTTAAAACTCGTAAAACACTCAACCAATAAATCTTCCCCAAAGGGCATGTTATTTCTGTTCTACCGCGATACCGGTCGTGCCTATTGCTAGAATGTGTGTGTTAACGCTGCCAACTAAAAAACATAAACAAAAAAACCATTTTCTAGAGGAACTACGGTGTTCTAATTCCTTCATTGGATACATAGGCAAAGGGTTGCAAAACCCTCACGAACGCAATAATAAAAAACTATTCATTTCTCCCTTAAGCAAGTATAGTTGTAGATAAGTACACCCTTAAAGACAAACAAACAAAATGGACCCCGTTGACTACAACGGATGTGAGGGTTACTAATAACTTTCCCTCACATAACCGACTCCCTTACCCTTTCTCTTGGTCGCAAGACCATCTTATCCATTGCCTTGTGGTTTTATTGATATTTCCCCTTCCTTCGGGATAAATAAAGTTCGGTGGTGGCTCTGTGTTTTCTGCCGGTAGCTTCACCAATGCACCTGGCAATGGCATCAATGTTGTGATCATATCTCCCGAAGGCTGTCATACTCCTTTCACTGCCAAGCTATGTTTCAATTGTACCAACAATATGGATGAATATGAAGCATGAATTATGGGTCTCAAAGCTTCTATCGACTTGAGAATCAAATTCTTAAATGTATTTGGAGATTTGGCCTTGGTAATAAGTCAAATCAAAGGAGAATGGGACACTAAGCATCCTAATCTGATCCCTTACCGAGAGCATGTGTTGACACTGATTCCACACTTTGAAGAAGTTACCTTTAAGCATTTTCCACGAGAAGAAAATCAATTAGCAGATGCGCTAGCTACTATGTCATCCATGTTTAAAGTCAGATGTGATAATGAAGCTCCTCAAATCACTATTGAGAGATTGTACGAACCATCATACTCTTATGAGGTGGATACTGAAGAAGTAGTGGACAAACCTTAGTTCCATGAATTGAAAAGATACCTCGAGGCTCAAGAGTATCCCGAAGGATCTTCCGTTAATGATGAGAAGTTCCTAAGAAGGTTCTCTGCCAAGTTTTTCCTCAGTAACAAAATCCTCTACAAGAGCAACCATGATTCTACTTTGCTTCTGTGTGTAGACAAGAGTGAAGCAGAGAAGATTATGGCAGATATGCACGAAGGTACCTTTGGAACCCATTCTAGTGGGAACACAATGGCTAAGAAGATTTTGAGGGTAGGGTACTACTGGTCCACTATAAAAGCAGACTGTTATCAGCATTCCCGAACTTGTCACAAGTGTCAGATCTATGCTGATAGAGTACATGTGCCTCTGGTTCCCTTGAACGTCTTGACCGCTCCCTGGCCTTTCACAATGCGGGGCATTGATATGATCGGAGATATTAGAACTACCGCTTCTAATGGGCATCGCTTCATCCTGGTTGCCATTGATTACTTCACAAAGTGGGTCGAGGCATCCTCATTTTCTTCTGGTACCAAGAACATCGTGGACCGGTTCATCAGACATAACCTTATCTGTCGATATGGTACTCTAGAAAGAATCATCACAGATAATGGTACCAATCTCAATAATACTATGATCACCGAGCTCTGCATACAATTCAAGATTCAACATCATAATTCTTCTCCTTACCGACCGAAGATAAATGGCGTTGTGGAGGCCGCCAATAAAAACATCAATATGATCACATAGAAGATGACGATGACATACAAAGACTGGCACGAGATGTTACCATTCTCTCTTCATGTTTACCCTACCTCAGGGTGCACATCAACAGGGGAAACTCCTTTCTCTCTGGTATACGGTATGTAATTTGTCCTACCCATCGAAGTCCAGATCCCTTCCTTAAGAATCATGAAGGATGCGGGTTTGAATGAAGACGACTGGATTCAAACTCGACTTGACCAATTGAACCTGATTGACGAGAAAAGGCTCGCGGCTGTCTGTGATGGTCTGATGTACCAGAAACGTATGATCAAAGCTTTTAACAAAAAGGTCAGACGTCAGGAATATCAAGTTGGAGACCTAGTAATCAAGCGCATTATCCTGCCACAAAGTGATCCTAGGGGCAAATGGACTCCCACATACGAAGGACCATTTGTGATCAAGAACATATTTTCTGGTAGAGCCATGATATTAACCACTATGGACGATGGCGATCTTCCACATCCTGTAAACACGGATATAGTTAAAAGATACTACGCATAAACAGAGACCCATTAGGTTGACTGGCCTAGGCAAAAATAAGGGCATCCCGGCAAACCAAAAGGGTTCGGGCAAAAGTTAGGGATACATATATGAAAAAATCTGTACACTCAGAAAGTCCAAAACCTGAAAAGGTGGCTTGGGCAAAAAAGGGTATCCCGATGGACTGAAAACCCGAAAGGGCGGTCCAGGAAAAAGTTAGGAATTAAAAGCGTACAACTATGTCCCGTTGGATCACCCTGCGGACAGACTTCAGTATCAAGTGTCAAATTCAAATGGTACTAACCAATCCAGTCAGCTTCGGTCAAGCAACAAAGTGATGAGACGCTCACAGATATAAAGGCAATAACAGAATGGGAATCTATTGGGATCATTTCACATAGCTGTTTTTTTTTCTTTGTATACTGCTTTGTATATTTTTCATTCTTACGACGGCATTCTCTTACTAGGATGTCTGTCTCCTTGTACAAAAACACCTGTTATAGGCAAACTTCTTCAAATTAATACAAAAATTACCTCTTTGAAAATGCCTAAACTATTTGTTTTTATTTTTCTTCTTTTTTTTTTTTGCAAAAACGTCCAGTATTTATTTTTAACATATGCATTTGAATATAATCACCATTTACGAATACACGCATAAAAAACAGAAAGATAGCTACTAATGTCTTTAAGAAACGGGACAATGTCAGAAAATCCATATGAAAATCCTTGCAGATACATCCCATAATAGATACAGAGACATAGATGTCCTCCTGCGAAGTCACTTCTATCTCCTCAGCATACGGCCTATTGAGGTCAGAGGTTCTGACATCCCCTGCAGAGAAAGAGTCTCCAATCATCTTCCCAGCATCTTGAATAATTACATAACATGGTTCATAAACTTCTTGGGTTCCTATAACAGGGCTTCATAAAAATCCCCAAGCAGTTTACAGAGTTTTATTTCTCTAGCCACGAAAATCCATCTCCCAACAATTCAACTTCAACAAGTAATGAAGAATCACATTCTTCATCCCCAACAGTAATCAGGGATTTATTTTCCCATAATTCAACAATGCTACAAAGAACAACTGATCAGTTCATATATTGCATTCATATATTATTTTACAAACATCATAGCATATGCATACAAAATACATATAGCACAATCTCATTTATTTTGAGAACATCATGCATCATGACATTGCATACAACTAAAATCTTTACCTTTTCAGGAAAGATCAACAAACAAATATCATCATCACTTTTCAACAAGTTCCAGATTAATACCTGAAACAAGACAGGACAACTATATGTGAACAAATGATTATAGATTAATACTTGAAACAAGACAGGAAAACTATCTACATGAGCAGATTAAAGATTAACTCCCGAAACAGGACGGGGAAACTATCTTTCTTTCTCTAAGGTTAGAGATTAATTCCTGAAACAAGCGAGGGAAACTATCTCCACGACCAACAAAAACAAGTTCCAGATTAATACCTGAAACAAGACAGGACAACTATCTGTGAACCACTGATTATAGATTAATACCTGAAATAAGACATGACAACTATCTACATGAGCAGATTGAAGATTAACTCCCGAAACAGGACGGGGAAACTATCTTTTTTTCTCTAAGGTCATAAATTAATTCATGAAACAAGCCAGGGGAACTATCTCCACGACCAACAAAAACAAGTTCCAGTTTAATACCTGAAACAAGACAGGACAATTATCTGTGAACCACTGAATGTAGATTAATACCTCAAACAAGACAGGACAACTATCTACATGAGAAAATTGAAGATTAACTCCCGAAACCGGACAGGGAAACTATCTTTCTTTCTTTTTGTTACGTAAAGACCAATTCCTGAAATAGGATGGGGCGAATATATTTATCACCAATGGTATTAACTCCCGAACAGATTGGGTTTACCAACAAATTGATTGAAGATCAATTCTCGAAACAAGACGGGGCGACTATCTACATGACAAACACTTCCTTCAAGACATCTATTGTTTCAGTATAAATCGACCAAATATTTATTCTGATACTTATTCTAATTTCTACCAACAGTCACCCTAGATGGCATCTATAAGCCCATCTCCGACAGACTCCCTATCACCTTCCCAAATGGCATCTTTAAGCCCATTCCCGACACAATCAACCACCACATCATCGAGTGCAAATTTCTGAGCACTCTAGTGTTCAATCATCTTCCACCTTCAAGTCACGAATGGCGTACTCGCCAATCTAACTCTTCATGTTGAAGAAGATTAAACAGGGGCAGCTGTTGTACCCCAAAATTTTCCCTCTCTTTTCTCAAGACATTTCTCACAAAGACTTTCAAAAGCTCAAGTTTGCACAAGTACAATTGGACTTTTAATGCCCCATATAGTTTCCATGGATCATGTTGGACTTTCAAGCAGCAGGTCGAATATGGAACTTCTAAATCTTCGAAAGGGGGAAGAGGAAGCTGTCGAAAGGGAAAAGTAGATAATAGATAAAAAATGTGTGCATATGCAGATAACTATGTTGAATTCAAAATCTGGTTCAGGTTGTTTGAACCACATGACTGATCGAAAGGGTTGGTTGGCAGAATTTTGACAAATCGAAGAATAGCAAGCTTGCTTCGATCCCCAATCTTTGACTGGGCAATGGCTTCCTTCGAGCAACCTGCTTCGATCCACCTCTAAACCCTTCGATACACATAGTTTCTACACTATGAATTACAATTTAAGGTTTGGACATTTGAACTTTCGACCACTTAATCAACTGATGGTTATTGGTAGGAAAGCAATCCAAAAATTCTTTAGTTTTGACTATGCCAATGAGATCATCTTGCATACTCAAACTGGTACATTCAGATGAATGTGGTCCATTCGAAGAACACACAATTGGTGGAAACAAATATTGTTTTGTCTGTTGATGAGTTTGGTCAAAGGTTGTAAGTGGTCTATTCGAAAAACACACAATTGGTGGAACCAGTATTGTTTTGTCTGTTGATTATTTTGGTCAAAGGTTGTAAGTGGTCCATTCGAAGAACACACAAATGGTGGAAACAAATATTGTTTTGTCTGTTGATGAGTTTGGCCGAAGGTTATGGATCTATGTGATCAAAATGAAAGGACGGAGTATTCGACATCTTTAATAGATTCAAGATGCTTGTCAAAAACCAGAGTGAAAAAGATGAAAGTTCTACAGAGATTCAAGATCTTTGTAGAAGGAATCAAGTTGAAGACAAAATCCATAGGCCATGCTACATGATCTTGCTTTACAGGCCTCAATGCTTGTGTTTCACTCCATAATTAATTGTTTACACAATGAATTAAGCTCTTACCCAAGTATTTAAAATATTGTCCAAGCCAATTTTCCCTTAATGGCACAAAGTTACCATTGCCATTTTAGAAAAGTAAGCTTTATGCAAAATGTCAATGCATTGAGCCTTGTGACTTTTATCTCTGATTATAAGCAATATCAAAAGCATGAATCAAGTCTCCTTCACCCAACAAACGTCAGGCCATGCTTGTACTTGAACTTTGGAACCATGAAAATCCATTCAACATAATTTTTTCCTTTTCAACTAAACCAATACATGTTATCTCAATATTCTGGTTACTACAAGATGTCAAACCTATTCCCTATAAATAGAGACATTATTTGCAACATAGAAGAGAGATATGACCAGCCTTAGAACACTCTCAAAACTCCTTGAACTCAGAATCTGCATCCAAAGCCACATTGCTTGCCATTTCTGACTTTGAAGAACCAACTCCAAAATCCTTTGTGCACTTTCCATTTTTTCCATTCGAACATCATCTATACACCACATAGACATTATCTCAGCCCTTAAACCACCTCTGTAATTCCTTCTTCCTCATACACCATTTTAAAAAATCCACCTTTGCATCTTGACTTGTCCAGAACAGTTGGGCAAGCTACAAGACATTTTAGCAATTGGAGTAGCTTCAGGGAGGTCCAGGTAAGCTTAATCCATCATTAAACCATTTCAGGAATTCGTGTAGAAGTCCTTCAAATTTCACTCCAAGAGGCAGGTTTGATATTTACATCTTTCGATTTGGCTGAGAAAAGAAGCTTTTAGAAGCTTAACAATGGTGATATACATACCTACGCGTGAAGGAAGAAGATGAAGCCATGTCAAAATTTTCAAAAATGAGTTCATTTCATATTTAGTGCAAGTTGGATAACTAACAGATGAAACAGACCACCCCAGTGGTACAAACAACGTGCGCGTAAGGCATTTATGTATAAGGTCCTGGGTTTGAGCCCCAGCGAGACCTTTTGTATTTATTTTTGTCATTTTTCCAAACTAACATGCAGGTTTATAATATATTGAGTGTTGACTGTTTTCTTTCAATGAAAGGTGTGGAGAACCCGGGTTCAAACCTTGGCAGGACCAAAACAAATTTTTATCACTTGTTTGTTTTCATTTTTTTTAACAAACTTCAACATTTTTCCAACCAATCAAAACAACTCCTTTTGAGTTGATTTTTTGCATACTATTTATTTACAATGTCTACTTTAGGAATATATAAAAATATCATAAAAAATATTTTATTTTCATATTTATTTTAATTAACAAAAAGCCTTCTATAGAAAAATCCTAAAAAATGATTTCTTTATTAATTTGATTTCATTCTAACTTAGGATTAATTTTCCTATTTTTATTTAATCATATCCCTTTAAGTTAATTATTTCAAAACAATTTTCCTAACAAAAATCCAAAGCAAAATCCATTTCTTTTTATATTCCTTGTACATTACATTCATGTCATTTCTTGTATAAATTCAATATGGTTGTAATATTAAATTAGGGTTTAATTTCTTGCAATTCCCATTTGTAAATTTGTATACCCCATCTTCCAAATGATGTAATAGCATAGTAAATTTACTTTCCATAATTTATCGCTTTCATATCAATGCTAGTAAATTAGGGTTTGTATGGAGAGATAAAATCAATACTTAAAAAACCCTAATTCAAGATAAGTTAAACATGAAATACAAACACTTGCACCTCTAGGGTTAACTCCACTTGGTGCCTTGAGAAAATGGTCATAATATGCATGTGAGACATCTTAGCAAAAACAATAAAAAATCCAAGATCATAGTCCCTCGATGACGCTTCAGATGTTGCCTTATAAATGATCTTAGTCCCTCAAGAGAAATGCTAAGATATCTCACAACATTGCTATTCATGACTATACGATGACCCACGCCCGTCCCTTTACATCCAAAGATAAGGCTTCTTACCAATCAATGGTAAGATAGCAATATCAAAGGAAGGAAGAAATGAACAAAAGAATTTTGAGTAGGTAGAACGTTCTTAGTTGCTTGCTCACAATCCATCTTAAAAAAAATCTTTTCAAACACACCAAACACTTTCAAAACATGAAATATTTTCAAAAAGTCCAACACTTTGTATGCATTCCTATAGAGACGAGAATCATTACAAAGTTTGCCTAAACGAAGGCGCTTTTCAAAAATACTTTCAAAACCCACCACAAACACATTTCAAACAAAGCAATTTCAAAAGTGATCTAGCAAGCAAGTAAGAGCCCATAGATAACTATGGATGAAAAGGATGCTAACACCTTCCCTTTTCATAACCTACCCCCCGAACTCAAGAAAATATCTCAAAGGTCTTTCCTGTTCTTTTCACCCTTTCCTTATTTGATAAAAGAAAAGTCGGTGGCGACTCTTGCTATCCGCAACAATTGCGATCAAACACAAAATACCCAAGTCAGTTCTCCTACCATATTACACCCATGTTTGTGTAACATGACTTTTTTTTTTATCTTAGGCAACAAGTGAGGTCAACCCTAGAGGTGTAAGTGTGCAAATATTTTGATTTCATGCATTTTTGTCTTTAAATTAGGGTTTTCTACTTGTTATTTTTATGTCTTGCCATACAAACCCTAATTACTAGCATTTATATTGAAAGCGATAATTGCAGAAACGTAAAGTTCTACGCTATTACATCATTTGGGGATGAGGGTACAAATTTACAAATGGGGAATGAAAACAAATAAACCCTAATTTACTATTACAACCATATTGAATATGAACAAATAAATGTACGAGTATACGAGGGCAATGTGAATGGAAAAGAAAATTGTTTTTTTTATTTATTTAAGTTTTTTTATATGAAACGGTTAACTTAATTAAATTACTAAAAAAGAAGAAATTAACTAATTAGTCTAAGTTAATTGAAGAAAACTAAAACTAAATTAAATTAAGAAAAGAAATTAAATTAGCTAAGGAAACAATTTTTTTAGGGTTTTATATGAAAAGGTTTTTTAATAAATATGAAGAAAGAAATTAATTAATAAAAATTCCTACATTCCAAGTTAATAAAAAGAAAATAAAAATAAGTACTAAGTCTATATTAATTAAAAGAAAAGGAGTTTATTAAGGAAAATGTTTTTGGATCTTTTGTATTTTAGAAGAAATAAGATAAAAATATACTAAATATACAAATGATAAATATAAAATATTTTTTTATATTATTTTTTATTAATAAAATAATAATAATAATAATAATAATAATAATAATAATAATAATAATAATAATAATAAAAATAATAAAAATAATAATGAAAATAAAATATAAAAGAAAAGAAAATAAAAATATGAAAAGTCAGGAGGGTGTGAAAATGATTTGGGGTGTAAGTGTGTAAAACTGCTTTTTGTTTGACTTTAGGCCCAAAGTGTTTTTTTTTTGTAATCAGAAAAACAAAACAAGAATAAGAGAGTTGGCTGTGTGGTATGAATAGATTAGAGGGGTGAGAGGAAGTAATCCAGGCCCAAAAGGGGGAAGCCCAGGCGCGCTAGCAAACAAAAAAAAGGTTAGTAAATGTAATGCAAAATAGTAAAATATGGCACTGGGGCTCGAACCCAGGTCACAAGGGTCATAGGCGCGCGCTCTCTACCACCGGGGTGGCTATACATCCGGTGTTGTAAAAGAAACCATAAATATATATTACGAAACCAATCCTAGGCCTGTATCATCTTCAACCTCGCGTCAAAAAATTCCACAAGATTTTCAAAACCTGTAACTTCTTCATCTCTCAACCAAAAAGGAAAATGTAAACATGAAAGTTGCGTAAAATTTCATCACGAATCCAGAAATGTAAATAAATAAAGCTATAGATCAAAGATGAATGAGAATTTCTAATGGTACCAAATTTTGACCTAACTTTTTCAAGAAGTTCAAACTTGAAATTCACACTACTCAGGCAATATAAATGAATTCTAAGGATATGATTAGCTTCAGGGCTATGATGTTTACATTTTATCTTCACAAATGGGAAGCTAACAATGCCTATATGAAGAGTTCAAAAGTCAGAAAACTCACCTTGAAAATGGAATTCGTGTTTTGCAAATGAGCTTGATTCAAAGTGCTGCAATAACCGGGTTAGCTTCCTTGAGTCTCTAGGAAGCTAATGTAATGCTTAGCTTGAGTTGAGAGTGGCTGAAATGTCTTGGAGAAGTCAATTTGTAGCACGCTATTTTTGGTTATGGAGGATGGTGAAGATGGAGTTACAATTGTGTAACAGGTGTTGTGATGGGTTATATTTGATGTGAGGAAGCTTTAGGATTGATTTGGATAAGAAACGCACGAGTGGTTTAAGAGATGGAAGTTCTTGGGCAGAACTGTGATAAAAATGGAGTTTTTATGCAATTTATGGTTTGAGTGAGTTTGAGGGAGTTTCAATGCTTGTTCTTTTATGTCCTAAGTTGCATAAGAGTGTCTTAATTTATAGGAAAAGGTTTGAAGACTTGGAATGATCAGAATCACAAGATCATAAGTTATGGGATTTTGACTTGTTTTTGAAGCAAGCTTGACAAGTATGGTTTCAAGGCAGGGTACAAAGTTATCTAGAGTTGTTAAAAACTTTAAACATGCTTATCTGACTTTATAGAGTAAATTTATGCAGAAGGAACAAGTGTAAAGCTTAATACAAGTTGACTTTGCATAAATCTTGCTTTACTAGAATGAAAGTCTTGCCTTTCTTCTCAAAATAGCAAAATGTATTGGATAATCCTTGAATCAAGTGGAGAATAGCTCAAAAGCTTGTGAAATCAACTGATTATGGATACATTTAGAGGTTTATATTCCTTCAAAGCAATATTACAAGGCATGGCTAAGAGATTTGAATTCTTGTTCATCACAAAATTGACTTATAATTCAAGTTTGAAACCCTAACTTCAACTCTTCGATTCTCCTAGCTCAAGAATGATCTCATTAAGTTCTAGTTGAAAAGCTTGGAAAATTATCTACAACTTTTATGTTGGTCATTTTGACAAAATCCCATTGGAGCTTGGTGAAATTTGATCAAGAAGTTAGGTAAAAAATCTGCCTAAACTAGGTTAAATTTTCACTAAGTGTTTAAGAAAAAGTGCATGACTTTATGGATTCATAACTTAAAATCTAAGAATTTCTAGGACTTGATCAGTAAAGAAAAGTTGTAGATCCCATCCAGATATACAAATTTCATGTTGGAAGTTTTCTTTGAATCATCTTGCATCTTGGTGAAAATTTGGCATGAAGTCATGAAAAAATAAACTTAAAAACACTTAGAAAAATTCTAAGTCTTGAAAAGTTTGAATTTTTAAAGATGAATTTTGAATTTCCTGATTTCTTGTTGATCAAGTTTCATATTTTTTAATGTCTTTATGAAATGTGATATTTGAAACTCAATTTTGATCAAAAGGTCAAAGTTTGACTTTTGGTGTATCAGTTGACTTTTCATCAGTTGAATGAATTTCAACTATCAATCAATTGATCTTGAGAAATGATTTGAGCCACAAAATTAGGTCAAGACATTGTATTTAAATCTTTAAGATCATGCTTCAAGCCATTACATCATGTATTAGGTCAAAAATCAAAAATCAAGCCTTCTTAGTCAAAACCCTAATTTTGACCATTTTTCCCTTTTGATGATTTGAACATTTTTCTTGGGGAATTGTGATCCAAACTTGATCAATTGATACATATAACTTAAAAATGTTGATATTGGTCAAAAATATTGAAGTTTGAATGTAGGTTGACCACAATTCACTTTTTTATCCAATACAACTGATTTTGGGTCATATGATCAATTGATTGAGCAATTTTGAGATGCAAGACTTGAAACTTGATATGAGAATTATTGAAGGTACATAATGATCCATTAAATTCAATTTAAGAACTATAAGTCCAATTGTCCTTGTGAAAAACCAAACCCTAATTTGAGGCATCAGTGTTAAGGAGATGGCTTGACAAGCCAATACTTGTGTAAGCTTGAACCATTGAAGATCTTTGTGAGAAATGTCTTGAGAAAGAGAGGGAAATTTTTTGGGTACAACACTTACCAACATGATTCTTAATGTAACAATATATAGTGTTGATCCTGATCAACCTAATCCTATATGTGTTGCAAGCGGGACCGTGGTTAAGCGACCACGAGGAATTCATAGTCTGGTAGAGCTAGTGATTTGGGAGTAGGCTCATGCCAAGGGTTTGGAAGTAAGGAGTGTATGTAATCTCCATTTAAATTTCAGTAAGAGTTATGTATTAATAAATGTGGAAGTGCCAGATGGTATATGGTACAATCAATCTTGTAGTGCTAAAGGAGTCGAGAAGTTAAGGATTTTTATCGAATTTTTGTCAGAGTTTTGAGAAATGAATGAGCCTATTATGGAACTATATTAACCACTTGTACGAAACAATAATTTAAAGTAATTTTGTTTAGTAAGGAAGAAATGATGTTTTGTCGAGAGTATGCCACAAGGTCTGGAACTGAGGTAGTGCGTTAGTGTTTCAACTTCTAAAGTCACTAGAATATCTTGGAAGAATGATAGTGGGGAGTATGTTTGGAAAGTTTGAAGGTTCGATAAGTATTAGAATTAAGTATTTTGTTGAAGGACTAAGACAGTGGTGAAGTATGTGAAGATACTCGAAGACATGACTGCATAATTCCAAGAAGGGCATGGTTGCAACAGACGAAGGGTATAAGATGAACCAAGAACACCCTGTTTTAGAAAAAAGATTGTGTTTAGGATAAATCATAAGGAATTTAGTGTTAGTGCAAGACCGTTATGGAAATTTTGAGTTGCCCAAGGTACAGTTGAAAGATATTCGTGTTAGGAGAGAGAGTAAGTATTCCAGGTTCAAGGAATTTTAGTAGAATGGTTCTATAATTGGATTAAGAGGATTAACATCATAATGGGAGGAATTTGGAAGAATATGTAATAAGGTCCTTAAGACTTCATCGATGCCAAGATAAGGGCGTGGAACTGGTGATTGTTCACGTGCGAAGATTTATAGAGTATGAACTGAAGTAGAGAAAGTTATACTTTGGTACTAAGTAAGTATGTGTTATTGAATTACTTTTGTTGGGATAGTTATGAAGTATCACACTCTTTATTTCAAGAAAATGAGTTTTGTGTCCTGAGAGTCCAAGTCTGTGGAAAGAAACCGAGAACGATCCAAGATTGGATACGAAAGTAAGTATGAGTCACGAAAGGGATTATATTGGGTGGTCTTGGGAGTAGTTGATAAGAGTTGCAAGTTATAAGTCATGCAGATAAGTAGCCTCCGTGTGGTGAAGTGTTTAATGGATGTTAAGTATGGTAATTAACTTAATTAGGTAAGTGTATGGGGATGTAAAGGTTCATCTTGAGTGTTATTATTTGGTTAGTAAGAGTGAGAGTAGTTTATTGTGAGTCCTATTCTTGTTTTCCTTTTGAAGTAGCGTTTGGAATGAATGAGCAAGGAGTACGATTCTCACACCTTATTGGAACTAAGTATATCAGGCTTTATTTGGTGAACCATTATGGATGTTCAAGCTTAAGAATAGGATTGCAAGTTAATCCAGGTTAGAAGATTGTTTTGAAATTGAAATTTTCTGAGGGTGTCTTGTGTAGTGGTCACATGTTAAGACATTGAGTAAGTTATACGCTTTGGGAGCTAGTCTTGTGAAATCAATGTGAGTAAGTCTTGGGCATATCACTATTGTGATTAATGATAATCATAAGTAGTGAAGTTGGAAGAGACTTGCCAAGTGGTGATCTTGAGGAGATTTGTTCATTATCCTGCTCAGTGACGATAAGGTATATGTAGGTAGTCATGGTATGACATCAAGATAGTTCACTCAGATACATGGCCTCAGAGGTAGACCCCCCATGAGAGTGGTACTATATGTATATAATGTTACCCTATCATACCAAAAGGATTTATGATTTATCATTCTAGGAAATACTAGGAATGAGGAATTTTGGAAGTTAAGCATTTAATTCAGATTGTGTGTGTATAAGGGTGTGAGTTCTAATTATTTATATGGAATGTAGTAGGATGATCGAGATGAATGAGTTTGGTTAAGAAGTGTCGTGTTATTCCAGATGTGTAACTGAGTTGTATGACTATGTGAATGGAATTGGAAACTCACAGTTGCAGCCTTAGATTGGTTGAAATTCTTTGGGAGTGTTGTCTCATTGACAACTTGAAATTCATAGATGGTATTATATTGTTGGTTATTGAACTCTCATATCAGCATAAATTGTGAGTTGGTCAGAACCCTATGAAGGACTTAGAATGGATTATAACATCAAGGCCCAAATATTTTCAGACTAAGTTGGATTAATCGTAACCAGTGTAGAAGGTTTTGGAAGATTTCATGTTCTTATGGTCATAGTTGTGTGACTCCTGCGTATCCATCTGTTGACAAGTGTTGGTTCTAATTCTCCAACTTTATGTCGGCAAGAAGGTTATTCTTCCTAAGAAAGATTGAAAATGTTCTGGTTCGTTTAAGGGAAGCAGATGCTTAGGGGAAATCTGGATTTTCTAATAAGTTGTATGAGTTAGTTAGTAATATCGTTGAATCCCATGTGTTCTATGGTGTTCAATTAGTAATCCCATAGTAAAGATTTTTCGAAGGAAGGAAATGATGAAGTATCGTGGAGGATCAGAAAGGTGATTACTTGTAAGAATAGAAGTAAGGAAATCTTGTGCAAAGTATTTTATCTTATTGTATTAGTATGAGAGAGGTAGAACCTCATGTGCATGCGATTATGGTGTGTACTATAAAGTCAAGCAAAATTGACTAGTTATCAATAAGTGGATTATGAAATTGTCGCAATTGCTAAAAGATTTATGAGAGAATATTTGTCACTATTGTGTGTAGTTATGGAAGCAGTACATTATCTCATGAAGTTTGGTAAGTGTTGTCTATCCAATCAAAGTAAGGTGTTGTGGTTAACGATTATGGTTAACTTAGTTAAGGTAAGAGTAGGTAATAGACTCAAAGTTGATTCGTGACCAAGCAGTTCAGAATAACATGTCAGATGAGTGAGTGTGAAGAGGTTAGAAATTAATCAAAGACTAGAAGTGAGAGTTTAATTAAGTTTAAGAAGTTTTGAGAGTTCACAAAAGATTGGAATTTTGTCAGTGAATATAAGTTGCAAATTTGAGTATGTCAGAGGATTGGACGAATGTAGAGTCAAGTGTTGACCTAGGACTAAGATGTAAGAAATATCATTTTCCTTATTTGGACAAAATTCGGGGACGAATTTCAATTAAAGGGGGGAGAATGAAATATTACATATCCCCTTAAATGCTTAGTTAGATGTTAAAAGTCGCCAATTAGGATAAACTGAGTTCTTAAGTGCTCTATTAGTATTCAATTGTTGTCAGTTGAGATTAATAGAGTAATCAATAAACTCATAAGAGATCAATCTTTAATAAAAGATACTTACTTTTATTAATTAATACCCAGAGGAACATTTTAGTAACATTAATAATGAGTCAATTGGTCTAGTAGTAAGAAAAATATCAATTGAGATGTTTTATTACCAACTTTTAACATTAACCACATATTATGTGTGTGTGTGTGTGTGTATGTATGTGTATGCGTGTGTGTGTGTGTGTGGTGGAGAAAATAGAAAGAGAGAAGTTGGTAGAAGAAAAGAAAAGAAAACCAAAAAGAAAGAAGAGAAAAGAAGTAAGAGGATAAAGAAATGGGTAAAGAAGAACTAAGCAAGGGCATCATCATCATATTCATCTTATTTATCACTAATCTTCATCAAATTCCTCATCCAAGGCGTGTCCCATAGTTAGATTTAGCTTTGGAGAGGAAAGAAATATATGATTGGGATGTTAGGGTTTTGGGTTGTTATTCATATGATCATGAAAAATTGATAAAGATTTCATGTTGAATGTGTTGTGGTGTTGGTATCATAATTTCTTTGTGTTGTTGTGTTATAATCATGGAAATATATTTGATTGTTGTTGATTCATGTAGTGATTGATATCGTGTTTGTGTGTTGTGTTTCATTTATGATAACATGCTTGATTTGATTTATTCTTGAGGTTAAACATGTTGATCTCAATAACTTATGTTCATGTATGTTTTGGCATGAATGGAAATGGTTGGAGATGGAGTAGGAGGTGTTAACAGAGAATCTTTTGAAGAAATTGCATTGTGCAATCGATTGCATGACAAAAGCAATTGATCGTGTAAAGGTAGAAATATTGAGACTGAGCCATCGAATTGACTTGACACACACAGATCAAATAAAAATAAACACCGCGCTTTACTATTTCCAAAAGGAATGAGAAAAGAGAGAATAAACCAAAAAAGAGGGGGAGAGAATCTAAGTTCGGGGTTTGGTTATGCAAAGGGAAGGTATTAACACCCTAAACATCTACGGTAATCCACAGGAACCTCTTTGAAAATCTATGTGTTTTGGATATAAATGTTATATAAAAATAGATTGTGGAGATGAGAAAAGAATCATATTTTTACAATTTTTGCACCCGTCGCGGTTGTGAACCTTTATTTCCTACGTACCACCTTCCGTGCAATAGCGGATCAGGGTACTCGTAGTTCACCTTAAAAATTTTTAAAACACAAGTGTGTTGGTTAATTTTAAGAGACGAGACATCATCGTCTTATCCGAGTGAAAGAACACACTTACTACCCACAATTATGAGAAAGGATAATTTGCGTCATCTCAAAGTGGAGGGTACGGCTTGGACTTTAAAATCAACAAAGCCTCGCTCAACACCCAAGTGGAAAATATCTCACTTCACTACATATCATAGAAGTATAGTAGCTCGCATCAGTACAAGGATTGATAAGAGTCTATCTTTTGAGAAAAGATTTAAAGCAAAAAGGCCAGAGTGGAAAAGATAGTTTAAATGAGATTGATTTGACTTTTAGTCTTCTCACAAAAAGGTCAAAATATTGTTAAATTGTTTAGCATTTGATTAGGAAAATATTTTTGAAAGTGCATGGACCTAAGTCCAATTTTGTTGTGAAAGCGGTTAAAGTTAGAAAATAAGAAGAGTTTTCAAAAGGAGGGAGAAGATTTTTGAAATTAAAGAAGATGGGAGGAGATGAAGGGACTATCCTAAAGCACAAAGTAAAAGCTAGGGAAAAGAACCATCTAACCAATAAGAAGCCAACACTTAACATAATAAGTCAATGTAGAATTCCCATCCTTTGGATTGAAACCAAACAAGCTAAGATAATAAACATCTTAAGAAAATCAAGCTACAAATGTATTAAGTCTTCACAAAAATTGGGCAGAGTAACGACTGTATACAGATGAATTCCCGGTCACAGGCAAAGCATGTAATCAAAGAAACATGCACACAAAGAAAACAAACAACCCAGTGTCTTGGGGTAAACTCCAAGAACTCCAGACAAAATAACAGTTGAAGTCACAAGGTCTCAAGTTAGGTCAAGGTCTCTAAACCTAAGTCCAAGAAGTCCATAACTCCAAAATGCCAAGGATAGTAACCAAGTAGTCCAAGTAACTTTAAAGCTTTTTATAGTTCAAGTTGATCATTAGGTATCTTCAACAAGAAATGAAAAGCTCAAGTGAGCAAAGATGAAAATAACATGAAATGAAAATGCTAAAATAAATGTGCTTAAAGTAAACAACATAAAGTAAAAGCATAAAATAAAATCAATTGTTTGAAATTAGAGGTTAGTTAAATGACCATCTTAAAACTTTTATTTGAGAACTCATTAGAAGATTGATAAAATCAAAGCCTCTTAACAACAAGTTTCATTTGCTTTTTGTCAAGTATATCATTCATTTCAAAATGTCGAGGCAAGAATAAATGATCAATGATGTTTAAATGATTCACTTAACTCCAAAATTTATGATGATTCATTAGAGAATTGATAATACCAAAGCCTCCTAACAATGAATCTCAAGGTAATTTGATCAAAGTTTTCAAATTAAACATGCTTGGGCTTGCAAACATATGTTTGGGCTACAAATGATCATTTCTCGAATCAGGATAAAATTTAGTGCTATGTTAAGCAATCGTAAGTGGACTTATATAGAAGTCGCACCTATTTTGAGGCTGGTCAATAGAAATCTATGTGTCATATGTTTGGAGTGATGATATGTAAATCATCCTATAACAACATGTAGCACAAGTAATAAAAGGATAAGATGAAAAGAGAGGAGATGTATTAGATGAAAATAGGGTTTCAAATATCATCAATATCATTCATCTATTTTGGCAAATTTGGTTTTTAAACCTATCGACACCTAAGATCCAATGAGGTTAACGCATTTTTCCCAAAATAAAACCCAAGTCAGCAGCAAATGCCTTTCCAAAAGTTAAACAAAAATTATGCACATGAGTTCTCAAACACAAACCTTCATCAAAAGCAAAATCCCAAGTATCCTTCCAAAACAAAAATAAGGTTTAAAATAGGAAAATAATTTGTAAAAATTTGTCCATTCAATTATAAACTCCTAAAGGTTTCTAAAAGTCAGAGGCATGGTCAAAAGTTCCTGAAAAGAGGAGGAAATATTTTTTTGAAACTCAAACATCAAAACTAGCTAGTCAAAGACCAAAACTAGGCATACCTTACAAAATACTTTGAATAAAATAGAAGATTAAATCTAAAAAATTAGAAAAAAAATTGAATGATCTTTACTCATCCAGGAACTTTGAACAAATTTTATTTGATTTTTAGAAATGAGAACAATTAGGGAATTAATTGTTTTTTCATGCCTAAGTAAGAAAAGATCTCAAAAACAACAATTAACTTCTAAATTTTGAAAAATTAAGCAAACTGACATGTAGACCTAATTAAAAATCATACAAAATTAGTTCAATACCTAAGGATCAGTGAGTATATTTTTCTTAAATTTTATCCCAAAAGAAAGAATTAAACAAAAATTATTTACACAATATATCAAAAAAATAAAGAAAAAATAATATAACCAAACAAATGATTTAATTTATATCCCAAAACTTTTGTAAAATTGAACAAAAATTATTTTCAATAAGAAGACTCATAAGAACACTTAAAAAACATTTTTTTAGGATTTTTTGATTTATTAGAAATAGGAAAATAAAATTCTAAAACTTATTGAATGATGAAAACTCTAATTAAACTACTTGAATTTATTTAATAAAAAAAGAAAAAAAAACATGAAATAAAAAAAATGAAAGTATAGTGAAAATAGAATTTAAAATATTTTTGTGGTGATTTTTGAGTTAAGAAAAATATTTGAACAAAATTAGAGAAAACAAAAAAAATTAAAAATATATTTAAAGTGTATTACACCTGTTATTAGTATAAAGCTCTGTAAAAAGGATTAAGATCATGTTCAATTAAAACATAACATGCAATCATCCCTGTCCTGCACACCAAGCCCTAACATCTTTTTGTAGTTTCAAGCAAGGTATTCAGATCACGATATCTCATGCGTTTCTCCATAAAAATCAAAGATGTAAACATCAAACTTCAAGATGAAAATGCGTAAAACATAATAGAATCAAAAAAATCATCAAAAGATGCCTGGCCCATAGAGAAAAAGTTGCACGAATATTGTTGTATGAACATGGTTTTGAGTTGAGCAATTCAACAAACAATTTTCTGACTTGATTTTCTCCTTCATTCTCGACCAAATCTCAAAATTCAAACATCAAAGTTCAATATCTCAATATGTAGAACAACGAAACACTCATGGATTCATCAACTAAAGCATGATCTGATCATAAACTCAGCATGAAAGTAGTAGCACGAACAAAACTATGAGCCACTTTGTGGAACAAAAGTCAAACAACAAATGTACGCATGAATATATCTCAGATGTAGGATATGGCCAGCTAAATCCAATGTGAACAAGGATCTCTTGAAAATAAAATGCAGAAAAATTTCGAGTTTTAGAGAGAGAGAGAGAGAGGAGTTTCATGAGGGAGAGTGGAAATGCTCTTGAGATTATCATGCCATCCCCCTTGTATGTTGAAACAAGTTTTTTTTATATAGTGAGAAAGTAAGAGGGTGAGGGTATAAGTGGGAACAAATTTGAAAGTGAGGTATTTTTGTGTTTTGCTTCTGTTGCTAATCTTTGGGAGGTCGTTTTGTATAAGTGAGGATTGCATGGGCGTGAGCCAGAAGGCTGGTGTTTTGGTTGACATAAAATCCCATGCATTTCTCTGCAAGCCTTGCCATTATCATGATTACATCTTCATCTCATTACATCTCTCTCCATAGCGCGTGAAATGTAACAAAATTTGAATCAAGATTGGAGAGGGCATAACATACTCCAACTTTCATGTTTAGAAATTTTCAAAACAAAATTTGAATCAATGAGATAAGTAGCCATGAATGTATGCACATCATGTGTTTGCTGGAATGCCTGGCCTCGCGCACGTGTCATGCCTTGTCGCTGGGCAAAAATTCAATATCATGTCAACCTTCTTCCATGATTATATCTTAAAATGTAGGAGTTATTTTGAGAAACTTCCTGAAGCAAAATTGTACCTCACACATGTATCTTGATCTTTCATGTTGAAAACTTTTCAAAATAATGAATAATTCAAAGAGAAAAAAGACAGTGAATGCATGGCCATGAACTGTTTGATGAAATGCTTGGCCTGGTGCGTGCGTGATATGCCTTGTGGCTGGGCAAGATGACAAGTTAAAGCTCCAAATCCTAAGCATTGTATCTCCTTCTACATTTGACCATTTGTGATGATTCTTGAATAAAAAATGAAGAGAACACATTAAAATCCAACTTTGATGTTGCCAACTTTTTTATTTGAGCCCAAATGAACTTTTAAAATTAGCCATGAGGAAATCAGATTTTTGTACATATTTAAATTTTTTACTAAGTGTCAAGAAATTTCCAAGCTCCATAACTTTTTCTCCTTTCACTTTTTGGACTTGAGGCCTCTAATGCAAAGTTGAAGAATTTTGTATCCTCTTTCCAGGCATGTAAAGTTTGTACATTTTTAATAAAAATTGAGAAAGTTATGATCAATCAAAGTGCAGCACTATGAACACTTAGAAAAAATCCAAAATTTCAAATAACTTCATTGACAAGTTATCTCCAATTCACACTTCCTCTTGATTTTATGCCACCATTGACCATGAAATGTGAAAATAGGGGCATTGAATTGATAGTTGACTAGAAGTCCACTTGGTCAACAATTGACTTTGGTTGACTTCTGTCAAAATGACCAATTTACCCCTTTTTGTCAATTGAACCTTTCCAAACCAAAATTGATGCTCAAACTTCCAATCATAGTTGCTCATTAATATGTAAAGAAGAATGGAATCAATTATGGTCCAAAAAGTAAGAGATTTCCTGATTAAATTCCAAACCCTAGTTTTGATTCTTTGTGCTAGGAGATGGTAAGATACATGCAATTATGCCATTACCTACAAGATGACATTGAAGGAGACATATATACATATTTTCATGTTAGTCAAAAGGATATATGTACAAGATACCAAATTCAAGGTGCTTGGTGATCCATTATGAACAAACCTAAAGATAGGATGAAGTAGAAGAAGTACCCAAACCCTAGCGTGACCTTGTTGTGATTGAGTTAATATGAGATGATAGAGGAATATTAGGGGGAAAAATTGGGGTACAACAAATGTCCTTATTTAAGTGTCTTCTATCTGGAGATGTGAAGGTTAAAATCTTTGTGTCGACGCAATTGACGATACTTTAATATAAAACAAGCCCTATTTTTGGACCTAAGATTCCATGCAATGCTTATCATTGTGAAGGCAAATGAACAAATTCAAAAATGACACAAGACACTATTGGGGATGTGGGAAATAAAAATCAAAAGAAAACCCGACCGGGAAAATAAATCACTGGTGGACAAAAAACTCAACTTTATTGGGGTAAATCCCAAAGGGAAGATAAAACATCATCAACTCAAATATTGAGGAGAGAAGTAAAGGAGGATAACGATCGATAGATAGCTGCAAACTATCTACTAATTGAGAAGATAACAAAAAAAAGTAACGTTGAACCACCAGGAAAAGAAGTGGTAAGATGAATACCTATAAATACCAATATTAGGGTAAGTAACAAATGATTAGCATTAACACTCATGACCGGAAACAAATGAATTCTCCAGAGTAAAGAGAATCTCGACAATGAACTATCTCCCATAATGAAGAGATTACCATCCATTGGATTAACAAAATCTCAACAACGAACTATCTCCCATAATGAAGAAATTACCATCCATTGGAGTAACAAAATCTCAACAACAAACTATCTCCCATAATGACGAGATTACCATTCATCAGAGTAACAAATCTCAACAACAAACTATCTCCCATAATGATAAGATTACCATCCATTAGAGTAACAAAATCTCAACAACGAAGTATCTCCCATAATGACGAGATTACCATCCATTGGAGTAATAAATCTCAACAATTAACTATCTCCCATAATGACGAAATTACCATCCATTGGAGTAACAAAACCTCAACAACGAACTATCTCCCATAATGAAGAGATCACCATCCATTGGAGTAACAAAATCTCAACAATGAACTATCTCCCATAATGACGATATTACCATTCATTGGAGTAACAAATCTAAAAAATTAAATATCTCCCATAATGATGAGATTACCATCCATTGGAGTAAAAAAAATCTCAACAACAAACTATCTCCCATAATGACGAGATTACCATCCATTGGAGTAACAAATCTCAACAACGAACTATCTCCCAAAATGACGAGATTACCATCCATTGGAGTAACAAAATCTCAATAACAAACTATCTCCTATAATGATGAGACTACCATTCATTAGATTAAAAAATATGAATCTTCTCGGGCGACTAACAGTCTTCCAAGTTTATCAAATAAAAAGACCTGCCATTTGCTGTTATGAGAAGGGAGTGCAACAATGCTGCTGAGAAAAGAGTTATGACTTCCTGGGGAAATGTCAATATATTCCTACTAAGGAGGTAAGGTCTTCTTGTGAAAAATAAATGCATATGCTCAATAAAAGGACCAGAGCCTACAAAAATCATAATAATGTTTCCAGGAACCACTGATTCAAACCAGAAATAAATCAAAATGAAACAGTCAACCAAGATAGCACCTGATGAGAAATGAACTCAAGAGGAGACTACGTTCCATTCAGATAATGAGATAAATAGGAAGAATAAAACAAAATTCTTCCACGAGGGATAACTCAGTGGGGAAATCGAAAGAATATACAATTTCTGCTTAAGGTTAACACTCTATTCGAGGGAGGGTAACATAACTCTGCAAAATAGGGTAATATGCCAACAATATATGCAAATGAGCAATGCATTTTAATTCAGCTATGCATGATATATGTATGAATGTATGAATGTTATCATGTATATGCTAACAAAATAGACACACAACACTGGGATTAACCAAATAAAACCAGCTTGGGTAACGTCAATACTCGGCTAAATCACGCCTAGGAAGAAAATTTCATAAAAATTTAGCACCAAATGAGGAAACAAATTCCCATTTCATGGCTTAACCCCTCTAAGAAGAAACATAATCTGGAAATAATCAAGTCAAAACAATAAAATAAAATAGATATAGGGATATAACATCCTCCTTTAGGCTTCACCGGGGAACATCACACAGACTTCAAATGGGGAAAACAAAGTTTCAAAGTCTAGATTTCCACTGGAGATAATAATATTAACTTCATTAGGGCAGATAAAAACCACATCACCGAGATATCAACTAGGGATGTTGTGCTGACTTCATTGGGAATGACAACACCATATTGTTGAGGGGAGCCCAAAATACATTCTTCAATACCAAGAGTGATGATTACACAAACTTCCCTGGGGAGAAATTATGGAACCACATGGGGATAACAACTTTCAGAGAGACACAATATCTCAGCTTTACTTGGGGATTTAAGAAGTCAAACAATACAGTAAGAAATCAAAATTATGGGGATTTTAAATCAAACTCAGCACTTGGCGGGAGAAAACCCAAAAAGTTGACAACTGTTTCAATACTTCTTAGAAAAGATACTTCCCTTGTCTAGTTTCCCATGAAACAAACAATAACAATAATGCCATCACTGCAAAAGGGCGACATTTTGCAAATGATTCCATCTCAGCATGCAAAGGGAGAAAGGACTTTCGTCATATGAGCGAAGACCTTACTGGGGAATATGGGATATAGGTATCAAACCATACAACCCAAAATCAAAATAATCAACCTGGAGAAGAGTTGAATCAAGAATTGAATGGGAAATATGGGATTACGGGCTCAACACTGCACCATACATCAATTGGCCTCATTTCCAACTATCTGAGAAATACGAGAAGATCATACTCATACTAGTAAAAGTGCCCTGGGAGAACCTTCCTGAGGAATACATACTTCCAAAATTTCTGAGTTCATCCATTCTTGGCGTTGTACTCCAAAATTTTCCCTCTCACTTTTCTCAAAGCATTCTTTCAAGGCTCTTAAAATAATCAAAGACACTCAAGGGTTGACTAGTCAAGATGCACCTCCTAGACCAAAGGACCATAACTAGGGTTTGGAATTTCTCAAGTAAATTTGGTTTGAAAAGTTCATAAGTGTCTTCCATGGTTCTCCACAGGTTCTCAACAAGGGTCATGTAAAGTTTCAAGCCCTACATCATAATTTTGCTCAGTCAATGGTTCAAATGCTTGAAAATCAACTATATTGGTCAAAAAGTCAATTGTGGTCAATATACATTCAAATTTCAAGATTTTTGGTCAAAATCAAAATTTTGAAGTGATATTCATCATTTGGTCAAGGGTTGATCATGATTCCTCAAGGAAAGTCCTCATATCATCAAAAGTCAAGAATGGCCAAATTAGGGTTTCCTTATGAGAAGTCAACATAACTTTGACCAGGCATAACTTCCACATGCTTCATCAACTTTTCCCAAACCATTTCCAATTTTGAAGAAAATTCAATTCCCTACAACTTTGATATTATTATCAATTCCAAAAGATGCTTCATTTGGAAGATATGATCTCATACATTATAGGTCATTTTCAAAAAGTCAACAAAAGACACTTTTTGTCAATGCAACTTACATAAAGATAATATCTCCAAATGAAAAAATGATTAAAAGATAAGGTGTAGGGGGCATCTTGGGATTCCCAAAAAGTTCAAGATCACCTTCAAAAGAAGAAAATTGAGCAAGTTATGAGTTGCACAAGTTGGGGAATTTTGAGGAATTTCAAGAGGTACACGTTGAGCAAAATTGTATTTTTAGACCAATGGACCTACTTTTTAGACTTCAAGCATGTCCATAATGTCTCATAGGACCTCTAAGTCCATTTTTGCATTTACTTGATTTTATTTGTATTTATTTTAATTTTATTTAATTTAGAATTAAATAAATAAAGATAAAAATGCAAGAAATAGTGGGCCATGGCATTTGGGTTTGGTTTGATCCATTGAGAGGCCCATATTTTTGTGCAACTTACATCAAAGAAGACCAGGATCATTAAATGTCAAGAATGGCAAGAAAATCATCAAATATGGCAATAATTCAAAGTCTTGATTTTTGCTTTCAAAACCATGGTTAATGCTGGGATTCTTGCCATGTTCATCAACCTCTACATCCCTATAAATACAAGACAATATGGCAAGCAAAAGACACGAAAAAACCACTCTACAAAATATTCACAAAAATACCAAAGTTGTAAAATTCAAAATCCAGTCTTCCAAGCCATATTGATCCAAATCAAGCCCTGCATCGTGCCCCTGAAGCTCCAAAGAATTCATTCTAGTCCTCCTTGTAGTTTGGATCACGCCAGGACGACCTCCACGATAACCATCTGTTTGGTAAATTTACTTGAATCAAATATGTTAAAATACATATTATTTATCCATCTAATGCATGCATATATGTTTTTGACAATGATTAGAAGAGATCTGACGTTTTACATGTGAATTTAGGTGCTGAAATTATAGGTTACCATTATAAGGGTTTAAGAATATTTGAGTTTCAGTTTCATTGATACATGCACTTTCAGTCCAAACCATAACCAGATTTGGATTCAGGATGATTTTTTAAGGGGGTTAGGTTCGGTTTAAGCCATTGATCTTTCCTATTTTGCAGGTTTTGTTTTCGTGCCAACCGGATAAGACAACTTGAAAGTTGACTCCAACGTATTGACTCCGGTGGCCCAAACGTCATCATCCCATTGTTCCATTTGAATCCAACCCGGCGCACGTTTGAAAATTTGAAAATAATTGACTGATTTCATATATAATATTATCATGTTGTTTTAAATAATGAATGAACAACTGACCCAGTGGTAAAATACATGCGCTTAAGGCTCTCACCCCTAAGACCTGGGTTCAATCTCGGGTTTTGCATTTTCATTTTTCAACATTTTCTTTTTTGCAGGCTTTTGGGGCGCTTGGGCCTTCACGCTGATGGGCCTAGGGGCTTCTGTTTCACACTCCTCTATTTCCTGATTGCCACGCCTGGGTTTATTACTTTGGGCCTGACAATTTCAAGTCCACACCCCCTAATTTGTCTACATCATTGGTCAATTTGTAGTTTTCTTTTTGTTTTATCTTTTTTTGTTTGTTTTGTTTTAGTTAATTTGTTTAATTAGAAAAATACTCATAAAATCATAATAAAAAAAGGTAGACTTAGGTTTTGGGTTAATTTACTTTTTTACGATTTAAAATTAATTTAATTTAGTCATACTTTAGTTTTATTTCGTTAGTTGAATTAGAATTATGACTAATCACTCCAAACTTTTTTCTAGATAAAACACAAAAATATTAATCTTAGTTTTTATTAGTTAAAATCAATTAGACATTAGATTTTTTTTATTATCATTAACTCACTTTTCTTAAATAAATTAAAAAAATGATTAGGTTTTAATCACTTCGATTTTCTTTTTTACAACAAAAACAACAAAAATATTTTCTTAATTGTTTAGGAGTTTTTAGGGTTTTGACATCAGTTCCATCTACGCGCGCTTATTTAATTTCGCATGTTTATTTTCTTCATGAATTATGTAATTGCCAAAAGGATGTAATAGTTTTAATTAGGACTTTTTATTTCCCCGTTTTGGTTTGTAATTTCCTCCACCCCGAAGCCTTGTAATAGCAAAGATTTAAATTCTCGCATCTTTACTTTCGTATTGATATTGATTGTTAGACGAATGCTAATAGGCTTGTATGAAAAGATTAAAAATAAACATTAGCAAAACTAACACTTAAGATAAATAACTGAAACACAACACACTCGTACATGAATCTCGAACGTGAGAGATTTTAGTGGTGACCCTTTGGTTTAAAGATCATATGTCCCTCGAAGAACCTTTCGACGTTGCCTCGGTATATGATCTTGAAACCTTAGGGTAATTACTAAAGTATCTTACGAGTTTCTTTCATGACTGTAGGATGACCCTCGCTTGTCCCTCAAACATCCAATGATAGGGCTACCTACTGACTAATAGTAGGATAGTACTATCTAAAGGAAATGAGGAAAAGAACAAAAAAATCTTTCGAATAAGTAGATAGCTCATAGTTGCTTGCTCATAAAAACATACAAAACAAATTTTCACACATACACAAACTCTTTTCTAAATATTTTCAAAAACAAAAAACACTTTGTATACGTTCTCGCCGAAACGAGAAACATTACAAAGTTCGCCTCATTAAGGCTTTTTTTCAAAATATTTTCAAAATACACTTACACCAAAAAACATTTTCAAAAGTGAGTTAGCAACTAAGAGCCCGTAGATAACTACAGATGGAAAGGGTGCTAACACCTTCCCTTTCCATAACCTACCCCCCGAACTCGAAAATCTCTAAAAATGTCTTTCCCATTCTTTTCACCCTTTCCTTGGTTGGATAAAAGAAAATTCGGTGGTGACTCTTGCTAACCGCAACATTTACGATAAAATGCAAAACCAGTAAAGTCAGTTCTCCCACCGTATTACACTTGGGATCACTACCTTTGTCTTTCTTGAGTCACAAAATCTAAAGTAGAAAGTAATTTGTAAATTCTTTTCAAAAAACAATTTTGTTATTTAATCTTTTTGTTTTGAAAATTACTATCAATAATAAATGGAGTCTTTATAAGCAGAATAAAATAAGAATTGCAAAGAATTGGATAAAAGCTCAAACTTTATTAATAGAATGGTAGTCTAGGAATGGAAAGACTCCATAGTTGATTACAAAGTTTGGAAAATGGTAATATATATATTGGAAAAGATACATTGAAATACAATGACCACTATTCCTCTAACAACTTTGAATTCCTGAGCAGCGACTTCTGTTGAAGTGTGGTGAGGACCCAAAAATATTGTTGCTTCAAATATCAAGTCTTTCCTGATGCCATTACTTGCCAGGAAATCCCTATGTTTTGCCTAGATTTCCCTCACGAGTTTTTAACCTACCAGAAAAAATTTATTCTGTTTATGTTTCTAATTTTTGCCTAGACCTCCCTCGCGGGTTTTCCGCCTACCGAGACGTTCCTTTTTGCCTAAGCTGCCCTTTCGGGTTTTCGACTTAGCAAGTTGTTCTTTTATTTATTTAGGCGAAGTATTTATTAACTGCATCAGTATTTAGAGGACATGGGAAATCCTCGCCATCCATAGTTTCAAGAATCAATGCACTGCCAGAAAAGGCTTTCTTGATAACATATGGTCCTTCGAAATTGGGAGTCTACTTGCCCCTAGAATCATCGTTAAAAGGTAAGATCTTTCTGAGCACGAGGTCGCCTTCTCTAAATTCACGAGGCTTGACCTTCTTATCAAAATCTTTCTTCATTCTTTTATGGTATAACTGACCATGACACAAGATTGTCATTCTCTTTTCTTCAATCAAATTAAACTGGTCAAACCTGTTCTGGACCCATTCAGCCTCTGACAACTTGGTTTCCATTATCGCACGTAAAGAGGGAATCTCAACCTTAACGGGAAGCACTGCTTCCATGCCATACATAAGAGAGAACGGGGTTGCCCCTGTTGAAGTAAGGACATATGTACGATAACCATGCAAAGAAAAAGGGAGCATCTCATGCCAATCTTTATAAGTAACAACCATCTTATGGATGATCTTCTTAATATTTTTATTAGCAGCTTCAACAACCCCATTTATCTTTGGCCTGTAGGGAGATGAACTGTGGTGGATAATCTTGAATTCTTCACAAAGTTCTGTCATCATCTTATTCAGATTCGAGCCGTTGTTGGTGATAATCCTGCTTGGCACACCATACCGACATATAAGATTATTTTTGATGAAGCGTACTACCACCTGCTTAGTAACATTAGCATATGAAGCTGCTTTAACCCATTTGTTGAGGTAGTCAATTTGCTACCAAGATAAAATGATGTCCATTCGACGCCTTAGGTTTAATAATTTCAATCATGTCAATAATCCACATAGAGAAAGGCCACGGGGAAGAAATAACATTGAGAAGAGTCGGAGGCATATGGATTTTGTCAGCATAAATCTGGCATTTATGGCACTTTGCAAATTTGTAACAGCCAGATTCCATTGTCAGCCAATAATAACCTACCCTAAGCATCTTCTTTGCATCAAATGTACATTAGCATGGGTGCCAAAGGAACCTTCATAGATCTCATGCATCAACATGTCTGCTTCGTGTCTATCCATGCATCTGAGCAAGACCATGTCATTATTTCTTTTGTATAACACATCTTCATTGAGGAAAAAGCTGCCTGCCAAGGTTTTTCGTTTGACGTTTCCTCTATTGCAAACATGTGAGCTGGTCTATCCAAACGTCACATTGTGATATGAGGCACATCGTTCTAGGTATTCACTTGAGACATAGAAGCCAGACTGGCCAAAGCATCCGCCATCTTATTTTCATCTCTGGAAATATGATGGAATTCAACTTTATTAAAGAAGGGTAATAATCTTCTAGCATAGTCTTTGTAGGGAATTAAGCCAGGGTGACGAGTATCCCATTCTCCTTTAATATGATTTATTACCAAAGCTGAATCACCATACACATCTAGAATTTTGATTTTGAGACCAATAGCCTCTTCGAGTCCCATGATACAAGCTTCATACTCTGCCATGTTATTAGTGCAATCAAATGCCAACCTTGCAGTAAATGGGATATACGATCCATGGAGAGTGCTAATCACAGCACCAATTCCTTTCCCATAATCATTCACAGCTCCATCAAACACCATGCCCCAATGAGATTTAGGATCAAGACCTTCCCCAGGAAATGGTTCATCACAATCTTTTATTTTCAGAAACATAACATCCTCATAAGGGAAATCATATTTAACAGACTAATACGAACCAACCGGTTGGTGAGCAAGATAATCCGCCAACACACTGCTTTTTATATCCTTTTGAGTATGGTATTCAATATCATGTTCAGACAATAGCATCTGCCAACAGGAAATTCTCCCAGTAAGAGCAGGCTTTTCAAAAATATACTTAATTGGATCCATTTTGGAAATCAACCAAGTAGTATGATTCAATATATATTGCCGTAACCGTTTTGCCGCCCAGGATAGAGCACAACATGTCTTTTCTAGCATAGAATACCATGACTCACAGTCAGTAAACTTCTTGCTGAGATAATAAATGGCACATTCCTTCTTCCCTGTTTCATCTTGTTGTCCCAAAATGCAGCCCATAGAATTATCTAACATTGTCAGATACATGATCAATGGTCTTCCTTCAACAGGAGGGAGAAAGATAGGAGGTTCAAGCAAATACTCTTTAATACTTTCAAATGCCCTTTGGCAATCATCTTCCCATACAAAACCTTGATCTTTCTTTAACAACTTAAAGTCGGTTCACATGTTGCAGTCATATGGGAGATAAATCTGGAAATGTAATTCAACCGCCTAAGGAAGCCTCTAACTTGCTTTTCAGTTCTTGGCGCTGGAATTTCTGGAATTGCCTTAACTTTATTAGGATCAACTTCAATTCCTTTTTGGCTGACAATGAAACCCAAGAATTTTCCTGATCGGATACCAAAGGTGCATTTATTTGGATTCAAGAGGAGACGATACTTCCTCAAACGCTGAAACAATTTCAACAAATATTCTATATGCCTTTCTTCAGTCTAGGATTTGGCAATTATACCAATAACATATACCTCAATTTTCTTGTGCATCAGATCATGGAATAGGGTTGTCATAGCCCTCTGGTATGTTGCACCAACGTTCTTCAACCTGAAGGGCATCACTCTATAACAGAATGTTCCCCAGGGTGGTGATAAACATTTTTTTTTCCATGTCCTCAAGAGCCATTCTTATTTGATTATATTTGGAAAATTCGTCCATGAACGAGAATATTTTGAATTTTGTTGTGCTATCAACTAACATATCAATATGTGACAATGGAAAATCATCTTTTGGACTAGCTTTGTTTAAATCTCTATAATCTATGCACATGCAAACTTTTCCTTCTTTCTTTGGTATTGGGACAATACCGGCAATCCACTGAGGATACACTCATGTCACAAGAAAACCGACATTAATCTGCCTTAAAACTTCTTCTTTAATTTTTACTTCCATACTAGGGTGAGTTCTTCGTAATTTCTGCTTGATTGGAGGGAACTCTGGCTTTAGCGGCAAATGATGTTCTACAATATCAGTATCCAAACTAGGCATGTCTTGATAAGACCAAGAAAATATATCCACGTACTCTTTCAACAATTAAATCAACCTGCTCTTTACGTCGGGATGTAGCAATGCTCCAATCCTGACTTCTTTTGGATCTTCCTCTGAACCTAAATTTATTATCTCCAACGACTCTTTATACGAATGAATGGAACTGTCCTCGCGCTCAAGCAAACGTGAAACCTCTTCAGGGATTTCATCATATTCTTCTTCTTCGGCCACACACGCAGGATATTCAAAGTTGGGAGAGGGTGCAGGGTCATTGCATTCAACATGTTTTTTAATTAATCTGCACATATGATTTATGATTGCTTTTAGAAACTGACACATATAGCAAGTGATTATGCAAATTTCTTTACAATTATTATTTATTCTAAAAGGATTTTTCTGATTACCATTTTCCAAGAAAAAGTAGAAAATAAAGACACAATTTGGGGATCAAAGACAACTTTTATTATTGATTTTAGAGATCAAAGCAACATATATGCCCATACAATATCAATACTTTCACCTTGGGCAGAGTGAAAGATTTTTGAAAAGATTAACAAAAAAAAATTACTTTGAAATATGAATGCAAGAGAGAACATCAATAGTGATCCAGCTCTGGACTCTGACTCCATCCATTATGTAGTTCGACATCTCTTGCTCTTCTTCACCTTCCAAAATAGCAATAATCCTAGGAACAGTTAGATGAAGGTAACCTCCGCTACAAAAAATGTCTTGACATTTACCCAAAGCAGACTTCGGATTCAAATTCTCACCTTTATTATTATTCACAAAAAATCCCAAACAAGCTCTATTCTTATTCACCAGAGGATCAACAATATGCCCCCACACTTTACTAGGGCCATTACGCACTACCTATTGAGCATCCTTAAATGAAGCCATATAATTCTCAGTCTCCCTTACATTATAAATGGATAAAGCTTGGAACTGAGTTCCAACAGAAGCTTCATCTGCTTCCACAACACTGAAAGAGGATAAATGAGATATTAACAATGCATGTTCTCTATTTATGATAACCACCTTTACTTCACGAAAAAACTTCAGCTTTTGGTGCAAAGTTGAAGTGACAACCCCTGCCTCGTGTATCCACGGTCGTCCTAGTAAAGAACTGTAAGCGGGCACAATATCCATAACTTGGAAAGTAATCTGAAATAAGTGTGGGCCTATACGAATAGGCAAATCTACTTCCCCAATGACAAGCTTTCTTGATCCATCGAAAGCTTTCATAGTTATGACACTTGGGCGCATGGGAGTTCCCTGATACTTCAGCTTCATAAGTGTGCTCCTTGGTATGGAATATAAAGCAGACCCATTATCAATCAGCACATTAGACAATAATCGTTCTTGTAGTTCATGGAGATATGGAGAGCCAAATTATGATTCCTTCCTTCATCGGGCAATTTGTCATCACAAAAACTCAGGTTATTACAGGATGTAATATTCCCTACCACACTGCTGAATTGGTCCAAAGGAATATCACTTTCCATGAAAGCTTGATCCAATACTCTCGTCAAAGATTCCCTGTGGGCAGAAGAGTTCATTAGCAAGGCTAGAATAGATATTTTTGATGGAGTCTTCAATAATTGATCTATGATCCTGTAGTCGCTCATCTTGATAATCTTTAGTATAGAATCTACATCTTTTTCCAGAGTAGCACCACTGGATTCCCCTACTTCTTTATTAGGTTCAACACTTTCAACAATCTTCTTATCAACATTAACATTCCCTCGAATGACAGGTGCGAAAACACGGCCACTGCGGGTTACTCGGTTGGCTTCAACAATATTCTTGACATCATATAAAGGATGGATGGGAACTTCCACACTATCCTCTAGAATTGTAGCATTGTATTTATATGGTACAACTTTATCAGATTCGTAAGGAACATGACCCGGTAAGCAAATCACCACTGGAGCAACAACTGGCTTGCTACAGTACTCAATCTCTATATGGGCAGGAACACTAAAACAAGGCACAATAACATTCCCTCCTTCTTCAGAATACTTGGACATTACAGAATCATTGATGGAGAACATATCTTATTCTGAGGAAAAGAACTCATCTGGAGAAGCATACTCATCCTCTGACACAGTCTCAGCCAAGCAATCTTCAATCACATTAATCCCATTGTAATCATATTTATTTCCTGAAACTTTGATAGTACCATTATCCAATAACAACTGAATACCCCTTATAACAATGGAGCAACCACGAGAATCTCTGCAGAAAATCTGGAAAGACCCATAATGGTGTTCTTATTGACCATCCATGTGACATAAGGTAGCGTGCAACTGCACCAAATTATCATTCATATGATTCACGTCAAAAATTCGAAATTCACCGGGACATCCATAGACCATATTCATATCTTCCTCGTACTCTGCCCTAGGCCACATTATATGAATGAGGCCTTCATCCATCATTTCCTGAAGATCAACTTTTATCTTATCACACCCCTGTATATCTATACTGCAAATACCATAACCAGCATGGTCATGCGTATAGTAACTAAACTCACAGAGGTCAGCGTGCATCTTTACCAAATCCCCTCTAACCAAGTTAATATCAAAAGTCTAAAAGTCCATTGGACAACCAACAACCATGTTTACAACATTTGCTCCTCCATGCTTTGGCAAAGGATTATCTTTCACGTTAGGGCTAACATCTTTAAAGGATAAGAGGCCAGATCTCACCATCTTTTGTACTTCAAATTTTAAAGGATAACAGTTCTCAATACTATGCCCTGGTGCTCTCTGATGAAAAGCGCACGTCTGGTCTGCCTTATAATACCAGGGTAAAGGTGAAGGTACAGAAGGGGGAGGCCTAGTCTGAGCCAACTTCTTCTGAATCAAAGCCAGAAGTAACTCTACATAGCTCATTGGAATTGAGTCAAAGGCTTCTCTCTTCTGAGTTTTCCCTTGATTCCCCTGAGAAGGTGGTATTTGATAGGCAATAATGGTTGGAGCTACATTGACGATAGGAGTCATAGAAGCAACTTGTTTTTGGTATCGCTGATGGCTTCTCGGTGGCCTAATATTTCTTTCCCTAATAATAGCATTCGTTTCACTTTCTTTTTTTTTCGAGAAAACCCGTATGATGACTTCTTCGTCCCTTCATCTTTAGTCAAGCGCCCTTCTCTAACAACCTCTTTCAAACAAACACCCATGCTTACCATTTTGGTAAAATCACTCGGTGCACTAGCGACCATCCTTTCATGATAAAATGATCCAAGGGTTTTCAGGAAGACCATGGTCATTTCTTGTTCTCCCATAGGTGGCACCACCTGGGCAGCTATCTCGCGCCAACACTGTGCATATTCTTTGAATGACTCCTTGTCTCTCTGAGCCATTTCCCTTAACTGGTCACAGTCAAGTGCCAAGAACATATTATACTTATACTGCATGATAAAGGCTTTTCCCATATCATTGAAGGTACGAATACTGCTACTATACAGACTCATATACCATTTCAGAGCGACACCAATCAAACTATTTTGGAAGAAATGAATGAACAAACGCTTATCATAGGTATGGGTAGACATTTTCCTGATATACATCACAAGGTGGTCATGAGGGCAAGAGTTGCCCTTGTACCTCTCAAATTTCGGCACTTTAAACTTCACTGGCACCTTTACATTGGGAACCAGATAGAGTTCACTAACATTTTGTCCAAACAATTTTTTTCCTTGAAGGGCCTTCACTTCCTTATTTATATCATTGAACTGGTCTTGAAAGTCATCCAAACGGTCATAGAAACCTATACTTTCACTCGATGGAGGAGCAAGACGATAAACTTCATCATTCACAAAGGCTTATCATTCACCGAAGGAGGTGCAGTATAATGGATCTCTTTTCTAGCCATAAGAGTAACATGCACCACAAGAGGTGCAGAAACAACAGAAGTTTAAGAAAATGGAGAAACTTGAGTATCAATATTGTAACCTTCTGGCATGAAGTTCTCTGGAATTCCCCACGGATAACCATGAGGCATACGATTCTGAACAACAGTAACTGGAGTAATAGAAACAAGAATTGTCGGAGCTTCGGAAGCAACCGTTGACTTTTGAGGCTGAGCAAGTGGTGGCTGATTATGAGCAGCCACCAATGGTTCCATCAAAGCAGTCATATTAGCCATATACGCCTTCAAAGCAGTAACTTCTATGTGCGGCTCGCGATTCTCTTGTTCAAGATTCTCCATATTTTTCCTGGAATTAGCCCGAGTATTGTACTGGTGAGACAACTTGCTACTTAATGTAGTAGAGAAACATAGTGAGACACCTGGGTATGAACAAAATCACAAGAAGTGTGTAAAAGATGATGCACGATATGCAATTCTCATGATTTATTTTATTATTATTAATATTTCAAGGAACTCAAAGGTTTATAGATAATTTGCAAATATTAAAGTACTAACACATTTGAAATACTGAAAATCTCATTATATTAACTTCAAAATGGATTACAACTTTTTAGTACAAGTTTCAACAATCCCAAGTATAAGATAAGATAAAATCTAAAGTCCTAAGAAAGCAAAGCTGATGAAGATCACTCCATACACTGACGATTTCCTGTGAGTCTTGCAATCTGAGCCTTCAACTACTTGTTCTCTTCTGCATGCCTGTTGGCGACCCATTTCTAATCACCAGAGTCAGAAGGTGAGCAACTAGATCCTGAATGAGCTCTAGAGGAAAATAAATCCCTTTGCCTCTCCGTCATCTCTACAACACAACTCTCAAGATTCTCAATTAGGTTATCCTTCTTCTTCAAGTATGCTCGGTAGGACACCTCTAAAATCAAACACTTGTTCTTCCAAGCCTCCTTCTCTTGTTGCATCCTGACTTGGGCAAGCTGAAGCTCTTCCACATCATCTAATAGGCGAGGAGTGATATTCACAAACATATCAGGCATGGGTTCTTCACGGGAATATGGCATCTTCAACTGAATGGCCCTTGCTTGTACCCACCGAAGATAAGGCTCCAAAGAAATAGCTCCTCTAGGTCCCAAGTCCTTTCTACTCTTCATGTGAATATGACGTCAAGCCTTCACAATATCCTCCTTAGCTTCCTTATGATTCTCTCCCTCTTTAAGGAAGAAACCACTCAGATGAATACTATTTGGCTTATCTCTCATCGAATATCGAAGCTGTCATCATGCAAGAACAAGATTGTAGTTAATTCATCCCTTTGTACCAAGAAGATGTACATTGGGGAAACTACCACAACTATTGACAATCCCCACATCATAGTAAGTCTGATGATACCAAACAATATCAGAATGAGTGAGGGCCATAATCTTTGGAGCCCAACAAGGTTCTGTTCTGACATCCCAGAAAGCGTCAGACCTAGGTAAGTGAGAAATAAACCATTGATACAACAAAGGCGTGAAACAAATGATCATCCCTCCATGATAAGAATCCTGAAGATGAATGGAGTAATAAGCATCTCCTAATAATGTAGGGACCGAATTTCCAATCAAAAAGATCCTGATGGCATTGATATCCACAAATTTGTCGACATTAGGAAATAAGAACAACCCATAAGCAAGTAGAGCAAAGATGGCCTCAAAAGCAACCGTACTCTTCATCCTAGCAAAATAGAGAGCTTTCTCTAATAAAAAGTGAGCGGGTAAGTCTCTGATTCCTCCTTTGGTAGTCATGTGGGCCTCAATCTCAGATTTCCCTAAATGAACCAAAGCATCAATCTTATGGGACTTTGGCTCCCCCTCTAAATCGGTGAAAGGAACACGATCGGTAACAGGTAAACCCAATAGATAAGAATACTCCTCCAATGTATGCATCAAATGATAATCAGGGAAAGTAAAGCATCAATACATAGGATCATAGAACTGGACCAAAGTTGAAAGAATACCCTCCTTTATCCTGAGCTTCATGAGAGACACAATAGACCCATACTTTCTCCGAAAATCTATAGAACTCTCGATCTCGGGAATCAGACTCACCAACTCATCTATCTTGGGATCTTTGAAACTGTACTTCTGAGTATTTATTTTTCCGGAATCCATGATCAAAAAGTACCTGAGATATTCACAAAGAGTCAACTTTAAGTCCCTTGAAATAAAATGTTTTAAAGGATGCTCATGGGTAAATGAATGCATGATGCAACAATCACACACAAGATCACAAACATGGGGTTCATAGGTTCTACCCATAAGGTATGGTCTAATAGTTTATCACCTGCTGAACAAGGTTATAAGAGGTTCCCAGAGTCTACATCCTTCCTTTGGATATTACCAACGTCCCGATTGACTCGGTAATTATCAATATTCTCAAGAAAAACTCATCCGAGCGTAGTATCGTGTGACAACCATTTCCGAATTACTCTGTCATAGCTTACACACTACACCTAAAAGGCCAAGATGGGTTAAAGGTTCTACAGTTCTTAGTTTCAGCAGGCTCCCAGGTCGAAAGCAACACGTCTTCCTCATTACTTGGTAAACGACACTACTGTCAAATGGGCCTCCACTGAGTGGGGATCTCATACCTCCTTTTTGGGGATCACTCCCTCAAATTTAACATGACTATATCGCCCGTTCTATCTTAAGTTTGCACAAGTCCGGTTATAGAACTTATAAGAAATCACAAAGCACCCTAAAAACTAAAAAAATCCAGACAAACACATATACAACACATAATATACAACTGTAACGTGGTGAGAAAACTAACTTGGATTTTTTGCGCTTTATCGCAATTGTGCAGATAGCAAGAGTCGCCACCGACTTTTCTTTTATCCAAAAGGAAAGGCTGAAAAGAACAGGAAAGACCTTTAGTGATGTTTTCTTGAGTTCGGGGGGTAGATTATGAAAAGGGAAGGTATTAACACCCTTTTCATCCGTAGTTATCTACGGGCTCTTAGTTGCTTGCTAGATCACTTTCTTTTGTTTGAAACTATGCTTGTGATGTGGGTTTTGAAAGTACTTTGAAAATTTCTTTGGAATGGTTCTCGTTTCTATAAGAATGCGTATAAAGTGTTGTTTCGAAAATAGTTCAAAAATGTGTTTGTGGAATGTGTTTTTGAAAGTGATTTTAAAAAGGTGTCTTCTTTGTAATGGCTCTCGTTTCTATAAGAGCGCGTACAAAGTGTTTTTCTTTTGAAAATGTTTCAAGATGGGAGTGTTGGTGTATAAGATGTTTTTGTTGTTGTGAGCAAGCGAGCAACTAAGAGAGAATTTACCTACTCAAAAGGTCTTAAATGTTCTTTTCCTCCTCCTTTAGATGTTTCTATCTTACCATCGTTTTGGTAAGAAGCCCCATCGTTGGATCTGGAGGGACAGGCGCGGGTCAACCGTACAATCATAAAAGGCAATTTGTGAGACGCTTTAGCAATTTTTCATAAGGGACTAGATCGTTTTACCGAAGGCAACATCGAGGGACTACGATCTTTTTTTATCGAAGGGTCTTTGCTAAAGCGTCCCATATTCGAGGGACATGACTGTGTTTCTGAGGCAACAAGCGAGGTTACCCTAGAGGTGAACGTGTGAAAAGTGTGTTCGATTCAAGTTAATTTGTCTTTGATTAGGGTTATCTAGCGGTTGTTTTTATCTAGCCATACACACCCTATCTTACTAGTAATTATATGAAAAGCGATAAACTTGCGGAAATTAAAACCCTACGCTATTACACCATTAGGGGGATGGGGATACAGTTTGCAAATGGGGATTAAATAAGTGTCTAATTATTACAATCATATCAAATAAGTGGGCAGTAATGGAGTATATATGTATATAATACAGAAACAGTGTAAAAAGAGAGAAAAACAACATTTTGAACTATTATGTGTCGACACATGCTGTTATGCATCGACACATAACTTTCCTTGACCCTACCAAACCAAATTAACTCAGTATGAGTCGATGCATAATGGGATGTATCGATTCATTTCCTGCTTGTGTCGACACATACGCATTATGTGTCGACTCATGCAATTTCCATCTTTCTGTTTTAGGCCCTGGATAGCAGTATGAGTCGATGCATACAACCGTGTGTCGACTCATACCCTGCTTTTTCACTTATAATGAGTCGACCCATGTGGGTATGTATCTACCCATGTTACTGTTTTTTTCCTCTATCACCATTCATTTGCATGTGTCAGTCAGCTTTCAACATATAAATGATAAAAATGCATAGTAAAGAAATGATTAACTTCAAGAGTAATGATTACTTCATCTTATCCTTATAAATAAACCAACAATTATGTGTGGAAAATGCAAGGTTGAGATGATTTGCCTTGCAACTGCACTTTCGGTTTTGAGTCTGAAACCCTTCAAGATGCTATGTAGACTTTAATGAAACTCTAGGAAGCTTCTAGACTTTCATTTGTGTTGAAGGTTGCTGAATCAACTTCCAACATGTAAGTTTATGTAGTACTGTCTTTTGTTGAGAAGCTGAGAATAAGAGCACTACAGAAATTGATCTTGAGTTGGAGAAGTATCTATGTGATATGAAATGTTTTGAGGATTTATGGGAGGGTTAGCAAGGTTGTATAATAGTGGGTTATGGATTTTTTCAGTTTTGATGTGTCAAAACAGAGTTGAAAATGAACAGAGCTTTTATGAATGAACTAGTTTTATGAATGAGCTGGTTTTAATAAAAATTCTGTTTTTCTTTTCTCTCCCTTCTTCTCTCCAAAAAAATCCTCTCTATGTCCTATGAATCAGTCCCTTTTGTAGCCCTTTGACTGAGGTTTAGGAGGGAAATAAAATGAGTTGTTTTGAACTATTTTTGCCTACTACATTCATGCTTTTTCCACACAATTTTCTTTTTTCCATTTTGGTGCAATGTTGTGGTTGTTATGATGCAGGTTGGAGCAGACTGCATATAGTAGTTTTGGACTGGTTTTTTGGACTGTATAGGGCAGCAAATACATGTTTTGTGACAGGTTTGTGGTTCAGCATAGCGCAAGGTTTTATAGGACAACAAATGAACATGTTTTTGGAGTGTTGTGGCAATGCATAGAAGTAACATATCATTTTTTGTTCAACCATAATTTGGACAACATAGTTTGTAGCATGAAACAAGTTTGGTTTGTGGAGCAATTTATGTACATTGTATCAAAGACAAAGCATTGTGGCAAGGTTTTTGAGTCAAAGGGAAAAGTCCAAGAAATACAAATTTTAGGGTTTGTAAACTTGCAAAAATGTCACTTTGTAATAACTTGAGTTATTTATAACATCTTGAACTATTTTGAATTGCATTGACATGATGTCATGAAGCAATGAACTCAACTTAGAAAAATTTCCAAGTCTTGCAAAAGTTGGATTTTTGACTTTCTTGATTTTTGATGATCAAATTTCATACTTTAGATGTCTTGATGAAATATGATTTTTAGGATTCAACTTTGGTCGAAAAGTCAAAGTTTGACTTTTTAGTATACAGTTGACTTTTCCCACCAGTTGACTGAATTTTGTTTATCAATCCACTGATCTCAAGAGATGAATTGAAATGTGAAAATTATGTCAAAATGACGCGCTCGAATCCTTGAGACCATGCTTCCAACCAAAAAGCTAGGTATTAGGTCAAAAAATCAAAGTTCGATCATTCTTAGTCACAAACCTAAGTTTTCCCATTTTGTCCTTGTGAATGTCTTCCTGGGGAGTTGTAGTCCAAGACTTGAAACTTGATAGAAGAAAGCCTGAGAGTCTAGGAGGATCCTTTGAGAAACGAGAGGGCAAATTTTGCGGTGCAACAGCTGCCCCTGTTCAATCTTCTTAAACTTGAAAAGTGAGATCGGCATGTTTGTCGTTCGTAGCTTGAAAGTGGAAGATGATTGAACACTAGAGTGCCTAGAAATTTGCACTCGATGATGTGTTGGTTGATTGTGTAGGGAATGGGCTTAAGGATGCCATTTGGATAAATGATGGAGAGTTGTCGGAGATGGGCTTATAGATGCCATCCATAGGTGTCTGTTGACAGAAATTAAACTAAGTCTGAACTTGACTTCAATTGGGAAAAGAATCAGAATAAACCTTTGGTCGATTTAAACTGAAACTAGCAGAAGTCTTGAATATTGTTTGACTGATCAGAATAAATCTTGGAGAGATTTATCTGGACCAGCAAAAATGTCTATTTGGAAAATATCGGGATAAACTGTTGAGAGGTTTAAACTGAACCAAAAGAGGTCTTGGGTATTCTTTAACTGGAGAGGATCAGAATAGATTTTTGAGCGATTTATCTGAAATGGAGAAAATGTCTATTTGGAAAATATCACGATAAACCGTTGATAGGTTTAAACTGAACCAAAATAGGCCTGGAGAAGAATCAAAATAAATCTTGGGCCGATTTATCTGAACTGGAGAAGATGTCTGCAGGAAAGAATAAGAATAAACCGTTGAGAGGTTTAAAACTGAACCAACAGGGGTCTGGAGAAGAATCAGAATAAATATTGAAGCGACTTATCTGAATCATAGAAAATGTCTGCGGAAAAGAATCGGAATATTCCGTTGAGATGTTTAAAACCGAACCAGCAGGGGTCTGGAGAAGAATCAGAGTAAATCTTGGAGCGACTTATCTGAACCAGAGAAAATGTCTGCGGGAAAGAATTAGAATAAACCGTTGAGAGATTTAAACTGAACCAACAGGGGTCTGGAAAAGAATCAGAATAAATCTTGGAGCAACTTATCTGAACCAGAGAAAATGTCTGCGGGAAAGAATCAGAATAATCTGTTGAGAGGTTTAAAACTGAACCAGCAGGGGTCTGGAAAAGAATCAGAATAAATCTTGGAGTGACTTATCTGAACCAGAGAAGATGTCTGTGGGAAAGAATTAGGATAAACCATTGAGAGATTTAAACTGAACCAGCAGGGGTCTGGAGGAAATGTTTGTTATGTAGATGGTCAACCAGTCCTTTCTCGGGAATTGATCTGCAATTGATTTGTCTATAAATAATTATCCTATCGAAAATTTGTTGATGATAATTTCCTATTGATTGGTCTTTCCTGAAAATGTGAAGAGTTAGTTGTATGCGATGCCACGATGTATGAAATATATGTCATGAGATTGCGCTATATGCATTTGTGTTGTTAATTCTATGACGTATGAATGTAATGTATGAACATATTAATTGTTCAGTTGTAGTGTTGCTGATAGGGAAAATAAATCCCTGACTGCTGCTGAGGATGTGGGGTGTAATTCTTCATATTTTGTTGAAATTGAAGTGTTGATGGGTGGGTTTCTATAATTAGAGAAATAAACTCTTTTGGGGAAGGGAAACTTTGTGCGTTGCTTGTGGACTTCGTGAAATCCTGTTGGGGAATCCTGAGAAACTAGGTGTCTTTCACTGGGGAATCTTTGGAGCGATAACTGGAAGTTTTGCTCCGTCGGGAATGTGAGAGCACCTGATACCATTAGGCTGCATACTGGAGATACGTTAGTGATCCTATAGTAGGATGTCCTTGCTTCCGCTCTTGCTGGAAAAAGTACTTGTGGGGATTTTATGGAATGTCCTATAGATATTATCCTATTTCTTAAAGCCATTAGTAATTATATTTCTGTTTTCCGTTCCTTATTTTATTATGCTCATTTGTAAACAGTAATCACGTTCAAATGCATATGTTCAAAAATAATCATTGAACATTTTTGCAAACAAAACAGGGAAATAAAAGAAAAACAAATAGTTTTGCACTTTTAAAGGAATATCTTTGTATTAACTTGAATTAGTATTTTTGTACAAAGAGACGAACATCCTAGTAAGGGAATGTCATCGTAGAAAATTAAAATTGATACAAAGAAAAGATAGCTATGTGAAATAATCCCATGGTGTTCCCACTCTTCTATAGCCTTCATGTCTCTGAGCTTCTCATCCACTTGCTGCTTTGTCCGAAGCTGATTGGATTGATTAGAACCGTTTGAGTTTGTCAGTCGATACTAAAGGTTTTCTGTAAGGTGATCCAATGGGACATAGTCATATGCTTTCAATCCCTAACTTTTTCCTGGACCGCCCTTTCGGGTTTTAAGTTCACCGGGATACCCTCTTTTGCCCAAACCGCCCTTTCAGGTTTTCAGCTTGCCGGGTGTACGGATTTTTGTTTGTTTGTATTTTATCACTAATTTTTGCCTAGGCCAGTCGACATAGCAGGTCTTTATTCATGCGTAGTATCTTTTAACTATGTCCGTGTTTACAGGGTGCAGAAGGTCGTCTCCATCCATAGTGGTTAAGATCATTGCTCCACCAGAGAATATGTTTTTGATGACAAATGGTCCTTCATATGTAGGAGTCCATTTTCCCCTGGGATCACCTTGTGGCAATATGATACGCTTGATTACCAAGCCACCAACCCTATATACCTGACGTTTGACCTTCTTGTTAAAAGCTTTGATCATGCGTTTTTGGTACATCTGGCCATGACAGACATCTGTAAGCCTCTTCTCAACAATCAAGTTCAACTGGTCAAGTCGAGTTTGAATCCATTCATCTTCATTCAACCCTGCATCTTTTGTGATTCTCAGAGAAGGTATTTGGACTTCAATTGGTAGGACAACTTCCATACCGTATACCAAAGAGAAAGGAGTTGGCCCTATTAACGTGCGCTCCGTGGTATGGTAACCATGGAGAGAAAATGGTAACATCTCATGTCAGTCCTTATAGGTCACTATCATTTTTTGTATGATCTTCTTGATGTTTTTATTTGCGGCTTCTACAGCGCCATTCATCCCCGGCCGGTAAGGAGAAGAGTTATGGTGCTGGATCTTAAATTGCGTGCATTATGCGGTAATCATAATATTGTTGAGATTGGTACCATTATGTATGATGATTCTCTCCGGGATACCGTACCGACAGATGAGATTCCGTTTGATGAATCGGGCCACAACGTTCTTGGTAACAGAAGAGAATGAAGCTGCCTCGACCCACTTTGTGAAGTAATCAATGGAAACCAAGATGAAGCGGTGTCCATTAGAAGTTGTGGGTTTGATCTCTCCAATCATGTCAATTCCACACATTGCAAAGGGCCAAGGAGCAGTCAGGATGTTTAGGGGAACCAGAGGAACATGTACTTTGTTAGCATAGATCTGGCATTTGTGACAAGTTCGTCAATGTTGATAATAATCCGCTTCCATGGTGGACCAGTAGTATCCTGCCCGTAGGATCTTTTTAGCCATCGTGTGCCCACTAGAATGAGTGCCAAAGGTACCTTCATGTAAATCAGCCATGATCTTTTGTGCCTCAGTCTGGTCTATGCAATGAAGCAAAGTAGAGTCGTGGTTGCATTTATAGAGGATTACGTTACTAAGGAAGAATTTAGCAGAAAATCTTCTCAAGAACTTCTTATCATTTACTGAAGCTCCCTCCGGATACTCTTGGGCCTCGAGATACCTATTAACTTCATGGAACCAAGGCTTTTCCACTACTTTTTCAATATCGATCTCGTGACAGTAAGTTGGTTCATCCATCCTCTCAATGGTGATCTGGGGAGCCTCGTTATCCCACCTGATTTTAAACATGGATGACATAGTGGCTAGCGCGTCCGCTAGTTGATTTTCTTCTCGTGGAAAATGCTCAAAGGTAATTTCCTCAAAATATGGGATTAATGTCAACACATGTTCTTTGTAAGGGATGATATTAGGGTGCTTCGTGTCCCATTCTCCTTTAATCTGACTGATGACTAAAGCTGAATCTCCAAATACCTTTAGGGACTTGATTCCCAAATCTATGGCGGCTTTGAGACCCATAATACATGCTTCATATTCCACCATATTATTAGTATAGTTGAAACAAAGTATTGCAGTGAAGGGAGTATGAAATCCTTCAGGGGATATGATCACAACGCCTATGCCATCGCCGAGCATGTTGGAAGCTCCTTCAAAAACCAAGGTCCATCGGGATCCTTGTTCAGGTCCATCAAATGGTCTGAGTTCTTCAGAATTGTTTACCAACATGATGTCTTCATCTGGGAACTCGAATTTCATGGACTGGTAGTCATCCACAGCCTGATGAGCAAGGTGATCGGCTAGCACACTTCCCTTTATTGCTTTTTAGGTAGTGTATTGAATGTCATATTCAGTCAGGATCATCTGCCATCTTGCTATTCTTTCAGAGAGGGCGGGCTTCTCGAATATGTATTTAATTGGATCCATCTTGGATATCAATAAGGTAGTATGGGTAAACATATACTGTCTTAGCCGGCAAGCAGCCCATCCCAGAGCGCATCAAGTTTTCTCGAGTAGTGAATATCTGGTTTCACAGTCGGTAAACTTTTTACTCAGGTAGTATATTGCATGCTCTTTTCGTCTAGACTCGTCATGCTTCCCCAGCACACACCCCATTGAATTTTCCAAGACAGTTAGATACATGATCAAAGGTCTTCCCTCGACTGGCGGAATTAAAACATGAGGCTCTTAGAGGTACTCTTTGATCTTGCCGAAGGAAGCATGGCAGTCGTCGTTCCAATCCAACACTTGATCTTTCTTCAGTAATTTGAAGATCGGTTCATAAGTAGCGGTTAGGTGAGAAATGAATCTAGTGATGTAGTTTAGCCATCCTAAGAATCCTCTGACTTCCTTCTCGGTGCGAGGATCGGGAATTTCTTGTATTTATTTTACCTTTGCAGGGTCCACTTCGATACCTTTACCGCTGACAATGAAGCCTAGGAGTTTACCAGACCTCACTGCAAACGTGCATTTACTCGGGTTCAACCTTAGTTTGTATTTCTTTAGTCTTTCAAACAGTTTCTGCTAATGGTCAAGGTGTTCCTCTTCAGTTTGAGATCTGGCTATCATGTCATCCACATAGACCTCTATCTCGTGGTGGATCATATCGTGAAACAGAGCTACCATGGCGCACTGATAAGTTTCCCCAGCGTTCTTCAACCCGAATGGCATAACTTTGTAACAGAACGTGCCCCACTGTGTGAAGAAGGTCGTTTTCTCCATGTCCTCAGGTGCCATTTTGATTTGATTGTACCTGGAGAAATCATCCATGAAGGAGAATACTTTATGCTATGCGGTGTTGTCAACCAGAATATCGATATGGGGAAGCGGGGAATCATCCTTAGGGCTTGCCCTATTCAAATCTCTGTAATCCACACACATGCATACTTTATCGTCCTTTTTAGGCACTGGAACAACATTGGAGACCAATTATGGATAGGAGGTGATGGCTAAGAATCTGGTGTGAACTGCTTCATGACTTCAGTCTTGATCTTCTCTGACATTTCTGGCCGCATGCAACGGACTTTCTGTTTTACCGGAGGGAAGTCTTCTTTTGTCGGCAGGCGATGAACCACGATATCTACATCAAGTCTTGGCATGTCTTCATATGACCAGGCAAAAACCTCAACATAGTCATGTAGTAACTGAGTTAAGCGCTTCTTGACACTAGGTTCTAGATTGGCACCTACCTTTACTTATTTCTTGTCCTCTTCCGTACCTAAGTTAACTGTGTCAACCGGCTCTTCATGGGGTTGTATGGTCCTTTCTTCCTGTTGTAGTAACCTGGCTAGTTCCCTTGGCACCTCACAATCTTCCTCACCTTCGTCTTCGGCTTGGTAGATCGTATTTTCAAAGTCACATTAGGCCATAGCAGAATCGTTACCCATGGGATCTTGAGTGGATGTGGATCTGCATTTTGATATGTGAGTGTGTGTAAGAGCATAACTATCTTTGAAAAAATAAAAATGTAGAAAGAGAAGAACAAAGAGCGTAAAATTTGCATGCAAAAACGTCCATGATTTATTGATGACATATTAAAATGAAGTAACAACCCTCACAAATGGACCGTTGTGCCTCGAGTAAGACACAAGGTTTTAAAGTTTAAATTGTTTAATTATTACAAGTCCGACAAAAATTTAAAGACAATTACTGTTGGATAAAAGTAATAGGGACAAATTCTTTGGCTTCCCAGTTATTGAGTCCTCCGCTGATAGTTGGAAAAATCCATTCTTCCAGGTCACAATTGTCATCACTATCTTCCACTGCGTTGACTTCATGGTTGCTGATCCGCAAAGGTGGTCCCCCGACACAAGCACGAAGAATAGCTTTCTGGGCTCCTGAAGTAAAACCCAAACCAAATTTTTCATATTTGTAGGGAATATCCGAGAGTTGGCCCCAAATGGTACACCCACCTTCTTCGATTACTGCCTTGGCATCTTTTAGAGAAGACATCTTCAGTGGAGGTTTGGTAATCTTCTGGACTTTGGAAGCATTATTGGTTGCTGCAACTGTTTGTGGGACTTCCTCGAAATGCTGACATGGAGTTTAGATGAATTCACCATCCATTTCCACATGCCTAAAGGAGTTCAGGTGACTGACCATATATTCCTCCTCTCCATGGACACTGATGATTTTTCCCTTGATTGCGTACTTCAACATCTGATGTAATGTAGAGGTGACGACACCAGCGTCATGAATCCAAGGTCGGCCTAATAAAAAGAAATAGGAAGGGAGAGTATCCATCACGTAGAAAGTTGAATTGAAGGTCTGAGTTCCAACTTTGATGGGGATCTCCACCTCCCCGTGCACCATCCTCTTCGAACCAACGAAGGCCCTTACCACTATATTGCTGGGTTTTAAAGTCAGACCTTCACAGTCTAGTCTATCCAGAGCCTTCTTAGGCAACACATTCAATGATGAACCAGTATCTACCAGGACATGGGCCAAAGTAGTGCCCATGCATTCGATAGAGACATGCAATGCCTCATTGTGTTTCCTCCCTCTAGGTGTCAGATCAACATCAGAAAAGCCCAAACCTTTATCAGCTATCAAACTAGCCACACAATCTCAGAATTGGTCAGCAGAGGTTTCCTGTGGCACATGGGCAGTTTTAAGAAATTTCACCAAAGCCTTCGCATGAGCTTCGGAGCATAATAGTAGAGCTAGCATAGGAATCTTTGAAGGGGCCTGCCCTAGCTGTTCGACTACATTGTAGTCGCTTCTCTTTATAATTTTCAAAATTTCTTCCATATCCTTATTGGAAGCCTCTGGGATAGATACTGAATGCTCCTTCAACCAGACAGGCTCAACCAAAATGTCTTTGCCCCGAGTCTCGGTCAACTCGGTGATAAGGGTGTCAACATGGGTAATCACAGGAACTGTAGTAGTAGTATCAGCAGGAACAAAAGCAGGAATGATTATAGGACCAATAACAGCTTTCAGAGGAGCAATCTCAGGGGATAACACTCTTCCACTTCTGGTTATTTTGCTCGTTCCCATAGTGTTGCCAATGTCGTGGTCAGCCTTCTCAAAAACCGGGTCGTCAACAGCCAGCCATTCTTGCTTGACGCCATGGTAGTAGACATCACCGCCATAGTTCCAAGGAATAGTTTTTTCTGAGGAGTACGGGATTGGCCCTGGCATAGTGATTATCAGTGGAGTAACCTTCGGAACAGATGTAATCCTAACGGGTCTTTTGGTGGAGACCCTGGGAGGACTGGCAAAAAATTGTTATTATTGAAACATCCTTGTAAGAAATGGTTGGAACGGGAGTCTTTTCAAACAAAATCTCTTTGTCATCCATCAGGCGTTGGACACCTACCTTCAATAAATGACAACCAGTCGGTAGAGATAAATAGAGCTGGCAGCCTTGGCCATATCCCGGAAATAAACCGGTCTTCAACAGGTTCCTTTTGACGATTAGGAGGGGAGTAACAAGTTCATCAACAACAGTAACAAACACATCATCTTCAACAACGTTAACACCACGGCCGTGCCTGGGCATAGGAGTGGTGATAACATTTGGGATCTCAGGAGTGTCAAATTTAATTTCCTCTGTCTCGAGAAGGTCTTGCACCTTACTTTTCAAAGCCCAGCAGTCGTTTGTATCATGACCTGGACCTTCTGAATGGTAAGCACAACGAGCATTTGGGTTATAACGGGGAGAGGCAATGTTGGGATTCTTCGAAGCTTCCCTCAAGGTTACCAGATTAGATTTCAACAAATGTGGCAAGACTTGAGACAACTTCATATTTATCTGGGTAAACCGTCTTACCGGCCTTTCCATTCTAGATTGGTTATTCCTTTGTTGAGTAGGTGTAGGCTTAGAGATCATGATAGCCCCTACCACTGGACGACATTCAGTTCCTGATTCTTATGGTCATATGCAACACTGACCTCCTTCTTTCCGGTAAATGGTTTCTTCATCGCGCTCGAGGATGAATCTCTTTGAATTTTGCCACTTTTTATACCTGCTTCTACCCGTTCACCGGTCATGATTAATTCGGTAAACCCAACCGAGGAGCTTCCGATCAGGTGTTTGAAGAATGGACTAGATAGCGTGCCTAAGAACATATCCACCAATTCTCTGTCAGATAGAGGGGGTTGGACCCTTCCCGCAAGATCCCACCACTTTTGAGCATAGGTCTTGAAACCTTCACCTGTACCCATAGACATGCCTTGCAACTGTGTCTGTTGGAGCCAAGTCAGCATTATACTGGTATTGCTTGTAAAAAACGGCTGCCAAATCTTCCCAATTGCGGATATTGGTCCCTTCCAACTAATAGAACCAATCCAACTGCGTCCCTGACAAGCTTTCTTGGAAGAAATGCACCCATAGATTCCTATCCGCAATATGGGGTTGAATTTTTCTGACGTATGATCTCAAATGCAGCTTTGGACAAGAGACACCATCATATTTAGCGAAAATGGGGACCTTGAATTTCTGCGGTATGACAACCCCTGAGACAAGTCCTAGCTCCTCAAAATCCAACTCGGGTACCTTGTGGATCTCCATAGCATTTAGGTGATCTTCCAACTATTTGTATTTGTCGTCAGTTGGAGGATACTACTCTTCAGAGTAGTCAACTTCTTCTTCCTCTTCAGATTCTGGAGGGTCAGTCACTTCCTTGTTTTTCCCTTCTTGATTATCCCCTTCGCCTGAATATGTTGCGAAGTCTAGAGTCCGTCTGGCTGGTCCTTTGAACCTTCTTCCCAGATTCAAAACACCGGTTTATTTCTTCTCTTTCTTCTTCTCTTCTTTGATCAGCAGAGTTTTCAACTCATCTTGTCCTTTTGCCAGAGTCAAGAACAGTTGTTGAAACTGGGCGTTCTGTGCCTGGAGATCTTTTACTGTCTGTCTAATATCCATCTCACTGAAATAAAAAGTAGAAAGATAAGGATACCTGTTGTAAGAAACCTGTTTGTGTTATGATGAAGGAAAATGCATATGCGAATGATTTCAAGGAAATTAGAGATTTAAATATGTTTAGGCAAAAAAGGAAACATGCGTTATATTAATAAATCCAAGTTTGAGTACATCATGCCTCTTTGGGCTTACAATGAAATAAATAAAATACAAAACTCCTAAGAAAAAAAAGTTGAGCGCATCCTCTTTGGGGCGATGTAGGCGTTCAGACTCCACTCTTCATGAAGCTGCTTGGTGAGTTCCAGAACTTTCTTCTTGTTGGCGTAAAATTGGGCTTAGAAAGTGTCTTGCTCTTCCTTAAGCTGTATCCAATCCCTTTGTAAGTCTTCGAGAGAGGTGGGCATGTTAGGATGAAGGACAGTGTATGGGACATCTCCTTCAACAACATGCTCTATGATAACTTGGAGAATGGAGGGGTAAGTCATTACGAGACTCTGAGCGCGAGCCCGTACCCACCTAAGGTAAGGCTCAAGGGGAATGGAATTCTTGTGCCCCAATGTCCTACTGTCCACCTTGCTTACCATCCTCCAGGCTCATATGAACCTCCGATGGTAGTCTTGATTGCCACTTTCATAGTTGAACACTACACCTTGGATGAGCGCGTCACGTGGAGCATCTCTTCGTGCGTACCCAAACTCTCGCAGAGCTAAGCAAGGGTTATAAGTGATGCATCCCCTAATGCCAAGCAGAGGAACATTAGGGAATTCCCCACAACGATCGATGATAGTAATGTCCTCCAAGGATCGAGAACACCAGTAGATATCTGAATTCCTGAGTGACATCAGCCTGTTGGACCACCTCAAACCTTGCTCATTCTTCACAACGGATCAGAGAAGATGCGAAACAAACCATTTAGACAATAGAGGAGTACAACACATGAGGGTTCCTCTTTCTTCATGGTGCAAGCGTGGAGATAATGCAAGATATCTCCCAACAAAGTAGGCACCAGATTGTGAGATAAAAAGATTTTGACAACATTCACATATATAAGTTGGTCAGGATTTGGAAATAGTACCAACCCATAGATAAGAAGAGCCAAAATTTCTTCGAAAGCTTGTAAATCTAGGTTGTTCTAACAGTCTTGAGCTTTTTCCAATAAGAACTTGGCTAAGAACCCTTTGACACCACTTATTGTTTCCCAATTAGCCGTGACATCAGATTGTTGCAAGTGTAAAGCTCGGGCAACCTCTTCAGGGCTTAGGTCTCTTTCAGTACCGTTGAAAGGTAGTTGATCGAGGATAGGAATTCCCAAAAGCTGAGAGAACTCTTCCATAGTTGGTACAAGCTGGTAATCGGGGAAGGTAAAGCAATGGTGCAACGGGTCAAAGAACTGGAAATGCACCTTCATCATGTCTTCATTAAATCTCGAGGTAACCAAGTTGAGAAGTCGCCCATGTCTTTTGGTGAACGGAGAATTCTCAGGGATCCTTGACGCTAAATCCTTGATCTGAAAAGGTACTCGTACAAGGTTGACTTGGATTATGTTCCTGCGAGTGAGCGTCATATCCTACAAAACAGAACAAATATGAATCTCAAAAATCCTTGAAATGGTTAGTCTAAAATGATATGGTATGATGTCATGATGTTACGTACAAGCATATGTACAAGTTAAATCAAACGAACCCTTAGGCTTAGGCTTGCATGGAGTCTCATAGGTAAGTACCCTCTTGAAGTTTAGTTGGCTTAACTTGTCCTGGTTAATAGTAACCGGGTTCTAAGGGATCTCAATATCACTGATTTGTCTTCTCGTGCATTATTTCAGCGCAAGCCTCTTTCATGGCGAGCGAAATATCTTAAAAAGCCAAACCTCAATGAGTGTAGTATCGAGTATCTACCAACTTCAGACTGCACCAAAGCCAGTCATCTCAATACGTCCTAATGGCCAAGTTGGTCAAGTAAAGGTTCTAAAAGTCAGTTAGTGCTTCATGACATCACTCATCGGCCTCGTATTCTCCTTGACTACTCAAGGGCTACCGGTACCCACAAATATGTCACACTAACGTATCTATTGCTTAGACCATGTCGGTATACCCCACACAATTTCAACAACATATTGCTACTTACTTATAAGGCATCCCAAATCCGGGTAGAGGATTTAAGCCCAAACAAAGAACCAAAATGTAAAGCATACAAGTCAAACAAAGAAAGCAAATAAAGGTGATCTAGACCTAAGGTAACCCCACTTTTAAGATTCTCCCCAGTAGAGTCGCCAATTCTGTAACGTGGTGGGAGAATTGACTTGGATGTTTTGTGTTTTATTACAATTGTGCGGATAGCAAGAATCGCCACCAACTTTTCTTTTATCCAAAAGAAAAGGCTGAAAAGAACAGGAAAGACCTTTATAGATGTTTTCTTGAGTTCCGGGGGTAGATTATGAAAAGGGAAGGTATTAACACCCTTTTCATCTGTAGTTATCTACGGGCTCTTAGTTTCTTGCTAGATCACTTTCTTTTGTTTGAAAGTATGCTTGTGATATGTGTTTTGAAATTATTTTAAAAATTTCTTTGGAATGGTTCTCGTTTCTATAAGAACGCGTACAAAGTGTTGTTTCGAAAATAGTTCAAAAATGTGTTTGTGGAATGTGTTTTTGAAAGTGATTTTGAAAAGGTGTCTTCTTTGTAATGGCTCTCGTTTCTATAAGAATGCGTACAAAGTGTTTGTCTTTTGAAAATTTTTCAAGATGAGAGTGTTGGTGTATAAGATGTTTTTTTTTGTTGTGAGCAAGCGAGCAACTAAGAGTGAATCTACCTACTCAAAAGGTCTTAAATGTTCTTTTCCTCCTCCTTTAGATGTTACTATCTTACCATCGTTTTGGTAATAAGCCCCATCGTTGGATATGGAGGGACAGGCGCGGGTTAATCGTACAGTCATAAAAGGCAATTTGTGAATGCTTTAGAAATTTTTTGTAAGGGACTATATCGTTTTACCGAAGGCAACATCGAGGGATATCGAGAGACTACGATCTTTTTTATCGAAGGGTCTTTGCTAAAGCGTCCCATATTCGAGGGACATGACTGTGTATCCGAGGCAACAAGCGAGGTTACCCTAGAGGTGCACGTGTGCAAAGTGTGTTCGATTCAAGTTAATTTGTCTTTGATTAGGGTATCTAGCGGTTGTTTTTATCTTGCCATATACACCCTATCTTACTAGAAATTATATGAAAAGCGGTAAACTTGTGGAAATTAAAATCCTACACTATTACACCATTAGGGGGATGGGGATACATTTTGCAAATGGGGATTAAATAAGTGTCTAATTATTACAACCATATCGAATAAGTCGGCAGTAATGGAGTATATATGTATATAATACAGAAACAATGTAAAAAGAGAGAAAAACAACATTTTAAACTATTATGTGTCGACACATGCTGTTATGCATCGACACATAACTTTCCTTGCCCCTGCCAAACCAAATCAACTCAGTATGAGTCGACGCATAATGGGATGTATCGACTCATTTCCTGCTTGTGTCGACACATATGGGTTTTGTGTCGACTCATGCACTTTCCATCTTTCTGTTTTAGGCTCTGGATAGCAGTATGAGTCTATGCATACGACCATGTCTGATACGGTGGGAGAACTTACTTGAGGTTTTGCGTTTATGTTCGCAAATGTTTCAGTTTAGCAAGAGTCGCCACCAACTTTTTATTTTATCCAAAGGAAAGGTCAAAAAGCATAGGAAAGACCTTTGAGATGTTTTCTTGGGTTCGAGGGGTAGATTATGAAAAGGGAAGGTGCAAGCACCCTTTTCATCCATGGTTTTCCATGGGCTCTTAGTTACTTGTTTAGATCACTTGCTTTTGCTTTTCAATTGTTTGAAATGGTGCTTTGTGTGTGGTTTTTGAAAATGCTTTGAAAATAGGCCATCGTTGTGGCAACCTTTGTAATGATTCTTGTTTGAATATATACAAAGGTGTTTGTCTTTTGAAAAGATATTTCAATGTTTGAAAGTTTGTTTTGGGAAATGTTTTGAAATTATGTTGTGACGTGTGTTTGAAAATAGTAAGGATGTTTTGCGAGTTTTGATCAAGTAACTAAGAGTTGTCTACCCTATTTTACCCAAAGATCTTTCCTACACATTTTTAACCCTTTTGACAGTGTTATTTTACCATTGCAATTGGTAAACAACCTTGTATTAGGATGTTAAACAGGACAGGCGTGGGTCATCGTATTGACCATGATAGCAATTGTGCTAAGTATCTTTAGCAATTTTTTGAGGGACTAGATCATTTTGTTTAGGCAACCAAGATAGCGTCATCGAGGGACTATGATCTTTTGTTTTGTTTTTGTTTTGCCAAGATACTCAACATGCATAACATGGCCATTTTTAAAGGCAACAAGTGGATGAAACCCTAGGGGTGCAAGTGTGCAGTGTGTTATCATTTTCATGCATTTTGTCTTTGTATTAGTCAAGCTATTTGTTTGATTTTGGATTTTCACATACAAACCCTAATCTCTAACCATGGCATAATTGAAAGCATAAATGCGTAAAATAATCTACACTATTACAACATTTGATATGGGGAGAGGGATACAATTTTTGAATGGGGGATATTTGCAAGAAAATAAAACCCAAATATTTACTATTACATCTGAATTGAATAATTGGTACAAATAATAAATGAACAATATTTAAATAAATAAATAAAACAAATATGCAAAATATTATGAATGTGCAAAAAATGTTTATGTTTATTTTTTATGTATGTAAAAAATATTTAGTGTATATATAAAAAGAAATAAGAGATTATATTTTTTCATTAAGGGTAAAACCCTAATTTTATTTTAAGAAAGTAAATATATTAACTATATTATTTGTGTACAATAAAATAAAATAAAATATATACAAAATAAAAATATATTTAGAAAAATATTATTCAAGTATAAATGATAAAAAATAAAGGTATAATATTTTTATATTTTATTTCCAAGTTTTTATTAAATAAAATAAAAGTATATACTAATTAGTTATTATTTTCATGTTAGAAAAATAAAATAAAATATAAAATAAATGTGAAAATTTATAAAAATATTTTTTGGTATTTTTTATGTTTTAGAAAATGTAAAATAAAATCAGAAATAAAAAATAAATACAAAAATATAAAAACATAAAGAAATGGGCCAGGGGGTGCAATCAGTAATGAGGGGGTGTCAAAAACAAAGCCAGAAGCAAGCCCAGCCCACTGACTTCATCTTCAACCTTTGTCACAAAACGCGCGCGCCTGATTCAAACATGGAGAACCTGCATACGTGCTCTAATGCAAAAACACATAACATCAAAGTTGTAGCATTTTTCAAGACGAATCCAACCATGTAAAGAACTCATTCTAACTCTCAAAGACCAGAGAGAATTTCTCTGGCCCTAAATCCTAACCTAATTTTTTCAGGAAGTTCATGGATCAAATCCTCTTAACACGCTTAACTTAAATGAAAACTGAGCATATGTACAGCTTCATGGCTATGAATACTACATTTTTTATTCACAAACCTAAGCCTAATGATTCCTAAATAGAGAGATAGGAAGTTGATAAAAACATGTTTCAGTTGACTTCGTGTATGGCAATGTGGAGCTTTTCAGTGAGGCCTGAGATGTTTGGGAGCTTGCTTGAACTTCCCCTGACCTTCTCCAATGCTTAGCTTGCCTTGAATGTGCTTGAACAAGCCTGTAGAACTCATCCTGCACAAGCTGAAATCAAAAATGGTAAACCTTGTAAAAGGCTTGCCAAAGTTGGTTTTCACAGATATGCAAGTTGTAGTGTATTTGATATGTTTCTTGTATTTTAAGCAAAAATGAGCAATGATGTAAGACAAGCCTGTACAGGCTATCTATCATCCTTCCCCTTGTGATCTTGGACCCTCAAGTTGGTGGATATTGTGTGCTGTACCAGATCTTGTTCAAGGCTCAAGAGATGTGGTTTGACATAAAGCACATTTGACAAAAATGGCAATGTTAACTTTTACTATTTTTGGATTAATCTAATGTACAATCCTCTAATGACCAAAACAAAGCCTTATACCAATGGATTTGAATTTAATTATTGAGTATGGAAGGTTTTTGAGATCTGTAATCAAGTACAAACAAGGTTGGTTAGAGTTTGCAACTTGTATCCATATGAACATGCCATAGATCAAAAGTGAGTTTTTGCCAACTTCAAGCTTTCGATTCTCCCTAACCACAAATGATTTTGGAGAGTTCTTAGACTTTTTGGAAATCTTGTAACATGCTCTACATAAGAAATTTGAAAGGCATTTTGAGATTACAAGTGGAACTAGATGAAAAATTATCAAGAAGATAGGTCAAAATCATGCCTAAACTAGGGCAAAATTTCACTAAGTTAAAAGTTTCATGGACCCTTGTTCCAAAAATCATAACTTGAGATCCAAGCTTCTTTTGGGAAAACTTTGTGAATCAAAGTTGTAGACTTTGTGGATGAATACAACTTTCATGTTGGAAGTTTTGTTTGAATCCAATTTCATAATGGTGAAAATGTTGGGCAAAGTTGGGAAAAATTAAGGAAATTTCATAACTTAGAAAAATTCTAAGTTACGAAATTTTTCAATCTTAAACCCTAATTTGCAAAATTGGGTTTCTTGATGAACAAGTTTCATGTTTTGACATATCTTGATGAAAAATGACCCTTGGCATTTGATTTTCACCAAAAAGTCAAAGTTTGACTTTTTAGTATACAGTCAAATTTTGATCAGTTGACTGAAAAAATTCATCTGCCAATCCAATGCAATTGAGATCTTTTGAACCTTGTGAATAGATCAAGATGATTCCATTGAGTCCTTGAATCCATGCTTGAACCCAATTTACCATTGGATAGGTCAAAAGTCAGAAATTGCCCTTCTACAGTCAAAACCCTAAAAATGACTATTTTGCCCCTTTTGGTGATCTGATCAAATTTCTTGAGGAGTTTTGGTACAAACTTGATCAAATGGTTCATATGAGATTATAATGTTGATATGGATCAAAATTTATGAGGTTTGACTGTAAATTGGCCACAATTGACTTTTTCCCCAATATAGCTGATTTCTAGGTCAACTTTCCAATTGATTGGGCAAAAATTTGATTCAAGGCTTGAAACTTGGTATGGATAATCTTATAAGTCCAACATGAAGTATGAAAGTCACTTTGATCATTGAAAGTCCAGAAATCCCTGTGCAAACTCCAACCCTAATTTAGATCAAAAGTGCAAGGAGATGTCTTGAGCAGAGCAAACCCTAACTTGGTCTTGAGTTCAAAGAGTCTTGTGAGGAGAAATCTTGATAAAATCAGAGGGAAAATTTTGGGGTACAACAGCTGCCCCTGTTCAATCTTCTTGAACCTTAAGAGTTAGATTGGCGAGTTTGCCTTTCGTGACTCGAAGGTAAAAGAGGATTGGACACTAGAGTGCCCGTAAATTTGCGCTCATCAGAGTATAATTGAGGAAATGGGCTTAAAGATGCCATGTGGAAGATGTGACAGAATCTTGTCGGAGATGGGCTTAAAGATGCCATCCAAGAATGTTTATTGGATTGTATGTTATAAGTCGAAAGGATGAGTATCAGAAAGGTATCCATGTTTGGAACGTCTCTGAGCTCGGGGTCTGAATAAGCAATAGATTAGCATCCGTGTCTGGAAGCATCCGTAAATTGTTTTCATGAGCTGAATCTGAACAAGCGATAGATTAACATCCGTGTTTGGAAGCATCCGTAAACTGTTTTTCCTGATCCTTGAAGTTTGTAGCTTGTTAATCTTATCCTGTGAAGGGTAAAATATTAGCCGAAACACAAAGTTATGTTGCATGAAATGTATAATGCAATATATGTGTTTTATCAATTTTCATGATATATGAATGTAATGTATGCACATGTAAGCTGATGAGCTGTCTTGCTGAGGAAAATAAATCCTTGACTGCTGTCGGGGAAAATGAATCTTGGACCACTGTTGGAGATTCAAGATTTTTGACAACCTTTGTGGGGAGAAGCTATACTGTTGGGGAGATCAGGAGTTTGGGTTGTATGCCAATCTACTGGGGACTTAAAGAATGAGGATCTCCGTCCTGTCGGGGTATCAGGGGAAAACTGAATGGTTTCCGCTGGGGATTAGTAGATCAAAGTTTCATCTTTGTTGGGGATCTTAATGACGTGCTGATTTGATCGTGGCGACTTCACTGGGGAAGAATAACTCTCTGGGCAATTATCTGGTTTTAAGGTGACTCTTCAGGGATAATGGAGGAAACTGGATGGTCTCCACTGGTGTTCAAAGGCTGATGTTTTGGCTCCGCTTGGGGAAGAAAGTTTCATCCTCACTAAGGGTTTGCAGTTCAAAGTTTTCTGGCTCCACTGGGGGTTGGGAGTTTTTGGGAACTTAGTTCTGATGGGTATTTTAAAACTTAACTCCACTGGGGACATGTATCTCAAGGCTTTAGCTGTGTTGAGGATCTGGATGATGTACTATAGGGGATTTCTACTGGAATAGCCTAAAGACGTTTTCCTATATTTTCAACCTATCAATAATTATTCTTTCTCATTTCGTTTTATTTGTAAGCAGTGATTATATTCAAATGCATATGCTCATTTAATAAATTATTGGACATTTTTCAAATAAAACACAAGTGTAAAAAGAAAGAAAAGGCAAACAAATTTATGCACTTTGAAGTAGCTTTATATTAACTTTGTGTAAGTATTTTGTACAAAGGAGACAGACATCCTAGTAAGAGAATGTTATTGTAAAAAATGAGAAATTTTTTAAAGAAAGATGGCTATGTGTAACAATTCCATGGGGTTCCCATTCTGCTATATCCTTCGTAACTCTGAGTATCTTGTCCATTCGTTGCCTTGTTCGACGATGATTAGGTTGATCAGAAGCCCAGAGCTTGTCTGTGGAGAGATTGTCCTTAAAGTGATCCGACGAGACATAGTCATACGCTTTAGTTCCCTAACTTTTGTCTAGACCGCCCTTTCAGGTTTTCGATCCACTGGGAAACCCTTTTTTACCCAAGTCTCCCTTTTGGGTTTTCAACTTGCCGGGTGTACAATTTTTTTGTGTTTTATCCCTAATTTTTGCCTGAACCGCCCTTTCGGGTTTTCGATTCACTGGGATGCCCATTTTTGCCCAAGTCGCCCTTTCGGGTTTTCAACTTGTCGGGTCATTTATGCGTAGTATCTTTTGACTATGTCTGCGTTTGTAGGGTGCGGTAGGTCATCACCGTCAATGGTGGTCAGGATCATTGCCCCACCATAAAAGATGTTTTTGATCACAAATGGTCCTTCTTAAGTAGGGCTCCATTTTCCCCTGGGATCACTTTGCGGCAAGATGATTCGCTTGATTACAAGGTCCCCGACTTGATATATTTGTCTCTTGACTTTCTTGTTGAAGGCCTTGATCATACGTTTTTGATACGCCTGACCATGGCAAACAAAAGTAAGTCGCTTCTCGTCAATCAAGTTAACTTGATCAAGCCGGGTCTGAATCTAATCGTCTTAACTCAAACCAGCATCCTTCATGATCCTCAAGGAAGGGATCTGAACTTCCATAGGTAAAACAGCTTCCATGCCATACACCAAAGAAAAAGGGGGTTGCCCTAGTTGAAGTGCGTGTCGTGGTACGGTATCCGTGCAGAGCAAACGGTAACATCTCATTCCAGTCCTTGTAGGTGATTGTCATCTTTTGAATGATCTTCTTGATATTTTTGTTCGCAGCTTCAACAACACCGTTCATCTTTGGCCGATAGGGATATGAATTGTGATGTTGAATCTTGAACTGCTCGCACAGAGCGGTGATCATAGTGTTGTTCAGGTTTGTACCGTTGTCTGTGATGATACAGTCAGGGATACCGTACTGTCAAATGAGGTTCTGCTTGATGAAGCGGGCAACCACATTTTTTGTAACGGAGGCGAAGGAAGCTGCTTCGACCCATTTGGTAAAGTAATCAATAGCCACCAGGATGAAGCGATGTCCATTGGATGTTTTTGGCTTGATCTCCCTAATCATATCGATATCCCATATTGCGAATGGCCAAGGAGCTGTTAGAACATTGAGAGGAATTGGAGGAATATGTACCTTGTCAGCATAGATTTGGCATTTGTGACATGTACGGGAATATTGATGACAGTCAGCTTCCATGGTAGACCAGTAGTAGCCTGCCCTTAGAATCTTCTTAGACATCGTATGTCCGCTCAAGTGGGTGTCAAATGTGCCACTATGCAGTTCAGTCATGATCTGCTCAGCTTCAACCTTGTTCACACAACAAAGCAGAACACAATCATGGTTGCGCTTGTATAGGATACCATTGCTCAGGAAGAACTTGGCAGCAAATCTCCTTAAGAACTTTTTGTCGTTGACTGAAGCTCCTTCAGGGTATTCTCGAGTCTTGAGATACCTTTGGATTTCGTGAAACCAAGGTTGTTCCACTACTTCTTCGGTATTAATCTCATGACAATGTGAATGTTCGTCCATTCGCTCGACGGTGATTTGGGGAGCCTCATTATCCCAGTTAAGTTTAAACATGGAAGACATTGTAGCTAGAGCATCCGCTAGCTGATTTTCTTCTCGCGGGAAGTGCTCGAAGGTAATCTGCTCGAAATGAGGCAACAATGTCAGGACATGTTCTTTGTAAGGGGTGAGTTTTGGATGTTTAGTGACCCACTCTCCTTTGATTTGACTGATAACCAAAGCTGAGTCCCCAAACACAACCAAATATTTGATTCCCAAGTCAATAGCAGCCTTGAGACCAAAGATACAAGCTTCATACTCGGCCATGTTGTTGGTGCAGCTGAAGCAGAGTCTAGCAGTGAAAGGTGTATGGCAACCTTCTGGAGAGATAAGTATCGCGCCAATACGGTTGCCAAGGGGATTTGAAGCACCATCAAAGTACAGGGTCCATCGGGATCCTTGTTCAGGTCCGTCATATGGTCTGTTACCTTCAATGTTGTCCAATGTCATAATGTCTTCATCAGGGAAGTCAAACCTCATAGATTGGTAATCTTCGACGGCTTGATGAACTAGATGGTCAGGTAGTACACTCCCATTTATAGCTTTTTGGGTTGTGTACTGGATATCATACTCAGTCAGGATCATCTGCCATCTAGCGATTCTTCCGGATAAAGCAGGCTTCTCGAAGATGTACTTGATCGGATCCATTTTAGAAATCAGCAGAGTGGTATGTGTCAACATATACTGCCTTATCCGGCGAGCAGCCCATACCAAAGCACAGCAAGTTTTCTCGATCAGTGAGTAGCGAGTCTCACAGTCAGTAAACTTTTTGCTAAGGTAATAAATGGCATGCTCTTTTCGGCCAGACTCGTCATGTTGGCCCAGTACACACCCCATTGAATTATCCAAAACAGTCAGATACATGATTAATGGCCTTCCTTCGACGGGTGGCATCAAGATAGGAGGTTCCAGCAAATACTCCTTGATCTTATCGAAAGCAACTTGACAGTCATCATTCCATTCAACCACCTGATCTTTCTTCAACAACTTGAAGATTGGTTCACAAGTAGATGTTAGGTGAGAGATGAACCTTTCAATGTAGTTTAAGAGTCCCAAAAACCTCTGGCCTCCTTCTTAGTGCGAGGGGCATGCATTTCTTGTATAGCTTTGACTTTGTCAGGATCAACCTCGATGCCTTTGTTATTGACGATAAATCCCAAAAGTTTATCGGACCTGACTCCGAAAGTGCACTTGCTAGGGTTCAGTCTGAGCTTGTATTCCTTTAACCTGACAAACAGCTTTTGCAGATGGTCGAGGTGTTCTTATTCTGTTTGTGAACGGACTATCATGTCGTCTACGTAGACTTCAATCTCATGATGTATCATGTCATGAAACAAAGCTACCATGGCTCGCTGATAGGTTGCCCCAGAATTCTTCAGTTCGAATGGCATCACTTTATAGCAGAAGGTACCCCACTGCGTAACAAAAGTAGTCTTTTTCATGTCTTCGGGGGCCATTTTGATCTGATTGTATCCCGAAAATCCATCCATGAAAGAAAATACCTTATGTTGAGCCGTATTGTCGACCAAAATGTCAATGTGCGGTAGTGGAAAGTCATCTTTAGGGCTAGCCCTGTTTAGGTCTCTGTATTCCACACACATTCTGACCTTGTCGTCCTTCTTAGGTACGGGCACAATGTTAGCAACCCATTATGGATAGGAAGTAACAGAAAGAAAGCCAGCATTGAACTGCTTCATCACTTCAGCTTTGATCTTTTCAGACATGTCGGGCCTCATTCGGCGGACTTTTTGTTTAATTGGTGGACATTCTTCTCTAGTAGGGAGACGGTGAACCACAATATCTGTGTCGACTCCCGGCATGTCTTCGTAGGACCAGGCGAAGATCTCAACATATTCATTCAACAGTTGAACTAAATGTTCCTTGACATTTGGCTTTAGGTTGGCACCCACTTTAACCTCTTTTATGTCTTTCTTTGTTCCCAAATTGATAGTCTCTAACAACTCTTCATGGGGCAGAATAGCCCTTTCTTCCTGTTGCAAAAGTCTAGCCAACTCTCCAGGCACTTCACAGTCTTAATCACCTTCATATTCGGCATGATTGACCAGATCTTCAGAGTCACTGAAGGCCATAGCAGAATTGTTACCCATGGAATCCGGGGTGGATGGGTACCTGCATTTTGTGAGTGTGGGTGTGTGTAAGGGATAGCCACCTTTAAACAAATAAAAATGTAAAAAGAAAGAAAATGTACACAAAAGTTTATATATGAAAACGTCCATGATTCATTAAAAATGGCATATGAAAATGAAGAATCAAAACCCTTACAAATGGACCTATATGCCCCGGGTAAGGCATAAGGAGAAAAGAGTGTACGAATTGTTTAATAATTATTACAAACCAAACATGAAATGTTCAAAAGATAAATTACTGATTGATGAAAGTAATGGGAACGAAGTCTTTCGCCTCCCACTTGTTCATTCCTCCTTCAATGGTCGGGAAAATCCAATCTTCAAAATTTCTCTCATCTTCAACATTTTCCAAAGCATGAACTCCGTGATGAGTGATCTTTAATGGTGGTCCTCCAGCCCGGGAGCGATGCAGAGATTTCTGACTAGCAGCAGTGAAATCCAAACCGAACTTATTTGTCTTGTAAGGAAAATCTGGAAGACCCCATATTGTGCTTCCTCCTTCCTTGACTACAGCCTCTGCATCTTTAAGGGATGACATCCGGGACACAGGTTTGGTAATGATGGGCACATCAGTCATTGCCTTGGCTACTGCAACTTCAGGAGAAACCTCTTCGAAGTGTTGGAAAGGTGTTTCTATGAATTCACCATCTAACTCCACGTAGCGGAAAGAGTTAAGGTGTCTTATCATATATTCCTCCTCACCATGAACTGTTATGATCTTACCCTGGACTGGGTATTTGAGCATCTGGTGTAGAGAAGAAGTGACTGCCCCAGCGTTGTGGATCCATGGTCTTCCCAATAAACATGAATATGAAGGACGAATGTCCATCACATAAAATGTAGAGTTGAAAATTTATGTTCCTACCTTAATTGGGATGTCCACTTCTCCGTGAAACATCCGCTTAGAACCGTCGAAGGCTCTAACAATGATATTACTGGGCTTTAAGGTCAAACCTTCACAATCTAGTCTGTCCAATGCTTTATTTGGTAGGACATTTAAAGATGAACCGATATCGACCAGAACATGAGCAAGTATGATCCCTCTGCACTCTACCGAGACATGCAACATATCATTATGCTTTCTTCCCTTAGATGTTAGATCGACATCAGAAAAGCTAAGACCATTATCGGCTGTAAGGCTAGCCACACACTCTTGAAACTGATCCGCAGAAGTTTCTTGAGGCACGTGCGCCGTCTTCAGGAATTTGATCAAGGCTTTGGCATGAGCCTCGGAGAAAAGTAATAGAGCCAGCATAGAGATTTTTGAAGGGGTTTGCCCCAGCTGCTCTACGACATCATAGTCGCTTTTCTTAATTATCTTTAAAATCTTCTCCATTTCCTTTTGGGTGGTCTCGGGGATGACCAAAGTCTGAGCCCTCGTCTTGACGGGCGCTTCTTGGATCCCCTTACCTTTATCAGCAGTAACAGCAGAGGGTACAACTTCGGGAGTAACAATTTCTTCAATCACTGGACTTCGCACAAATATCTTGACAGGCATAGGAGCACTTGAGGGTCCGAAGATTTCCCTTGGAGGAGCAATCTCCGAAGAGAAGATTCTTCCGCTACGAGTGATCTTACTTGTCCCCACAATATTTCCTATGTCAAGAGTTTCTTCATCGGAGCTTTCTTCAACTGATTCGATCTGCTTAACATCGTGGTAGAAGATCTCTCCTCCATAATTCCACAGTATCGTCTTGTTGGACTTACATGGGATAGGCCCCAGCATAGTAATCTTCAGTGGTACAAACTTTGGATTGGGTGTAATCTTAACAGGTCTTTTGCAGACCTTGGAAAGATTGACGGAAATGGTGATTATAGCAACATCATTGATTGGAGTAACAGGAGTAACATGAGTAATAGTAGCAACAAGAGTTTTCTGAAAGAGGATCTCTTGATTATCCATCAGGCGTTGGATGCCTGACTTCAATAGCGGACAATCGGATGGTAGAGTCGAACAAAAGTAACAATCTTTTTCACAGCCTGGGAAGACCCCGGCTTTCAACAGATTTATCTTGATCATTGGCAAAGGGGTCATTAAGTCATCAACAGCAGCAACATACAAATCCTCTTCAATAGCATAGACATTGTGACCATGCTTGGGCATTGGGGCAAAAATCACATTCGGCTTTTCGGGCGCATCGAATTCTACCTCCTTGGCATCTATTAAATCTTGGATCTTGTTTTTGAGGGCCCAACAGTTGTTGGTGTCGTGCCCTATGCTATCTGAATGATAAGCACATTTTGCATTGGGATGGTAATGCAGGGAAGTGGTATTTGTATTCTTCGATGCCTCTCTCAAATTAGCAAGGTTTAATTTCAGGAGATGGGGGAGGACCTGAGCGGGTGTCATGTTTATCTGGGTATATTGTCGTTGTGGCATTTCTACCCTTTGCTGATAGGTTCTGGGTTGATCATTCCTTGGTTGAATATTTCTAGGATGATCCGATGCGGACTTCTGAATTAATACGGCCCCCACTATTGTCCGGCATTCCTCTCTTCCCTGTCCTCTCTGAGAGTATATAGCTGAGACTTCTTTCTTAGCTGGAAAAGTTTTCTTTACGGCAGCGGAAGCAGAGGTGTCCTTCTGAATTTTACTGCTCTTGATGCCAACTTCAACTCGTTCACCAGTCAGAATTAACTCAGTGAACCCTGCCGATGAACTCCCTATCAGGTGATTAAAGAATGGACCAGACAGCGTCCCCAAAAACATATCAACAAGTTCTCTTTCAGACAATGGTGGCTGCACCCTTCCAGCCAAGTCCCTCCACTTCTGGGCATACTCCTTAAAGCCTTCATTAGAGACCATACCCATACTCTGTAATTGAGTATGAGTAGGCGCTAAATATGCGTTATATTGGTATTGTCGGTAGAAAGCAGCAGCCAGATCCTCCCAGTTATGAACATCAGATCTCTCCAGTTGATAGAACCAGTCCAATTGCGTACCTGACAAACTATCTTGAAAAAAGTGGACCCACAGATCCTTATCAGAAGAGTGAGGTTGGATCTTTCTGACGTAAGACCGCAGATGCATCTTCGAACAAGACAACCCATCGTATTTAGCAAATGTAGGCACTTTGAATTTAGGGGGAATGACAATTCCAACAACCAACCCTAGTTCTTCGAAATCCAACCCAAGTACTCTTTGTACCTCCATGGCTGCCAGCCGATCTTCCAAATTCTTATACTTATCGTCCGCAGGAAGGTACTGCTGCTCAGAGTAATCTTCGTCCTCTTTTTCTTCTTCCTCTTCAGCCTCAGACTCGGAAGGTACTGCAGCTCCTTTTCCTTTGCCAGCCCCTTCATCAGACGTCGAGGTGAAATCCGGGACCCTCCTAGCTTGGTTCTCAAATATTCTTCCCATAGTGGCCACACCAGCCCTTTTCTTTTTCTTCTTTTCTTTTTCCTTTTCCTTCTCTAACAGTGCTTTAAGGTCCTCCTGACCCTTTGCCAAGGTCATGAGGAGTTGTTGGAACTGCGAATTCTGTGCTTGTAGATCTTTGACCGTCTGCTCTATATCCATGTTGCTGAAATAAACAGCAGAAAGATAAGGAAACCTGGTGTGAAGGCCTGTTTATGCATATGATGAATGATATGTATTCATGTAATACATTCAAGGATTCAAAAATTCAAAGTTGTTGCAAACAAAAAGAACACACGTCATATTAATAAGAAGAAATTTGTTAGTACATAAATGCCCCATGGGCAAAATATTACAAAGTTCTTAATGTAAAAAGACGTTGCGCATCCTCTTTGGTGCGATGTAAGTGTTGAGATTCTGCTCTTCATGGAGTTGACGGGTAAGTTCCAAAACCTTCTTCTAACTGGCGTAGAAGTTGGCTTCAAAAGTGTTCCATTCTTCCTTGAGCTGTATCTAACTCTTTTGCAAATCTTCCAATGATGTTGGCATGTCTGGATGTAGGAGGGTGTATGGAACCTCTCCTGCCATAACAGGCTCTTTGATCACAAGGAGAATGTAGGGGTAACACATCATAAGACTCTGGGCGCGGGTTCGTACCCACTTGAGGTGAGGCTAAAGGGGGATGGAATTCTTGTGTCCCAGTGTCTTACTGTCCACTTTGTTGGGCATCCTCCAAGCTCGGATAAACCTTTGTCGAAGTCCTTGAGCGTCGTTGTCGAAGTCAAAAACCAAGTATGGAATCAGCATATCATGAGGGTCATCCCTTCGGGCATATCCAAACTGTCTCAGAGCTAAACAGAGGTTGTAGGTAATGCCTCCCCTAATGCCAAGTAATGGGACATTAGGGAATTCCCCACAACGATCAATGATGATGACATTTTCTCTGGACCGAGAGTACCAATGAACATCAGAATGTGTAAGGGTCATCAATCGTTGTGACCACCTCAAGCCTTGCTCATTCTTCAAGACTGACTGGGGAAGGAGAGAAATAAACCACCTTGCTAGAAGAGGAGTACAACACATGAGAACACCTCTTTTCCTCATTGTTCTTGTGTGAAATGAGTGTAGGATGTCCCCAAGCAATGTAGGCACAGAATTCCGAGATATGAAAATTTTGACAGCATTCACATCTATAAGTTGATCAGGGTTTGGGAACAAGACCAACCCATAGATGAGAAGTGCTACAATCTCCTCAAAAGCTTGCAGATCTAAAGAATTCTAGCAGTCTTGTGCCTTCTCAAACAGAAACGTTTCCAAGAAACCCTTGACACCACTTCTGGTTTCTCAATGTCCTTTGATATCAGATGGTTGCAAGTGTAGGGCTTGAGCAGCATCTTCAGGTTTTGGTTCTCTTTCCGTATCGTTGTAGGGTAGTTGATGGAGAATAGGAATCCTCAGGAGTTGAGAAAATTACTCCAAAGTAGGTACTAATTGGTAATCAGGAAATGTAAAGCAATGGTGTAGGGGGTCAAAGAACTGGAAGAAAACTTTCACCATGTCTTCTTCAATGTTGGAGTTGACCAAGTTAACAAGTCTACCATGTCTTTCACTGAAGGGAGAATTCTCTGGAGTCTTGGAAGTAAGCTCCTTGAGTAGAGGAGGGATTCTCACAAGGTTGACCTGAATAGTTTTTCTGTGGAGTGATTCCATGACCTACAAAACAGGAACAAAGATGAAGATCCAAACCCTTGAAATGGTTAGCGGATGCATATGATGCTTTATGATGTTCATGATGTATGCACAAGTATACGTACAAGCAAATCACATAAGTTCCTAGTTTCAGGCTTGCATGGGGTTTCATAGGTAAGTACCCTCTTGAAGCTAGTTGGCTCAACCTTTCCTATCAATAGTAACCGGGTTCTAAGGAGCTTAATATCATTGGATTATTTTCTGTGTTCATTGTTTCCGTTTAGCCATTTTACTGGCGAACGAAATATTCCAAGAAAACAACCCTCAATGAGTGTAGTATCGAGTATCTACCAACTTCAGACTGCACCAAAGTCGGTCATCTCACTACCCCTAAAAAGGCCAAGATGGTCAAGTAAGGTTCTAAGAGTTCATTAGTGCTTCATGACATCACTCAGCGGCCCCGTATTCTCTTTGATTGACTCAAAGGCTACCGGTACCCACAAATATGTCGCACTAATATAGTTATTGTTTCAACCATGTCAGTATACCCCGCACAGTTTCCACAACGTATTGCTATTTACCTATGAATGTTTCCCAAAAATTTGGGTGGAGGATTCAAAAACCCAAACAAGAGAACCAAATGTAAAACAATCAAAGAAAACAAGATAAGCATGTAAAGGTGATCTAAACCCTAATGTTACTCCACTTTTCAAATAGTCCCCAGCAGAGTCTCCAGTTCTGTGATATGGTGGGAGAACTGACTTGAGGTTTTGCGTTTGTGTTCGCAAATGTTTCGGTTTAGCAAGAGTCACCACCGACTTTTTATTTTATCCAAAGGAAAGGTCAAAAAGCACAGGAAAGACCTTTGAGATGTTTTCTTGGGTTCGGGGGGTAGATTATGAAAAGGAAAGGTGAAAGCAACCTTTTCATCCATGGTTTTCCATGGGCTCTTAGTTACTTGTTTAGATCACTTGCTTTTGCTTTTCAATTGTTTGAAATGGTGCTTTGTGTGTGGTTTTTTAAAATGCTTTGAAAAAAGGCCATCGTTGTGGCAACCTTTGTAATGATTCTTGTTTGAATATATACAAATGTGTTTGTCTTTTGAAAAGATATTTCAATGTTTGAAAGTTTCTTTTGGGAAATGTTTTGAAATTGTGTTGTGAGGTGTGTTTGAAAATAGTAAGGATGTTTTGCAAGTTTTGATCAAGTAACTAAGAGTTGCTACCCTATTTTACTCAAAGATCTTTTCTACACATTTTTAACCCTTTTGACAATGTTGTTTTACCATTGCATTTGGTAAACAACCTTGTATTAGGATGTTAAACAGGACAGGCGCGGGTCATCTTATTGACCATGATAGCAATTGTGCTAAGTATCTTTAGCAATTTTTTGAGGGACTAGATCATTTTGTTTAGGCAACCAAGATAGTGTCATCGAGGGACTATGATCTTTTGTTTTGTTTTTGTTTTTCCAAGATACTCAACATGCATAACATGGCCATTTTTAAAGGCAACAAGTGGATGAAACCCTAGGGGTGCAAGTGTGCATTGTGTTATCATTTTCATGCATTTTGTCTTTGTATTAGTCAAGCTATTTGTTTGATTTTGGATTTTTACATACAAACCCTAATCTTTAACCATGGCTTAATTGAAAGCATAAATGCATAAAATAATCTACACTATTACAACATTTGATATGGGGAGAGGGATACAATTTATGAATGGGGGATATTTGCAAGAAAATAAAACCCTAATATTTACTATTACATCCGAATTGAATAATTGGTACAAATAATAAATGAACAATATTTAAATAAATAAATAAAACAAATATGCAAAATATTATGAATGTGCAAAAAATGTTTATGTTTATTTTTTATGTATGTAAAAAATATTTAGTGTATATATAAAAAGAAATAAAAGATTATATTTTTTCATTAAGGGTAAAACCCTAATTTTCTTTTAAGAAAGTAAATATATTAACTATATTATTTGTGTACAATAAAATAATATAAAATATATACAAAATAAAAATATATTTAGAAAAATATTATTCAAGTATGAATGATAAAAAATAAAGGTATAATATTTTTATATCTTATTTTCAAGTTTTTATTAAATAAAATAAAAGTATATACTAATTAGTTATTACTTTCATGTTAGAAAAATAAAATAAAATATAAAATAAATGTGAAAATTTATAAAAATATTTTTTGGTATTTTTTATGTTTTAGAAAATGTAAAATAAAATCAGAAATAAAAAATAAATACAAAAATATAAAAACATAAAGAAATGGGCCAGGGGGTGCAATCAGTAATGAGGGGGTGTCAAAAACAAATCCAGAAGCAAGCCCAGCCCACTGACTTCATCTTTAACCTTTGTCATAAAACGCGCGCGCCTGATTCAAACATTGAGAACCTGCATACGTGCTCTAATGCAAAAACACATAACATCAAAGTTGTAGCATTTTTCAAGACGAATCCAACCATGTAAAGAACTCATTCTAACTCTCAAAGACCAGAGAGAATTTCTATGGCCCTAAATCCTAACCTAATTTTTTCAGGAAGTTCATGGATCAAATTCTCTTAACACGCTTAACTTAAATGAAAACTGAGTATATGTACAACTTCATGGCTATGAATACTACATTTTTTATTCACAAACCTAAGCCTAATGATTCCTAAATAGAGAGATAGGAAGTTGATAAAAACTTGTTTCAGTTGACTTCGTGTATGGCAATGTGGAGCTTTTTAGTGAGGCCTGAGATGTTTGGGAGCTTGCTTGAACTTCCCTTGACCTTCTCCAATGCCTAGCTTGCCTTGAATGTGCTTGAACAAGCTTGTAGAACTCAACCTGCACAAGCTGAAATCAAAAATGGTAAACCTTGTAAATGGAGTTATAGTCAGTGTTTAAGGGTTGGGATAGCTTGTATAGGTTATATGGAAGGTGTTTGAAAAAGTTTGACGCAAAACGCACGAGCAACTTGTGAGATAGAACTCAAGATGCAGAAGCTGCGCTGTTTTTCCAATGGAAGATAATTTTGTGTTATGGGAGGTTTTAGGGCTCAATGGATCGTGTTTCAGGCTCAAGGGGATGTGTGAAACTTGTCTCAAAGGCTTGCCAAAGTTGGTTTTCACAGATATGCAAGTTGTAGTGTATTTGATATGTTTCTTGTATTTTAAGCAAAAATGAGCAATGATGTAAGAAAAGCCTGTACAGGCTATCTATCAGCATGCCCCTTGTGATCTTGGCCCCTTAAGTTGGTGGATATTGTGTGTTGTACCAGATCATGTTCAAGGCTCAAGAGATGTGGTTTGACATAAAGTACATTTGACAAAAATGGCAATGTTGACTTTTACTATTTTTGGATTAATCTAATGTACAATCCTCTAATGACCAAAACAAAGCCTTATACAATGGATTTGCATTTAATTATTCAGTATGGAAGGGATTTGAGACCTGTAATCAAGTACAAACAAGGCTGATTAGAGTTTGCAACTTGTATCCATATGAACATGCCATGGATCAAAAGTGAGTTTTTGCCAACTTCAAGCTTTCGATTCTCCCTAACCACAAATGATTTTGGAGAGTTCTTGGACTTTTTGGAAATCTTGTAACATGCTCTACAATCCATATTTGAAATGAATTTTGAGAGTCCAAGTGGAACTAGGTGAAAAATTATCAAGAAGATAGGTCAAAATCCTGCCTAAACTAGGGCAAAATTTCACTAAGTTAAAAGTTTCATGGACCCTTGTTCCAAAACTCATAACTTGAGATACAAGCTTCTTTTGGGAAAACTTTATGAATCAAAGTAGTAGACTTTGTGGATGACTACAACTTTCATGTTGGAAGTTTTGTTTGAATCCAATTGCAGCATGGTGAAAATGTTGGGCAAAGTTGGGAAAAAGTAAGGAAATTTCATAACTTAGAAAAATTCTAAGTTATGAAATTTTTCAATCTTAAACTCTAATTTGCAAAATTGGGTTTCTTGATGAACAAGTTTCATGTTTTGACATATCTTGATGAAAAATGATCCTTGGCATTTGATTTTCACCAAAAAGTCAAAGTTTGACTTTTTAGTATACAATCAAATTTTGATCAGTTGACTGAAAAAATTCAGCTGCCAATCCAATGCAATTGAGATCTTTTGAACCTTGTGAATAGGTCAAGATGATGACATTGAGTCCTTGAATCCATGCTTGAACCTAATTTTCCATTGGCTAGGTCAAAAGTCATAAATTGCCCTTCTGCACTCAAAACCCTAAAAATGACTATTTTGCCCCTTTTGGTGATCAGATCAAATTTTTTGAGGAGTTGTGGTCCAAACTTGATCAAATAGTTCATATGAGCTTATAATGTTGATATGGATCAAAATTTATGAGGTTTGACTGTAAATTGTCCACAGTTGACTTTTTCCCCAATACATCTGATTTCTAGGTCAACTGTCCAATTGACTGGGCAAAAATTTGATTCAAGGCTTAAAACTTGGTATGGACAATCTTATAAGTCCAACATGAAGTATGAAAGTCACTTTGATAATTTAAAGTCCAGAAATCCCTGTGCAAACTCCAACCCTAATTTAGATCAACAGTGCAAGGAGATGTCTTGAGCAGAGCAAACCCTAACTTGGTCTTGAGTTCAAAGAGTCTTGTGAGGAGAAATATTGATAAAATGAGAGGGAAAATTTTGGGGTACAACACCGTGTGTCGACTCATACCCTGCTTTTTCACTTATAATGAGTCGACCCATGTGGGTATGTATCAACCCATGTTACAGTTTTTTGCCTCTATCACCATTCTTTTGCATGTTTAAGTCAGTTTTCAACATATAAATGATAAAAATGCACAGTAAGGAAATGATTAACTTCAAGAGTAATTATTACTTCATCTTATCCTCCGAAATAAACCAACAATGATGTGTGGAAAATGCAAGGTTAAGATGACTTACCTTGCAACTGCACTTTTGGTTTTGAGTCTGAAACCCTTCAAGATGCTATGTGGACTTTAATGAAACTCCAGGAAGCTACTAGACTTTCCTTTGTGTTAAAGTTTGTTGAATCAACTCCTAATAGCCAAGTTTATGTAGTATTTTCTTTTGTTTAGAATGTGAGAATAAGAGCACTACAGAAACTGTTCTTGAGTTTGAGCAGTATCTATGTGATATGAAGTGTTTTGAGGATTTATGGGAGGGTTAACAAGGTTGTATAATAGTGGGTTATGGATATTTTTTGTTTTGATGAGTCAAAATAGAGTTTAAAATGAACAGAGCTTTTATGGATGTACGGGTTTTATGAATGAGCTGGTTTTAACAAAAAATCTGTTTTTCTTTTCTCTCCCTTCTTCTCTCCAAAAAAATCCTCTCTATGTCCTATGAATCAGTCCCTTTTGTAGCCCTTTGACTAAGGTTTAGGAGGGAAACAAAATGATTTGTTTTGAACTATTTTTGCCTACTGCTTTGATGCTTTTAACACACAATTTTATTTTTGCTATTTTGGTGCAATTTTGTGGTTGTTATGATGCAGGTTGGAGCAGACTGCATAGAGCAGTTTTAGACTGATTTGTTTGGACTGTATAGGGCAGCAAATACAGGTTTTGTTATAGGTTTGTGGTGAGGCATAACACAAGGTTTTGTAGGACAGCAAATGAACAAGTTTTTGGAGTGTTTTGGCAATGCATTGAAGTAACATATCATTTTTTGTTCAACAATAATTTGGACAACATAGTTTGCAGCATGAAACAAGTTTGGTTTGTGGAGAAATTTATGCACATTGTATCAAAGACAAAGCATTGTGGAAAGGTTTTTGAGTCAAAGGGAAAATTCCAAGCAATACAAAGTTTAGGGTTTGTAAACTTGCAAAAATGTCACTTTGTAATAACTTGAATTATTTATAACATCTTGAACTATTTTGAATTGTAGTGACAAGATGTCATGAAGCAATGAACTTAACTTAGAAAAATTTCCAAGTCTTGCAAAAGTTGGATTTTTTACTTTCTTGATTTTTGATGATCAAATTTCATACTTTGGATGTCTTGATGAAATATGATTTTAGGATTCAACTTTGGTCGAAAAGTCAAAGTTTGACTTTTTAGTGTACAATTAACTTTTCCCACCAGTTGACTAAATTTTGTCTATCAATCCATTGATCTCAAGAGATGAATTGAAATGTGCAATTAGGTCAAAATGACGCGCTCGGATCCTTGAGATCATGCTTCCAACTAAAAATCCAGGTATTAGGTCAAAAAATCAAAGTTCGATCATTCTCAGTCACAAACCTAATTTTTCCCATTTTGTCCTTGTGAATGTCTTCCTTGTGGAGTTGTAGTCCAAGACTTCAAAGTTGATAGAAGCAAGCCTGAGAGTCTAGGAGGATCCTTTGAGAAACTAGAGGGCAAATTTTGGGATGCAACAACAACAAATAATAGCGCATACACAGATAAACCAAGATAGGCTCAACCCACTTAAGGATGGACCATCAATAGGTCGATCTTTCCCCAGCAGAGTCGCCATTTTTCTGTAGTGGTAAAAATATCGAGACTAATTCATCGGATTGACTTGACTCGCACATATCAAATAAAAATCGCCACTGCACTTTATTTTTTCCAAAGGAATGGGAAAAGAGCGAATAACCCAAAAAAGAGGGGGGGGGGAGAATCTAAGTTCAGGGGTTGGTTATGCAAAGGGAAGGTATTATAATCCTAAACATCTACGGTACTCCGCGGGAACCTCTTTGAAAATCTATGTATTTTGGCTATAAATGTTGTATAAAAATAGATTGTGGAGATGAGAAAAGAAGTATATTTTACAATTTTTGCACCTGCCGCGGTTGTGAACCTTTAGTGTCTACGTACCACCTTCCGTGCAATAGGGGATCAGGGTACTCGTAGTTCACCTTAAAAAATTTTAAAATACAAGTGTGTTGGTTAATTTTAAGAGACGAGACATCATCGTCTTATCTGAGTGGAAGAACATAATTACTACCCACGATTATGAGAAAGGATAATTTGCGTCATCTCAAAGTGGGGGATATAGCTTGGATTTTAAAATCAACAAAGCCTCGCTCAACACCCAAGTGGAAAATATCTTACTTCACTACATATCGTAGAAGTATAGTAGCTCGCATCACTACAAGGATTGACAAGAGTCTATCTTTTTGAGAAAAAATTTAAAGCAAAAAGGCCAGAGTGGCAAAGATAGTTTGAATGACATTGATTTGACTTTTAGTCTTCTCACAAAAAGGTCAAATTTTGTTAAATTGTTTAGAATTTGATTAGGAAAATATTTTTGAAAGTGCATGGACCTAAGTCCAAGTTTATTATGAAAGCGGATCAAGTTAGAAAATAAGAAGAGTTTTCAAAAGGAGGGAGAAGATTTTTGAAATTAAAGAAGATGGGAGGAGATGAAGGGACTATCCTAAAGCATCAAGCAAAAGATAGGGAAAAGAACCGTCTAACCAACAAGAAGCCAATACTTGGCATAAAAAGTCAATGTAGAATTATCATCCTTTGGATTGAAACCAAACAAGCTAAGATAATAAACCTCTTAAGAAAACCAAGCTTCAAATGCATTAAGTCTTCATAAAAATTGGATAGAGTAACGGCTGTATGCAGATGAGTTCCTGGTCACAGACAAAGCATGTAATCATAGCAACCTGCACACAAAGCAAACAAACAACCCAATGTCTTGGGGTAAACCTAAGAACTCTATACAAAATAACAGTTGAAGTTACAAGGTCTCAAGGTAGGTCAAGGTCTCTAATCCTAAGTCCAAGAAGTCCATAACTCCATAATTCCAAGGATAGTAACCAAGTAGTCCAAGTAACCTTAAAGGTTTTTATAGTTCAAGTTGATTATTTGGTATCTTCAACAAGAAATGAAAAGCTCAAGTGAGCAAAGATGAAAATAGCATGAAATGAAAATGCTAAAATAAATGTTCTTAAAGTAAACATCATAAAGTAAAAGCATAAAATAAAATCAATTGTTAGAAATTAGAGCTTAGTTGAATGACCATCTTGGAACTTGCATTTAAAAACTCAATAGAAGATTGATAAAATCAAAGCCTCTCAACAACAAGTTTCATTTTCTTTTTTTCAAGTATATCATTTATTTCAAAATCTCGAGGCAACAATAAATAATCAACGGTGTTTAAATGATTTACTTAGTTCAAAAATTTACGATGATTCATTAGAGGATTGATAAGACCAAAGCCTCCTAACAATGAATCTCAAGATAATTGGATCAAAGGTTTCAAATTAAACATGCTTGGGCTTGCAAACATAAGTTTGGTCCACGAATGATCAATTCTCGAATAGGGACAAAATTTAGCGCTATGTTAAGCAATCATAAGTGGAATTTGTGATACGGTGGGAGAACTGACTTAAGGTTTTGCGTTTGTGTTCGCAAATGTCGCGGTTAGTAAGAGTAGCCATCGACTTTTATTTTATCCAAAAGGAAAGGTAAAAAATCACAGGAAAGACCTTTGAGATGTTTTCTTGAGTTCGGAGGGTAGATTATGAAAAGGGAAGATGCTAGCACCCTTTTCATCCATGGTTTTCCATGGGCTCTTAGTTACTTGCTTAGATCACTTGCTTTTCTTTGAAATTGTTTGAAATGGTGCTTTGGTGTGATTTTGAAAGTATTTTGAAAAGATGCCATTCCTTTAGGCAATCTTTGTAATGATTCTCGTTCGTAAGAATGTATACAAAGATGTTTGTCTTTTGAAAAATGTTTCAATGTTTTGTAAGTGTTTTGAAATGTGTGTGTGTTTGTTTTTGAAAATAGCAAGGATTGTTTTGAAAGGGAACAAGTAACTAGAAGCTATCTACCTACTCAAATGTCTTTCTTGTGCATTTTTACCTTTCCTTTTGGATAAAATAAAAGTCGGTGGCGACTCTTTCTAACCGCGATATTGTACCCCAAAATTTGCCCTCCCTTTTTCACAAGAAATCACGACCCTAGGGTTTTCTCTGATTTTTAAGATTGGCTCAAGAATCGATCAAACAGACTTTTCTTTAGCAGTTAATCCAGAATTAGGGTTTTCTCTCACATTTCTCAGAAGAAATTGAATCCTCAGAACTTCAGTTAACTGTTATATGTTTTCATGCTTGGTCAACTTTACTGATTATTCTCAAAGCCTGATTATCTGGGATAAGAGCTGAGACTCTTATTTGGAATATTAAGGCATCTGCTTGTTAATGGGACTAAATGTTTGCCTGTTAATGGAATGCTTGCTTGCTTATTGGAATACCACGCGTATGTTGATTGGAATGCTATCGCAAGTTATGATATTGCAAAGTTTTTAGGATTACTTGGATTTTAGGTTATCTGTATTGGAAATTCTGGAATGCAATTTCAGTTTATTTTGGATCAGGAATCTTAAATAAAAAAAGTGAAGATGCAAAGGGAAAAATTGAAAGATATTGACAGTAGAAGGATTGATTGAAGTATCAGATGATCTCATAAAAGATTTTTTCATTCATTGCAAATGATTGTTACAAAAATAATTTGTTGTTTGAATATTATATGTTCTACAACTTATAGTATTTGAAGAATAAATTATTACAATGAATAAAAAATTTTAAGCCTAAGCCTCCTAAACTCCATTGCTCCCATGATCAAAGTCCTCTGCTTCCTCTATCGTCCAAGTTGCATTCACCTGAAAAAGAAGAAAGAAAAGAGGATTAGTATAGTTAATTTTTTCAAGCAGAAAAGGAAAGAAAAAAAATCATCATTAAAGTTTGCCGTCCGGAATCAGAATGCTATTGTTCATCATGTTTTTATTTTTCTCTTTGCAAATCACAAGAAGATTGCTCTTCTTGGTTCATAAAGAGAAAAGTAAAAATGCAAATGCAAGCATACAAAAACAATTGGTTCAAATGCAAAACATGGGCCATGCTGTACAAAGCTAGCATACAAGGGCATAGTAACAAATATTGCAAAGGCAAACCAAGGCGCTAAATTTCAAACTGTCTAAACACTGCACAACATTGCAAAGGCAGTAACCAAACATTGCAAGCAAAGCATAGTAAAGCAAAGCAAACTGAGTTGCAAAACAAGTCAAGATGCATTGCTAAATATGGCATACAAAGTAACATTGCAAGCATAAAAACTGTACAAAGTCAGCAACTAACAAAGCAAACTGAGTTACAAAGCAATTGGAAGCAACCAAGTACAATGCAGAAAGTGTGTAAGACAGAAAGTACAACAGGCAAATGCAGAGGAAAACCAAATTACAAGCGAAAAAGACTTGTCATAGCTGTCCTCATTTTCCAAACGAAAAGCAAACTTTTCAGAATAAGGTGGAAAAGCAAAAAATGCTTATCTCATGGAGAGAGGAAGAGAGAAAAGGATTACCTTTTGAAGGTACAGTTTGGAAAAGGTAGGCTGGCATAAGTTAACAAAAAAACAAAAAGATATAAAACAAAAAGACTACATAACAGTCTAGGGGAGGAAGAAAAAAGACTTTGTGAAAAAACCACAAAGCCCAAACAGAACCACAAACTCTCCAAACATGCACAAACTACAGCAAGCCTGTAAACAAATCATAAAACTCTTCAAACTACAAACTCTCCAAACCTGTAAAACTACAAGGTCCCAACCCTGTAACGGTTCCACAAGGAAGCAAACCAAAAACTCAAAAACCCTGCAGCAAACCTTCAAACCTGCTGAACACCTGCATAGCAAGCAAACCAACAAAGCTTCTCAACCTGCTTGCCAAGCCTGCAGTTCCAAACTGAAAAACCACAAACAGAGACCAAGCATGCCCAACTGCAACCTGTTTGGTCAAACTGCAAAAAAGCTCAACAAGTAGCCAAAACCTGTCAAGCCTAGTAAAACTACAAAACCACAACAAAAACTTGCCAAGCTGCCAAAACAAAACTTGCAAAACTATTAACAAACTATAACAAACAGCCAAGCAAGTTTCAAGCTAACAAATCATCAAGCCTGCAAAGCTAACAAATCATCAAGCCTGCTATCAAGATAACAAATCATCAAGCCTGCTACCAAACAAACCAATACAGTTTCAGAGACATCATCATCATTAACATCAACATTCCAAGAGAAAAGAAGAGAGGAAAGAAGCTTCAAAGGCAACAAGATTTCAGAATAACCATCATCATCAATATTCAATATCCAGGAGAGAGGAAAGAGTTTTGGAAGCAAAAAGCACAAGTTTTCAGAACATTTCATCATCAAACATCATATTCAAAAACAAAAAAATCAAAAGTTTCAGAATCACTCATCATCAACACTCAAGGAGAGAGAAAGAAAGAGTTTCAGAAACAAAGGCAAAGAGTTTCAGAAGAAAAGGCAAAGAGTTTTAGAAATTTGTCATCATCAACAATCAACAACAACACAGTTTTCAGAACTTTCATCATCATCAAACAACATTCAAAATCTTAAAGAACCAAAGAGAAATACCAGAAGAGAAGCTAGTCATCATCTTCCTCGTATCCCCGGCCACCAAGGAAGCGCCTCCGTCTCACCCTCTTCTCCTCTCCATTTTCTGCCCAGAAAATCCCCAAGGTACAATTTATTTTTCTCAAACTCTTGTTGCATCTCAAACATAAAACACCATGGATTAAAATGAGGTAAAACATGCAAAGCAAACAAAACTGTAAAACGCGAACAAAGGAAATGAACCGTACCATTTTAGAACCAAAGTCGTGGGCCACTGTAAGAAGATAGAGAGTGAGAGAGGGCGACTCTCCGGTAGCTGGGGTTTAGGGAGAGAATCAGAGCGTCATGGCCTGAGAAGGATGAAGACGAAGAAGAGAGCAAAAGGGGCGCCGTTGTAAAGCCAAACATATAAACCCTAAAATGCTGAAACCCCTAACAAAACATTGTATACATTTTTCATTGGGCCTTCGCCCCACACATTTGCCTTAAGCCCATATTTGTTTTACCAGCGAAACCCCCCATTTTGTCCTTTCTGCCTTCTTTCTTTTCTTTATCTTGGGCCCAACTCCTCAAACCTTAAGCCCAATCTCCTTATTTTCTTTTCTTTAAATTAGAAAACACTTTTTTTTACTATTTAATTTTAACTAATTTGTTTTCTTTCTTTTAGTTAATAAAAACACTAAGTAAACTTTGTTTTATTTTCTTTTAAGTTAGTTTTATTTTATTAATTAATCTTGTTTAATATAATGAAAATACAAAAAAAAAGAACATTTAGTTTGATTTAAATAATTTTGGTTTTCTTTAACCCTTGTTATTGATTAATAAAAATACGTAAATAATAGAGATTTAGTTTAAAAGTAAATTTTCTTTCTTTAAAACTTTTTCTTTTCATAATTAATAAAAATGCAAAAAAAAAAAAAAAGAATATAATACTTAATCTTCCATTTTTTTAGAATAGATTTTTATTTATACATGCATCTCATAATTTATTGATTTTCCTTATTTTATAATTTGTTATAATTTATACTAAATTGCGATAATTTGATTTGGTTGTAACACTTGATAATTGGACTTTATTATTCTTGAGAGACTCATCCCCATTTTTAAACAATTGTACCCCCATCCTCGGATACTCTTTTCTAATAGCTTAGAATTTTAATTCTCGCACTTTACGCTTTCAAATATGCCATGACTAGAGATTAGGGTTTGTATGCGAAAATCTAAAATCAATCGCTAGATGACCTAATACAAGACTTGAATGCATGAAAAGGACAAACACAGTGCACACTTGCACCTCTAGGGTAACTGCGCTTGTTGCTTCGGAAAATGCAATCATGTCCTTCGAATATGAGACACTCTAGCAAATGCCCCTTCGATAAACAAAGTTCGTAGTCCCTCGACGACCCCTTCAATGTTGCCTTTGATAAAACGATCCCGTCCCTTACAAAATTGCTAGAGTGTCTTATAAGTTTCTTTCAATGATTGTATGCGATGACCCGCGCCTGTCCCGTTTAACATGCTAATACAAGGTTGTTCACCAAATACAATGGTGAAACAACACTGTCAAAAGGGATAAAACACGTAAGGAAAGATCTTTGAGTAAGATAGGGTAGATAACTCTTAGTTACTTGATCAAAAGCTTGCAAACATCCTTGTTATTTTCAAACACACCTCACAACACAATTCCAAATCAAATCTTTCAAAACATTGAAATATCTTTTCAAAAAGACACACACCTTTGTATATATTCAAACAAGAATCATTATAAAGGTTGCCTAGACAAGGCCTCTTTTTTAAAGCATTTTCAAAACCATACACACAAAGCACCATTTCAAACAATTGAAAAGCAAAAGCAAGTGATCTAAAACAAGTAACTAAGAGCCCATGGAAAACCATGGATGAAAAGGGTGCTTGCACCATCCCTTTTCATAATCTACCCCTCGAACCCAATAAAACATCTCGAAGGTCTTTCCTGTGCTTTTTGACCTTTCCTTTGGATAAAATAAAAAGTCAGTGGCGACTCTTGCTAAACTGAACAATTGCGAACACAAACGCAAAACCTCAAGTGAGTTCTCCCACCGTATCACAGAACTGGCGACTCTTCTGGGGACTTATTCTAAAAGTGGGGTTTCCTTTGGGTTTTAGATCACCTTTGCATGCTTATCTTGTTTACCTTGATTGCTTTACATGTTGGGTTCCTTTTTTGTGTTTGTTTCAAATCCTACACCCGGATTTTGGGGCACCTTTTAGGTAAGTAGCAATAAACTGCGAGGGAACTGTGCGGGGTATACCGACATGGTTGAAGTAGTGGCTATGTTAGTGCGACATATTTGTTGGTAACAGTAGCCTTTGAGTCAATCAAAGAGAATACGGGGCCGCTGAGTGATGTCATAAAGCACTAACAAACTCTTAGAACCATACTTGACCATCTTGGCCTTATTAGGGGTAGTGAGATGATCGGCTTTGGTGCAGTCCGAAGTTGGTAGATACTCGATACTACACTCATTGAGGATTATTTTCTTGGAATATTTTGGTCGCCAGTAAAGTAGCTAAACTGAAACAATGAACACAGCAAATAATCCAGTGATATTGAGCTCCTTAGAACCCGATTACTATTTATAGGACAGGTTGAGCCAACTAACTTCAAGAGGGTACTTACCTACGAACTCCATGCAAGCCTAAACCTAAGGACTTGTCTGCTTTGTGTGAATGTGATACCCTTTGCTTACTTTTGCATACCTGTACATAACATCATAACATCATACGATATCATTTTTTCAATAACTATTTCAAGGATCTCAAGGGTCTTTGATGCAGGGTCACGTTGAACCAGACGTCTACCAGAGGGCAAGAGGATTCATTTTCCTCTAAACAAATGCCATTAAAGATCAAGTACAACAACTTGAATTGAGGGCTATGACCCACTTGACATGGTGAGCTTGATTCTCGTGGAAAGACATCCACCGATACAAAGTTCTCCAATCAAAGATGTTGATCGAAGTTCAATCTCTAACATCTTTTTTGTGTTTACCCTGCGAGATCCTTGAAAACATGCATCCACATATCATGCATCACATCATGACAGGTTTCTCCCATACAGGTCTCCTTATCTTCCTACTGTTTATTTCAGTAAGGTGGATATGGAACAAACGGTAAAAGATCTCCAAGCTCAAAACGCTCAATTCCAACAAATGCTTCTGGCTATGGGTAAAGGGCAAGAGGATCTAAAGGCACTCCTTCTCAAAGACAAGAAGAAGAAGTCCAAGAAGGCAGCGGGCATCCTGAACTTGAGAAGAAGACTTAAAACCCTAGATCTTTCAACTCCATCCAACATAGGGGATAGTCTTGAAGAAGATCACAATTTGGAGATTGATGATGTTGAAGCTGACTACTCCGAGGAACAATATCCTCCCGCTGATGACAAATATAAACATTTGGAGGATCGTCTCAATGCAATGGAGATTCAACAGATACCTGGCTTGGATCTAGGAGACATGGGCTTAGTTTCTAGATTGGTCATCCCGCCAAAGTTCAAAGTGTTAGAACAAAGTTTGAATCTACTACCCTACATTTAAGTTTCGATGATAACAAAGTGAAAAGATATATCATTTATGTGATTCATGTATAAACTATCTGCTGCCTAAATTATTATGTTATAATTTGTAGATACTCTGATTGATATAAGCAAGAACACACCTATTCAGCATCAGAATTTGGTTCGTGACATCAGCATCAGAAGTTGCCATATTAGAATGTCAGAATCAGATGATCAACTCACATACATGCTGAAGCCTGATGAACAAGACTGCGCTCAACACTCTGATAAAGAAACACAACAGTTCATCAGCAGCTAAGCAGAGTCAGAATGAGCCAAGCCAGAACTTGCATTAAGTAAGCAACGGTACTGTGCATTGAAAGCAAATTAATACCAACGGCCTCATTCCAGACAAGATCTGCTCGATAAGGAAAGTTTGTTATTAGCATTGAATCAAGAATATTGCATCCAACGTTCAACATCTCAGTGCTATATAAACAAGACTTTGAAGATTGAAATGGCTAATGCTCTCCAAATCTTTACACGCATAAAAGCTGATCAAAATCTTCTTTCTCTCAGTTTTGCTAAACACTACACATTCTGATATTCTATCATTGTTTAGCAATCTAGTTTCTAAGCTTTAATTTGTGTATACATCACAGTTGTGATACAGTTTTGTAGAAAACATTCACACAGTTAGATTTGATTTCTTTGTAAGAAAGTGTTTCCTTGACAAACCGGGTTGTGGTTTGCATCAAGAAGGCTTTAGCAGTTGTTAAAGCAGTCTGTAATATTCAGTTGAATATAGTGGATTAAGACCTCGTTGGAGAGAGGCGAAATCACCTTGACGGGTGGACTGGAGTAGTTTGAGATCAAACGAACCAGGATAAAAATATCTTGTTCATTGCATTAGATTTCAGTTTTACAATTCAACCCCCCCTTCTTGTGTTTTTCACTACTTCAATTGGCATCAGAGCCCCTGGTTCTGAGCTAAAACACTTAACCGTGTCAGTACAAGATCCAGCGTCAGAAAAACACAATGGCAGGAAACAACTCTCACATCAGCAATGACAACAATGAGGACAGAGACAGATTCAGCGGCAAACCTCCAGTCTTTGATGGAGAAAACTTTGATTACTGGAAAGACATAATTGAAAGCTTCTTTCTGGAACATGATGCTGATCTGTGGGATATGGTGACAGACGGATACACGCACCCTGTGAATGCAACTGGTCAGAAGATTGATAGAAAAACAATGTCTGACCAACAAAAGCGTGACTTCAAGAATCACCACAAGGCCAGAACCATCCTCCTCAGCGCCATCTCCTATACTGAATATGAAAAGATCTCCAACAGAGACACAGCAAAGAATATTTTTGACTCACTCAGAATGACGCATGAGGGCAACGTTCAGGTCAAAGAAACTAAAGCTCTGGCGCTCATTCAGAAGTATGAGGCGTTCAAAATGGAAGAATCTGAATCCATTGAAACAATGTTCTCAAGATTCCAGATTCTGGTAGCTGGTCTCAAGGTTCTGGACAAAGGATACTCTACTGCTGACCATGTCAAGAAAATCATCAGAAGTTTACCCAAGCAGTGGAGACCTATGGTTACAGCTCTGAAGCTAGCTAAAGATCTCAACAAAATCACTCTGGAGGAACTTATCAGCTCCCTCAGAAGTCATGAGATAGAGCTAGAAGCTGACGAGCCTCAGAAGCAAGGTAAGCCTTTAGCATTAAAATCTAACAAAAAATTTGAGTCTAAAGTTTTGCAGGCAGTTGAAGAAACATCTGATGGATCCTCATCAGAAGAAGACGAACTCTCTCTCCTCTCCAGAAGAGTAAATCAACTGTGGAAGAAAAGACAAAGGAAGTTCAGGAATCCCAGAAGATCTGATCAGAACGAGTCTTCTTCCAGATACAGAAGGACAGATTCTTCCTCTGGATACAGAAGATCTGAAGGCTCCTCCAGTAGCAAAAAGCCAAACACCAAGGACATCATCTGCTATGAGTGCAATGAGCAAGGATACTATAAGAGTGATTGCCCAAAGCTTCAGAGGGAAAAGCCCAAAAAGAAGTTTGGAAGAGAGAAGAAGAAAAGTCTCATGGCTACATGGGATGACTCTGACTCGTCTGAAGCTGACTCAGAATCAGATGATGAGAGGGCAAACATAGCTCTCATGGCTAACATCTCAGAAGATAGTGAAGCTTCTGAATCAGACTTAGAATCAGATACTGAAGAGGTATTTCCTAACTTTGTTGTTAACTTTACAAAGGCTGAACTTGCTGAAAGCCTTAATGAGATTCTGGAACGGTATCAGCAAATTAGAGTTAAATTCAGAGACCTGAAAAGGAATCTTGAATCTGACTCTAATAAGACTGAGAGTCTCAAATTGGAGAATTCTGAGCTGAGAAATAAGATTTCAAAATTATAAAACACTTTACAAAACTCTCAGAAGGAACCAATTTCTGAAACTCCCAGCAACGCTGATGAGATCATCAAGGAGTATGATCACAGTTTCCAGAAGTTCCTCGCTAAAAGCATAGATAGAAGCAAAATGGCTTCAATGATCTATGGAGTTAGTAGAAACGGCAGGAAAGGAATAGGATACCAAGGTAAGGTTCCTACACCAAAGAATGTCATGGACTTAACCAATAAACACACTCCTCTGAATTCACACTTTGTGTATGGTCACACACATGATATTAAATACACTAGCAGTAAGCACTCTGTGAAACCAAAATTCAACCAGAGTTTTGGTAAAACTAACAAATCAGGACCCAAGAAAATCTGGGTACCTAAGGATAAAATAATACATGTTGTAGATATCTTTAGCAGCAAGTCAGAAACACCAGTCATGGTACCTGGACTCTGGCTGCTCACGACACATGACGGGAAGAAGGCATATGTTCCAAAGCCTGGAACTTAAGCCAGGAGGCCACGTTGGCTTTGGAGGCAATCAGAGGGGAAAGATAATTGGCTCTGGAACTGTAGGTAATGGAAATCTTCCCTCTATTAATAATGTTCTGCTAGTAGATGGATTGATGCATAATCTGTTATCCATAAGTCAATTAAGTGATAACGGTTATGATATAATCTTTAATCAAAAATCATGTAAAGCTGTTAGTCAAAAAGATGGGACTATCCTGTTTAATGGTAAGAGGAAAAACAACATTTACAAAATCAAACTTTCTGAACTAAAGAGTCAGAATGTAAAATGCCTTCTGTCTGTTAACAACGAGCAGTGGATCTAGCACAGAAGATTGGGGCATGTTAGTATGAGAAGAATATCTCAGATTAACAAACTCAATCTGGTCAGAGGACTTCCTAATTTGAAGTTCAATTCAGATGCTCTGTGTGAAGCATGTCAGAAAGGCAAATTTGCAAAACCTTCTTTTAAATCCAAAAATGTTGTTTCTACCTCTAAGCCATTAGAACTTCTGCACATTGACTTATTTGGACCAGTTAAAACTGCTTCAGTCAGTGGCAAGAAGTATGGGTTAGTAATCGTAGATGACTATAGCAGATGGACATGGGTAAAGTTCTTAAGACACAAGGACGAGTCACACTCTGTGTTTGTTACCTTCTGTAACCAAGTTCAGAATGAAAAGGATCTTAGAATCGTTAAAGTCAGAAGTGATCATGGTGGAGAATTTGAAAACAAAGATTTTGAGTCATTCTTTAATGACAGAGGCATTCTGCATGATTTCTCTTGTCCTAGAACTCCCCAACAAAATGGAGTTGTAGAATGAAAGAACAGAACATTGCAAGAAATGGCCAGAACCATGATCAATGAGACAAACGTTGCTAATACCTTCTGGGCAGAGGCAATAAACACAGCGTGCTACATTCAGAATAGAATCTCAATAAGACCTATTCTAGAAAAGACTCCATATGAATTGTGGAAGAACAGAAATCCCAACATTTCATATTTTCATCCATTTGGATGTACTTGCTTTATATTAAATACAAAGAATTATTTGAACAAGTTTGACTCTAAAGCACATAAGTGTATTATGTTAGGATACTCTGAACGCTCAAGAGGGTACAGAGTATACAATACAGAAACACAGATTGTGGAAGAATCAATCAGTGTTCGTTTTGATGATAAGCTTGACTTTGAAAAGTCAAAGCAGAATGAAGTTTTTGCAGGTATGGAAATTGAATTTATAGGTTCTGAAGACAAGTCATCAGAAGCTCTCAACACAGACACTCCTTCAACGTCTGAAAGGAGCACTGCTAGCAATCCTACAGCAGCTGCTGATCAACCTCAGAAGAGATTACCCAGAAGCAGCTTGGATCACCCAGAAGAGACTATCTTAGGAAGAAAGGAAGATCCAATCAGAACAAGAGCAAGCTTCAGAAACTCTGAAGAAACTCTTATGGGACTTGTGTCTCTGATTGAACCTTCTTCTATTGATGAAGCACTTCTGGATAATGACTGGATTCTGGCAATGCAAGAAGAGCTGAATCAATTCACCAGAAACGACGTATGGGATCTCGTTCCCAGACCAAAAGGATTCAACGTCATTGGAACAAGATGGGTGTTCAGAAACAAGCTAAATGAACAAGGTGAAGTCATCAGAAACAAGGCACGACTGGTTGCACAAGGTTATAGTCAGCAAGAGGGGATAGACTATACGGAAACCTTTGCCCCAGTCGCCAGGTTAGAATCTATCAGACTTTTAATTTCATTTGTTGTTAATAGAGGCATCACTCTGTATCAGATGGATGTCAAAAGTGCATTCTTAAATGGTTATATAGAAGAAGAAGTTTATGTACACCAACCCCCTGGTTTTGAAAATACAAAACATCCAGAACATGTTTTCAAACTAAAGAAGTCACTATATGGTCTGAAACAAGCTCCCAGAGCTTGGTATGAAAGGCTAAGTAACTTTCTGTTAGAAAATGAATTCACCAGAGGGAAAGTGGACACTACTCTATTCTGTAAATCAGTTAAGAATGACATCTTAGTCTGTCAAATTTATGTTGATGATATTATTTTTGGTTCTACTAATCCTTCTCTTGGAAGAAAATTTGCTAAGTGTATGCAGGCAGAATTTGAGATGAGCCTCATGGGGGAACTGAAATTCTTTCTAGGAATTCAGATCAATCAAACTCCATAGGGAACTTACATTCATCAGAGCAAATACATCAGAGATCTTCTGAAGAAATTTGACCTCTCAGAATGTAAGCCATCAAAGATTCAATGCATCACACGTGCATTCTGGAAAGAGAAGAGGTAAGCAAAAATGTAGAACAGAAAGTCTACAGAGGTATGATTGGTTCTCTCCTCTATCTGACTGCTTCAAGACCTGACATATTATTCAGTGTTTGTATCTGTGCTAGATTCCAATCAGATCCTAGAGAATCTCACTTAACAACTGTTAAGCGAATTTTCAAGTATCTGAAAGGTACTACTAATCTGGGTTTGTTTTATAGAAAATCTATTGATTACAGCTTAGTAGGCTACTGCGATGCTGATTTTACTGGAGACAGAGTGGAACGTAAAAGTACTTCTGGAAGCTGCCAGTTTCTGGGAGAAAATCTGATCTCTTGGTCCAGCAAAAGGCAATCAACAATTGCGCTATCAACAGCAGAAGCTGAGTACATAGCAGCAGCAGGATGTAGCACACAAATGCTCTGGATGAAAAGTCAGCTTGAAGACTTCCAGATTTTTGAGAGTAACATTCCTATACTCTGTGATAATACTTCTGCTATTTGCTTAAGTAAGAATCCCATTTTACATTCTAGAGCTAAGCATATAGAAATAAAACATCACTTCATTAGGGACTATATTCATAAAGGAATTTTGAACTTAAAATTTATAGATACAGACCATCAATGGGCTGATATCTTTACTAAACCCCTTTCAGAAGATAGGTTTAATTTCATTCTGAAACATCTCAGCATGAAAATCTGTCCATAGTGAAAATGTTTTAATTCCATATATTTACTTTCAGAATGTAATTGTTTTACTGTGAACTTCTGATCAATCTTCTTTCAGAAAGATAGAACATGCAGATTGTATCAGATGCAAGTCTAAAGATCTGAGAGTCTAAGCTCAAAGACAGACGTGCTGATCACTACATCAAACAAGTGTCATCCAATCATCAGCAAATCTCTGAAGCAGAACGCGTGCACGCTTCTGAGAAGGCAAAGCGCTGATTGGGTGCATTGAGACACATGTCTGGTAACCGTTTTTAAGTATCTTTCTCAAATCCCCCAAAATCAGCAAGCATTTAATGAAAAGTAATCATGCTTTTAAAATACAATCATGATTTTTCTCTTTCTTAAAAACGTTTATTTTTTCAAAATATTCTGAAACTCTATTTAAACACATTAATCTCTCATTCTAATTCTTTACAGTTTCTCACTAATACTCAAGCATTCTCTGCATTTTTTTCTGTGTTCATCTCTTGCAAAACCCTTTTTCTCAGTTTCTTCTCAAAACCTTTTTAGTGTGAACATGGCAACCTCCAGCAGTGCTTCTGCAGGTCCTCAGAAGAAAGCATCATCTGAGCAGTATCAAGTGCCATTCAGAACACTCCTCACTCCTGTGAAGAATCTTGAAGTGTTATCTGAATTGATCATTGATTTTGGAAGCTTGAAGGAGAACGGTTTTGACCTAACTGAAGAAGTTAGGGCACAGAAGTGGGAAAGGTATTTTGACAGATTGGTTGGACCAACATTCCCTATGTTAGTCAAGGAATTCTGGATTCATGCCAAGGCCTTAACACATCTAGTCACCTCCTTCGTTATGGGGAAGAAGATTGTGATCACTGAGGATCACATAGCAAGGTTAATCGGTTACAGTGGCGGTGGCGTCCGTTGTGTGGACATGGCTGAGAGATGTGCTGACGTGGGCGTGATAGCTGCAAGGATTTTCACCCATGGGGTGCCCAGCAGCAAGATCAAAGATCTGAAGGATCATTACAGAGTTTGGGCTAAGATAATTCTGGGGTGCTTCAACCATAGGAAGCCAACCAGTTCATCTGATTACATAAATGTGGATCAGCAGTTTCTGATCTACTTTATTGATCAGAAGGTAAAAATCAATTTGGCTCATTTTCTGTTCAACCACCTCAGAACAAGTGTGAAGGAAACCAGGGAAGAAGAAAGAACAAAGAGGGATTGGATACCCTTTGGAAGGTTGATATCAGATATTCTGACAGAGAATAGGCTGATTGAGCATCTGATAGAAGCTCAGGAGTTAAGCACCATTGAACCAACAGTTGGGAAACCTCTGAACGCGAAGAACTTAAAGAAAATGAAGTTGATAGAGAATATCCAAAAGGAACCCAGAGCTACTCCTATTGCTGATATCACCAGCAGAAGAGTTCCTCTGAGTGACTTTCCTTTATTTTCTGAGATAGAATCTAAAGCAGAGGTGGTTCTCAGATACTTGGATGCGTGCAAGGCAGATGGTACAGATCTAAATCTGATTATCAAAGCTCTGCATCAACCTCAGCAAGAAGTGACTCTGAAGAAGACGAAGAAGAGGAAGGCACCTTCAGAAGGATCATCCCAGCAGACACCCAAGAAAAGAGGTAATTTATCTGCTGCTTCTGTTTTAAATTCTTCTACTATTCCAGCATCTATTCCTCCTCAAACCTCTCATAGAATCTCAATCCCCATCCCTACAATAGATGAAACTGTACCAGAAGATGACCCTTCTGAGGCATTAAAACTCAGAAGACCCAGAACCAAACATCCCAAACCAACAATCTCAACAACATCAGCAATTGACAAAGTGATGTCTGACATTGATCAACACACTTCTGATCACTCCGCCAATCCAAACTCTGAACCACAAATTGTCCCTCCTCCACAACCAGAACAACAGCAATCTGCTGAAGAACCAGAACAACAACAACCACTCTCATCAATTCCAGAAAAACCCCTTATCCCTGAACAACCAGAAATTCCAACAACTTCTCCTCAACCAGCAATTCCGTCTCCCTCTCCTCAACCAGAAATTAATCCACCATCACCTCAACCAGAGTTTCATCACTCTGAAACTCCTTCTCCTCAACCATCTGAACCTCATTCACCTCAACCATCACCTCTGGCAATCCAGCTGCCAGGTGGAACAAAAATCACCTTGGCACAATTGCTATACTCACCAGAATCTACACCACCAAATACTCCCAAAACACCACCCAGTCTAATCATAATTTCTGATTCTGAAACTCCATCTCCAAAACAAACTGCTGCTAAGAAAACCTCTGAAAACCCCAGCAGGACCTTCATAGACTTAACCAGTCTTGACCGTCTTGCTGATCTAAAACATAAAATTGCCATCCCAAAACCAAAACAACCAGATGTTGGCTCTGGTATTATGAATTTTGAAACAGGTGTGCAGCAATGGATTGCTTCTTTGAAGCAAGTCTGTCCTGGAATGATTGACCCAGCTGCTTCTGATTAGCTCTGGTCACAATTCAGACTTTGGGTATGTGCTGAAGCCCTCAAGTTGCAGGATATCAACTATGAGCAGGCACAACAGAATTTCAGCAAGCTTCTGAATGAAGTTGGAAGTCAGCTTCTGAAAGAAGACGTGCTCCCTCTGGATAGTGAACCTTGGTCTGAGAAACAGCTAGCTTCAAAGGTGCAACCAGAAGAAGACAAGACCATTCAAGCTGAAGAAAGTCAAGCAGAAGATGTTGCAGAAAGCTCTCAGAAGCTTCCTGCTTCTGATGCTTCTCAAGCTGCCTTGGACAAGCAGACTCTGGAAGAACTAAAGCTGAATGACATGCGTCTGCAGCAGAGGATGGATGAAAACGACCAGAAGATGAAAGAAAGAATGGATGTGCAGGATAGCAAGATTGACACTATTGTCAGCATGGTGCACAAGCAGAATGAGACTGCTGATCAGATCAAAGCCATGCTGGAGAACCTGTTCACACGCTTACCTCCCCAACCTTAGTCTTTTTTCATTCATGTCTTTTTCATGTTTTCTTTGATTTTCTGATGTACTATTTGAATATGTTTTGTACTATTTTCATGTTTTGATTCTGAACCTTTCAATATGACAAGTTTTTCTGATCTTAATTGTTTTAGCACTCACCTACACTTTTTGATTGCTGACAAAAAGGGGGAGAACAAGAATGATATTTTAAACAATAATGGTTAACTAAGACATAAATTCTCAAACATTCTAACTCTATTACTTGAAAATGTTTTTTCTGTTTTGCTTAAAGTCTACAGGTACAAGGAAGCTCCTGGACACTCTGAAGACTAAAAGATATGAAGCTCTGATCCGCTCTGATACTCTGATCCAAAGCAAAGCTCTGACAAGAAAATCTATGATACGCTGATCTGAAGCTCTGCTCTGATATGCTGATCTAAAGCTTCTGATAGTCAAAGACTTTGATACTCTGATGTTCAAATAAAGGCAAAAAGATCAGATCCTGAAGAACACGTGTAATCAAAGGGAAGTAATAAACTCAGGGGGAGTATCTCTCAACTCTGATATCTTTCTTACCCCTTATCTTTGATAACTTCTTACTCTGATGCATCTCTCTGATACCTTTTCACGTTATCTTCATTTAAAAATATCTAGTTTTTGTCATCATCAAAAAGGGGGAGATTGTTAGAACAAAGTTTGAATCTACTACCCTACATTTAAGTTTTGATGATAACAAAGTGAAAAGATATATCATTTATGTGATTCATGTATAAACTATCTGCTGCCTAAATTATTATGTTCTAATTTGCAGATACTCTGATTGATATAAGCAAGAACACACCTATTCAACATCAGAATTTGGTTCCTGACATCAGCATCAGAAGTTGCCATATCAGAATGTCAGAATCAGATGATCAACTCACGTACATGCTGAAGCCTGATGAACAAGACTGCGCTCAACACTCTGATAAAGAAACACAACAGTTCATCAGCAGCTAAGCAGAGTCAGAATGATCCAAGCCAGAACTTGCATTAAGTAAGCAACGGTACTGTGCATTGAAAGCAAATTAATACCAACGGCCTCATTCCAGACAAGATCTGCTCGATAAGGAAAGTTTGTTAATAGCATTGAATCAAGAATATTGCATCCAACGTTCAACATCTCAGTGCTATATAAACAAGACTTTGAAGATTGAAATGGCTAATGCTCTCCAAATCTTTACACGCATAAAAGCTGATCAAAATCTTCTTTCTCTCAGTTTTGCTAAACACTACACATTCTGATATTCTATCATTGTTTAGAAATCTAGTTTCTAAGCTTTAATTTGTGTATACATCACAGTTGTGATACAGTTTTGTAGAAAACATTCACACAGTTAGATTTGATTTCTTTGTAAGAAAGTGTTTCCTTGACAAACCGGGTTGTGGTTTGTATCAAGAAGGCTTTAGCAGTTGTTAAAGCAGTCTGTAATATTCAGTTGAATATAGTGGATTAAGACCTCGTTGGAGAGAGGCGAAATCACCTTGACGGTTGGACTGGAGTAGTTTGAGATCAAACGAACCAGGATAAAAATATCTTGTTCATTGCATTAGATTTCAGTTTTATAATTCAACCCCCCCTTCTTGTGTTTTTCACTACTTCACAATGTCCCTATCTTTGCCTTGTACGATAGAATCTCTTGCCCTAAGATGCACTTAAAGTCTTATGTCCGCAAGATTCAACCATACACAACTGATCCAAAGCTTTGGATCCATTTCTTCCAAGAAAGCCTTGTAGGGACTCAACTCGAGTGGTTTTATCAATTGGAGAGTTCTCACATCCACGCCTGGGAGGATTTAGCTGCTGCTTTTTACAAACAGTATTAGTACATTGCTGAAGTCGCACCAACTCGTGTGCAATTGCAAAACATGACCATGGGTTTCAACGAGAACCTCAAGGGATACGCTCAAAGGTGGAGAGATATGGATTACAGGGTACAACCTCCTTTAACTGACAAGGAGCTGATTGATATCTTCATGGGAACTTTGACAGGGTCTTTCTTCAAACATTTGATCGGAAGCTCTTCATCCGGATTCACCGAGTTAATACTGACCGGAGAAAGGGTTGAAGCTGGCATCAAAAGTGGGAAGATTCAAGAAGAAACACCTTATGATGATCAAAAAAAGCCCTTTAATGGGAAGAAAGAGTCCAATGCTGTGAACAGTCAAAAGAGTCGATGTGACCAACACGTAGGGGCAGTCCTGATCTTTGGTTCTGCGTCACACCGACAACAGCAAAAGGGAAATCAACAAAGGCTAGACGAGCCTAAAAGACAATTCACCAACATCAACATGCCGCTGTCTCAAGCACTGCAACACTTGTTGAGGATGAATCTGATTGCCTTGATAGGACCTCATCCAAACCCCAATACTTCCTCTCCTAACTACAATCCTAATGCGATGTGCGCTTATCATTCTGACAGTCACGTGCATGATACTAACGATTGTTGGGTATTGAAGTACAAGATTCAGAATTTGATTGATGCCAAGGAGATTGAGTTTGGTCCTCCGGAGACTCCAACATAATCACTATTCCTTTGACGAATCATTGAGAGCGTCTTTGTTTCATTTGAATTTTCAAGTTGTAATTTCTTTTGTTACTCAAACAATTATCTTGTTGATGTCAAACTTTGTTTCATTAATGCATTGCATATGTTTGTCTTGAATTCATCCATTCGTTTTCACTATTCTTGAATTATACTTTCTACTTTCTTTATGACATTTAACTCTTGCTAAAAGTTACAAGCCTTTAGAGGGAGGATGACGAAAACAATGCCATAATCTCATACAATATGCTTTTGGACAGACCTTGCTGACGATGTACAAGCGCTTCTTTTAAATCCTAAACACTGGAGTTATAAGGAAGATAATCCCTAGTCAACCCCTTCGAGCCAAATAAGTAGAAGTTTTCTGTTTTAAACACAAATTGAAACATTTAATCAAACCTGGGGCAGGGTAGTCTCTCAGTTAATTTAAAATGTGTGTTGAAGTCACAAACTCTCAGTTCATAAAGCAATGAATGACATCAAAAATATTCCTTTGGAACCAAAAGACAGTGATGGTTCTTTATCTCATAGGCAGTCATCATCTCTCAAAGAGAAAAGCCCACTAAGCCAAAACCTACAAAGGAGGCTTAAGAAAGCTGGGGCATCCCGCTGACTGTAATCTTGAAAATAGGAACAGTCAGGAAAAAATTAGGGATAATGAATCAAAAGAAAGAGGTCATTACAAATCCTCAACAACATGAAAAATGTTGCAAAAAAATGATGACTGCCTTCCAACAAATTCAACTTGTGTGGACCATCACCAAAACGTCATTCCAGACTCAATTAGAGTTCAACGCACAATTAACTGAGTTTAGGATTGAAGAACATCACGAAGAGCGGGTGGGTACAAATATACTTTGAGCCTTTATCCTTTGTTTCTTAAACCGTGAACCAAGGCACGTTACAACCCTTAAAAAGTCCTAATTGAAGCATGGGTTAGTTCGAAAGCATACTATTACAAAAGGTATCCTGACTCCTGTAAGGTTTTACTCTAAATCTTGTGTTGAATTTGTCTTATAAAAGTTTTCTGCTAAAAAACGCATTTTGCAAAACTTCGAGACAAGCATAAACTTTGCATTATTTGAATATTGTTGTTTGCACATGGCTTTTTGTTTGACAGCAAAGAAATTCACACAGTGAATGTTCGGATGAACGAAAGCTCTCTCAGTGAACAAAATTGCTTCAAATGGGGTGACACTCCCGTGGCAAAAATCTCCTATCAACAAAAGGGGACTTGGTATGGCATTGTCTAGTAAACCTGGGGCACTCTAGTCAAGATTTCAACAAATATCTCAAGATCCAATTAACCTAGGGCAGTCCAGTCAAGATTTCAAGAAATCTCTCAATTGTAGAATAACCTGGGGCAAGTCTCTGTCACCGTCACTTGGGGCTTTAAACGTTAATCTCATCAAGGGGTTACATACAGTCCAAATTTCCAGGCAGTGTCGCAAACATTTGATACTAGGGGCAATGACAAATCTCTCCAAAATCCTTCTGAAAAGAAATTCAAGAATCCTCGAGAAGTTCAACACCTCTCTAGCAGACCAGCAGACATGGGTTTATTTCCCCAACGCTTGTCATGGATTTATTCTCCAAAACGAATTACAACATATGGAGATTGATCGGCAGGTAAAGGTTATCATCACCTGTTGGAGTTACGGTCGTCGAAGATTCCTTCATCACCTTTTGGAGTAGCAGTCGCCAAAGATTCCTTCATCACCTTTTGGGAGTAGTAATCGTCCAAGATTCCTTCATCAACCGTTTGAGTCAAAGTTAATCCAAGACCTTCTCTGGTTCAGTCAGATCGACACTATGATCTCCCTGATTCTTATTCCAGTGGAAGATATTCCGGGTCCTGTTGTTTCAGATAAATCTCTCAAAAATTTATTCTTATCCACTTCCATATTTTTCACTAGCGGAGACAAAGAATCCAACTCTTTTCTCCATCACCAGTTTGGGATTTATTTTCCCCAGTGAAAGGTCGTCTTGAAAAACCTTACACCTCCGTGCATCAGGACATCATACAACGTAATCTCATTTATTTTGAGAACGTCATCGTTTGATATGTACAACTGACCTTTATCTTTCAGGAAAGATTCTCATCCTTGATTCTCCAGAGCCTTCTTTACTCTCAGCATAAATTTGTCAGAATTTTTAATCCCCTGCACATCAAAGATTCTCGTTCTTGACTCCTCAACACAAATTCCCCTAGCAGAATGAAGATTCTCATTCTCAATTCCCCACGGAGCTTTCAGATATTCCCCAACGGAGTTCTCCTCAAACGACGAAACAGGAATCCCCAATAGATTGGCATACAACCCAAACTCCTGATTTCCCCAGCAGTATAAGCTTCTCCCCACAGAGTTTATCAAAAAGCTTGAAGACGCACATACTCTTCAACAACGGTCCAAGATTTATTTTCCCCGACAGCAGTCAAAGATTTTATTATCTCCAGCTATCCAGGATTTATCTTCCTCAGCAAGATAGCTCATCATCTTACATACGCATACATTACGTTCATAAACCATGAGCATTGACAAAACACATATATTGCATCATACATTTCATGCAGCATAACTTTGTGTTTCAACTGACATTTTACCTTTTTCAGCAAAAGTTCAACATTAGCCTTTTGTAAGTTTCAGATTAACACCTGCAACAAGCTAGGACAACTATCTACTTGATCATCATGAAGCAACCCTACACCGGTTCCTCCTCAACTTCAGATGCAGTTTTACACGGAATCATCATCAGGCAACCCGACACCGGTTCCTTCTCAAATCCAGATGCATTTTTGCACGGACTCATCATCAGGCAACCCGACACCGGTTCCTTCTCAAATCCAGATGTAGATTTACACATACTCATCATCAGGTAACCCGACACCGGTTCCTTCTCAAGTCCAGATGCAGTTTTACACGGACTCATCATCAGCAAACCCGACACCAGTTCCTTCTCAAATCCAGATGCAGTTTTAGACGGACGCATCATCAGGAAACCCGACACCGGCTCCTTCTCAAATCCAGATGCAGTTTTACACGGACTCATCATTAGGTAACCCGACACCAGTTCCTTCTCAAATCCAAATGCAGTTTTACACGGACTCATCATCAGGCAACCCGACACCGATTCCTTCTCAAATCCAGATGCAGTTTTACACAGACTCATCATCAAGCAACGCGACACCGGTTCCTTCTCAAATCCAGATGCAGTTTTACACGGACTGATCACGATTCAACTTTTGAAAAGAGTTTACAGATGCTTCCCAACATGGATGCTAATCTATCGCTTGTTCAGAATCAGCTCATGAAAACAGTTTACGGATTCTCCAAACACGGATGCTAATCTATTGCTTATTCAGACCCCCAGCTCAGATACGTTCCAGACATGGATACCTTTCTGATACTTATTCTTTCACCTTCAACATACAGTTCAACAAACATTCTCGGGTGGCATCTTTAAGCCCATCTCCGAAAAGGTTCTGTCACACCTCCAAATGGCATCTTTAAGCCCATTCCCTCAACTATGCTTTGACGAGTGCAAATTTATGGGCACTCTAGTGTCCAATCATCTTTTACCTTAGAGTCGCGAACGGCGAACTCGCCAATCTAACTCTTCAGGTTTAAGAAGATTGAACAGGAGAAACTGTTGTACCCCAAAATTTGCCCTCCCTTTTTTCACAAGAAATCACGACCCTAGGGTTTTCTCTGATTTTTAAGATTGGCTCAAGAATCGATCAAACAGACTTTTCTTTAGCAGTTAATCCAGAATTATGGTTTTCTCTCACATTTCTCAGAAGAAATTGAATCCTCAGAAATTCAGTTAACTGTTATATGTTTTCATGCTTGTTCAAGTTTACTGATTGTTCTCAAAGCCTGCTTATCTGGGATAAGAGCTGAGACTCTTATTTGGAATATTAAGGCATTTGCTTGTTAATGGAACTAAACGTTTGCCTGTTAATGGAATGCTTGCTTGCTTATTGGAATACCACGCGTATGTTGATTGGAATGATGTCGCAAGTTATGAGATTGCAAAGTTTTTGGGATTACTTGGATTTTAAGTTATCTGTATTGGAAATGCTGGAATGCAATTTCAATTTATTTTGGATCAGGAATCTTAAATAAAAAAAGTGAAGATGCAAAGGGAAAAATTTAAAGATATTGACAGTAGAAGGATTGATTGAAGTATCAGATGATCTCATAAAAGATTTTTTCATTCATTGCAAATGATTGTTACAAAAATAATTTATTGTTTAAATATTATATGTTCTACAACTTATAGTATTTGAAGAATAAATTATTACAATGAATAAAAAATTCTAAGCCTAAGCCTCCTAAACTCCATTGCTCCCATGCTCAAAGTCCTCTGCTTCCTCTATCGTCCAAGTTGCATTCACCTGAAAAAGAAGAAAGAAAAGAGGATTAGTACAGTTAATTTTTTCAAGCAGAAAAGGAAAGAAAAAAAATCATCATTAAAGTTTGCCGTCCGGAATCAGAATGCTATTGTTCATCATGTTTTTATTTTTCTCTTTGCAAATCACAAGAAGATTTCTCTTCTTGGTTCACAAAGAGAAAAGTAAAAATGCAAATGCAAGCATACAAAAACAATTGGTTCAAATGCAAAACAAGGGCCATGCTGTACAAAGCTAGCATACAAGGGCATAGTAACAAATATTGCAAAGGCAAACCAAGGCGCTAAATTTCAAATTGTCTAAACACTGCACAACATTGCAAAGCTAGTAACCAAACATTGCAAGCAAAGCATACTAAAGCAAAGCAAACTGAGTTGCAAAACAAGTCAAGATGCATTGCTAAATATGGCATACAAAGTAACATTGCAAGCATAAAAACTGTACAAAGTCAGCAACTAACAAAGCAAACTGAGTTACAAAGCAATTGGAAGCAACCAAGTACAATGCAGAAAGTGTGTAAGACAGAAAGTACAACAGGAAAATGCAGAGGAAAACCAAATTACAAGCCAAAAAGACTTGTCATAGCTGTCCTCATTTTCCAGACGAAAAGAAAACTTTTCAGAATAAGGTGGAAAAGCAAAAAGTGCTTATCTCATGGAGAGAGGAAGAGAGAAAAGGATTACCTTTTGAAGGTACAGTTTGACAAAGGCAGGCTGGCATAATTTAACAAAAAAACAAAAAGATATAAAACAAAAAGACTGCATAACAGTCTAGGGGAGGAAGAAAAAAGACTTTGTGAAAAAACCACAAAGCCCAAACAGAACCACAAACTCTCCAAACCTGTACAAACTACAGCAAGCCTGTAAACAAATCATAAAACTCTTCAAACTACACACTCTCCAAACCTGTAAAACTACAAGGTCCCAACCCTGTAACGGTTCCACAAGGAAGCAAACCAAAAACTCAAAAACCCTGCAGCAAACCCTCAAACCTGTTGAACACCTGCATAGCAAGCAAACCAACAAAGCTTCCCAACCTACTTGCCAATCCCGCAGTTCCAAACTGCAAAACCACAAACACAGACCAAGCCTGCCCAACTGCAACTTGTTTGGTCAAACTACAAACAAGCTCCACAAGTAGCCAAAACCTGCCAAGCCTAGTAAAACTACCAAACCACCGCAAAAACTTGCCAAGCTGCCAAAACAAAACTTGCAAAGCTGTTAACAAACTATAACAAACAGCCAAGCAAGTTTCAAGCTAACAAATCATCAAGCCTGCAAAGCTAACAAATCATCAAGCCTACTATCAAGATAACAAATCATCAAGCCTGCTACCAAACAAACCAATACAGTTTCAGAGACATCATCATCATTAACATCAACATTCCAAGAGAAAAGAAGAGAGGAAAGAAGCTTCAAAGGCAACAAGATTTCAGAATAACCATCATCATCAATATTCAATATCCAAGAGAGAGGAAAGAGTTTTGGAAGCAAAAAGCACAAGTTTTCAGAACATTTCATCATCAAACATCATATTCAAAAACAACAAAATCAAAAGTTTCAGAATCACTCATCATCAACACTCAAGGAGAGAGAAAGAAAGAGTTTCAGAAACAAAGGGAAAGAGTTTCAAAAGAAAAGGCAAAGAGTTTTAGAAATTTGTCATCATCAACAACACAGTTTTTAGAACTTTCATCATCATCAAACAACATTCAAAATCTTAAAAAACCAAAGAGAAATACCATAGGCGAAGCTATTCATAATCTTCCTCATATCCCCGGCCACCAAGGAGGCGCCTCCGTCTCACCCTCTTCTCCTCTCCATTTTCTTCCCAGAAAATCCCCAAGGTACAATTTCTTTTTCTCAAACTCTTGTTGCACCTCAAACATAAAACACCATGGATTAAAATGAGGTAAAACATACAAAGCAAACAAAACTGTAAAACGCGAACAAAGAAAACAAACCGTACCATTTTAGAACCAAAGCCGTGGGCCACTGTAAGAAGATAGAGAGTGAGAGAGGGTGGTGCTCCGGTAGCTGGGGTTTAGGGAGAGAATCAGAGCGTCATGGCCTGAGAAGGATGAAGACAAAGAAGAGAGAAAAAGGGGCGCCGCTGTAAAGCCAAACATACAAACCCTAAAATGCTGAAACCCCTAACCAAACGTTGTATAAATTTTTCACTGGGCCTTCGCCCCACACATTTGCCTTAAGCCCATATTTGTTTTACCAGCGAAACCCCCCATTTTGTCCTTTCTGCCTTCTTTATTTTCTTTATCTTGGGCCCAACTCCTCAAAACTTAAGCCCAATCTCCTTATTTTCTTTTCCTTAAATTAGAAAACACTTTTTTTCACTATTTAATTTTAACTACTTTGTTTTCTTTCTTTTAGTTAATAAAAACACTAAGTAAACTTTGTTTTATTTTCTTTTAAGTTAGTTTTATTTTATTAATTAATATTGTTTAATATAATGAAAATACAAAAAAAAAGAACATTTAGTTTGATTTAAATAATTTTGGTTTTCTTTAACCCTTGTTATTGATTAATAAAAATACGTAAATAATAGAGATTTAGTTTAAAAGTAAATTTTCTTTCTTTAAAACTTTTTCTTTTCATAATTAATAAAAATGCAAAAAAAAATGAATATAATACTTAATCTTCCTTTTTTTAGAATAGATTTTTATTTTTACATGCATCTCATAATTTATTGATTTTCCTTATTTTATAATTTGTTATAATTTATACTGAATTGCAATAATTCGATTTGGTTGTAACACTTGATATTTGGACTTTATTATTCTTGAGAGACTCATCCCCATTTGTAAACAATTGTACCCCCATCCCCGGATAATCTTTTGTAATAGCTTAGAATTTTAATTCTCGCACTTTACGCTTTCAAATATGCCAAGACTAGATATTAAGGTTTGTATGTGAAAATCTAAAATCAATCGCTAGATGACCTAATACAAGACTTGAATGCATGAAAAGGACAAACACAGTGCACACTTGCACCTCTAGGGTAACTTCGCTAGTTGCTTCGGAAAATGCAATCATGTTCTTCGAATATGAGACACTCTAGCAAATGCCCCTTCGATAAACAAAGATCGTAGTCCCTCGATGTCCCTCGATGTTGCCTTCGATAAAACGATCTCGTCCCTTACAAAATTGCTAGAGCGTCTCACAAGTTGCTTTCAATGATTGTATGCGATGACCCGCGCCTGTCCCGTTTAACATCCTAATACAAGGTTGTTCACTAAATACAATGGTGAAACAACACAGTCAAAAGGGTTAAAACACGTAAGGAAAGATATTTGAGTAAAATAGGGTAGATAACTCTAAGTTACTTGATCAAAAGCTTGAAAACATCCTTGCTATTTTCAAACACACCTCACAACACAATTCTAAATCAAATCTTTCAAAACACTGAAATATATTTTCAAAAAGACACACACCTTTGTATATATTCAAACAAGAATCATTACAAAGGTTTCCTAGACAAGGCCTCTTTTTTAAAGCATTTTCAAAACCACACACACAAAGCACCATTTCAAACAATTGAAAAGCAAAAGCAAGTGATCTAAAACAAGTAACTAAGAGCCCATGGAAAACCATGGATGAAAAGGGTGCTTGCACCTTCCCTTTTCATAATCTACCCCCCGAACCCAATAAACCATCTCAAAGGTCTTTCCTGTGCTTTTTGACCTTTCCTTTGGATAAAATAAAAAGTCGGTGGCGACTCTTGCTAAACCGAACAATTGCGAACACAAACGCAAAACCTCAAGTGAGTTCTCCCACCGTATCACACGCGACATTTGAGAACACAAACACAAAACCTCAAGTCAGTTCTCCCACCGTATCACAGAACTGGCGACTCTTGTTGTGGACAATAAATCCTTGACTGTTGTCGGGGATAATAAATCCTTGATTGCTGCTGAGGATATGAAATCTTTGGCGACTTCACCGGGGATATAGGGATTCTTCATGTCTTGAAGTTAGAGTATTGACAAAAAATTCTGTTGCGAGCAATGTCATGCTGCTTGAGTAATCTACTCGGGGAATCCAGAGAATTTTGATGACTTCTACTGGGGATTACACAATAGGAATCCTTATCCTGCTGGGGAATAAAGAAAACTCTGATGACTTCTGCGAGGAATTAATAAAGATAATCTTCATTATGTTGGGGAGAAATGAAAACTCTGTGGGGAAGAAAGCTATACTGCTGGGGACTAGGTTCAGGAGTTTGGGTTGTCTGCCATTCTACTGGGGAGTTATTAGAAGTTGTGTTCTGGTTGGTTTTCAGGCTTCAAAATAACTTGTTGGGGAATTCAGAGCAACTGAATGGTTTCCGCTGGGGATTGATAGTTGGAAATTTCAGCTCCGTTGGGGATCTGTAGTTCAAAGTTTTGGCTCCGCTAGGGATCTGTAGTTCAAAGTTTTGGCTCCGCTGGGGATCTGTAGTTCAATGTTTTGGCTCCGCTGGAGATTGAAAGTTTCAGCTCCACTGGGGGTCTTAGTGATGTACTGTAGGGATTGCTCATAGAATAGCCTAAAGACGTTTTCCTATTTTTTCAACCTGTCAGTAATTATTCTTTTCCATTTTGTTTATTTGTAAACAGTAATTATGTTCAAATGTATATGATCATTAATGAATCATTGGATGTTTTTGCACATAAAAACACAAGTGCATAGAAAAAGGCAAATAGTTTTTTGTACTTTGAAAAGACATCTTTGTATTTACTTTGAATAAGTATTTTGTACAAAGGAAATAGACATCCTAGTAAGAGGATGGTGTCATAAATAAGAAAATTTATACAAAGAAAGATAGCTATGTGTAAAAAAATTCTATGGGGTTCCCATTCTGCTATAGCCTCTGTATCTCTAAATATCTTGTTTGTCCTTTGCTTCGTCCAAAGATGATTGAGTTAATCAGAAGCTCAGAGTTTGTCAGTGAAGAGATTGTCCTTAAAGTGATCTGACGAGACATAGTCATACGCTTTAATTCCCTAACTTTTTCCTGGACCGCCCTTTCGGGTTTTCAGTCCACCGGGAAACCCTTTTTTGCCCAAGTCGCCCTTTCGGGTTTTCAACTTGTCGGGTGTACAGATTTTTTATTTTATCCCTAATTTTTTCCCGAACCTTTTGGTTCGCCGGGATGCCCTTGTTTTGCCTAGGTGTGTCAACCTAGCGGGACTCTTATGCGTAGTATCTTTTGACTATGTCCGCGTTTGCAGGGTGTGGCAGGTCGTCGCCGTCCATGGTGGTTAAGATCATTGCCCCACCAGAAAAGATGTTCTTGATTACAAATGGTCCTTCATAGGTAGGAGTCCATTTGCCCCTGGGATCACCTTGTGGCAAGATGATGCGCTTGATCACTAGATCTCCAACTTGATATACTTGGCGTCTGACTTTCTTGTTGAAAGCCTTGATCATCCGTTTTTGATACGTCTGACCGTGGCAAACAGCTGTAAGCCTTTTTTTCGTCGATTAAGTTCAGTTGATCAAGCCGGGTTTGAATCCAATCGTCTTCACTCAAACCTGCATCCTTCATGATTCTTAAAGAGGGGATCTGAACCTCAATAGGCAGGAAAACCTCCATGCCATAAACCAAAGAATAGGGTGTTGCCCCAGTTGACGTGCGAGCCGTGGTACGGTTCCCATGGAGAGAAAACAGTAGCATCTCATGCCAGTCCTTGTAGGTGTCTGTTATCTTCTGTATGATCTTTTTAATGTTTTTGTTAGCAGCTTCGACTGCACCATTCATCTTTAGCCGATAGGGGGATGAATTGTGATGTTGAATCTTGAACTTCTCACACAAGGCGGTGATCATAGTATTGTTAAGGTTTGTACCGTTATTAGTGATGATCCTTTCGGGGATACCGTACCGGCAAATGAGATTCTGCTTGATGAAGCGGGCAACAACATTCTTAGTAACGGATGCGAAGGAAGCTGCTTCGACCCATTTGGTGAAATAGTCAATGGCCACCAGAATGAAGCGGTGTCCATTCGAGGTTGTAGGCTTGATCTCCCCAATCATATCGATTCCCCACATAACGAAGGGCCAGTGAGCTGTTAAGACATTTAGAGGAACCGGAGGCACGTGCACCTTGTCTGCATAGATTTGACATTTATTGCAGGTCCGGGAGTGTTGATAGCAGTCAGCTTCCATGGTAGACCAATGGTAGCCTTCCCGTAGGATCTTCATTGCCATTGTATGCCCACTAGAGTGAGTGCCAAAGGTACCTTCATGCAATTCAGCCATAATCCTTTCAGCTTCAATCTTGTCCACACAACGGAGCAAAATAGAATCATGATTGCGCTTGTACAGGATACCATTACTTAGGAAGAACTTAGCTGAGAATCTCCTTAAGAACTTTTTGTCGTTGACTAAAGCTCCTTATGGATATTCTTGAGCCTCGAGATACCTTTTGACTTCATAAAACCACGACTGGTCCACTACTTCTTTGGTATTAATCTCGTGACAGTGTGCTGGTTCGTCCATCTGTTCAATGGTGATCTGGGGAGCCTCATTATCCAAATTAAGTTTAAACATGGATGACATTGTAGCTAGAGCATCTGCTAGCTGATTTTCTTCTCGCGGGAAGTGCTCGAAGGTAATCTTATTGAAATGTGGTAACAATGTCAAAACATGTTCTTTATAAGGGATGAGGTTTGGATGCTTAGTGTCCCACTCTCCTTTGATCTGACTGATGACCAAAGTTGAGTCCCCAAACACAACTAAAGATTTAATTCCCAAGTCTATGGCAGCCTTGAGACCAAAAATGCATGCTTCGTACTCTGCCATGTTGTTCGTACAGTTGAAGCAAAGTCTGGCAGTGAAAGGAGTATGGAAACCTTCTGGGGATATGAGCACAGCGCCGATAGCGTTACCAAGTGAATTGGATGCCCCATCAAAGTACAGGGTCCATCGGGATCCTTGTTCAGGTCCGTCATATAGTCTGAAATCTTCAACATTGTCCAATGTCATGATGTCTTGGTTAGGGAAGTCAAACTTCATGGATTGGTAATCTTCTACAGCTTGATGAGCTAGATGATCAGCTAGCACACTGCCCTTTATAGCTTTTTAGGTAGTGTACTGTATGTCATATTCTGTTAGGATCATATGCCATCTAGCTATCCTTCCAGACAAAGCAGGCTTCTCAAAGATGTACTTTATCGGATCCATCTTAGATATCAGCAGAGTGGTATGAGTCAACATATACTATCTTAGCCGGCGAGCAACCCATACCAAAGCGCATCATGTTTTCTCGAGCAGTGAATATCTGGTTTCACAGTCGGTAAAGTTTTTGCTAAGTTAATAAATAGCTTGCTCTTTTCGGCCAGACTCGTCATGCTGCCCCAGTACGCACCCCATTGAATTCTCTAAGACGGTCAGATACATCATTAGTGGTCTTCCCTCGACGGGTGGCATCAGGACAGGAGGTTCTAGTAAATACTCCTTGATTTTATCGAAAGCAATCTGACATTTATGATTCCATCTGACTACCTGATCTTTCTTCAACAACTTGAAGATTGGTTCACAAGTAGACGTTAGGTGAGAAATGAATCTGGAAATATAGTTTAGGCGTCCCAAAAAACCTCTGACTTCCTTCTCAATGTGAGGAGCAGACATTTCTTGTATCGCTTTAACTTTGGCAGGATCAACCTTGATGCCTTTGTTGCTGACAATGAAACCCAAGAGTTTATCGGATCGGACTCCGAATGTGCACTCGTTCGGGTTTAACCTTAGCCTGTACTCCTTCAATCTGACAAACAGCTTTTGCAGGTGATCAAGGTGTTCTTCTTCAGTTTGTGATCGGGCTATCATGTCATCTACGTAGACCTCTATCTCATGATGTATCATATCATGAAACAAAGCTACCATGGCGCGTTGATAGGTTGCCCCGGCATTCTTCAGTCCGAATGGCATCACTTTGTAGCAGAACGTACCCCATTGTGTGACAAATGTAGTTTTCTCCATGTCCTCAGGTGCCATTTTAATCTGGTTATAGCCTGAGAATCCTTCCATGAAAGAAAATACTTTGTGTTGGGCTGTATTGTCAACCGGGATGTCGATGTGTGGAAGTGAAAAATCATCTTTAGGGCTGGCCCTGTTTAAATCTCTATAATCCACGCACATTCTCACTTTGCCGTCCTTTTTAGGCATAGGCACAATGTTGGCCATCCATTGAGGATAAAAAGTAACAACTAGAAATCCAGCATTGAACTGTTTCATAACTTCTACTTTGATCTTCTCTGACATGTCAGGTCTCATGCGGCGGACCTTTTGTTTCACTGGTGGACAATCTTCTCTTGTGGGTAGACGATGTACCACAATGTCTGTATCGAGTCCCGACATGTCTTCGTATGACCAGGAAAAGATCTCAACATAATCATGCAATAGCTGAATTAGGCGCTCCTTGACACTAAGCTCTAGATTGGCACCCACTCTGATTTCCTTTTTATCTTCCTCGGTTCCCAAGTTGATTGTATCCAACAACTCCTCATGAGGCTGAATTACTCTTTCCTCTTGCTGTAGTAGTCTGGCCAATTCCCCTGGCACCTCACAATCTTCCTCACCTTCGTATTCGGCTTGGTAGATCAAATCTTCAGAGTCACTGAAAGCTATAGCAGTATCGTTATCCATGGGATCCGGAATGGAAGGGTACCTGCATTTGTGAGTGTGGGTGTGTTTAAGGGTATAGCCATCTTAAAAACAACAAAGTGTAAAAGAAAGGCAATGAGCACAAAAGGTTTATATATGAAAAAGCGTCCATGATTCATTGAATGACATATGAAAATGAAATAAAAACCCTTACAAATGGACCGATGTGCCTCGGGTAAGACACAAGGTTGAAAATGTACGAATTGTTTGTGAATTATTACAAGTCCGACGAAAATGTAAAAGATAAATTACTGATCAATGAAAGTTATCGGGATGAAGTCTTTGGCTTCCCAGTTGCGCAGTCCTCTGCTGACAGTAGGAAATATCCAATCTTCCAAGCAACCATCCTCTTCACTGTCCTCTAGTGCATTAACCCCTTGGTTGGTAATCTTCACAGGTGGCCCTCCGGCACGGGCGCGATGCACAGTCCTCTGAGCAGTTGAAGTAAATCCCAAGCCGAACTTGTCTGATTTGTACGGGATGTCCGAAAGCTGCCCCCAGATGGTGCACCCCCTTCTTCCACTATTTCCCTTGCATCCTTGAGAGATGACATCCGAGGTGGAGGTCTTGTGATCTTAGGAATTGAGGATACCGCCTTGGTCACCGCTATTTCTTCAGCGACTTCTTCAAAATGTTGGAAAGGGGTCTCTATGAACTCGCCATCTAACTCCACATAACGGAAGGAATTCAGATGACTAATCATATACTCCTCCTCCCCATGGACAATTATGATCTTCCCTTGGACGGGGTACTTTAGCATCTGATGCAAAATGGAGGTGACCGCACCGGCATTGTGGATCCAGGGGCGTCCCAACAGACAGGAATAAGAAGGAAGGATGTCCATCACGTAGAAGGTTGAATTGAAGATCTGAGTTCCCACCTTGATCGGGATGTCCACCTCCCCTGGACCATCCTCTTTGAACCATCAAAAGCTCTCACCACTATATTGCTGGGTTTTAAAGTCAGCCCCTCACAATCCAACCTATCAAGGGCTTTCTTCGGCAAGACGTTCAGAGATGACCCAGTATCAACCAAGACATGATCTAGGGTTGTTCCTCTGCACTCCACTGAGACATGTAATGCATCATTGTGTTTTCTCCCTCGGGGTGTCAAGTCAGCATAGGAGAAGCCCAGGCCATTATCAGCAGTCAAATTAGCCACACAGTCCTGGAATTGGTCAGCAGACGTCTCTTGCGGCACTTGAGCTGTCTTCAGAAATTTCACCAAAGCTTTGGCATGTGCTTCAGAGAACAGCAGCAGGGCTAGCATAGAGATCTTCGAAGGGGTCTGCCCCAATTGTTCAACCACATCATAATCACTCTTCTTAATGATCCTCGGGATTTCTTTCATCTCCTTCTTGGATGTTTCAGGAATAGCTAGTGATTGAGCCTTCGTCTGGACAGGCTCCTCTTGAAAGTTCTTTCCTTTTTTCTCAGCAGTGGAAGTAGGGATAGGAATTGTATTGTATTTGTCGGTGGGTACGCTTGCAGGTACAATCACTGGTACAGATGTAATCTTCGGAACGGCCACGGGTCCAAAGACTGCTGCTGGAGGAGCAATCTCTAGAGAGAAGATCCTACCACTGCGGGTGATCTTGCTAGTTCCAATAATATTGCTAATGTCGGAATTGTCCTCTTCGGAGCTTTCTTCTTCGGCAGTCAGTTCAATCTGTTTAATACCATGGTAGTAGATTTCTCCACCATAGTTCCATGGTACTGTTTTATCTGATTTGTATGGGGCAGGCCCAAGCATTGTAATCTTTAGCGGAGTAGTCTTTGGAGCAGATGTAATCCTAACGGGTCTTTTAGGGGCCCTGGAAGGATTGGCGTAGATGGTTATTATTGAAACTTATTTCATTGGAACGGGTGAAATAGGAGCATTCTCAAACAAAATTTCCTGGTTATCCATCAGTCGTTGGATACCTTTCTTCAATAGAGGGAAGTCAAATGGGGAGGATAGGCAAGCATGGAAGTCTTTGTCACAACCTGGGAAAATTCCAGCTTTCAACGAATTCAACTTGATGATCGGGAGAGGAGTTAACAGTTTATCCATGGTAGCAACAAACAGATCTTCTTCAATAGTGTAAGTGTTTGGTTATTGGCATGTATTTTTGGTAAAACCAGGTGTGTGAATGTCATGACTGATGTCATAACATTCTGGGTTACTAGGTACTTTCTGCAGAAAAAGAATGGCATACAGTAGCTGCTCATTATGAGTGTGTAGCTGATCATTATGCAATGATCACATTTATTACATTCTACCAAAATTAGTAAACAGGATTCTTGTTGTCATAACCAATGTTAAGACATCCTGTACTGATCTAACAGTTAAGCAGTTTTGTTAATTCTGAGATTTTTCAGGAATATGGTTCATACATTCCAGAACAGAATCTCACGTGGACTTTAGGTTAACTTGGCTTAACCCTAATCTGGTTGATAAAGTCTTGTGACCAAGTCTTGAGGTTAACCCTAATTAACCCTAGCTATTTTTATGGAAGCCCTAACTGAAGAACAGCTGCCTATATATTCAACAGGAAGGCTGTTGGTGAACTCAACTTTTTGACAGAAGATCAACAAGGGGTTGTATAGTTTTAACTACTGTAATCCAAGCAAGTATCATTGTGATGAGTGACTTGGAGTAGGTTTTGATTGTAAGGGTTGTGTATCACTCAAAGCTTTGAAGCACGAGTGTTTGTGTCACTTGATTAAAGCTTTGAAGCAAGGTCAAGTTAGGTTTATGTATCACTCAAAGCTTTGAAGCACGAGTGTTTGTGTTACTTGATTAAAAGCTGTGAAGCATAATCAAGTGTATGTTCTGAAGAGTGTCTTCATAATTTCATTAGTCAATTGTTTAGTATCACTGCTGTGATTGAGGGGGAGTGAGTAGGAACTCAGGTTTAAGTTGAACTTAGATTGAAGTTGCATTGGGTATGTCTTAAGTGAAGGAGATAAACTGGTTGGTTTATTCCTGAATTAATATCTCTTATAGTGAATTTCCTCCCTGGCTTGGTAGCCCCCAGAGTAGGTGTTGTTTCACACTGAACTGGGTAAATAATTGACTGTGTTCTTTACTGCTTTTTGATTTACTGTCTTATAGAAAGTCAAATACGGTGTCATAACATTCACTGTGACATTGAGTATCTGCTGCCAGAATTTCAATTGGCATCAGAGCGGGCACCCTGTCTGTCTTACTGGGTGAGATATAGGGATATCACTTTCTGGCGCTATGGACAAAGAAGGAGTTTTTGGAAACAGACCACCCATTCTGGATGGATCAAATTATGACTACTGGAAACCTCGTATGATTGCCTTCTTAAAATCACTAGACAAAAAGGCTTGGAGAGCTGCTGACAAAGGATGGAACCATCCCACCATAACTAAGAAAGATGGGACAATCAGTCTGAAACCTGAGGAAGAATGGAGCAAAGAAGAAGATGAGTTAGCCCTGGGTAATTCCAAAGCATTAAATGCATTGTTCAATGGAATTGATAGAAACATATTCAGACTAGTACATCAATGTGAACTGGCCAAGGAAGTTTGGGACACTCTCAAAACTACCCATGAGGGCACATCCAAAGTAAAAATGTCAAGGCTTCAGATGCTGACTACCAAATTTGAGAACCTAAGGATGATGGAAGATGAAACCATTCACGAGTTTCACATGAACATCTTGGAGATTGCTAACACCTCAGGAGCATTGGGAGAAAAGATGTCAGAAGAAAAACTGGTGAGAAAGATTCTCAGATCCTTGCCTAAAAGATTTGCAATGAAGGTAACTGCTATAGAGGAAGCCCAGGATATCAGCAATTTGAAGGTGGATGAACTCATTGGGTCTCTTCAGACCTTTGAGATGGGGATCAGTGACAATGTCGACAAGAAAAACAAGATCATAGCACTTGTATCTAATACTGAAGATGAAAACAAGGAGGATAAAGAAGAAAATATTTCAGAAGCTATAGCCATGCTTGGAAGACAATTCAACAAACTCATCAAGAGAATGGATCCAAAGTCAAGGTCAAATGTTAAGAACATTCCTTCTGACATTAACAGATCTTATGACTCCAGCAGAAGACCAAAGTCTGAAGAGAAGGGAAATCAAAGCAGAGGAATTCAATGGCATGGATGTGAAGGATATGGGCACATTCGAGCTGAATGTCCTACCTTTCTTAAGAAACAAAAGAAAGGAATGTCTGTTACTTGGTCTGACTGTGATTCAGAAAGTAATTCTGAAGAAGAATCTGCCAAACTAGTTAGTGCAGTAACTGGTATTTGTAACTCTGATAGTGACTCTAGTGATGAGGAAGTGACATTTGAAGAACTGGCTGATTCCTACAAGAAATTATGTATCAGAAGTGCTGAAGTCTGTCAGCAAAATGAGAGACAAACAAAACTCATAATAAAGTTGGAGGCTGAGAAAAAGGCAGACATTGATACTATAAGTCATCTAGAAGGGGAAGTTCAAATGATAAACTCAAAACTGGACCAGATGACCAAATATGTCAAGATGCTGACAAATGGAACTGACAAATTGGAAGAAATCCTTCAGGTTGGACAAAATGTGGGAAACAAGTCTGGTCTAGGATTTATGGCAGCAAATAAATCTTGTATAGACAAGAAGATCAGGCCTGATAAACAAATGTCAAAGCAGATGTCACAACATAACACTCAACACCGAGAACAAAGAAATATGAAGAAAAAGTATCAAAGATGGAGATGTCATCATTGTGGGAGGTTTGGTCACATAAAGCCATTCTGCTTTAGATTATATGGATATCCTAATCATAACCCAGGTGTCAAACCTAAGTCTAACAAGGTACCATATACTCCACAGTGGAAGAAAAAGGCTACTGCCCTAATAGCTCACACTTCCCTTAGAGTCTCTGCAAAGGAAGACTGGTACTTTGACAGTGGATGTTCTAAGCACATGACTGGAATCAAGAATCTTCTCAATAATGTTAAACCTCACACCACTAGTTATGTGACCTTTGGAGATGGTGCTAGAGGAGAAATCAAAGGAGTTGGAAACTTGGACTGCCCTGGAGTTCCAAATCTAAATAAAGTATTGCTGGTAAAAGGCTTGACTGCTAATCTCATAAGTATCAGCCAACTATGCGACCTAGGATTCAAGGTCAACTTCTCCAAATTTGAATGTCTTGTAACTAATGAGAAACAAGAAGTTGTAATGAAAGGAGTCAGATCTAAAGACAACTTCTACTTGTGGGAGCCTGAGAACACTAATTACTCTACTGTATGTTCTATTGCCAAAGAAGAAAAAGAAGTGAAACTGTGGCACCAAAAACTTGGTCATCTACATCTAAGAGGAATGAAAAGGATTATATCCATGGAGGCAGTCAGAGGGATTCCAAGACTGCAAATTGATGAAGGGAGAGTCTGTGGTGAATGTCAGGTTGGTAAGCAGACTAGGATGTCACATCCAAAGTCAAGACATCTGACCACCTCTAAGGTTCTAGAACTTCTACATATGGATCTGATGGGACCAATGCAGGTGGAAAGTCTTGGTTGGAAAAGATATGCCTATGTTGTTGTGGATGATTTTTCCAGATTCACCTGGATTAACTTCATTAGGGAAAAATCTGATGTATTTGAAGTTTTTAAAGAACTGTGCAAAAGAATTCAAAGAGAAAAAGAAGGGTGCATTGTCAGAATCAGAAGTGATCATGGCAAGGAATTTGAAAACAATAAGTTTAATGAGTTCTATTCCTCAGAAGGAATTAATCATGAATTCTCTTCACCTATAACTCCTCAACAGAATGGAGTTGTAGAAAGGAAAAATAGGACCATACAGGAATCTGCCAGAGCAATGATACATGCCAAAAGACTTCCTATTCATTTTTGGGCTGAAGCTATGAATACAGCCTGTTATGTCCATAACAGGGTCACCTTGAGAAAGGGTACCTCATCCACCATTTATGAACTCTGGAAAGGAAAAAAGCCAACAGTGAAGTACTTCCATGTATTTGGTAGAAAATGCTATATTCTGGCAGATCGTGAACAAAGGAGAAAGCTGGACCCTAAAAGTGATGAAGGAATATTTATAGGATACTCCTCCAACAGCAGAGCTTATAGGGTATTCAATTCCAGGACCAAAGTCATGATGGAATCAATAAATGTCATATTTGATGATTATCATGAGGAAACAGATGTCCCTTGTAATGTTGAGACATTCTTTGAGACTTCAACTCAACAGAATGATCTACCTAACACTATTGCATCAGACTATAAATCAAAGGAAGCTAACAAAAACCCTTCCATCAGAATTCAGAAAGATCATCCTAAAGAACTCATCATAGGAGATCCTAACAGTGGAGTAATTACAAGATCTAGAGAAATCATCTCAAACTCTTGCTTTGTGTCTAAAATTGAACCAAGAAATGTTAAGGAGGCTTTAACTGATGAATACTAGATTGGAGCAATGCAAGATGAATTGAACCAATTCAAGCAACATGAAGTATGGGAGTTAGTTCCTAGACCAGAAGGAACAAACATCATTGGCACAAAATGGATCTACAAGAACAAATCAGATGCTGAAGGAGTTGTCACCAGGAATAAGGCAAGACTTGTTGCTCAAGGATACACTCAAGTTGAAGGGGTTGATTTTGATGAGACCTTGGCCCCTGTAGCCAGACTGGAATCAATCAGACTCCTATTGGGAATTGCTTGTCTCCTGAAGTTCAAGTTATTTCAGATGGATGTAAAAAGTGCCTTCCTAAATGGGTACTTAAATGAGGAAGTTTATGTGGAACAACCTAAAGGATTTGTGGATCCAAACTACCTTGATCATGTCTACAAATTGAGGAAAGCTTTATATGGCCTGAAACAAGCTCCTAGAGCATGGTATGACAGGTTGACAAAATTTCTCTCTGACAAAGGATACAGAAAAGGAGGCTTGGATAAAACCCTTTTTGTCAAAAATGAAGGAGGAAAGATAATGGTAGTTCAAATCTATGTTGATGACATAGTGTTTGGGGGAATGTCAGATAAAATGGTTAAACATTTTGCTGACCAGATGCAGGCTGAATTCGAAATGAGCCTCATGGGAGAATTGACCTACTTTATTGGACTGCAAGTCACACAGATGGAAGACTCAATTTTTCTGTCTCAAAGCAAGTATGCAAAGAACATTGTCAAGAAGTTTGGAATGGAGAATGCCAGTCACAAAAGGACTCCTGCACCTACTCATTTAAATCTATCCAAAGATTCAAGTGGGGTTAAGGTGGACCAAAGCCTGTACAGAAGCATGATAGGAAGTCTGCTATACTTAACAGCCAGCAGACCTGACATTGCTTTTGCAGTTGGAGTATGTGCAAGATACCAAGTTGATCCCAAAGTCAGTCATATCAACCAAGTGAAGAGAATTTTGAAGTATGTAAGTGGAACTTACAACTATGGCTTGATGTACTCTCATGGTTGTGAACCAACTCTGACTGGTTACTGTGATGCTGATTGGGCTGGAAGTGCTGATGATAGAAAGAGAACCTCTGGAGGATGTTTCTTCTTAGGAAATAATCTGGTCTCCTAGTTCAGCAAGAAACAGAATTGTGTGTCTCTCTCTACTGCTGAAGCTGAATATATAGCAGCTGGTAGTAGCTGTTCTCAAATGATCTGGATGAAACAGATTCTTACTGAGTATAATGTCACACAAGATGTTATAACATTGTACTGTGACAATCTGAGTACAATCAACATTTTCCAAGAATCCTATTCAGCATAGTAGGACCAAGCATATTGACATTAAACATCACTTTATCAGAGATCTTGTAGAGGAGAAGACGATTAAACTGGAACATGTTGCCACTGAACTACAGCTGGCTGACATTTTTACCAAGGCACTTGATGCAAATCAATTTGAAAATTTGAGGGGAAAGTTGGGTATTTGTCAACATGAGGAAATGTAGCAATTAATTTTGCTTAAAACAAGGGATGAAGGAGATTTTTGTGTTAAGTCTATTTTGATTGGGTTAATCATATGTTTCCCTATTTCTTTCAAAATTATTAAGAAGTTGAATAGACACTCATTTACCTCCTTCCTCTCTCGGCTCTGCAACAATCTCCATTCTCTCAATCAAAGATTTCACTCTCGTTATTACTGGTTTTCTAAGACTCTCAAAATGTCTCAACTATCCATGATATCATCCTCTTCAAAGACGACTGTTTCTTCCGCATCCTCTGATCGAGAACCTAGGGCAATCACAACCTGCATGGATTCTGATGTTCTGGAGATTACTCCTCTTAGAGAGCTAGCAGCTAACCCCTCTAAGGTTAAAAAGCTGAGAACAAGGCATGCAAGAGGTTTTAAGCTTCTTCATCTGGTAATCCCTCTCAACCATCATCTTCTGTTCCCTCAGAAATATCAAATAGGGAAGGCTCAGCTTATGTTCATCAAGCAATAGCTAGACTTGTTACAAGAATTCTGAATGAGAACCACTCGGTACCTGGCATTTCTGTTCCTTTAAATCAAGAATCTGCTAGTCCAAATGTTGAAATGAATCCAGATGTCACTAAGAATGTTGAGACACCGGATGACAACATTCGGAAATCATCTGAAAATCTTGATGATCTCCAGAATCCTTCAGAGAAAGATGTTAAACCCCCAGTTATTGATGTGGATGAAGAATACTCTGACAATGACCTAATTGCAAATATCAACCCTAGCATAGCTAGAAGGATTATGAACAGAAAAGGAAAGCAGGATGCTGCAAAATGTCTGACCAAAGAGAAGACTGCTGATGTTGTTCATAAGAAAACCAGGTCTGAAGACAAGACTGGTGTAGAAACTGTGAAGACTGGATTGTCCAAAGGGAAGGTGAAAACCCGAGTACCTACTGGTAGTCTCTCAAAGCCTGTGAGACAACCAATAGCAAAGAAAAGGAAAGAGCCTGAACCTTCTAATTCTGATGAGGAATCCGAATTTGAAGTTGATGCTGAAGACATTCCTCTCAGAAGGAAACTCCCATCAAGCAAAATGGCTAAAGTTCCTGAAGTCCCCACTGATAACATTTCTTTTCACCACCCTGAAAATGCTAACAAATGGAAGTATGTTTGTTTGAAAAGAATAGCCTTGGAAAGAGAACTGAACAATGGTGCCATGAAATGTAAGGAGATCATGGACCTAATCAAAACTGCTGGTCTAATAAATACTATGGTAAAGTTTACCAACTGCTATGAAAATCTTGTCAAAGAATTCATAGTGAATTTATCTGATGGATGTGCTGATGGAATGTCAGCTGACTTTAAGTGTGTCTATGTGAGAGGAAGAAAGGTAAATTTCTCTCCCTCTGAAATAAACAAATTCCTAGGAAGACTAGATGAGGCTTGCCCTGAACTAGAGGTTACTGACAACCAAGTATGCCAAACCATCACTGCAAATCAAGTCAAGAGATGGCCCTTAAAAGGCAAGCTGAATGCAAGAAACCTAAGCATGAAATTTGCCATCCTGCACAAGATTGGTGCAACCAACTGGGTTCCCACCAACCATAAATCAACCATCTCCACAGGATTGGGAAGATTCATTTATGCTGTTGGAACCAGGACAAAATTTGACTATGGCAGGTATATCTTTGATCAAACTTTAAAGCATGCTGGAAGCTATGCTGTTAAAGGCCCTATTTCCTTTCCCTCCCTCCTATGTGGTATTGTCCTTGCTCAGTATCCTGACATTCTAGTTGAAAAAGATACTATATGCAAAAGATCCCCTGCTCTTGGGTTGCACTATAAGCTATTTCAGGGAACTCATGTTCCTGACATTGTCATGACATCAGCTGAGACATCAACTGTCAAAACTCAGTCCAAGAAATTTGATGTTATAGCTGTGCTGAAGGAAATCTGCAAAGAGCTGGAGACAAGGAAAAGGACTCTTGAGAACCTAATTGCTAGACTAGAACAGGAGGAGACTGAAGGACAAAGAAGGGAAGAAGATGCTGCTGAAGATCAGCGTAATGCTGAAGATAGTGCCTCCTCTGAAGATGACAGTGCTTGAAGATCAGTGGAGTTGTCAAGCTTGCTGCTGGTACCTGTTGCTGCAAGTGATTTCAGATTTTTTTGTTTTTATTATTCATTTTGGATGACTGTATAACCTAAAAGTACATGTATCTTTGGCCTATTCATGGCTAAAGATGGGGAGAATATTTTGTGTTAATTATACTTGGTAGACATTATTTTTTCTGCAGACATATTATTTCTGCTGCTCTCTAATCTCTGATTGTTTAGGGGTTTTAGCCAAAAATTTGCCAAAGGGGGAGTTTGTAAGTGTTTGGTTATTGGCATGTATTTTTGGTAAAACCAGGTGTGTGAATGTCATGACTGATGTCATAACATTCTGGGTTACTAGGTACTTTCTGCAGAAAAAGTATGGCATACAGTAGCTGCTCATTATGAGTGTGTAGCTGATCATTATGCAATGATCACATTTATTACATTCTACCAAAATCATTAAACAGGATTCTTGTTGTCATAACCAATGTTAAGACATCCTGTACTGATCTAACAGTTAAGCAGTTTTGTTAATTCTGAGATTTTTTAAGAATATGGTTCATACATTCCAGAACAGAATCTCACGTGAACTTTAGGTTAACTTGGCTTAACCCTAATCTGGTTGATAAAGTCTTGTGACCAAGTCTTGAGGTTAACCCTAATTAACCCTAGCTATTTTCGTGGAAGCCCTAACTGAAGAACAGCTGCCTATATATTCAACAGGAAGGCTGTTGGTGAACTCAACTTTTTGACAGAAGATCAACAAGGGGCTGCATAGTTTTAACTACTGTAATCCAAGAAAGTATCATTGTGATAAGTGACTTGGAGTAGGTTTTGATTGTAAGGGTTGTGTATCACTCAAAGCTTTGAAGCACGAGTGTTTGTGTCACTTGATTAAAGCTTTGAAGCAATGTCAAGTTAGGTTTATGTATCACTCAAAGCTTTGAAGCACGAGTGTTTGTGTTACTTGATTAAAAGCTGTGAAGCATAATCAAGTGTATGTTCTGAAGAGTGTCTTCATAATTTCATTAGTCAATTGTTTAGTATCACTGCTGTGATTGAGGGGGAGTGAGTAGGAACTCAGGTTTAAGTTGAACTTAGATTGAAGTTGCATTGGGTAGGTCTTAAGTGAAGGAGATAAACTAGTTGGTTTATTCCTGAATTAATATCTCTTACGGTGAATTTCCTCCCTAGCTTGGTAGCCCCCAGAGTAGGTGTTGTTTCACACTGAACTGGGTAAACAATTGATTGTGTTCTTTACTTCTTTTTGATTTACTGTCTTATAGAAAGTCAGATACGGTGTCATAACATTCACTGTGACATTGAGTATCTGCTGCCAGAATTTCAAATAGCATTGGCATTGTGACCATGCCTCGACATTGGAGCTGAAATAACATTCGGTTTCTCAGGCGCTTCAAACTTAACTTTCTTCACGTCTATCAGATCTTGAATCTTATTCTTCAGAGCCCAACAGTTGTTGGTGTCGTGCCCTGGACTTTCAGAATGGTATGCGCATCTGGCGTTGGGATGGTAAAGTGGAGAAGTAGTATTAGGATTCTTTGGGGCCTCTTTTAGCATGGCCAGATTCAACTTCAGGAGATGTGGTATGACTTGAGTTGGAGTCATGTTAATCTTGGTAAATTGCCGAACTGGCCTTTCTACCCTTTGCTGGTTATTTCTCGGCTGGTTGTTTCTTGGCTGATCGTTTCTTGGCTGGTCTGATGCAGTCTTTTGAATTATAACGGCCCCCACCGTTGGTCGGCGCTCATTTCTTCCTTGATTCCTCTGTGAATAGACAGCCGAAACTTCCTTCTTTCCAGTGAAGGGCTTTTTCACAGTAGTTAAGGCAGACGCGTCCTTTTGAATTTTCCCATTTCTTATACCAGCCTTCACTCTTTCGCCGGTTAAGATCAATTCAGTAAACCCTGCAGAAGAACTTCCAATCAGATGATTAAAGAAGGGGCCTGATAGAGTTCTCAGGAACATGTCCACTAGCTCCCTTTTCGACAAATGTGGTTGCACCCTTCCGGCTAGATCCCTCCACTTTTGAGCGTACTCTTTGAAGCCTTCATTTGATACCATAGCCATACTCTGGAGTTGAGTACGGGTTGGTGCTAAATCAACGTTGTATTGATAATGTTTATAGAAAGCTGCTGCTAGGTCTTCCCAATTGTGAACATCGGCCCTCTCCAACTGATAGAACCAATCAAGCTGCGTTCCTGATAAACTGTCTTGAAAAAAGTGGACCCACAAATCTTTGTCGGCAGAATGTGGTTGAATCTTCCTGACATATGATCTGAGGTGCATTTTGGGACAATACACCCCGTCATACTTGGCAAATAGTGGCACTTTAAACTTTGGCGGCATTACAATTCCTGACACCAACCCCAATTCCTCAAAATCTAGCCCTGATACCCTCTGTATCTCCATAGAAGCTAGACGCTCTTCCAAGTGTTTGTATTTTTCATCGGCCGGAGGGTATTGTTTTTCAAAGTAGTCCTCTTCCTCCTCTTCTTATGCTTCAGAATCTGATGGTATTGCCGTTTCTTTTCCTTTTCTTTCCCCTCATCAGAAGTTGTTGGAAAGTCTAAGGTCCGTCTAGCTTGTCCTTGAAACCTTCTGCCCATGATAATCACACCAGTTGGCTTCTTCTTCTTTTTATCTTTCTCTTTTCCTAGCAGAGTCTTCAGCTCCTCTTGCCCCTTGGCTAAGGTTAAGAGTAGTTGTTGAAATTGTGAATTCTGAGCTTGCAGGTCTTTAACCGTCTGTTCAAGATCCATCTTGCTGAAATAAACAGTAGAAGGATAAGGAAACTTGTTGCAAAGACTTGTTTATACTTATGATGAATGATATGTATTCATGCAATTCTTTCAAGGATTCAGAAATTCAAATTTGTTTTAAACAAAAAAGAAACACACGTCATATTAATAAGATAGAATTGTGAGTACATCAATGCCCCTAGGGAAAAATAATACAAAATTCTAAGATAAAAAGACATTGCGCATCCTCTTTGGTGCAATGTAGGTGTTGATAGTCTGCTCTTCGTGAAGTAACCGAGTGAGTTCCAAAACCTTCTTCTCGCTTGCGTAGAATTGGGATTTGAAAGTATCGCGTTCTCCCTTGAGCTGTATCCAACTCCTTTGTAGATCTTCAAGTGATGTCGGCATGTCAGGATGTAGGATGGTGTATGAAACCTCTCCTTCCTTAACAGGCTCTATAATCACTGGGAGAATGGAGGGATAAGGCATCATAAGACTTTGGGCTCGGGTTCGTACCCACTTGAGGTAAAGCTCAAGAGGGATGGAATTCTTGTGTCCCAAAGTTTTACTGTCCATCTTGTTTGGCATCCTCCAAGCTCGGATGAACCTCTGACGGAGTCCTTGGTCAGCGTTGTCGTAGTCGAAAACCAATCCTTAAATCAGCATGTCATGTGGGCCATCCCTTTAGGCATAACCAAACTGTCTTAGAGCCAAGCATGGGTTGTAGGTGATACCTCCCCTAATGCCAAGTAGAGGGACATTAGGGAATTCCCCACAATGGTCGACGATGATAACATTCTCTTTGGATCGAGAACACCAATGAATATCTGAATGGTTAAGTGTCATTAACCTTTGTGACCACCTCAAACCTATCTCATTCTTCAAGACTGATTGGGGAAGATGAGAAATAAACCATCTTGCCAGGAGAGGAGTGCAACACATGAGAACACCTCTTTTCCTCATTGTACGAGTGTGAAAAGAGTGTAGGATATCCCCAAGCGATGTAGGCACTGGGTTGCGAGACATGAAGATTTTGACAGCACTTACATCTATGAGTTGGTCAAGATTAGGGAAAAAGACCATCCCATAGATGAGAAGAGCTACAATCTCCTCAAAAGCTTGCAAGTCTAGGGAATTCCAACAGCTTTGGGCCTTCTCAAACAGAAACTTTGACAAGAAGCCTTTGACACCACTTCTAGTTTCGTAATGGGTTGTGACATCAAATGAGTGCAAGTGCAGGGCTTGAGCAATATCTTCTGGCTTTGGATCTCTTTCCATACTGTTGAAAGGTAGTTGATTGAGAATAGGAATCCTCAAGAGTTGATAGAATTCTTCCAAAGTAGGCACAAGCTGGTAGTCAGGAAATGTGAAGCATTGATGCAAAGGGTCAAAGAACTGGAAGAGAACCTTCATCATGTATTCCTCTGTGTTGGAGGTGACCAAGTTGAGTAGACGACCATGCCTCTCGGTGAATGGAGAATTCTCAGGAATCCTTGAAGCTAGCTCCTTGAGTTGTGGAGGAATTCTTACAAGGTTGATTTGGATAGTTTTCCTGCGAAGTGAATCCATAACCTACAAAACAGGAACAAAGATGAATCTCCAAAATCCTTGAAATGGTTAGTGGATGTTCATGATGTGCTTGATGTTATGCACAAGTTTATATGTACAAGCAAATAAAACAAGTTCCTAGTTTAGGCTTGCATGAGGTTTATAGGTAAGTACCCTCTTGAAGTTTAGTTGGCTCAACCTGTCCTAGTAATAGTAATCGGGTTCTAAGGAGCTCAATATCACTGGATTGTTTCCTTGTTCATTGTTTCAGTTTAAGCCTCTTGACTGGCGACCAAAATATTCCAAGGAACCAACCCTCAATGAGTGTAGTATCGAGTATCTACCAACTTTGGACTGCACCAAAGCCGGTCATCTCACTACATCCTAAAAGGCCAAGTTGGTCAAGTAAAGGTTCTAGAAGTTCATTAGTGCTTTATGACATCACTCAGCGGCCCCGTATTCTCTTTGATTGACTCAAAGGCTACCGGTACCCACAAATATGTCGCATTAACATAGCTATTGCTTAGACCGTGTCGGTATACCCCGCACAGTTTCCACAACATATTGCTATTTACCTATAATGTTTCCCAAATCCGGGTGGAGGATTCAAGCCCAAACAATAGAACCAAAATATAAAGCAAACAAGTCAAACAATTGTAAGCAAATAAAGTTGGTCTAAACCCTAAGGTAACCCCACTTTTATAATATCCCCAGCAGAGTCGCCAGTTCAGTGATACGGTGGGAGAACTGACTTGAGGTTTTGCGTTTGTGTTTGCAAATGTCGCGGTTAGCAGGAGTCGCCACCGACTTTTATTTTATCCAAAAGGAAAGGTAAAAAAAGCATAGTAAAGACATTTGAGATGTTTTCTTGAGTTCGGGGGGTAGATTATGAAAAGGGAAGGTACTAGCACCCTTTTCATCCATGGTTTTCCATGGGCTCTTAGTTACTTGCTTAGATCACTTGCTTTGCTTTGAAATTGTTTGAAATGGTGCTTTGGTGTGATTTTGAAAGTATTTTGAAAAGATGCCATTCGTTTAGGCAATCTTTGTAATGATTCTCGTTCGTAAGAATGTATACAAAGATGTTTGTATTTTGAAAAATGTTTCAATGTTTTGTAAGTGTTTTGAAATGTGTGTGTGTTTGTTTTTGAAAATAGCAAGGATTGTTTTGAAAGGGAACAAGTAACTAGAAGCTATCTACCTACTCAAATGTCTTTCTTGTGCATTTTTATTCCTTTGACATTGTTGATTTACCATTGATTTGGTAAACAACCCTATCTTTGGATGTAAACGGGACGGGCGTGGGTCATCGTATAACCATGATAGCAATGTTGCCAAGTATCTTAGCAATTTTGAGGGTCCAAGATCATCTTTGTTTAGGCAACCTTTTGATAGCGTCATCGAGGGACTATGATCTTATTTTTGTTTTGTTTTGCCAAGATACTTCGCATGCGTAACATGGCCATTTTATTTTAGGCAACCAAGTGGGTGAAACCCTAAGGGTGCTTGTGTGCAATGTGTGTCATTTTTCATGCATTTGATTTGTCTTGTATTAAGTCTTTTCTATTTGTTTGGTTTTTGTTCTTGTCATGCAAACCCTAGTTTACTAAACATGGTATAGAAGCGATAAATTGCGTAAATGTAAACTAAGCTATTACAACAATTATTATGGGAGGGGGGATACAAGTTTTTGAATAGGGATATTGCACAAATATAAACCTAAAAATATTATTACAACCCAATCGAATATTGTGCGCATTAAACAAATAAACAAGTATTTAAAATGCAATGCAAATGTATTTATGCAAAAAAATGTTTTGTATTTGTTTAATGTATGAGAAAATCATTTATTTAAACCCTAGAAATAAGATAAAAATATTATTATTTTTGGAAAGGGTGAAACCCTAATTTTCAATTAGAAGAAAATATATGTTCTATATTATTATTTTGTCTATTTTTGTATAAGAAAATAATAAATAATATAATATATAAATATTAAAAATTAAGTATGTGTAGAAAATAATATTTTATGTGTATGGATAATATAATAAAAATGTATAGTATTTTTAAAATGTATTTACAAATTTTATTTAAGAAAATAAAAGCTATTATCCTAACAAACTATTTTTTTATGCAAAAAATAATATAAAAAAATAAAATAAAAATTGCAAAAATAAAGAAATTATTTTTATGATTTTTCAATGTTCAGAAAAAATAATTAAAAGCAATAAATATAAAAATATAAAGAAAAATGCGAAAATATAAAATAATAGTTAGGGGGTGCAAAAGTAATCCAGGAGGTGCAAAAAGTAAAAATAAAAAGGCCAGGCGCGCCAAAAAGCCCAAAGCAACTCGTCCCTGTCCTCCAGCCATCTCTGCGCGCGTATTATGTTCAAACCTGCAACTTTCAGATGCTTGCACAAAAACAAAAACTTATAACATGAAAATTGTGGCATTTTAACTCACGATTCCAACCATATAAAATTTGTAATCTAACTCTAAAAGATCAGGGAGAATTTTATCATCCCTAATTCGTGACCTAAAAAATCCAGGAACTTCAAGCTTCAAATTCTGATTGCACAGTTAATATAAATGACAAGTATGCATATGTACAACTTCACCATGTTAAGGACTACATTTTTGCTTCACAAATTGTGGCTTGAGTATGCCTAAATACAGAGATAGAGTTTGAGAAAAATACCTCCTTCAACTGTATTTGGATATGACAATGTGGGGACTTTGAGGGAGGCCTGAGGATCGTGTGAGCTTCCTTGAACTTCCTTCAAACTATTCCAATACCAAGCTTGCTTTGTGTATGGCCAGAACTCTCTGTAGAAGTCAAGCTGCAAGCTCCAAGTTTGAAAATGGAAATGGTTGAAACAGGGCTTACAGATGCAGGGCAAGGGCTTGGATAGCTTTGGTAGGATTCTTATGAAGTGTTTGAAGTGTCAAGCCACAAAACGCACGAGCCAAAAATGTAATGGCTATGATTTTGTAGCAGCTGGATGTTTGGACAAAAAAATGCAATTTTTGAGTTTGAGAGTGTTTTGGATGCAAAGAAATCATGTCTTGGTTTGTAACAAGTTTATGAATATGTATAGAATGGATACAAAGTCCACTCTTCACTAGTTGTACCAGTTCTGAACTTTTGGCAACCTTTCTTGCATTTTAAGAAAAGTGAAATGACTTATGTAACATGCTTGTACTTGGCTAGTTTGTGAGCTGAAGAGAGTTGATATACATTGCTAGAGACCTATGGAAGTTGTTTGTACCAAAGGGATAGGTCCAAGGCTTAAGATTTGTAAAGTTGCAAAATCTCACCTTTATGAAAATGGCATTGTAACCTTTATGCCATTAATGGAATTATCTCTTGTACAATGCTCCAAAATCCAAGATAATGCCTTTGTCTTCTGAGCTAGCATTTAATTATGGAGTGTAGAATGAGTTTAGGACCTGTAAAGCAAGGTACAATCAACATAGATCTGATTTGCAACTTGATCTCATGTAAAAATGGCTTGAACAAAAGTGATAAAATTCCAACTTCTCCTCTTCGATTCTCCCTAACCAAAAATGATATTGGAGAGTTCTTGGACATTTTGGAAATCTTGTAGTGTGCTCTATAATCCATATTTGAAATGCATTTTGAGATACCTCTTGGAACTAGGTGAAAAATGTCCATGAAGTTGGGTCAAAAACCTGCCTAAATTAGGGCAAATTTGTGAAATCAAGCTTTTCAAGTGTTTTGATGAAGACAAACTAGCATGCAAAAATGAATGGATCGAGATAGAAGATTTATCTCAAGAAATATTCATTTATCAAGATCAACTTTTCAAGACTTATGGCTTAAGGTATATGAAATTTTTGATCTTATGCTCTTAGTGCTCAAAACTATTTTTAATCATGCATTTACTTTATTAAAATAATATTTTGAGTATATACTATGTATGATTGAAGAAGGATGTTTTAAATTGCTTAAAATATTTAAAAAATAATGATTTTTAAATTTTTGTACACAAGCAATCGATTGTCATGCTAGGACAATCGGTTGCAGTCAAAAAACAAAAGTTTCTGTTTTGACAACAATTGATTGTCATCTAGCAGCAATCGATTGTCATGTGTTTTGTTTTCAAATTTTTTGAACGTTGGCCTATGAGAAACCGGTTTCTCCTCAATGACAATCGTTTGTCATAGTTATATTTTTCAAATTTTTTAAACGTTGCTTTTACAACAATCAGTTGTTGCTTTAGTGCAACCGGTTGTTGTGCTTCAGATTTTGAAAATTTTCATTTTTCCAGCAACTTTTTGTAACACCTTTTCATGGCAATCTTTGTATCTTTTCAAATACATTTTTTTAGTAAAAATAGTTTAAACATTGATATGATTCATTGAAGAGGTGTTACTACACTATAAATTATTTTTATTTAAAATTTTGAAAATACAACAACAATCACTAACAACTATTACTTTCTATACTCAAGATTTTTGTTCATCATTTTCATATGCATACTGAAAATTATTCTTTAGAACTTAGAAGAGTATTCCATCTTAAATTTCATATTGAATAGAAAAGATCAATCAAGTGATTGACATTGCTCTTTCATTATTCAAACTCTTATACAAATCAAACAAACTATTGTATCCTTGTTTTCAGGATTGTTGGAAACAAGAAAGACACTTAGGGAAGATTGTTCTCTTTGTGGTCTTAGTGAAAATCCAAGAGGATTGTTCTTGGTTATTTGGTAGTCTTTGTACAAATTACCAACTATAAGGAAATCTCTTTCATGTTGAAAGGGGACTGGAGTACTCTCGGACTGTGAGGGGAACCATGATACATCTCTGTGTTTTTTACTTTTCGCATTTACTGCTTTCATCACTTATCTGAAAAAGAAAGAAAAGAAACTCGTGCAAAAATATTCATACAATTCAGAAAAAAGTTTTAAAGAACCTAATTCACCCCCCCCCCCCCTTTTAGGCGCATCTGAACTTACAAAATTTCCACTAAGTTATTTAGTTCATGGACCTATGTTCACAAATTCATAACTTGTGATCCAAGCATCTTTTAGGAAAATTTTGTGAAGCAAAGTTGTAGATTTCATGGAGGACTACAACTTTCATGTTGGAAGTTTTCTTTGAATCAAATTGCATCAAGGTGAAAAAGTGGTGAAAAGTTGGGGAAAAAATAAGAAAATTTCCATACTTAGAAAAATTCTAAGTTATAAAATTTTTCAAATTCAAAACCCTAATTTTCAAAATTGGTTTTCTTGGTGAACAAGTTTCATATTTTGACATATCTTGATGAATTATGACCCTTGGCACTTGATTTTGACTAAAAAGTCAAAGTTTGACTTTTCAGTATACAGTTGACTTTTGATCAGTTGACTGCAAAATTCATCTGTCAAACCAATGAACTTGAGATCTTTTGGACCATGTAATTAGGTCAATATGATGCCATTGAACCCTTGAAATAATGTTTGAACTCAATTGGTCATTGGCTAGGTTAAAAATCAGAAATTTCCCTTTCTCAGTCAAAACCCTAATTTTGACCATTTTGCCCTTTTGATGATTTGATCTAATTTCTTGAGGAGTTGTGATCCAAACTTGATCAAATGGTACATAGGAGCCTAAAATGTTTATGTGGATAAAAAATTATGAAGTTTTACTGTTAATTGGCCATGGTTGACTTTTTCCCCAATACAGCTGATTTTTAGGTCAATGTCCAATTGACTGGTCAAAAATGTGGTTCAAGGCATAAAACTTATTGTGAGCAATCTTAGGGGCCCAACATGATGTATGGAAGTCACATGAAGAATTGGTGGTCCAAAAATCCTTGTGCAAACTCAAACCCTAATTTGGGTTATCAGTGCAAGATGAGATGTCCTGAGCTGAGCAAACCCTAATCCTGTCTTGAGTCCAAGAAGTCTTGTGAGCAAAAATCTTGATAAATGAGAGGGCAAATTTTGGGGTACAACAGACTTATATAGAAGTCACACCTATTTTGAGTTCGATCAATACCAATCTATGTGCCATATGTTTGGAGTGATGATATGTAAATCATCCTCTAACAACATGTATCACAAGTAAGAAAAGGATAAGATGAAGAGGGAGGAGATGTATTAGATGAAATTAGGGTTTCAAATATCATCAACATCATTCATCCATTTTGGCGGATTTGGTTTTTAAACCTATCGACACCCAAGATCCAATGAGGTTAACGAATTTGTCCCAAAATAAAACCCAAGTCAGTGGCAAATCCTTTCCAAAATTTAAACAAAAATTATGTTCATGAGTTCTAAAACACAAACCTTAATCAAAAGCAAAACCCCAAGTATCCTTCCAAAACAAAAATTAGGCTTAAAATAGGAATATAATTTGTAATAATTTGTCCATTCAATTCTAAACTCCTAAAGGTTACTAAAAGTCAGAGGCATGGTCAAAAGTTCCTGAAAAGAGGAGAAAATATGTTTTTGAAACTCAAACATCAAAACTAGCTAGTCAAAGACCAAAACTAGGCATGCCTTATAAAATACTTTGAATAAAATAGAAGATTAAACCTAAAAAATTAGAAAAAAATTTGAATTATCTTGACTCTTCCAGGAACTTTGAACAAATTTTCTTTGATTTTTAGAAATGATAAAAATTAGGGAATTGATTGTTTCTTCATGCCTAAGTAAGAAAAGATCTCAAAAACAACAATTAACTTCTAAATTTTGAAGAAGAAAAAAAGCAAATTGACATGTAGACCTAATTAAAAATCATAGAAAATTAGTTCAATACCTAAGGATCAGTGAGTATATTTTTCTTGAATTTTATCCCAAAAAAAGAATTAAACAAAAATTATTTACACAATATATAAAAAAAACAAAGGAAAAGTGATATAACCAAACAAATGATTTAATTTATATCCCACAAGTTTTGTAAAATTGAACAAAAATTATTTTCAATAAGAAGACTCAGAAGAACACTTAAAAAACATTTTTTAGGATTTTTTTAATTTAGTGGAAATAGAAAATAAAATTCTAAAACTTAAAGAATGATGAAAACCCTAATTAAACTACTTGAGTTTATTTAATCAAAAAAAGAAGAAAAAACGTGAAATAAAAAAAATGAAAGTATAGTTAAAATAGAATTTAAAATATTTTTGTGGTGATTTTTAAGTTAAGAAAAATATTTGAACAAAATTAGAGAAAACAATGAAAATTAAAAATATATTTAAAGTGTATTACACATGTTATTAGTATAAAGCGCTGTAAAAAGGATTAAGATCATGTTCGATTAAAACATAACACGTAATCATCCTTGTCCTGCACACTAAGCTCTAACATCTTTTTGTAGTTTCAAGCAAGGTATTCAGATCACGATATCTCATGCGTTTCTCCATGAAAATCAAAGATGTAAATATCAAACTTCAAGATGAAAATGAGTAGAACATAGTAGAATCAAAAAAATCATCAAGAGATGCATGGATCATAGAGAAAAAGTTGCACGAATATTACTGTATGAATATGGTTTTGAGTTGAGCAATTCAACAAACAGTTTTCTGACTTGATTTTCTCCTTCGATTCTCAACCAAATCTCTTGATTCAAATATCAAAGTTCAATATCTTAATACGTAGAACAATGAAACACTCATGGATTCATCAAATAAAGCACGACCTGGTCATAAATTGACCATGGAAACAGTAGCACGAACATAACTTTGAGCCACTTTATGGAACAAAAATCAAACAATAAATGCACGCATGAATATACCTCAGACGTAGGATCTGGCTAGCTAAATCCAATGTGAACAAAATTTGATGCATGATTTGAGCTAGCATGAAGGGAAATGGATTCGAAGATCTACCTTAATGAGTGAAAAATAAATCCACTCAATGCCTCTGTTTTGAATAAGAATGTCGCTACTACTTTTTCTTCAAACTTCAATGGAGCAGATTATGTAAGAGGAGCATATTTGAGCAAGGATCTCTTGAAAACAAATTGCAGAAAAATTCTGAGTTTTAGAGAGAGAGAGAGAGAGAGAGAGAGAGAGAGAGAGAGAGAGAGAGAGAGAGAGAGAGAGAGAGAGAGAGAGGAGTTTCGTGAGGCAGATAGGAAATGCTCTTGAGATTCTCGTGCCAGCCCCCTTGTATGTTGAAACAAGTTTCTTTTTATAGAGTGAGGAAGTAAGAGGGTGAGGGTATAAGTGGGAACAAAGTAGAAAGTGATGTGTTTTTGCATTTTGCTTCTGTTGCTAATCTTTGGGAAATCGTTTTGTATAAGTGAGGATTGCATGGGCGTGAGCTGGAAGGCTGGTGTTTTGGTTGACATAAAATCCCATGCATTTCCATGCAAGCCTTACCATTATCATGATCACATCTTCATCTCATTATATATCTCTCCATAGTGCGTGAAATGTAACAAAATTTGAATAAAGATTGGAGAGGGCATAACATACTCCAACTTTCATGTTCAGAAATTTTCAAAATAAAACTTGAATCAATAAGATAAGTAGCCATGAATGTATGCACATAATGTGTTTGCAGGAATGTCTGGTCTCCCACGCGCGTGTCATGCCTTGTCGTTGGGCAAAAATTCAATATCATGGCAACCTCTTCCCATAATTATATCTTAAAATGTAGGAGTTATTTTGAGAAACTTCCTGAAGCAAAATTGTACCTCACACATGTATCTTGATCTTTCATGTTGAAAACTTTTCAAAATAATGAATAATTCAAAGAGAAAAAGATAGTGAATGCGTGCCCATGAACTTTTTGATGAAATGCTTGGCCTGGTGCACGCGTGATATGCCTTGTGGCTGGGCAACATGACATGTTAAAGCTCCAAATCCTAAGAATTGTATCTCCTTCTACACTTGATCATTTAAGATGATTCTTGAATAAAAAATGAAGAGAACACTTCAAACTCCAACTTTGATGTTGCAAAATTTTTGATTTGAGCCCAAATGAACATTTAAAATTAGCTATGAAGAAATCAGATTTTTGTACATATTTAAAAATTTCACTAAGTGTCCAGAAATTTCCAAGCTCAATAACTTTTTCTCCTTTCACTTTTTGGACTTAAGGCCTCTAATGCAAAGTTGAATAATTTTTTATCCTCTTTCCACGCATGTGAAGTTTGTATATTTTCAATAAAAATTGAGAAATTTATGATCAATCAAAGTTAAGCACTATGAACACTTAGAAAAAAACCAAAATTTCAAATAACTTCATTGACAAGTTATCTCCAATTCACACTTCCTCTTGATTTTATGCCACCATTGAACATGAAATGTGAAAATATGGGCATTGAATTGATAGTTGACTAAAAGTCCACTTGGTCAACAGTTGACTTTGGTTGACTTCTCTCAAAATGACAAATTTACCCCTTTTTGTTAATTGAACCTTTCCAAACCAAAATTAATGATCAAACTTCCAATCATAGTTGCTCATAAACATGTAAAGAAGAATGGAATCAATTATGGTCCAAAAAGTCATAGATTTCCTGATTAACTTCCAAACCCTAGTTTTGATTCTTTGTGTTAGGAGATGGTAAGATACATGCAATTGTGCCATTACCTACAAGATGACATTCAAAGAGACATATATACATATTTTTATGTTAGTCAAAAGGATATATGTATAAGATACACAATTCAAGGTTCTTGGTGATCCCTTATGAACAAACCTAAAGATAGGGTGAAGTAGAAGAAGTACCCAAACCCTAGTGTGACCTTGTTGTGATTGAGTTGATATGAGATGATAGAGGAATCTTAGGGAAAAAAATTAGGATACAACAGATTGCAATTGCTAAAAATTGGAAAATAGCCTAAAATCAAGGAGTACAATCGATTGCACACATATTACAATCGATTAAATGGCCAAATTTCACAAATAGAAGGTTTCCGACTTCAGTACAATTGATTGCACTCACATGTCAATCGATTACATGCCTTATTTTTCTCAAAAATCACATGTTTAAAGATTCTAATGCATCTTAGGAGTTTTCTAACTTATACCATGTATTATATGCATTGAATCATCATTTTTTGAGTGAAATTTATGAATAGAATGTGATATAACCTAGATATATGATTAGGTTAAGATAACCATGATGGATGCTTCATGAGAATGGTATGAATCGATTTCTTGTTTCTACCATAAAACGATAATCGTACCTCCAATATTTATGAGGTCGAATACATTAGAAAGTGAATCCAATGTCTAATCAAGTGATGAGAAGAAACCATGGGATGCCATGGTTATTGTGAGTATTGGTTATAAATTATTTTTGTGCTTTTATGTGATGCATTCCATAACCTATGCATGAATTATTGTTGTGTTAATTATGTGATGTATCCTATGATTATGACATGAATGGTTGATTGCAATGGTTGCTTAATAACATGAATAAAATGTATGATTTAGGTAAACTTATGAGAATTCTAGATAAATAAATTAGAAATATGACTTAGGTCGTGAAATGATTTAGATAGTGATGTTTGGACGTAATTGTACCGCGGTGTGTACAAAGGACACGTAGTCACGAGTATGATACATTAACATACTTTGTAAGGAACATGTGTGATTTTTGTAATGAGAATGGATCATGTTATGATATGTTTTACCCCAAAATTTTCCCTCTCATTTTTATTCAAGACATCCTCCTAGGGTTCCCAAATGCTCAAGGTTGCTCAAGAATTGATCAGACAAATTCTCCTCCTAAGCAATGCATCCACAACTAGGGTTTCATTTTCACAAGGAAGTTTGGGTTTCAAAGGTCTTAAATGGAATTCATGCTCTCTTATATGTCTCCAAGAATTCTCATACCAATTTTTAAGCCTTGCATCACAATTTTGCTCAGTCAATGGTTTAAATGACTAAAAATCAACTATATTGGATAAAAAGTCAACTATGGTCAACATGCAGTCAAACTTCAAGATTTTTGGTCAACATTAAGATTTTTAAGACATATTCATCATTTTATCAAGGGTTGATCATGATTCCTAACTAAAATCCTCAATTCATCAAAAGTCACAAGTTGCTAAATTAGGGTTTCCTTAGGAGAAGTCAACTGAACTTTGACCAAGCATAACTTTCACATGCTTCATCAATATTTCCCCAACCAAAGCTCATTTTTAAGGAAATTAAATTCTATACCACTTTGTCTCTCTAAGCTCAAGTCTCAAAATGCTTCATTTGAGAGATATGAGCCAATACATTACAGGTCATTTCAAAAGTCAACAAAAAGACACTTTTTGTCAAGGCAACTTACATCAAGATAAATTATACAAATGCAAAAATGACCAAAAGAGGGATTGTATAATACATCTTTATATTTCCAAAAAGTCTAATTTCACCTTCAAAAGATGAAAATTGAGAGAGTTATGACCAGTGCAATTTGGAAAATTTTGAGCAAATGCATGAAGTTCAAATTGAGCAAACTTGACATTTTGGACTATTGGGCCATTGTTTTAAGGTCCAACGCATATTACATTCCTCATACACATCAAATCTTATTCATACACCCTTTGAAATATTTTTATTTTAATTATTTTTATTTATTCATTAATATTTCAAAAATAAAAAGGATAAAATATATGCCTTTCTTACAAAGACCAAGCCCATATCTTTGCCCTAATTTCAACCTATATAATCTCATCAATTCTCACAGAAACAACATACGAAAACCCTTGCCTCAAAACTTGTAAAAAATATTCAAACTTTTCAAGAACCCTAAAAACTTGAAACCCTTATCACAAGTCCTTTCATTAGAAAATAGCCATCCCAATCAACCCCAGGAAGATTATATGGTAAGATTGGATCGTTTACAACGATCCAAATGGCCAGAAAGTACTTGTGCCTGCATCACGATTCCATCCTTACTTGAATTCATATTTTTCGTTTCTACTGCATTCTAACATTTACTGATGCTTGTTATGTGTTTATGAGATTCAACTATGTAGGAATGAACCATTGTGGAGGTCCCATGCTGGCCAAAACGTAACACACCATAGCTACACCGATCTGCATCGTTTCTCCATAGCTCTTAAACCAGACTGTTTTAGCCCAAAATAATCCTTCCATTGGATTCGAAGCCCTCAATTTATGGGGGTAGTGTTCCTTTTGTTTGTTAACGCCTTTGTTCTGTGCAGGTTGATAAAAGATGCATCTGGAGAAGACGACCGAAGCTAGGGCTCTGGCGCCTCTCCAGTTCAGGAATCGTTTGCATATTATATATGTTTTATTTAATTTAAGTTAATGGATGTATCACCACCCAAGTGGATGAAGAGCACGCGTTAAGTCATTGGTATCAAAGGGAATGGGTTCGATCCAGGCTTTTGCCATTTATTTTCCTAATAATTTCATGTTTTACATAATGATTAACAAAACGTGTTTGATGTTATTTACTAACACCAAGGCGTGCTTGGCCTGGTGGTGAGCATGTTGGCAGAAGCTGCTGAGGGCGTGGGTTCAACACCCACCCCTACCATTTGGTTTATTTTTTTACTCTCCCTCCTAAAACCTTTTTACAAAACCTTTTCAAATAAACCTTTTTAATTTAATAAACCCTAATTTAGTTTTTTTTTTAATTAACCCTAATTAATTTTTAGGTTTTCATTTAACCAATTAACTTTGTTTTTAAGGTTTTTTTCACTAATTAATTTCCTTTATTAATCAAAATAAACTTAGGGTTTTTTAGGTTTTTTAATCAAGTTCCTTTTTAATTAATCAAAATTAATTAGGTTATTAGGTTAATCATCAAACTTTTTTCTATCAAAAAACCACATAACAATTTCCTCTCTCTTTTCTTTATTTTACATTATCGCGTGTTTTATTATTTCGTGTTTTTTTCGATTACGTAATTGCTTACTGTTTGTAATAGTTTAATTAGGGTTTTTCTATTTCCCCCCATTTTTACTATTTGTACCCCCATTCCTGAAGCCTTGTAATAGCGTAGGAATCTTTAATTTCTGCCTTTACTTTCTGCATTTACCGCTTTCCTTATAAATGTTTAGCTTAATAGGATTGTATGGCAAGATTAAAAGCAAACAATAGCTAATCTTAATCAAAGACAAATACTTGAAACAAAATACACTTCGCACAACCGCACCTCTAGGGTGACCTCACTTGTTGAATTCAGAAACACAGCCATGTCCCTCGAACTGGGGATGCTTTAGCATTGTCCCTCGATTAAAAAGGTCGTAGTCCCTCGATGACCCTTTCGAATGCTGCCTTCGGTAAACGATCTAGTCCCTTACGATAAAATTGCTAAAGCGCCCCTACGAGTTGCCTTTATGACTATACAATTATTCGCGTCTGTCCTTTCACATCCAACGATAGGGCTTCCTACTAACTAATGGTAGGATAGCATTATCTAAAGGAGGAGGAAAATAATACGAAATACCTTGAGTAGGTAGATAGTTCTTAATCGCTTGCTCAAATTTTTCAAAACAAAAACATTTCTCATAATCACACTTTCAAAATATTTTCAAATAAACACTTTGTACGCATTCTTAACCAATACAAGAATCATTACAAAGTTTCCTAACTATTAGCAAATTTCAAAATATTTTCAAACACCCGAACATAAAGCATTTTCAAACAAAGTGAGCTAGGTATTAAGAGCCCGTAGATAACTACGGATGAAAAGGGTGATAACACCTTCCCTTTTCATAATCTACCCCACGAACTCAAAAAAATCTTAGAGGTCTTTCCTGTTCTTTTTACCCTTTCCTTATTGGATAGAAGAAAAGTTAGTGGCAACTCTTGCTATCCATAACATTTGAGATAAAATTCAAAACAAGTCAGTTCTCCCACCGTATTACAGAACTGGCGACTCTTCTGGGGAGAACTAAAAGTGGGGTTACCTTTAGAGTTAGATCATCTTTAAAAGCTTTCCTTGTTTGTCTTGTATGTTTTACATTTGAGATTTGCTCGGGTTTATTTTCTTGCAAAGATCCTACACCTAGATATGGGGGAATTTTAGGTAAGTAGAAATAAATCATGGAAACTATATGGCGTATACCAATATGGTTGAAGTGATGGTTACGTTAGTGCGACACATTGGTTTGTACTGGTGTCCCTCTAGTCAGTCGGGGAGAATACTAGGTTGTTGCATGGTATCATAAGCACTAACTGACCTTTAGAACCTTAATTGACCCAACATAGCCATTAGAAGGTAGTGAGATAGTCGGCTTTGGTGCAGTCCAAAGTTGGTTGATACTCGATGCTAAACTCATTGAGATTCGACTCTCGGGTCTTGTTTGGTGGTAAGTCAGTTGTCGTGCTAGACAAAACTTGAGGAAAAACCAGTGATATTGAGATCCCTAGAACCCGGTTACTTCTTTAAGATAGGTTGAGCCAACTAAACTTTAAGAGGGTACTTACCTACAAACCCCATGCAAGCCTTAAACCTAACGCCTTTGTATGATTTGCTTGTGTTTGATTATCTATTTAAACATGACATCATAACATCATATCATGACTAACCATTTCAAGGATCTAGGGGATTTATCTTTGTTCTGTGTTGCAGGGTCATGGATTCCAGTCGTAGGAATACCATCTGAATCAACTTCGTAAGGGTACCTTCCAAGCTTGAGGAATTTGTCTTAAAAGTTCCCGACAATTCTCAATTCACCAAGAGACATGGTCATCTACTTAATTTGGTTACTACCGGTTTCTAGGAAGACATGATGAGTATTTTGTTCCAGTTATTTGATCCTAAGCATCACTGTGTTACCTTCCCGAATTATCAGTTGGTGCCCACAATGGAAGAATTCTCTAAATTGCTTGAAGTGCCTATTCTCGATCTGATACCCTTCACCAGTCTAGAGAAAGTTCTGAAACCTGAAGACATTACACTAGCCTTACATCTCAAACGGTCAGACATTGTATCTAATTGGGAAAGAAGGAATGGAGTCAAGAGTTTTTCTCCTAAATTTCTGATAGAGAAGGCTTAGGGGTTTCTAGATACCATGAATTTTCGTGCTTTTGGGGATATTTTGGCTTTGCTGATCTATGGTTTGGTATTGTTCCATAATATGGAGCAATTCATAGATGTGAATGCCATCAAAATATTTCTCACTCATAATCTGGTACCTACTTTTCTCGGAGATGCCATGCATTCCCTCCACACTCATACTATGAAGAAGCGATGAACTCTTATGTGTTGCATACCTCTACTGTCTAGGTGGTTTATTTCGCACCTTCCCCGATCAATGATCAAGAACGAAAAGGTTTGAGGTGGTCTCAAAGGTTGATGTCACTCACTCATGCAAATATTCATTGGTGTTCTCGATCTCAGGCATATATCACTATTATTAATCGCTGTGGGGAATTCCCTAATGTAACACTCCTTGGTATACAAGGGGGGGCATCACTTACAACCCTTCTCTAGCTCTGAATCAGTTTGGTTATGCTCGAAGGGACGATCCTCATGATATGCTCATCTAGGGTATTATGTTTGACTATGAGAACGATCCGCAAAATTACCCTAAAAGGTTTATACGTGCTTGGGGGCACGGTTAACAAGATTGATAGTAATACTTTGGGACACAAGAATTCCATTCCGCTAGAGCCTTACCTCGGATCGGTGCAGTCTCATGCTCAAAATCTTAAAATGCCATATCCTACTATCCTACCAGTGGTCGTAGAGCCTGTTGTTGAAGGGGATGTTTCTCATACCGTTCTTCATCCTGATATGCCTACTGACTTCGAAGAACTACAGAAGTCCTGGATTCAGCTCAAGGAGGAAAGAGATACCTTCGAGGCTCAGTTCTATGCTAGTGAGAAGAAAGTATTAGAGCTGACAAAACGACTCCACAAAGAAAAAAGCCTTAACGCATATGTCAACACAAAGAGGAAGCGCCCATGTGAGACTTGAATTAATATTTTCTATTTTGTAACTCTTTTTAATGAAAACAATTATAATTTAAGCTTGTTACTAAAATTTATTTTTGTTTCCTTTTGTTTGAACAAATTTAAATCCTGCAAAGGTCCTTGAAAACACTTCACTTGCATTTGCACATCATGCATATCATCACATAACAGGTACTCTATAAGCAGGTTTTCTTATCTTCTTGCTGTTTATTTTAGTAAAAGATGGCTCTAGAACAGACTGTCAAGGAACTTCAAGCACAGAATGCCCAATTCCAAAAAATGCTCTTGAACTTAGCCCAGGGGCAGAAAGAGATGATGGCGCTCATCGCCAAAAAGAAGAAGACTCGGAAACCAGTCATCCTCAATATGGGGAGAAGGTTCAAAAACCTCCCCAGGCAAGCTCATAACTTTGTTATTTCCTCTAATGAAGATGGCAACCAGGAGGAAGACGGTAGAAGTATTAGAGCTGAGGTCAGAAGTGTTGTACCCAAAAAATTTCCCTCCCATTCTCACACAAGACATACTCCTAGAGGTTCTCAATTGCTCAAAGTTGACCAAGAATTGACCAGACAATTCTCCTGCTAAGGCAATGAACCCCTAACTAGGGTTTCAATTTTCATCAAGATGGTTGAGCTTCAAGGATCCCAAATTTTCTCCATTGTCCTAATATGTCCTCAAGATCATCCATGCCAAGTTTCATTCCTTTCTCAACAAGTTTGCTCAGTCAATTGCTCAAGTATTGAAAAATCAAATGTGCTAGGTCAAAAGTCAACAGTGGCCCATGTACAGTTAAACTTCAAGAGTTTTGGTCAACATTAACATTTTGAAGTGATATCCATCATTTGATCAAGGGTTGATCATGATTCCTCAGAAAATGCTCCTAACCCATCAAAAGTCAAAAATGGCAAATTAGGGTTTCTATAGGAAAAGTCAACCAAACTTTGACCAAGCATAACTTTCTCATACTTTATCAGAAATTTTCCAACCAAAGCTCATTTTGAAGAGAATTCAATGACCTATAACTTCTCTTCAGCCCTCAAGTTCAAGAAATGAACCATTTGAAAGATACAAGTTCATACATTACAGGTCATTTTTAGAAAGTCAACAAAACCACTTTTTGGCAAGACCTTTTACATCAAGATAACATCTTTAAATGCAAAATTGATCAAAAGAGGGATTGGATTAGACATCTTGGGTTTCCAAAAAGTACAAGATCATCATCATGAAAAAAAAAAGAGCAAGTTATGGCTTGCCCAAGTTGGTAAATTTTGGAAATCTCAAGAATGGTGCATTGAGCAAATTTGAATTTTTGGGTCAATGGCCTAACTTTTTAAGATTCCAATGTCTTCCTAAGGTCATAGAGGACCTCTAATCTTATTTTGGCATGGTCTTATATTTTCTACCTATTTTTTACACATTTTTTTTAAATTATATCAAGTAAATATAAAATAAATGGTATAAAATATTTGGAAATGGGCTTAGGCGTGTGGGCTAGTGTTTTGGCTTGCTTGGAGGCCCAAGGATTCGTGCCAACCTGACCAGATGCATTGAACATGGAAAAATGGCATGAAATATAAAATTTGGTAACTTTTCAAAATGGTGATAATGACTTTAAACCATGGCTTTATGGGATTGATTATTTCTTTAATATCTTGTCCCTTTCTTCTATTCTATAAGTACACTCCTTTGGTGAGACAAACAGAGGCCTACACGCTGTACCATAAGCTCTACCATATTTGCAAAAAGTTGTCCAAATCGTGAAATTTCAAACACTCACTTCCAGCTCTCCTCAAGCCAAACCAAGGATTCAAACATCCCCTTGAGGCTTCTAGGGACTCAATCCAACCCTCCAGCATACAGTTTCAAGCCCAGATCAGGAATATCATCATCTCCCGTTTTGGTAAAATTTCTAAAATTCAAATCCTTATGTTTGCATGTTTTTGAATGCTTTGACATGTATGTATGAGTTTCTAGGCATCATTAGAACAGGTCAAGAGCTTAGCATGAAGCCCATGACGCTTGAATCGTGATATGCCATTTTCAAACCGTGTTAGGGTTTTCTGGCCATAACTCAAAACGCGGGAATATCTAGGTTAAACTGAGGCCATATTCAGACTCAGGTGGTGTTTTTGTATGGAGTAGACCCTTTGGTTTGCCTCGATTCTTTCTCTTTTGCAGGAACTCGATTTCATTCTGCCGGAGAAGATGACTGGAGGGCAACTTCGGCATCCCTGAATTCCTTTAACCCCAGTCAAGGGTGGCGTGGAAAAGATCCAAAACCTGATTGGTCAATTCAAATGTTACAACGCGTGCGTGTTTGCTGACTCAACTTTTGGTTGTTTTCATATTATATTGTTTTGTTTTATTTAATGATTGAGTTAAATGGCCCAGTGGAAGAAGCAGCGTGAGTAAGGAATGTTTATTTGCAAGAGCAGGGGTTCGATCCCTGCCTCTTGCATATTATTTTTCTAAAATTTTCTTTCAGATCCTATGCAGCATAGGGTAGTATGTACACGGTGTATTTTAAATCTTGGCCATCAAAATTTCACCAACGTGGATCTAACGCATCAGATATGTGCAGACCACCATGCACCCCTTCAACTTGGACATACAGGATCCTTGACAAAGGTTGTGGGCTCTGATTTATTGGGCCTAGCACATTTTCAGATCAGCGCCCCTTCTTTTGCTAAAAAACCCCAGACCCATTTGTTTTGTTTTAATATTTTATTTTTTTATATTTTTGCTTTCACTTATTTAATTAACCATAAAAAATCATAAAAAGTCACCAAAAATATTAGGTTAGTATTTTTTAATTAAACTAATTTTGTAAATAATTTAAATAAATATTTTAACTATTTTCTTTAATTTAAAATGAAGTAGAACTTAGGATTTAATTAGATTTAATTATTTTCTTTTCATAATAAAAAACAAAAAAAGCTTAGACTATTTTTCTTAATTAATTTTTTTAAAATAGACTTTAGGATATTTAATTTAATTATTTTTCTTAATTAAAGAAAAATCAAACAAATAAGTTCTTGTTTACTTAGCATTTTCTTAGGTTTTTAGACGTTCATCTTTATCTCGCACGCGTTTATCATTTTCGCATTTTTTTAATATTGTAACTGATCATGGATGTAATAGTTTTAGATTTAAAATTCCGCACTTTATTTTCCTGCACCTCTTTTTTATGTAATTGTCCCAAAGCGTTGTAATAGCTTAGGGTTTATGTTTCTGCTTTTATTTTCCGCACTATACATTTCCTGTACAATATTACTGTTAGTAACTAGGATTACGTGGAAAGATTGAAAATAAATGTTAGCAAACCTTAATGAAAAAGATAAATAATTGAAAAAACATACTTCTCACACTTGCATCCTTAGGGTATTCCTCACTCGGGTGCCTCGGAAATGGTCATGTCCCTCGAACGTAGGGATATCTTAGCAAAGACCCTCGGTATAAAAGTCATCATAAAAGATCATGGTCCCTAAAAGTCCCTCGAGTTGCCTTTCGGTAAATGATATTATCTCTCGATGTTGCCTATATGATGACAGTCCCTTCAAATGCTAAGATATCCTTACCTATTTCCTTCAATGACCATAGCGTCCCTTTTAATAGTCCCTCAACATCCAACGATAGGGCTACCTACTCACTAATAGTAGGATAGCACTATCTAAAGGAAAGGAGGAAAAGAACGTCCTTTTTCGAGTAGGTTGATGACTCTTAAGTACTTGCTCCAAAACAACTTTTTCACACTTACACACTTTACAAAAAACTTATTTTCAAAAATGCTTTATCACACTCTTGAGGACTGATACAAGAGTTACCATAAAGCAAACAAAAAATTTCAAAACACACAAACAGAAACAATTCTCAAAAATGAGCAAGTACCTAAGAGCCCGTGGAAAACCACAGATGGAAAGGGTGCTAATTGTTGTACCCTAATTTTTGCCCCTAAGATTCCTCTATCATATCATGTCAACTTGATCATAACAAGATCACATTAGGGTTGGTTCTTCCTCTTTTTCCTATCTTTAAGTTTGCTCTCGAGGAATCTCCAAGCACCTTGGTTGTGTATTTTGTATACGTGTTGTTGACTAACTTCTAATCGAAATACAAAAAATATTTGTCTTTGTCTTTGTATATTTTTGTTTTGTAGGTACCAAGTCGAAGCATCTGACAAATAAGGGTTTCTGGTATTATTTTCCTAAAATCCCTATTTGCAAAGAAAAAGAATTAAAAAAATTTTCATTTTTTTTCACTATACAATCGATTGCTCCTAGAGTGCAATCGATTGCACAAAGTGAATTTTGCATAATTTTTGGAAAAATACACTGTGCAAATCGATTTGCAATATATTGCAATCGATTTGCATAGAGCGAAATTTGAAAAAAAATCAGCATTTTAAACTTGTCATTTTTTTGGCTCCAATTTTCCTTCACTTTTGAAAGATGTATAATTAATTCAAATTTTAGTGCCAATCTTTCATTTTTAAGAAGAATTATCATTAATTCAAATTTTGGCTCTAATATTTGAAATAATTATCATTAATTCAAATTTTGGCTCCAAGAATCAATTACCAAATTACCACTAATCCCAATCCTAAAACTCTATAAATAGAGCTCTCATTTCATTCAAATTTCAAGCTTTTGATAGCCAAATCCACCTTGCTAAAAAATCTCTCAATTCTCTCCTTCTACCAAATTCACTCAAAGCTCCATTTTCAAAAAGTTAGTAAGCTTTGCATTGAAGCTTACTAATCTTTGAGCTAAACCTTCATCCAAACACTTTTTCTCCATCAATTCTCTACATCCAAGCTTGATCAATTAATTATTGTGGTTGAATTGAAGCAAATTCTTGAAGTTGTTTGATAATTCTCTAGATCTACCTTTGGTAAGTTTGGATAATTCATCTTTCACAATGTGATCTCTTGGTGATCTTTGGGATTGATTCATTGAGCATTCTTTTGTGATTCCAATGGTGTTATTTTCTCATAATTTGATGGAATTTTCGTGCTCAATTGGATCCATGATCATAAGGTGTTTGATGGAAAGTTTGAACAAGAAATTGGCCTTTTAAAATGCTGTTTTTGGCTGTTGTTCTGTGTGCAATCGATTTGCACTATGTGTAAATCGATTTACACAACACGATTTTGCACAAATTTTTGAAAATAATACTGTGTAAATCGATTTACATAGTGGTGTAAATCGATTTACACCAGAACAGAATGTATTTTTTGCCTTGTTTTGGGGCAGCTTTGATCCAAAATGCTTTTTCTACTCACTCCTTTTGATTGTTGGTTTGAATTGCAATTTTAAATGTCCAATTTGTCTGTAAACTCAATGGACTTTGTGATGTAGATGAAGTTGGATAAATGTTCATCAATTAAAATCTACCTAAGAGTGAATTATTTAATTCATTTTTGGTGCTTTGAATTAATGATATGTTTAGTGCTTTAATCCATCTAGAGGAGTGGTTGAATTTAAAGATGAAAGAATTTTGAAATGGTGATCCAAATTAGCTTATCATTTCCCTCCCTCTTCATCTTATCCTTTTTTTTTTAATTGTGCTACATGTTAAGGGATGGTGATCTCTATATCATTTATCCAAACATGAAGTACATAGATTGCTATTGACCGGCCTCAAAATAGGTGCGACTTCTACATAAGTCCACTTACGATTGCTTAACATAGCACTAAATTTTGTCCCGATTCGAATAAATGATCATTCGTGGCCCAAACTTATGATTGCAAGCCCAAGTATGTTAATTTGATCTCTTTGATCCAATAACCTTGAGATTCATCGTGTAGAGGCTTTGGTTCTACCAATCCTCTGATGGATCTACAACACCTTTGGTCAATGCGGATCACTTAAACATCGTTGATCATTACATGTTGCCTTGTGAGAATTCCAAAATGGATGATATACTTGACAAAAAGCAAATGCAACTTGTTGTGTAGAGGCGTTGGTTCTACCAATCCCCTAATGAGTTCCAAATGCAAGTTTCAAGATGGTCATCCAACTAACCACTAATTACTAACCACTAATTACTAACAATTAACTTTACTTTATGCCCTTTTATTTTTATACTTTATGTACCATTTACATTTCATGCTATTTTCATCTTTGCTCACTTGAGCATTTACTTTTATGTCATTTTTATTTTGCTCACTTGAGCATTTACTTTTATGTCATTTTTATTTTGCTCACTTGAGCTTTTCTTTCTTTTTAAAAGACACCTAATAATCAACATGAACCATAAAAATCATTAATGATACTTGGACTACATGGTTACTATCCTTTTCATTATGGAGTGATGGACTTCTTGGACTTAGGATTAGAGACCTTGGCCTATCTTGGAGACTTTGTAACCTTAATTCATTATTTTGTCTGGAGTTCTTGAGGTTTACCTCAAGACATTGGGTTGTTTGTTTGTTTTGTGTGCAGGTAATTGTGATTACATACTTTTTTTGTAATCTGGAATTCACCCGTATACAGCCGTTACTCTGCCCAATTTTTGCGAAGACTTAATACACTTGAAGTTTGATTCTCTCAAGAGGTCTAGTATCTTTGCTTGCTTGGTTTCAATCCAAAGAATGGGAATTCTATATTGACTCATAATGTCAAGTATTGGCTTCTTATTGGTTAGACGGTTCTTATCCCTAGCTTTTACCTTATTCTTTAGGATAGCCTCTTCTTCTCCTCCCATCTTCTTTAATTTCAAAAAAAATCTTCTCTCCCCTTTAAAAAAAAAACTCTTCTTGTTTTGAAACTTGAAACATTTTCATAATAAACTTGGACTTAGGTCCATGCATTTTCAAAACATTTTCATAAATAAATTTCAATCAATTTAATAATACCTTGACCTTTTTTTGTGAGAAGACTAAAAGTCAATCAATCTCATTTCAAACCATTTTGCCACTTTGGCTTTTATCTTTAAACTTTTTCTCAAAAGATTAGACTCTTGTCAATCCTTGTAGTGATGCAAACAACTATACTTCTACAATATGTAGTGAAGTGAGATATTTTCCACTTGGGTGTTGAGTGAGGCATTGTTGATTTTAAAATCCAAGCCATATCCTCCACTTTGAGATGATACAAATTCTCCTTTCTCATGATTGTGGGTAGTAAGTATGTTTTCCACACGGACAATTGCGATGATGTCTTATCTCATAAAATCAACCAACACACTTGTGTTTCAAATTTTTAAAAGATGAACTACGTGTACCCTGATCCCCTATTGCACGAAAGGTGGTACGTAGGCACTAAAGGTTCGCAACCGCGGCGGGTGCAAAAATCATAAAAATATTTCTTTTCTCACCTCCACCATCCATTTTATATACAACACATTTTTTATAGCCAAAATATATAGATTTTTCAAAGAGGTTCCTGCGGAGTACCGTGGATGTTTAGGGTGCTAATACCTTCCCTTTGCATAACCAACCCCCTTACCTCGAATCTTTCCCCCTCTTTTGGGTTATTCGCTCTTTTCCCATTCCTTTGGAAACAATAAAGCGCGGTTGCGATTTTTATTTTGATTTGTATAAAGTCTAGTCAATCCAATGGCTTAGTCTTGCACATTTCTACCGCTACAGAAAAATGGCGACTTCACTAGGGAAAGATTGACCTCTTGCTGGTCCATCCCTAAGTGGGTTAAACCTATCTTTGTTTATATCTGTATATGTGCTATTTTTGTTTATGTGTTATATTTTGTATATATGTTTGTCTGGATTTTCCTGGTTTACAGGGTGCTTGGTGATTACTCATAAGTCCTATACCCGGACTTGGGCAAACTTTAAGATAGGATGGGCGGTATAGTCATGTTAACATTGAGGGAGTAATCCCAAAAAAGGAGGCATGAGATCCCCCCCTCAGTGGAGGCCCCTTTGACTGTAGTATCGTTTACCGAGTAATCGAGAAGACGTACTGCTTTCGACCTGGGAGCCTGCGAAGCTGAGGACCGTAGATTACCTAACCCCTCTTGGCCTTTTAGGTGTAGTTCGGAAGCTATGACGGAGTAATCCGGAAGTAGTTGTCACGCGATACTATGCTCGGACGAGTCTTTCTTGAGAATATTACTAATTACCGAGTTAATTGGGAAGTTGGTAATATCTGAAGGAAGGATGTAGACTCTGGGAACCTCTAGAACCTTGTTCGGCAGGTGATAACCTCTTAGACCGATACCTTATGGGTAGTACATTTGACCTCATGCTCGTGACGTTGAACCTATGAACCCTATATGTGTGATCTTGTGTTCGATTGTTGCATCATGCATCCATGCACTCATAAGCATCTTTTGAAAAAAACAATACTTCAATGGATTTAAAGGTTGACTATTTGTGGATATCTCAGGTACTTTTAAACCATGGATTCTGGAAAGAGAAAGACCGGGAAATACAGTTTCAAGGATCCTAAGATAGATGAGTTGATCAGTCTAATTCCCGAGATCGAGTGTTCTGCAGACTTTCGGAAGAAGTATGGATCCATTATTCCTCTCATGAAGCTGAAGATGAAGGAGAGTCTTCTCTCAACTTTGGTCTAGTTCTATGATCAGGTGTATCACTGCTTTACTTTTCCCGATTATCAGTTGATGCCAACACTGGAAGAGTATTCCTATCTATTGGATTTACCTGTTACCGATCTCGTTCCTTTTACTGGTTTGGAGGGTGAGCCAAAACCACATGAGATTGCTGCTTTGATTCATCTGGGGAAGTCTGAGGTGGAAGCTCATATGACTACCAAAGGAGGGATTAGAGGATTACCAGCTCAGTTATTATTGGAGAAAGCTCGTTACTTTGCCAGGATGAAGAGTACGGTGGCTTTTGAGGCCATCTTTTCTTTACTCGCCTATGTATTATTCTTATTTCCTAATGTGGACAAGTTTGTCGACATTAATGCTATCAAGATTTTCATGATTGGAAACCCGGTTCCTACACTGTTGGGTGATGCTTATTACTCTGTTCATCTTCGGAATTCTTATCATGGGGGAATGATTATCTGTTGCACGCCTTTGTTGTATCGGTGGTTTACCTCTCATATGCCTCAATCTGACGCTTTTTGGGATGTCAAGAAGGAACCTTGTTGGGCTCCTAAGATCATGGCACTTACTCACTCGGATATTGATTGGTATCATGGAGCTTACTAGGATGCGGAGATTATTGACAGTTGTGGTAGTTTCCCCAATGTGCCACTTCTTGGTGCAAAGGGAGGAATTAACTATAACCCTGTTCTTGCACGACGACAGCTTGGGTATCCGATGAGGGATAAACTGAACAATATTCATCTGAGTAGTTTCTTTCTGAAGGAAGGAGAAGACCACAGGGAAGCTAGGGAGCAAATTGCGAAGGCCTGGCGTCACATTCATAAGAAGAGTAGGAAGGATTTGGGACCTAGCGGTGTTGTTTCTTTGGAGCCATATCTTCAGTGGGTCCGATCGAGAGCCATTCAGTTGAAGATGCCGTATACTCGGGAGACACCCATGCCTGATTTGTTTGTGAAGACCAATCCTCCCTTATTAGATGATCTAGAAGAGATGCAGCTTGCTTTGGTTAGGATGCAACAGGAAAAGGATGCTTGGAAGAATAAGTTCCAGACTTTAGAGAGTTCCTACAGAGCATACCTGAAGGAGAGAGATGATTTGATAGAGATCCTTGAGAGTCGAGCAGTAGAGTCTATGGAGAGGCAGGAGATTTATTTTCTCCTAAGCCTCAAACAGGTGTTGTTTGTTCACTTCTTGATTCAGATGATTGGAAGGAGGTTGCCATCAGACATGTGGAAGAAAACCAGAGGTTGAGAGCTCAGATTGCCAGGCTCACAGGGAAGCGCATTCGTACAGATTGATCTATATCAGTTCCTTTTCTCAGGATTCTAGATTGTATTTTCATCTTGTACTTGGGATCATTGAAACTTGTAACCTATTTCGAAGTTATTATAATAAAAGTTTTCAGTATTTCAAATGCGTTGCTATTTTGATGTTTGCAATATGTCTGTAAATCTTAAATCCCTTGAAGTATTAAATGATAAAATAATAATAATCATATACATATCATGCATCATATTGCACATGTTTTTGCATTTGTTATGCATATCCAGGTGTCTTACCCGGCTTCTTTACTTCACTCAGCAAGCTGACTCATCACTACAACACTCGGGCTAATTTGAAAAAGAAGATGGACAACTTAGAACAGGAGAATCGCGAGCTGTGCGAAGAAGTTTCTGCTTTGAAGGCTGGCTTGGCCAACTTGACTACTCTGATGGAAGCTCTAGTGGTTGCTCAGAATCAGCCACCGAGTGTTCAACCTTAACCAACAAGGGCAAATGCTGTTATGCAAGAGAGAAAGGTAAACACTCCTAGAAGGAATTATCAGCGTCATCAGCAAGTCGCCTCAGTTACTCCTGTTAAGAATGCCACTCCAACTACTGTTGCTTATCAGAGACCATCCCAGCAGGGCAATCAAGGGTATAATCAGAGAAAGAAGAACTATGATCCTATTCCCACGAGCTATGCAGAGCTATTACCAGCATTGGTTCAGAAGAAGTTGGTCCAGACGCGACCACCTCCCGTTGTACCATCACCATTGCCGTGGTATTACAAAGCAGACCAGACGTGTGCCTTTCATCAGGGAGCACCAGGGCATAATGTTGAGAATTGTTATCCTTTAAGGAATGAAGTGCAAAGGTTGTTGAAGTCTGGAATTTTATCTTTCAAAGACATGGGACCTAATGTGAAAGACAATCCTCTACCCAAGCACGGGGGAGTGAATGCTGTGAATATGGTGGCCGGTTGTCCAGGTGACTTTCGAATTTTTGACATTAATCTGGTTAGAGGGGATTTGGTGAAGATGCATGCAGACCTCTGTGAATTCAGTTATTATACGCATGACCACGCTGGTTGTGTTGTTTGCAGTACAGGTATACAGGGTTGCGAGAAGATAAATGCTGATTTACAGGAGATGATGGATGAAGGTTTAATCCATATAATCAGGCCTAGGGTGGAATATGAAGAAGAAGTGAATATGGTTTCTGGATGTCCGGGTGAATTCAGAATTTTTGATGTGGATCATTTGAATGAGGATCTAGTGTAGTTACATGCTACCTTCTGCCATACTGCTGGTCAGGTCAAACACCAATATGGATCTTGCATAATTTGTTGTCAAAATCCCCGAGGATGTTCTGTTTTGAGGGAAGGTGTTCAGTTGTTGTTAGACAATGGAACCATCAAGATCACAAGTCAGAGAGATGATTATCATGAGGTTGATATGGTTGAAGTCTATTTGATGGAAGAGTCAGAGGAAGAGTATGCCTCCGCAGATGAGTATTTCTCTTCAGACAAAGATTTGTTTGGCGGAAATGAATTTTTGATGGCTGATTGTGTTGAGGAAGGGGTGAATGTCATTGTACCTTGTTTTGGTGCACCCACTCATCTTGAGGTGGAGTACCATAGCAAACCAGTTGTTGCCCCATTGGTAATTAGTGTGCCAGGTCCTGTTCCCTATGAATCAGATAAGGTTGTGCCTTACAAATACAACGCTACGATCTTAGAAGATTGGGTGGAGATTCCCATCCAGCCGATGCCAGATGTTGGAAATATAACTGATAATAGCAGAGTGACCCGTAGTGGTCGTGTATTTGCACCGATCATTCGAAGAGATGTTGTTGCTGGAAAGAAGATTGCTGAGAATGATGAGCCTAAGAAGTCTACAGGAGAGACTAGTGGAGCTACATTAGAGAAAGAAGTGGATGATATCTTGAAGATAATTAAGATGAGCGATTACAGAATTGTAGATCAGTTATTGCAGACTCCTTCAAAGATATCTATTCTAGCCTTATTGATGAATTCCTCTGCTCATAGAGAATCGTTGATGAGAGTGCTAGACCAAGCTTTTGTAGAAAATGACATGCCATTAGATCAATTCAGCAGCGTAATTGGAAACATTACATCATGTAACAATTTGAGCTTTTGTGATGATGAGTTACCAGATGAAGGGAGGAATCACAACCTGGCCCTCCACATATCCATGAACTGTAAGAATGATTCGCTGTCCAATGGTCTAATTGATAATGGATCTGTGTTAAATGTCATACCGAGAAGTACCCTCTTGAAATTAAAGTATCAAGGAACACCTATGGGCCCGAGTGGCATCATTGTGAAGGCTTTTGATGGGTCGAGGAAATCTGTCATCGGTGAAGTGGACCTGCCCATCCATGTAGGACCACATTTGTTCTTGATAACCTTCCAGGTTATGGATATTATTCCCGCATATAGTTGTTTGCTTGGACAACCATGGATACACGAAGCAGGGGCTGTCACTTCAACTCTGCATCAGAAGCTAAAATATGTGCGTGAAGGGAAGGTAGTGATCATAAATGGAGAGCAGGCGTTGTTGATATCCCATCTATCCTCTTTCAGTATTGTAGAAGCGGATGAGGCTGCTATTGGAACCCAGTTCCAAGCCCTATCCATTGACAACATAAGGAGGAATGAGAGTTCTGTAGTTTCCCTGAAGGACGCGCAGCAGGTTATGCGCAATGGTCATAATGCAGTTTGGGGACGACTGGTGGATCCACCCGTGAACAAGAATATAACTGGTTTGGGTTTTTCTTCGAAGAATGGCAAAGGCGAAAGTTTGAAGTCAAAATCTCCTGTGAACAGTTATCATGATGTTTTCCGCAGCGGAGGCTACCTCCATCCAATTGGTTCGGGAATCAATGTTGTTGAAGAAGATGAAGCAGAGCGGGAAGCACCGAATTTTGTGACGCATGGAGTCCGAGTTAAGAACTGGGTCACCATTGATGTTCCTTCTTGCATACATATTTCAAAGTAATTTGTTTTGTTAATCTGTTTCTTTCTTTGAAAAGCTTTCACTCTGCCCAAGGTGAAAGTATTGTATGGGCTTTTCCGTTTGCTTTGATTTTTAAGATCATTAATAAAAGTTTTCTTTGCTTTCAAAAAAAATATGTCTATATTTTCTGTTTTTTCTTGGGAAATGGTAATCAAATAAAAAACCCTTTCAAAATAAATGATAACTGAAAATTAATCTGCATAATCACTTGTTATATGTGTCAGTTTCTAAAAGCAATCATAAATCATATGTGCAGATTAATTAAAAAACCCGTTGAATACAATGACCATGCATCCTCTCCCAACTTTGAATGTCCTGTGTTTGGGGCTGAAGAAGAAGATTATGATGAGATTCCAGAAGAGGTCTCACGGTTGCTTGAGCACAAGGATAATACCATTCAGCCATATAAGGAGCCTTTAGAAGTGATTAATTTGGGTTCAGAAGAAGATCTGAAAGAGATTAAGATTGGAGCATCGTTGCATCTTGATGTGAAGAGCGGATTGATTGAGCTGTTGAAAGAATATGTGGATATTTTTGCTTGGTCTTATCAAGACATGCCTGGTCTAGATACAGACATTGTTGAGCATCATTTGCCATTGAAGCCAGAGTGTCCGCCAGTTAAACAAAAGTTGAGAAGAACCCACCCAGATATGGCAGTAAAGAACAAAAAAGAGGTCCTAAAGCAGATTAATGCTGGTTTTCTTGTGACGTCAGTGTATCCTCAATGGATTTCCAATATTGTCCCAGTACCGAAAAAAGACGGAAAAGTCCGCATGTGCGTAGATTACAGATATCTAAATAAAGCTAGTCCAAAAGATGATTTTCCATTGCCTTATATTGATATGTTAGTGGATAGCACAGCAAAATTCAAAGTATTCTCGTTCATGGACGGATTTTCCGGGTATAATCAAATAAGAATGGCTCCAGAGGACATGGAAAAAAACAACGTTTATCACACCCTGGGGAACATTCTGTTACAGAGTGATGCCCTTCGGGTTGAAGAACGCTGGTGCAACGTACCAGAGGGCTATGAAAACCCTATTCCATGATCTGATGCACAAGGAAATTGAAGTATATGTTGATGATATGATTGCCAAATCCCAAACTGAAGAAGGGCATATAAAAGATTTGTTGAAGTTGTTTCAGCGTTTGAGGAAGTTTCGTCTCCGCTTGAATCCAAATAAATGCACCTTCGGAGTTAGATCGGGGAAATTGTTGGGTTTTATTGTTAGCCAAAAAGGAATTGAAGTTGATCCTGACAAAGTCAGAGCAATTCAAGAAATGCCAGCACCAAGAACTGAAAAGCAAGTCAGGGGTTTCCTCGGGCGTTTGAATTATATTTCCATATTCATTTCCCACATGACTGCGAAGTGTGAACCGATCTTTAAGTTGTTAAAGAAAGATCAAGGTTGTGTGTGGATGGATGACTGCCAAAGGGCATTTGAGAGTATTAAAGAATATCTGCGTGAACCTCCTATCTTGCTCCCTCCCGTAGAAGGAAGACCGCTGATTATGTATCTAACGGTGTTAGATAAATCCATGGGTTGTATTCTGGGACAACAGGATGAAACAGGAAAGAAAGAGTTCGCCATTTATTATCTCAGCAAAAACTTCACTGATTGTGAGTTGCGGTATTCCACGTTAGAAAAGACATGTTGTGCTTTGGCTTGGGAGGCAAAGCGTTTGCGGCAGTATATGTTGAATCATACTACTTGGTTGATTTCCAAAATGGATCCAATCAAGTATATTTTTGAGAAGCATGCTCTTACTGGGAGAATTGCCCGCTGGCAGATGTTGTTGTCTGAATATGATATTGAGTACCGCACTCAAAAAGCTATTAAAAGTAGTGTGTTGGCAGATTACCTTGCTCACCAACCGGTGGAAGATCATCGATCTGCAGAATTTGAATTCCCTGATGAGGATGTGATGTTCTTGAAAGTGAAAGATTGTGATGAACCATTGCCTGAGGAAGGCCCTGACCATGAATCTCATTGGAGTATGATTTTTGATGGAGCGGTGAATGCTTATGGTAAAGGAATTGGTGTTGTGATTGTCACTCCTCATGGATCGCACATTCCTTTTATTGCAAGGCTAACATTTGATTGCACTAATAATATGGCAGAATATGAGGCTTGCATCATGGGTATTAAGGAAGCTATTGATCTCAGAATCAAAATTCTAGATGTGTATGGTGATTCAGCTTTGGTAATAAATCAGATTAAAGGAGAATGGGATACTCGTCACCCTGGCTTGATCCTTTACAAAGATTATGCTCGAAGATTGCTACCCTTCTTCAATAAAGTTAAATTCCATCACATCCCTAGAGATGAAAATCAAATGGCGGATGCTCTGGAAACTCTGGTTCCATGTATCAAGTGAATTCTTGGAATGATATACCTCGTATTGCAGTTCGACGTTTGGATAGGCCCGCTCATGTGTTTGCGACAGAGGACGTAGCAGATGAAAAATCTTGGTATTATGATATCAAGCATTTTCTTCAGACTCAGGAATACCCGATTAGTGCATCGAGGAAAGATAGAAAGACATTGAGAAGATTGGCAGGCAGTTTCTTCCTCAGTGAAAATGTGCTATACAAGAGAAATTATGACATGGTCTTGCTCAGATGCATGGATAGACACGAAGCAGACATGTTGATGCATGAGATTCATGAAGGTTCATTTGGCACTCATGCAAATGGACATTCGATGGTTAAAAAGATGCTAATGGCAGGTTACTATTGGTTGACAATGGAATCTGATTGTTGCAAATTTGCAAAGAAGTGCCATAAATGCCAGATTTATGCAGATAAGATCCATGTGCCTCTGACACTTCTCAATGTAATTTCCTCCCCATGGCCTTTCTCTATGTGGGGTATTGACATGATTGGGATGATAGAACCCAAAGCTTCAAATGGACACCGTTTCATTTTGGTAGCGATTGACTACTTTACTAAATGGGTAGAGGCTGCTTCTTATGCCAATGTTACCAAACAAGTGGTTATGTGTTTCATCAAAAACAATCTGATATGCCGGTATGGTGTGCCGAGTAGAATCATCACTGACAATGGCTCAAATTTGAATTACAAAATGATGACAGAACTGTGTGAAGAATTCAAGATTGTCCATCACAATTCGTCTCCATACAGGCCAAAGATGAATGGGGCTGTTGAGGCTGCTAATAAGAATATCAAGAGAATTATCCAGAAGATGGTTATTACTTATAAGGATTGGCATGAAATGCTCCCTTTTGCCCTACATGGATATCGAACATTTGTCCGCACTTCAATAGGAGCAACCCCGTTCTCCCTGGTATATGGAATGGAAGCTGTACTCCCTGTTGAGGTAGAGATTCCCTCATTGCGTGTGATAATGGAAGTCAAGCTGACAGAGGCTGAATGGATCCAGAACAGGTTTGACCAATTAAATTTGATTGAAGAGAAGAGAATGACAACTTTATGTCATGGGCAGTTGTATCAGAAAAGAATGAAGAAAGCATTTGATAAAAAGGTCAAACCTCGTGAATTCAGAGAAGGCGACCTCGTGCTCAGGAAGATCATGTCTTTTAACACTGATTCTAGGGGTAAGTGGACTCCCAATTTTGAAGGCCCGTATGTTGTCAAGAAAGCCTTCTCTGGTGGTGCATTAATTCTTGAAACTATGGATGGCGAGGAGTTCCCACGTCCCATGAATGCTGACGCAGTCAAGAAATACTTCGCCTAAAGAAATAAAAGAACAGCTTGTTAAGTTGAAAACCCGAAAGGGAGGCTTAGGCAAAAAGGAGCGTCTCGGTAGGCTAAAAACCCGAAAGGGCGGTCTAGGCAAAAATTAGAGACATAAACAGAATAAATTTCCCGCTAAGTTGAAAACCCGCAAGGGCAGCTTAGGCAAAAGTTAGGGATTTTTTCTTGGCAAGTAACTACGTCAGACAAGACTTGATCGTTGAAGCAACAATCTTCTTGGATCCTCGCCATGCTTCAACAAAAGTTGTTGCTCAGGACTTCAAAAGTTGTTAGGGGGATGGTGGTCATTGTATCTCAATGTATCTTTTCCATTATATATTACCATTTCCCAAATTTTTGTAATCATCCATGGAGTCTCGCCATTCGCAGACTACCATTCTATTAATAAAATTCGAGCTCTTGCCCAATTCTTTGTGTTCTTATTTTTATTTAGCTTGCAAAGACTTCATTTATTACTGATAATAACTTTTAAAGCAAAAAAAAATTGATTGACTTTTCAAAAAGAAAGACATCTTTACAATTCAATTTACTTTGGGATTTATGATGAAACAATGACAACAAAAATGGTGATCCCTGGAATGAACAAACTCCAATTGTTTTAAAGATATTTACTTCCTTCGTGAAGGTTTTTTCTCAGGTCATTTTGCTGGTATGTGCGCAACATTTGTGTGTTTCTCAGATAATTAAAGACGATACCAGTGGGTGCAAGAAGCCTCTGTCCCAGGTTCCCCAGCGAAGTCTTCCCTCATATGATGAAAGGATTTATTCCCTCGGTGTGCTAAGATATCGCTCTTTTTGCAGTATTGGCATTAGTGTTGACTTCTTGATTTCCCAAGAAGACTACACCAGGGCATCTTTTGTTGGAATATGTTCGGTTGATATGAAGACTCAATCCAATATTTTCCAGTGAAGGCCTTGTTTATTTGATAGAAGTCCTTTCTCCCCAAAGAAGTTGGTGCAATAATTCCCCAGTGGAGCACGTATCTCTGGTTTCCCCAGTGAAGAACGTATCTCCGGTCTCCCCATTGAGGAACTTATCTTGGTTTCCCCTCGATGATGTGGTTTTGACCTCCCCAATGAAGTCAGCATGAAGTCTCCGGTAGATGTCTCGATGATGAAGTATTGTCTCCCCTTAGTGAAGTCCGTATGTTTTTATTCCTTCAAAGTGGGCATGATTCCCCCCAGTGAATGTTTTGACAATTTGGTTTCCATTTACCTTATTCACAATTAGTATCGAAATCCCCAGTAGGAGTACGGACTGTGAAACATTTGTTTTCCCCATTGAAGTCTGTATGCTTTTCCCCGGGAAGGTTATCCTAGGGCATCTCTTGTTGGAATGAGTATTCATGATGAAAAGTTTTCAATCCACAATTTTTTCTCCAGGGAAGTGGGTTTGAATTCCTCAGTGAGGTTTGGTTGTCTCGGCGTCAGTCTGCTTTATTTGAGGATGATCTTGCAATCTTCAGTAGGCATGTTGCTTTTGAAAAACTGGTTTCTCCAATGAACCGGAAGAAAGATGTTTTATCCCAGTATCTGTTTGATTTATCTACATCCGGATTACGTTTCTCCTCAGTGAAGTTAGGACAGACAATAGCGCTCCTTGCTTAGTTGGATTTGGTTTTCCCTCTTGAGTTTATTTCTCAAAGGATGTATCTTCTTTGGCCGTCTTGCTCCAGTTTATTTCTAATTGGATTCGTGGTTCCATGAAGAAATTAATTACTTTGGATTTCCGAGAACTTCGAGTTTTGGTTTGTGCATTTATTTTGCACGAGAAGACTTTATCACTTCAGCAGGAATAATGTGGCATTTCCCCAGGAAGTCATATCTCATTTCCCCAGGAAGTCATATCTCATTTCCCCAGGAAGTCATATCCATTTCCCCAAGAAGTCATATCTTATTTCCCTAGGAAGCCACATTTCTATCCCCAAAAATTCGTTTCTTTTGCAATCCTCCATGATAATAAGCAACAGGTATCTTTGTTTGAGCAACTTGTGCTTCCCTGTACAAGTTGAATGTAACTCTTTTTGATATTTCCTCTATGAGTGGTTAGCTTGCAGTCCGTCGTCAGTTTACGCCAGTGGATGGCAACACTTTCAAATTCACAGAAATTGCTTGTTGTGAAATCTTTGCAAGTGAAAGTCTCTTTATTTGAGACAGCTTACATATTACCCTTTCCAGGCGGAATTCCTTGGTTAAGGAAGAAGTTGAGACCCGTTCTAGGTGAAAACACCAGAAGTTTGGGGAACATATGATATTTTCTCTCTACCTTCAGTGAACGTTGGTAGTACATCGGCAGTGAACGTTGGTGTTTGTTATCTTTTTTTCTATCTTCAGTGAACGTTGATAGTTCATCGTCAGTGAACGGCGGTCATATGATATTTTCTCTCTACCTTCAGTGAACGTTGGTAGTACATCGGCAGTGAACGTTGGTGTTTGTTATCTCTTTGCTATCTTCAATGAATGTTGGTAGTGCATCGGCAGTGAACCTTGGTGTTTCTTATCTTTTTTCTATCTTCAGTGAACGTTGATAGTCCCTCGTCATTGAACGGCGGTGATATTATATTTTCTCTCTACCTTCAGTGAACGTTGGTAGTACATCGGCAGTGAACGTTGGTGTTTGTTATCTTTTTCTATCTTCAGTGAACGTTGATAGTCCCTCGTCAGTAAACGGCGGTGATATTATATTTTCTTTCTACCTTCAGTGAACGTTGGTAGTACATCAGCAATGAACGTTGGTGTTTGTTATCTTTTTGCTATCTTCAGTGAACGTTGATAGTTCATCGTCAGTGAACGGCAGTGATATTATATTTTCTCTCTACCTTCAATGAACGTTGGTAGTACATCGACAGTGAACGTTGGTGTTTTTTATCTTTTTTCTATCTTCAGTGAATGTTGATAGTTCATCGTCAGTGAACGGCGGTGATATTATATTTTCTCTCTACCTTCAGTGAACATTGGTAGTACATCGGCAGTGAACGTCAGTGTTTGTTATCTTTTTGATATCTTCAGTAAACGTCGATAGTTCATCGTCAGTGAACAGCGGTGATATTATATTTTCTCTCTACCTTCAGTGAAAGTTGGTAGGACATCGGCAGTGAACGTTGGTGTTTGTTATCTTTTTGCTATCTTCAATGAACGTTGATAGTCCATCGTCAGTGAACGACGCTGATATGATATTTTCTCTCTACCTTCAGTGAACGTTGGTAGTACATCGACAGTGAACGTCGGTGTTTGTTATCTTTTTGCTATCTTCAGTGAACGTTGATAGTTCATCGTTAGTTAACGGTGGTGATATTATATTTTCTCTCTACCTTCAGTGATCGTTGGTAGTACATCGGCAGTGAACGTCGGTGTTTGTTACCTTTTTGCTATCTTCAGTGAACGTTGATAGTTCATCGTCAGTGAACGGTGGTGATATTATATTTTCTCTCTACCTTCAGTGATCGTTGGTAGTACATCGGCAGTGAACGTCGGTGTTTGTTATCTTTTTGCTATCTTCAGTGAACGTTGATAGTTCATCGTCAGTGAACGGTGGTGATATTATATTTTCTCTCTACCTTCAGTGAACGTTGGTAGTACATCGGCAGTGAACGTCGATGTTTGTTATCTTTTTTCTATCTTCAGTGAACATTGATAGTCCCTCGTCAGTGAACGACGATGATATTATATTTTCTCTCTACCTTCAGTGAATGTTGGTAGTACATCGGCAGTGAACGTTGGTGTTTGTTATCTTTTTGCTATCTTCAGTGAATGTTGATAGTTCATCATCAGTGAACGACTGTGATATGATATTTCCTCTTTCTACCTTCAGTGAACGTTGGTAGACATCGTCAGTGAATGTTGATACTTGTTATCCTCCTCTCTGGTTCTATTCTTTTGGTCCACCAGTGATTTATTTTCCTGGTGGGGTTGCTCCTTTGTTTCTTCATTTTTGTGGCATCCCCAGTGTTACTTTGCGTATCTTTTGTTTTGTTCATATGCATCCATAATCATAAGCATTGCATGGCATCTTAGAGACAAAAACAGGGCTTGTTTTATATTTAAGTATCTTCAATCGCGTCGACACGAAGATTTGTAACCTTCGTATCTCCAGATAGAAGACACTTAAATAAGGGCAGCTGTTGTACCCCAATTTTTGCCCCTAAGATTCCTCTATCATATCATGTCAACTTGATCATAACAAGATCACATTAGGGTTGGTTCTTCCTCTTTTTCCTATCTTTAAGTTTGCTCTCGAGGAATCTCCAAGCACCTTGGTTGTGTATTTTGTATACGTGTTGTTGACTAACTTCTAATCGAAATACAAAAAATATTTGTCTTTGTCTTTGTATATTTTTGTTTTGTAGGTACCAAGTCGAAGCATCTGACAAATAAGGGTTTCTGGTATTATTTTCCTAAAATCCCTATTTGCAAAGAAAAAGAATTAAAAAAAAATTCATTTTTTTCACTATACAATCGATTGCTCCTAGAGTGCAATCGATTGCACAAAGTGAATTTTGCACAATTTTTGGAAAAATACACTGTGCAAATCGATTTGCAATATATTGCAATCGATTTGCATAGAGCGAAATTTGAAAAAAAATCAGCATTTTAAACTTGTCATTTTTTTGGCTCCAATTTTCCTTCACTTTTGAAAGATGTATAATTAATTCAAATTTTAGTGCCAATCTTTCATTTTTAAGAAGAATTATCATTAATTCAAATTTTGGCTCTAATATTTGAAATAATTATCATTAATTCAAATTTTGGCTCCAAGAATCAATTACCAAATTACCACTAATCCCAATCCTAAAACTCTATAAATAGAGCTCTCATTTCATTCAAATTTCAAGCTTTTGATAGCCAAATCCACCTTGCTAAAAAATCTCTCAATTCTCTCCTTCTACCAAATTCACTCAAAGCTCCATTTTCAAAAACTTAGTAAGCTTTGCATTGAAGCTTACTAATCTTTGAGCTAAACCTTCATCCAAACACTTTTTCTCCATCAATTCTCTACATCCAAGCTTGATCAATTAATTCTTGTGGTTGAATTGAAGCAAATTCTTGAAGTTGTTTGATAATTCTCTAGATCTACCTTTGGTAAGTTTGGATAATTCATCTTTCACAATGTGATCTCTTGGTGATCTTTGGGATTAATTCATTGAGCATGCTTTTGTGATTCCAATGGTGTTATTTTCTCATAATTTGATGGAATTTTCATGCTCAATTGGATCCATGATCATAAGGTGTTTGATGGAAAGTTTGAACAAGAAATTGGCCTTTTAAAATGCTGTTTTTGGCTGCTGTTCTGTGTGCAATCGATTTGCACTATGTGTAAATCGGTTTACACAGCACGATTTTGCACAAATTTTTGAAAATAATACTGTGTAAATCGATTTACATAGTAGTGTAAATCGATTTACACCAGAACAAAATGTATTTTTTGCCTTGTTTTGGGGCAGCTTTGATCCAAAATGCTTTTTCTACTCACTCCTTTTGATTGTTGGTTTGAATTGCAATTTTAAATGTCCAATTTGTCTTTAAACTCAATGGACTTTGTGATGTAGATGAAGTTGGATAAATGTTCATCAATTCAAATCTACCTAAGAGTGAATTATTTAATTCATTTTTGGTGCTTTGAATTAATGATATGTTTAGTGCTTTAATCCATCTAGAGGAGTGGTTGAATTTAAAGATGAAAGAATTTTGAAATGGTGATCCAAATTAGCTTATCATTTCCCTCCCTCTTCATCTTATCCCTTTTTTTTTAATTGTGCTACATGTTAAGGGATGGTGATCTCTATATCATTTATCCAAACATGAAGTACATAGATTGCTATTGACCGACCTCAAAATAGGTGCGACTTCTACATAAGTCCACTTACGATTGCTTAACATAGCGCTAAATTTTGTCCCGATTCAAATAAATGATCATTCATGGCCCAAACTTATGATTGCAAGCCCAAGTATGTTAATTTGATATCTTTGATCCAATAACCTTGAGATTCATCGTGTAGAGGCTTTGGTTCTACCAATCCTCTGATGGATCTACAACACCTTTGGTCAACGCGGATCACTTAAACATCGTTGATCATTACATGTTGCCTTGTGAGAATTCCAAAATGGATGATATACTTGACAAAAAGCAAATGCAACTTTTTGTGTAGAGGCGTTGGTTCTACCAATCCCCTAATGAGTTCCAAATGCAAGTTTCAAGATGGTCATCCAACTAACCACTAATTACTAACCACTAATTACTAACAATTAACTTTACTTTATGCCCTTTTATTTTTATGCTTTATGTACCATTTAAATTTCATGCTATTTTCATCTTTGATCACTTGAGCATTTACTTTTATGTCATTTTTATTTTGCTCACTTGAGCATTTACTTTTATGTCATTTTTATTTTGCTCACTTGAGCTTTTCTTTCTTTTTAAAAGACACCTAATAATTAACATGAACCATAAAAATCATTAATGATACTTGGACTACATGGTTACTATCCTTTTCATTATGGAGTGATGGACTTCTTGGACTTAGGATTAGAGACCTTGGCCTATCTTGGAGACTTTGTGACCTTAATTCATTATTTTGTATGGAGTTCTTGAGGTTTACCTCAAGACATTGGGTTGTTTGTTTGTTTTGTGTGCAGGTAATTGTGATTACATACTTTGTTTGTAATCTGGAATTCACTCGTATACAGCCGTTACTCTGCCCAATTTTTGCGAAGACTTAATACACTTGAAGTTTGATTCTCTCAAGAGGTCTAGTATCTTTGCCTCGTGAACCCTGAAATCTTAAAAAAACCAAAGTCTTTGTTCTTCCCTTTGAATAAAATAATATAGCGTTTTCTCTTCCATTGTCCTTGCTGACTCCAGAACCTCTGAAGGCACCAGCTCAGGTCCCAAACACACGTTCCAGATTTAAGGTAAGTCTTTCTGACTTTGAATCTTTTCATTCAGAACATTATTAAATGTGTAAATATCATAGTATTGATGTTGTCCATATCATTGCATAAGTAGAAAAAATTGTGGATCAGAACTTCTTGAATAAAGCTAGGCTCAGAGTTAGGATTAGAACTTCTATGAACTGTTGCGCTTTTATATTTCTGATTTTGTTGTTGTTAAAAACTGATTAAGTTGCTGATGAGCTGATTGATGTAAGAAAGGAGTTGAAGCGTAACACATAAATTCTGGGTTTTTCTTTCCCACTGTTTTAGCACAACAGAGCTTCTGAACTCTCCTCACTTTTTTAACATGCACAGAACTATGATTTTCACTCACTGTTTAACATGCACAGAACTTCTGGTTTTCACCCACTGTTTAATACAACACAGAACTTCTGATTTTCACTCATTGTTTAGCACAACACAGAACTTCTGACTTTTTGCTCATGTCTAAACACAACCTAGAACTTCTGTTTTTTTCCCTCTAAACATTTCTTTCAGGATCCAAATGGCATCAACCCATAACTTCTGATCACCTCTGACGTTTCATTCTGAACCACAGCGCGCTGGGCATCAGAACTTCTGATCCCCATTGTTATGCTTTCAGCAACATGCTGATCCTATTTCTCATTGTTTTTTTTCCTTTTTTTCTCTATTATTTTTATTAATATAAAAGTACATCAAAAATATTTTCTTTTATTAAATAATTATTTTCCTTTTAATTCATTATAACAAAAAAAAACATTTTCAAAACAAGTCCTTTCTTTTTTTCTTCTTCTTTTTCTTATATTGTATAATTCAATATGGTTGTAATAGATGATTAGAATTTAAATTCATGCAAATCCCCATTTTTAATTATGTACCCCCATCCCTAAATTATGTAATAGCGTAGGACTTTACATTTCCGCAATTTATCGCTTTCAAATATAAATGCTAGTAATTAGGGTGTGTATGGAAAGATATGAAATCAATAAATAGATAACCCTAATCAAGACTAAATGCATGTAAATAAAACACACTTGCACACTAGCACCCTTAGGGTAATCCCACTTTGTTGCCTTTTCAGAAAATAGTCATGTCCCTCGAATATGAGCGTTTTAGCAAAAATCCTCGATAAAAGATCGTAGTCCCTCGATGACCCTCAACGTTGCCATCGGTAAAACGATCTTGTCCCTAAATGAAATTGCTAAAATGTCCCATAGGTTTCCTTCTATGACTATACAAACGTCCCGCGCCCGTCTCTTCACATCCAACGATGAGGCTTCTTACCAAATCAATGGTAAGATAGCAACACCTAAAGGAGGAGGAAAAGAACATTAAAGACCCTTTGAGTAGTTAGATTTGCTCCTAGTTGCTCGCTTGCTCACAACAAAAACATTTTATACACCAACACACCCATTTGAAACATTTTCAAAAGACAAAAACTTTGTATGTGTTCTTATAGAAACGAGAGCCATTACAAAGACATCTTTTTTCAAAATCACTTTCAAAAACACATTCCACAAACACCTCTTCGAACTATTTTCGAAACAACACTTTTTACGCGTTCTTATAGAAACAAGAAACATTACAAAGACATTTTCAAAATACTTTCAAAACCCACACCACAAGCACATTCAAAAAAAATCAAGTGATCTAGCAAGCAGCTAAGAGCTTGTAGATAACTACGGATGAAAAGGGTGCTAATACCTCCCCTTTTCATAATCTACCCCCCGAACTCAGAAAACATCTATAAAGGTCTTTCCTGTTCTTTTCATCCTTTCCTTTTGGATAAAAGAAATATCGGTGGCGACTCTTGCTATCCGCATAATTGCGATCAAACACAAAACGTGAAGTCAGTTCTCCTACCGTCTTACAGAACTGGCGACTCTGTTGGGGAAAAAGCTTAAAAAGTGGGGTTACCTTAGGGTTAGATCACCTTTATTTGCTTTGCTTGCTTTACATTTTTGGGTCCTTGTTTGGGTTATTGTTAAAGATCCTACACCCGGATATGGGGCACCTTTTTAGGTAAGTAGCAATAAATCATGGAAGCTGTACGGGGTATACTGATATGGACAAAGTCATAGCTATGTTAGCGTGATACTCCGGCTTGTACTAATGTTCCTTGAGTCGGTCAAAGATAACATTAGGCTTCCTTAGTGTCATTAAGCGCTAACTGACCTTTAGAACCTTCTAATTGACTCATCCTTGGCCATTAGGAAGTAGTGAGATAGCCGACTTTGGTTTTGACCGAAGATTTGTTGATACTCGATACTACGCTCATTGAGATCGGACTTTTGGGATATTTCGGTCGCCATTAAAGAGTCTTGCGCTGAAACAATGCCCGATGAAGAAAGATCAGTGATATTGAAATCCCCTAGAACCAGGTTACTATTACTAGGACAGGTTGAGCCAACTAAACTTCAAGAGGGTACTTACCTACAAACTCCATGCAAGCCTAAACCTAAGGACTTGTCTGCTTTGTGTGTATATGATTATTTGTATATAAACTTGCTTACTTTGCATACTTGTACATAACATCATACCGTAGCATTTTCAATAATCGTTTCAAGGATCTCAAGGACCTATGATACAGGGTCACGTTGAACCAGACGTCTATCAAGGGACAAGAGGATTTATTTTCCTCTAACCAAAGGTCGACAAAGATCAAGTACAATAACTTGAGTCAAGGGATACAACCCACTTGATATGGTGAGCTTAATTCTCGTGGAAGGACATCCATTGATACAAACTTCTCCAATCAAAGTTGTAAGTGACTACAAACATTTACCCCGCGAGATCCTTGAAAACATGCATCCACATATCATGCATCATATCATGACAGGTTTCTCCCATACAGGCCTCCTTATCTTCCTACTGTTTATTTCAGTAAGATGGATATGGAACAAACGATGAAAGATCTCCAAGCTCAAAACGCTCAACTCTAACAAATGTTATTGGCCATGGCTAAGGGGCAAGAGGACCTGGAGACTCTGCTTCTCAAAGATAGGAAGAAGAAGCCTAAGAAGTCAGTAGGTGTCCTGAACTTGGGAAGAAGACTTAGAGGACCAGTCAAGGGAGCTCTAGATCTTTCAACTCCATCCAACATGAGGGATAGTCATGAAGAAGACAACAGTCTGGAGATTGATGAAGTCGAAGCTGACTACTCTGAGGAACAATATCCTCCCGCTGATGACAAGTACAAACAGTTGGAGGGTCGCCTCAATGCTATGGAGATTCAACAGGTACCTGGTTTGGATTTAGGAGACATGGGTTTGGTTTCTGGAGTGGTCATCCCGCCAAAGTTCAAAATCCCTATCTTTTCCCTGTATGATGGAGTCTCTTGCCCTAAGACGCAAGATTCAACCATACACGACTGATCCGAAGCTTTGGATCAATTTCTTCCAAGAGAGCCTAGTAGGGACTCAACTCGAATGGTTCTATCAATTGGAGAGTTCTCGCATCCACACCTGGGAGGATCTAGCTGCTGCTTTCTATAAGCAGTACCAGTACAACGCTGATCTTGCACCAACTCGTGGGCAATTGTAGAACATGACCATAGGTTCCAACGAGCGCTTCAAAGGATACGCCTAAAAATGGAGAGATCTGGATGGTAGGGTGCATCCCCCTTTAACTGACAGGGAGCTGATTGAAATCTTTATGGGAACCTTGACGGGACCTTTCTTCAAGCACCTAATTGGAAGCTCCTTGGTCGGGTTCACCGAGCTAATACCGACTGGCGAAAGGGTCGAAGCTGGCATCAAAAGCAAAAATATCCAAGGAGCTACACCCTCCGATGCTCAGAAAAAGCCATACAATGGGAAGAAAGAGTCTAATGCTGTGTATGGTCAAAAGACTCATCATGACCAACACGTGGGGGCAGTCCTGATCTCTGGTTCTGTGTCGCACCGGCAACAACAAAGGGGAAATCAACGAAGGCTAGACGAGCCCAAAAGACAGTTTACCAGCATCAACATGCCGCTGTCTCAAGCGCTACAACACTTGTTGAGGATGAATTTGATTACATTGATAGGACCTCATCCAAACCCCAAAACTTCTTCTCTTAACTACAATCCTAATGTAACGTGTGCTTATCATTCCGACAGTCCCGGGCATGATACTAACAATTGTTGGGCATTGAAGTACAAGTTTCAGAATTTGATTGACGCCAAGGAGATTGAGTTTGACCCTCCGGAGACTCAAAACGTGATCACTTCTCCTATGCTAAATCATTGAGAGCGTCTTGTTCATTTTGAATTTTCAATTATAATTTCTTTTATTCAAACAATTATCTATTTATGTCAAACTTTGTTTCATTAATGCATTGAATATGTTTGTCTCGAATTAATCCATTCATTTTCATTCTATTTAAATTATGATTTTTACTCCTTTTATGATATTCAACTCTTGTTTTAAAAGTTGCAATCCTTTAGAGGGAGGATAACGAAAACAATGTCATAATCTCATACAATATGCTCTTGGACAGACCTTGCCGTGATGTACAAGCGTTCTTTCAATTCCTAAACACTGGAGTTATAAGGAGGATAACCCTTAGTCAACCCCTTCGAGCCAAAGAAGTAGAAGTTTTCTTTTTTACACAAATTGAAACCTTTAATCAAAACCTGTGGCAGGATAGTCTCTCAGTTAGTTCAAACGCGCGTTCAGTATACAACAAATGACATCAAAAACATTCCTTTTGAACCAAAAGACAGTGATGGTTCCCTATCACATAGGCAATCATTATCTCTCAAAAAGAAAAAAATCTCACTAAGTCAAAACCTACGAAGGAGACTTAAGAAAAATTGGGGCATCTCAAAACAAGAACAGTCAGACAAAAATCAGGGATAATAAATAAAAAAAATAGGTCACTACAAATCCTCAACAACATGAAAAATGTTGCCAAAAAAGTTACTGCCTTCTGATAAACTAAACTTGTCTGAACCATCACCAAAACGTCATTCCAGACTTAATTGGAGTTCAAACGCATAATTAACTGAGTTTAGGACTGAAGAAAATCACGAAGAACGAGTGGGTACAAATACACTTTGAGCCTTTATCCTTTGTTTCTTAAACCATGAACCAAGCCACGTTATAACCCTTCAAAAGTCTTAATTGAAGCATGGGTTAGTTCGAAAGCATACTGTTACAAAAGGTATCCTGACTCCTGTAAGGCTTTACTCTAAATCCTGAGTTTGAATTTTCTTACAAAATTTCTTTACTTTCTAAAAACGCATTTTAAAAACTTCAAGACAAGCATAAACTTTGCATTATTTGAATATCACTGTTTGCATATGGATATTTGTTTGACAGCGGAGAAATTCACACAACGAATATCCGATGAATGAAAGCTCTCTCAGTAAACAAAATCACTTCAAGTGGGATGACACTTCCAATGACAAATCTCCAATCAACAAGGGGGTATGACATGTCACTATCCAGCACACCTGGGGCAGTCAGGTCAAGATTCCAAAAAATCTCTCAAGAGGTGCAGAATAACCAGGGGCAGGTCTCCATCTAAATCACTTGGGGCATTGAACGCAAATCCTGACAAAGGGTTATGTATAATCCATTAGTTCTTGGCAGTGCCATAATCACCTGCTACTAGGGGCAATGACGAATCCCCCACAATCTCCTTTTCATAGGGTGACCCCCATCCAGGATTTCAATCTCTGAAAACTTCTCCCCAACTGAGTCGACCTTAAGAATCCTCGAGGATTTATTCCAGTGAAGTCGCCACCTCTCCAACAGATCAGCAATAGGGTTTATTTCCCAACCAAACGGCAGGATTCCCCATTTTGAGTTTACCTCTCTGACTATTACAAATCAAAGGACCACAACTCCTCTTCCCCAATAGACTACTCTACAATCCCCAACAAGTTATTGTGAAGCCTGGACCCGACCAGATATCAGTTCAACTTCGTCCATCAAGAGATGATTCCCCAGTAGAGTAACGGACAACCGAGACTCCTGAACTCTTTTACCCAAATAGGAATCAACACTCTCTACGGAGTTTTCGACATTGCGCAGCGAAATTCTCCTCAAACAACAAAACATAAATCCCTGGTGGAAACATTCTAAGCAAAATTTGAAGACACACCCACTCTTCGACAGCAGTCCGAGATTTAATGATTCCCCAACATTTGTCAAGGATTTATTTTCTCAGACAAAGATACACTTCAATAACATTTCACATTTCATATATCCTAGTCACATACATGACAAGTGCATACGACACAATCTCATTTATTTTGAGAACATCATTGCACCACACATTTCATACATCATGACATTGCATACAATTAGCATTTTACCTTTTTCAGGAAAAGGTTAATCAGCATATGGCTATCATCAACAATTTTCAAAAGGTCAGAGATTAATACCTTTAACAAGTCAGGGCAATTATCTACACGACCAGCTGAGGCAACCCTACCCAGGTTCCTTCTCAAATTTTAGATGAAGTTTAACACGAACTCATCATCAAGCAACCCTACACAGGTTCCTTCTCATTTCCAGATGCAATTTTACACTGACTCATCATGAAGCAACCCTACCCATGTTCCTCCTCATTTCTAGATGCAGCTTTACACGGACTCATCATGAAGCAACCCTACCCAGGTTCGTTCTCAGAAAATTCCATATGAAGTTTAACACGGACTCATCATGAAGTAATCCTACCCAGGTTCCTTCTCAGACAATTCCAGATGCAGTTATACACAGACTCATCATGAAGCAACCCTACCCAGGTTTCTTCTCAAAAAATTCCATATGAAGTTTAACACTGACTCATCATGAAGTAATCCTACCCAAGTTCCTTCTCAGACAATTTTAGATGCAGTTTTACACGGACTCATCATGAAGCAACCCTGCCTAGGTTCTTTCTCAAAAAATTCCAGATGAATTTTAACACGGACCCATCATGAAGTAATCCTTCCCAGGTTCCTTCTCAGAAAATTTCAGATTTAGTTTAACACAGACTCATCATCAAGCAACCCTACACAGGTTCCTTCTCTTTCCAAGATAAAGTTTTACACAGACTCATCGTAAAGCAATCCTACCCAGGTTCTTTCCCATAAATTTCCAGACTAAGTTTTATACTGACTCATCATGAAGCAACCCTACACAAGTTCCTTCTCTTTCCCAGATGCAGTTTTACACGGACTCATCATGAAGCAGCCCTACACAGGCCCATCATAAATTGAAGAATATCCAAGACCTCCATTGGTTCAGCTTAAATCTCTCAACGGTTTATCCTGATTCTTTCCGGTAGACATTTTCCCTTGTTCAGATAAATCTCTCCTAGATTTATTCTGATTCTTCTCTAGACCCCTGTTGGGTCATTATTAATCTCTCAATGGTTTATCATGATTCTTGCCCGCAGACATCTTCTCTGGTTCAGATAAATCGCTCCAAGATTTATTCTGATTCTCCTCCAAACCCCTACTGGTTCAGTTTAAATCTCTCAATGGTTTATCCTGATTCTTTCCTAGTAGACATATTCTCTGGTTCAGATAAATCGCTCAAAGATCTATTTTGATTCTCTCCAGTTAAAGAATACCCAAGACCTCTTTTGGTTCAGTCTAAACCTCTCAACGGTTCATCTTGATACTTTCCAAATGGACATTTTCTCTGTTTCAGATAAATCGCTCCAAGATTTATTCTGATTCTTTCCAGTCAAACAACACTCAATACTTCTGGTAGTTTCAGTTTAAATCGACCAAAGGTTTATTCTGATTCTTTTCCAGTTGAAGTCAATTTCAGACTTAGTCTAATTTCTGTCAACAATAACCTTTGGATGGCATCTATAAGCCCATCTCTACCAACACTCCAGCATTCCTCCAAATGGAATCTTTAAGCCCATTCCTTATACCTCAACCACAATATTATCAAGTGCAAATTTCTGGGCACTCTAGTGTTCAATCATCTTCTACCCTCAAGTCACAAATGAAAGATTCGCCAATCTAACTCTTCAGGTTTAAGAATATTGAACAGGGGCAGCTGTTGTACCCTAAAATTTTCCCTTTTGTTTCTCAAAGGATCATCCTGGACCCTCAGGTTTGCTTCTATCAAGTTTCAAGTCTTGAATTACAGTTTTTCAAGAAAATCATTCACAAGGGCAAAATGGTCAAAAGCACACTGAAAAGTCAAACTTGAACTTTTAGATCAAAAATTATGTTTCTAAATGTTTAGAAAATTTTCTAAGTGTTAAGAGAATATGATACTTCTGAACTTCTGAGCCAGCCTCCACGCAAATGCAGTCAGAATTTGCAAACATGGTTCAGAACATGATTCTTCAACCAGAACATGACTCTTCAGCATATGCTTCGATGAGAGCATCACCCTTCGAGTTTCATTCTGGTATTCTTTGATCAGAACATCACAAAGCTCCAAAACGTTGTTTGAACATCCTACTGCACTGCTATAGCACAGTCCTGCAACCAACTGTCACAACACTCCAAATTGTTGATGATCCAGTCCATGCTTGCACTTTCTCAAACCCCATATTTGAACCAAATTAGCATACAAAAGTTGTGATTAAAAATCAATGGAACAGTATGCCAAAAAGGTTTAAATCCCATTTATTTTCCCCGCAAAACCACAACAAACTCACCTATAAATAAGTTGCTCCATCACACTTTCAAGGGGATGGCTTTTGGAGAGAGAGAGAGAATTATCAAAGAGAGAAGAGAAAAACAGTAAAACATTTATGAACCCTGAACTCCTAAACAAAACCAAAGTCTTTGTTCTTCCCTTGGAATCAAAGAATATAGCATTTTCTCTTCCATTGTCCTTGCTGACTCCAGAACCTATGAAGGCACCAGCTCAGGTCCCAAACACACGTTCCAGATTCAAGGTAAGTCTTTCTGACTTTGAATCTTTCATTCAGAACATCATTAAATGTGTAAATATCATAGTATTGATGTTGTCCATATCATTGCATAAGTAGAAAACAATTATGGATCAGAACTTCTTGAATAAAGCTAGGCTCAGAGTTAGGATTAGAACTTCTATGAACTGTTGTGCTTTTATCTTTCTGATTTTGTTGTTGTTAAGAACTGATTAAGTTGTTGATGAGCTGATTGATGTAAGGAAGGAGTTGAAGCGTAACACAGAAATTCTGGGTTTTCATTCCCACTGTTTTAGCACAACAGAGCTTCTGAACTCTCCTCACTTTTTTAACATGCACAAAACTACGATTTTCACTCAATGTTTAACATGCACAGAACTTCTGATTTTCACTCACTATTTAACACAACACAGAACTTTTGATTTTCACTCACTGTTTAGCACAACACAGAACTTCTGACTTTTTTCTCACTGTCTAAACACAACCCAAAACTTCTGTTTTTACCCTCTAAACGTTTCTTTCAGGATCCCAATGGCATCAACCTAGAACTTCTGATCATCTCTGACGTTTCATTCTGAACCACAGCGCGCCTGGCATCAGAACTTCTGATCCCCTTTATTTTGCTTTCAACAACATGCTGATCCTATTTCTCATTGTTTTTTTCTCATTTTTTTCTCTATTATTTTTATTAATATAAAAGGACATCAAAAATATTTTCTTTTATTAAATAATTATTTTCCTTTTAATTCATTAAGACAAAAAAAAAATTTCAAAACAAGTCCTTTCCTTTTTTTCTTCTTTTTCTTATATTGTATAATTCAATGTGGTTGTAATAGATGATTATCATTTAAATTCTTACAAATCCCCATTTGTAATTATGTACCCCCATCCCTAAATGATGTAATAGCGTAGGACTTTACATTTCTACAATTTATCGCTTTCAAATTTAAATGTTAGTAATTAGGGTGTGTATGTCAAGATATCAAATCAACAAATAGATAACCCTTATCAAGACTAAATGCATGTAAATAAAACACACTTGCACACTATCACCCTTAGGGTAATCCCACTTTGTTGCCTTTCATAAAATAGTCATGTCCCTTGAATATGGGCGTTTTAGCAAAAACCCTCGATAAAAGATCACAGTCCCTCGATGACCCTCAATATTGCCTTCGGTAAAATGATCTCGTCCCTAAACGACATTGCTAAAACGTCCCACAGGTTGCCTTCTATATGACTGTACAAATGTCCCGCGCCCGTCCCTTCACATATAACGATGAGGCTTCTTACCAAATCAATGGTAAGATAGAGACACCTAAAGGAGGAGGAAAAGAACATTAAAGACCCTTTGAGTAGTTAGATTTGCTCCTAGTTGCTCGCTTGCTCACAACAAAAACATTGTATACACCAACACACTCATTTGAAACATTTTCAAAAGAAAAACACTTTGTACGTGTTCTTATAGAAACGAGAGCCATTACAAAGACATCTTTTTTCAAAATCACTTTCAAAAACACATTCCACAAACACCTCTTCGAACTATTTTCGAAACAACACTTTGTACGCATTCTTATAGAAACAAGAACCATTACAAAGACATTTTCAAAATACTTTCAAAACCCACACCACAAGCACATTCAATAAAAAGAAAGTGATCTAGCAAGCAACTAAGAGCTTGTAGATAACTACGGATGAAAAGGGTGCTAATACCTTCCCTTTTCATAATCTACCCCCCAAACTCAGAAAACATCTCTAAAGGTCTTTCCTGTTCTTTTTAGTCTTTCCTTTTGGATAAAAGAAAAGTCGGTGGCGACTCTTGTTATCCGCACAATTACGATCAAACGCAAAACGCCAAGTCAGTTCTCCTACCGTGTTACAGGCTCGAATGAAGGGTTCAAAGAATATACCCAAAAGTGGAGAGATCTAGCTGAAAGGGTACAACCTCCTTTGTCTGACAGGGAGCTGGTTTATATGATCATGGGCACTTTGACAGGGCCATTCTTTAACCATCTGATTGGAAGCTCCTCATCTAGTTTCACTGAGATGATTCTAACTAGAGAATGTGTCGTAAGTGGTATCAAGAGCGGAAAAATTCCAGCGGTTGCATCTTCATGTGCTGCGAAGAAGACATTCGGTGGTAAGAAGTAGAACGATGTTGTTTATGGCCAGAAGGGCCATGTTAAAAGTGATCGCAACCAATCTGTAGGAGGTGTGTTAATTTCTAATCGTACGCTTGTTCAACAATAATAATAGGGCAATCGGTGTATGAAAGACGCTCTGAGAAGACAGTTTATGAAGATCAGCATGCCACTGTCTCAGGCATTATAACATTTACTGAAAGCGGAGTTCATAACATTAAGGGAGCCTCCTCAGAATCCCAACACCTCCTCTCTCCACTACAATCCAAATGTGAAGTGTGCCTATCATTCCAACAGTCCTGGGCACGACACCAACAACTGCTCGGCCATGAAAAACAAGATTTAGGATATGATTTACAATAAAGATATTGAGTTTGATCCTCCGGAGACTCCGAATGTAATTACTGCACCAATTCTGAAGCATGATAAAGCATAAGTGCTATTGATGATGTTAATTATGTTTCTACTGTAAGTGAACTGGTTACTCCCCTCCTAATTATTAAAGATAATCCGTTGCAGACCGATTTATTTCCAGGCTGTATTGAAAGATGTTACTGCTGCGCAGCCCAACCCAATGGTCGAAAGTTACTAAAAGAAGGCATTTAACTCCTAATGGACAATCACATAATTTTGGTTGAGAAGATTCCGTGTGTTGAGAATCTGTTTTAAGACTTATCTGTAATATCTAGCCCTCCTGTCTGGATCACCTCCAAAGGTCCTGTAAGGATTACTGCCAATCCAAAAGCTGCTCCTCTGATAATCACCACACCTGGACCTATTCCATATTCCTGGGATAAATATATTCCTTGGAACTATGGATCCGATGTCGAATACCATGGAGTCAAGCAAGAACTACCAACTACTAAAGATGAAAGTGTTAAAACTACTGATTCCAACATTGACAATATTGTTGGGACCAGTAAGGTTACTAGAAGCGGAAGGGTTTTCTCCCCAAAAATCTCTCCGAAGATTGTTGCTACACCTGTTCGTGTTACTAATACCAAGTCAACTACTAAGGTCTGGGGCAAAGAGCAAATAATAGAGCCTACCCAAACGGAGGCGCCTAAAGAAGTTGTAGTTGAAGACACCTCTAGGCAAGAGTTAGAGGAGGTTTTGAAGATTATTCGTAAGAGCGATTACAAGATCATTGAACAGCTGGGGTAGACCTCGTCTAAGATCTCTATGTTATCCCTATAATTATGTTCTGAAGCCCATGCATAAGCTTTCGTGAAATTCTTGATGTCTGCTCATGTGCCACAAGAGATTTCTGCTGATCAATTTGAGAACTATGTTACTAGCTTGATGAATGACAATGGATTAGGTTTTTCTGATGCCAACTTGACTCTTGAGGGAAGAAACCATAATAAAGCCCTCTATGTCTCTATTGAATGCAGGGGCACTACTCTGGCTCATGTATTAGTTGTTACTGGATCTTCATTGAATGTTCTACCGAAGGGTCCTCTTGACATTCTGGATTATGAAGGGGTTTTACTGAAACCCAGTGATATTATAGTCTGAGCCTTTGACAGATCAAAGAGTGTGGTACACGGAGAAGTAGATCTTCCGATCAAAGTAGGTTCACAAGTCTTTAAATCTACCTTCTATGTAATGGATATTCGTCCAGCTTATTCGTGCTTACTAGGACGCCCCTAGATCCATGGGGTAAGTGCTGTTACCTCAACCTTACACCAGAAGCTAAAGTATCCAGTGCAGGGAAAGGTTGTTATAGTCTGTGGCAAAGAAGAGTATATGGTTAGCCACTTGAACTCATTTTGGTATGTAGAAATGGGCGGAGAATTCATTTAGATTCCCTATTAGACTTTTGAAGTTATAACTCCAGCCGTTACTGAAGACGTCTCCACCATTCCCAAGGTTACCAGGGTTCCACCCAGAATAACTTCTTTGAAGGATGCTAATGCTGTTGTAGAAGAAGGTGGTTGTACTACTTGGGGTCAACTTCCTGAAATTCCATATAAATCTGACAAATTTGGTTTGGGTTTCACTATAGAGGGTTAGAGGGCTGTTCGTCGGGCTCGTGCTGGGAGACCATCATTCCATGTCAGCCAAAACGAAGTCAACGCTATAGAAGATGCTGACAGTGATTATGATCTTGACAGTTGGATCTTTCCCACCATCGGCAATGGACCCAAAAACTGGAAGACTCAAGACATTATCTCGATCTCCTTTAGTCAGGAGTAATAGCTACATATCAATTTTATTTCTTTCAAAGTTTGGTTATGTAATTTATTTAAACAATGAATTTAAGCCTTGTGCCTTACCCGGGGCACAATGGTTCATTTGTTAAGGGTTGTCATTTCATAAACATATCTTCATATAATAAAGCATTGGAAGTTTTTCATTCAAATTTTGTGCTCTTTGTCTTTGTTTTACTTTTTATCACTTTAAAATAGCTATGTGTTATTACATACACCCATACAATAAATTGCAGATCCACATCCACTCTGGATCCCGTTGATAACGACTCTGCTATTGCCACTTATAACTTTGGAAATCTGATATACCAAGCCGAAGACGAAGGTGCGAAAGATTGTGAAATACCTAGAGAACTTGCTATACTATTAGTACAAGAGGAAAAGGCTATTCAACCACATGAAGAGGCAGCTGGAATTGTAAACTTGGGTACTGAAGCAGACAGAAAAGAAGTCAAGATAGGCGCCAACTTAGAAGATAGTGTAAATAACAGGTTAATACTGATGTTGCATGAATATGTTGAGATCTTTGCTTGGTCATACGAAGGCATGCTAGGGCTCGATACTGTTATTGTGGTTCACCGTCTGCCGATGAAAGAGGTTTGTTCTCCAATAAAGCAGAAAGCTCATCGCATGCGTCCCGAGATATTAGAAAATATCAAGACCGAGGTTATGAAACAATTTAACGCAGGTTTCTTTGCTGTTACATCGTAACCTCAATGGGTTGCAAATGTTGTTCCGGTACCAAAGAAAGACGACAAGGTACGTATGTGTGTAGACTATAGGGTCTGAATAGGCGAGCCCCAAAGAAGACTTCCCACTTCCACATATTGATGTTCTGGTTGACAATACCGCTCAACACAAGGTATTCTCCTTCATGAATGTTTTCTTGGGTTATAATCAAATCAAGATGGCACCTGAAGACATGGAGAAAACTACCTTTGTCACACAGTGGGACACTTTCTGCTACAAAGTTGTGCCTTTAGGGTTAAAGAACGCCAGTGCAACATATCAGCATGCCATGGTAGCTCTGTTCCATGACATGATTCATCACGAGATAAAGGTCTATATAGATGATATGATAGCCAGATCTCAGACTGTATAAGAGCATCTTGACCATCTACACAAGTTGTTAAGTGGCTGAAGAAGTACAAACTGAGGTTAAATCTGAGCAAGTGCACCTTTGGGGTGAGATTCAGTAAACTCCTGGGTTTAGTTGTCAGTGGTAAAGGTATTGAAGTCGATCCTACCAAAGTCAAAGCTATTCAAGAAATGTCTTCTCCCTGTACTGAGAAGGAAGTCAGAGGTTTCTTGGGACGACTAAATTACATTGATCGATTCATTTTTCATTTGACTGCTACTTGCGAGCCAATCTTCTAGCTACTGAAGAAAGATCAGGTAGTAAAGTGGAACAACGACTGTCAGATAACCTTTGACAAGATCAAGGAGTACCTACAAGAACCTCCAATTAGGATGCCACCATTTGAAGGAAGACCTCTAATTATGTACCTAACAGTGTTAGAGAACTCATTGGGGTGTGTATTGGGCCAACATGACGAGTCTGGTCGAAAATAGAATGCAATATACTACCTTAGAAAAAAGATTACCGAATGTGAAACAAGATACTCACTGCTCGAGAAAAATTACTTTGGAATGGGCTTCTCGCTGACTAAGACAGTATATGTTAACCCATACCACTTTGCTGATCTCAAAAATAGATCCCATCAAATAGATATTCGAGAAGCCAACTCTCTCCAGAAGAATAGCCCGATGGCAAATGGACTTAACAGAATATGACATTCAGTACACCACCCAGAAAGAAACCAAAGGAAGTGTACTGGAAGACCATTTGGCTCATCAAGCAGTAGATGACTACCAGTCTATGAATTTCGAGTTCCCAGACAAGAATATTATGCTAGTAACGGATTATGAAGAACCTGGACCGTATGAAGGACTTGATCCAGGATCCCGATGGACTATGGTTTTTCATGGAGCTTCTAACGCACTTGGAAACAGAATTGGTGATGTAATTATCTCTCCCCAGGGTTGCCATACACCCTTTACTGCCATACTTTACTTTGATTGTACCAACAACATGGCCGAATATAAAGCATGCATCATGGGCATCAGAGCTGCTATTGACTTAAGGATTAAGTTCTTGAATTTATATGGGGATTCATCCCTGGTGATCAGCCAAATCAAGGGAGAATGGGATACTAAGCACCCGAATCTCATTCCTTATCAGGAGCATGTATTGACACTAATTATGTACTTCGAGGAGATTACTTTTGAGCATATCCCACGAGAAGAGAATCAGTTGGCAGACTCATTGGTTACAATGTCATCTATGTTCAAAGTTAGATGGGAAAACGAGGCTCCCAGAATTACCATTGAGAGGCTAGATGAACTGACACACTGCTATGAATTTGACACTGACAGAGTAGAAGAAAAGCCTTGGTTTCATGAAGTGAAAAGATACCTTGAGTCCCAAGAGTACCCCGAGGGGGCATCTATCAACGACAAGAAGTTCCTACGGAAGTTCTCAACCATGTTCTTCTTGAGTAACGGGGTTCTGTACAAACACAATCATGATTCGACTCTGCTTCACTATGTAGACAAGAAGGAAGCGGAGAAAATTATGAAAGACATGCACAAAGGTATCTTTGGTACTCGCTCTAGTGGACACACAATGGCTAAGAAGATTCTGAGAGCACATTACTATTGGTCGACTATGGAAACTGATTGCCATCACCATTCAAGAACTTGTCATAAATGCCAAATCTATGATGACAAAGTACATGTGCCTTCAGTACCTCTGAATGTCTTGACTGCTCTTTGGCCGCTTGCAAAGTGGGGCATTGATATGATTGCAGAAATTAAGCCTACTTCTTCTAACGAACATGGTTTCATCCTTGTTGCTACTGATTACTTCATGAAGTGGGTTGAAGAAGCCTCGTTCGTCTCCATTACCAAGAATTTCGTGGCCCGGTTCATTAAGCATAACCTTATCTATTGGTATGGCATACCCGAGAGGATTATCACAAATAATGGTACCAATCTCAAAAACACTATGATCACAGAACTCTGCACGCAGTTCAAAATCAAGCACCATAACTCTTCTCCATATCGACCGAAGATGAATGGCGCAGTGGAAGCCTCCAATAAGAACATTAAGAAGATTATACAGAAGATGACATTTACATATAAATATTGGCACGAGATGTTACCATTCTCTCTTCATGGCTATCGCATTTCAGCTCAAACATCAACTAGGGAAACCCCATTCTCTCTAGTCTATGGTATGGAAGTTGTCCTACCTGCCGAAGTTCAGATTCCTTCCTTGAGAATTATGAAAGATGCGGATTTGGATGAAGATAAATGGATTCAGACTAGGCTGGACCAGTTGAATTTAATTGACAAGAAAAGATTGGTGGTTGTCTGACACAATCAGATGTATCAGAAGCGTATGGCCAAAGCCTTCAATAAGAAAGTCATGCATCGGGTATATTAAGTTGGTGACTTGGTAATAAAGTGCATCATTCTACCGGAAGGTGATCCCAGGGAAAAATGGACACCCACTTACGAAGGGCCCTTTATAATCAAGAAGATATTTTTAGGCGACGCTATGATACTTACCACTAGGGATGGTGAATATTTTCCACACCCTGTGAATCCGGAAATAGTCAAAAGATACTACACATGAAAGCAACCCGCTAGGTTGACTGGACTAGGCAAAAATAAGGGCATCCCGGCAAACCAAAAGGGTTCGGGAAAAAATTAGGGATATATATATATATATATATATATATATATATATATATATATATATATATATATATATATATATATATATATATATATATATATATATATATATATATATATAAAGGTTGTACACCCGGAAAGTCGAAAACCTGAAAAGGCGGCTTGTGCAAAAAGGGGTATCCAGGTGGATCGAAAACCCGAAAGGGAAGTCCAAGCAAAATTTAGGGATTAAAGCGTACGACTATGTCCCGTTGGATCACTTACAACCAGCTATGTTACCAACGTCAAGTTTGAATGGTGCAGATCAATTCAATGAACTTCTTCCAATAGTAAGGGATGAGATGCTCGAAGACATAAGGGCAATAACAGATTTGAAACTCGACGATATTATTTCCACATAACTATATGTTTTGTTTTTATTTTTTACTCTTTTCATTTTATGACAATTTCCTCTTACTAGGATTTACGTCTCTTTGTACAAAACCATATGTTTATAGGCAAATTATCAATACAATTACCACTTCCAAATTCAAATTTTTATTTTACTTTTCCTGTTTTGTTTTCAAAAACGTCCAATGACTAAATTGAATGAACATATGCATATGAATATGATTAATGTTAAAAAATATATGCATAAAAACAGGAATAAGCATTTGCTCAAGACTATAGGAGTTGTGATAGCGCCCAAGTCATCCACAAATCTCGACAGAGAAATCCCCACAGAGCTATCTTCGCAAGCTCATTTTCGACAAAGATACATTCCCTGTAAGTCCAATATGCTTTCAAGACAAGAATTGGGACATCTTCCAGCAATTAACCTAATCATACTCCATAACAGATTCGCCTAGTAGATAAAGGAGTGTGATCTTTTCCCCGACAATGCTACCAATCTACGAAGTCCCAATCCTCATCAGAGATTATGTCATCAGCACAATTCACAAGAATTCTCTTCCTCAGCTAAGTTTATTTCTCCAACTATAAAAACCCCTGCAGAATTCTCTTCTCCAGCAAGGCTTACTTCCTCAGCAGAATATTTCTTCACCGGCATTTATTTCTCTAGCAGGGTTTATTTCCCCAACAGAATACAGTCTCCCTATCTTGAGTCTATCTCTCTGACTACTACAAATCACCGGCAAAATTCCTATCTCTCTAGTGAAGGACATTCTAGACTACTATCCCTAGAAAGTTGCTACAGAATCTGAAACCGGACCAGATGTCGTTTAACTTTATCCTCCCCAATTGAGCCAGCATCCATATCAGAAACTCGATCAGACAGCACCTTGGAAGGCTATCCATTTATTTTATCCCTAGTCCGGATATATAAGAATTAAATTCCTCAATAGAGCGATGAACGACCAGTGTCCACAAACTCTTCTATTCCACAAGCAGAAATCAAATTCCCCAAGGGAGTATCCTCAAATAGAAAGCAGGAATCCCCAGCAGGCACATTCTAAACAAGATTGAATACACATATTCTTCATCCCCAGGGATAGTCAGGGATTTATTTTCCCGGTCAAAGATGTTATACGAAGTTACCAATACGCTTCAACGACATCTCACATCCATACATCATTTACAAAACATCATAATTTATGCATACAAAATGCATATGACACTCTCATTTACTTTGAGAACATCATCACACAATGCATCACATACAACATGACATTGCATACAAATAACTCTGTATCTTTTCAGGTAAAACTCTACAAATAGACAGATATCATCAACAATTCTCAAATAGGACACAAATTAATTCCTGAAACAAGACAATGCAACTATCTGTGAAAACAAATTGTATATCAATTCCTGAAACAAGACGGGGTGACTATCTTATATAAACAGATCAAAGATTAACTCCCAAAACAGGACAGGGAAACTATCTATACAACCGAGCAAAGATCAACTCCCGAAACGGGACGAGGAAACTATCTTTCTATCTTTATGACCAGGTGGAGATCAATTCTTGAAACAGGACAAGACGACTATCTTTATCACTAGGTGGTATGAATTCCTGAAACATGACGGGTTTACCAACAAAAACAGACTGTATATCAATTCCCGAAACAAGACGAGGCGACTATCTACATGACAAACACTTCCCTTCAGAGACTGAATTCTGAAAAGCATCTTCCTCAGAGGTTTATTCTGACAAGCATCTTTCCTTCACGGACTAAATCTGAAGAGCAACTACTCAAGCACCTTCCCCATAGATTCATTTTGGAAAGCATTCTTCAGATACAGTCGAGCGTAGACTGATTCTGATACTTATATCAACAGATACTTTGGATGGCATCCATAATCCCATCTTCAACGACATTCCATCATCTCTCTGAATGGAGTCTTTAATCCCATTCAAGCAATACAATCAATCAACAATGTTACTTTTTACATAGGCGAGTGCAAATTTCAGGGCACTTAGATGTTCAATCATCTTCTACCTTCAAATCACGAATGGAAAACATGTCAATCTAACTCTTCAGGTTTAAGAAGATTGAACAAGGGCAGCTGTTGTACCCCAAAATTTTCCCTCTCATTTTATTTAAGACATCCTCTTAGGGTTCCCAAATGCTCAAGGTTGCTCAAGAATTGATCAAACAAATTCCCCTCCTAAGCAATGGATCCACAACTAGGGTTTCACTTTTCACAAGGAAGTTTGGGTTTCAGAGGTCTTAAATGGAATGCATGGTCTCTTATATGTCTCCAAGAATTCTCATACCAAGTTTCAAGCCTTGCATCACAAGTTTGCTCAGCCAATGGTTCAGATGACTAAAAATCAACTATATTGGATAAAAAGTCAATTATGGTCAACATGCAGTCAAACTTTAATATTTTTGGTGAACATCAAGATTTTGAAAACATATTAATCATTTGATCAAGGGTTGATCATGATTCCTCAATAAAAGTTCTCAATTCATCAAAAGTCACAAGTTGCTAAATTAGGGTTTCCTTAGGAGAAGTCAATTGAACTTTGACCAAGCATAACTTTCACATGCTTCATTCGTTTTTCCCCAACTAAAGCTCATTTTGAAGGAAATTCAATTTTCTACCACTTTGTCTCTCTAAGATCAAGTCCAAAAATGCTTCATTTGAGAGATATGAGCCAATACATTACAAGTCATTTCAAAAGTAAACAAAAAGACACTTTTTGTCAAGGTAACTTACATCAAGATAAAGTCTCCAAATGCAAAAATGATCAAAAGAGGAATTGTAGAAGACATATTGAGCTTTCCAAAAAGTCCAAGATCACCTTCAAAAGATGAAAATTGAGAGAGGCATGACCAGTGCAAGTTGGGAAAATTTGAGCAAATGCATGAAGTTCAAATTGAGCAAACTTGATATTTTGGACTATTGAGCCATTGTTTTAAGGTTCAAACGTGTATTAAATTCCTCATACACCTCAAATATTGTTCATACACCCCTTAACCTATTTTTATTTTAATTATTTTGATTTATTCATTAATATTTCAAAAATAAATAAGATACAATATAGGTCTTTCTTACAAAGACCAAGCCCATATCTCTGCCCTAATTTCAACCTATATAATCCCATCAATTATCATACAAACAACATACGGAAACCCTTGCCTCAAAACTTGTCAAAAATCTTAAAACTTTTCAAGAACCCTAAAAACTTGAAACCCTTATCACAAGTCCTTTCATTACAAACTAGTCATCCCAATCAACCTCATGAAGATTATAGGGTAAGATTGGATCGTTTACAATGATCCAAATGGTCAGAAAGTACTTATGCATGCATCACAATTCCATCCTTACTTGAATTTCATATTTTTCGTTTTTACTGCATTCTAAAATTTACTGATGCTTGTTATGTTTTTATGAGATTCAACTTTGCAGGAATGACCCATCGTGGAGGTCCTATGCTGGCCAAAACGTAACACACCATAACTACATCGATCTGCATTATTTTCGCCATAGCTCTTAAACCAGGCTATTTTAGCCCAAAATAATCCTTCCATTGGATTCACAGCCCTCGATTTAGGGGGGTAGGGTGCCTTTTGTTTGCTAACGCATTTGTTCTGTGCAGTTTGATAAAAGAGGTAGCCGAAGAAGACGACCGGAGCTAGGGCTCCAGCGTCTCTCCGGTTCATGCATCATTTATATATATATATATATATATATATATATATATATATATATATATATATATATATATATATATATATATATATATATATATATATATGTGTGTGTGTGTGTGTGTGTGTTTTATTTCATTTAAGTTAATGGATGTATCACCGCCCCATCTGTTGAAGCGTGCGCGTTAAGTCATTGGTATCAAAGGGCATGGGTTCGATCCAACCTTTTGCCATTTATTTTCCTAATATTTTCATGTTTTGTAGAATGATTAACAAAATGTGTTTGATGTTGTTTACTAACAACAAGGCGCGCTTGGCCTGGTGGTGAGCGTGTTGGTAGAAGCTGTTGAGAGCATGGCTTTAACACCCACTCCTATCATTTGATTTATTTTTTTACTCTCCCTCCTAAAACCTTTTTACAAAACCTTTTCAAATAAACCCTTTTAATTTAATAAACCCTAATTTAGTTTTAGTTTTTTTTAATTAACCCTAATTAATTTTTAGGTTTTCATTTAATCAATTAACTTAGTTTTTTTAGGTTTTTTCTCACTAATTAATTTCCTTTATTAATCAAAATCAACTTAGGGTTTTTTAGGTTTTTTAATCAAGTTCCTTTTTGATTAATCAAAATTAATTAGGTTATTAGGTTAATCATTCAACTTTTTCTATCAAAAAATCACAAAACAATTTCCTCTCTCTTTTCTTTATTTTACATTTTCGCGTGTTTTATTATTTCGTGTTTTTTCCGATTATGTAACTGCTTACAGTTTGTAATAGTTTAATTAGGGTTTTTTTATTTCCCCCCAATTTTATTATTTGTACCCCATTCCAGAAGTCTTGTAATAGCGTAAGAATCTTTAGTTTTTGCCTTTACTTTCTGCATTTACCGCTTTCCTTATAACTGTTTATCTTAATAGGATTATATAACAAGATTAAAAGCAAACAATAGCTAATCTTAATTAAAGACAAATACTTGAAACACAATACACTTCGCACACCTGCACCTCTAGGGTGACCTCACTTGTTGATTTCGGAAACACGGTCATGTCCCTCGAACATGAGGACGCTTTAGCATTGTCCCTCGATTAAAAAGATTGTAGTCCCTCGATGACCCTTTCGAATGCTGCCTTCGATAATTGATCTAGTCCCTTACGATAAAATTTCTAAAGTTCCCCTACGAGTTGCCTTTATGACTATATGGTAGGATAGCACTATCTAAAAGAGGATGAAAATAATACGAAAGACCTTGAGTAGGTAGATAGTTCTTAATCGCTTGCTCACATTTTTCAAAATAAAAACATTTCTCACAATCACACTTTCAAAATATTTTCAAATAAACACTTTATACGCATTCTTAACCAATAGAAGAATCATTACAAAGTTGCCTAACTATTGGAAAATTTCAAAGTATTTTCAAACACCCGAACACAAAGCATTTTCAAACAAAGTGAGCTAGCGACTAAGAGCCCGTAGATAACTACAGATAAAAGGGGTGCTAACACTTTCCCTTTTCATATTCTACCCCCCGAACTCAAAAAAATCTCGGAGGTCTTTCTTGTTCTTTTCACCCTTTCCTTATTGGATAAAATAAAAGTCGGTGGCGACTCTTGCTACCCGTAACATTTGTGATAAAATGTAAAACAAGTCAGTTCTCCCACCGTATTACATGATGCCATGAGAATTTGTGGTTGTGAACACCCCGTGATTGATGAGAACAAGCACGAGTATATGAGAATCAATTATGTATTCATATGTTTTTCCTTGATTTGTGTACATACCATTTGAGAGGCTTATGTAAAGAAGAAAATAGGGATGTGGCACCAATGACTCATGCCTCAATTGGGTTTGAGTCCCAACCATGTCAAATATGGGGAAAAGGTGGACACCTAAGTGGGATCGAGTCCCATACGGTAAAAGATACTCAAAGTGGGTTCGAATCTCATACGAGTGACGATTCTTAAAAGTGGGTTCAAGTCCAATAGGGGAACTCGATATACACCGTGAAAGTCGAATCATACGAGCATGCTTGAACCAAGCCTTGGCCTAGACGTATATCTGGTTGGGGATCGATGTTTCGTGAATCAAAACATTAATTTATTGATTTATGTGAACTTAAGTGACATGTTTCCATACATTGCAAATATCCCTCAGTTGCTCAAGTCCTAGTTACATTATGTGACTGATGCACAAGTAACGGACGATGAATACTTGAGTTAGAAATCAGGTAGAAACCATATAAAGCTGAGTGGACCCATAGGATAGAGGGGCTCATTGAGATTATTATCTCACCCTATCATTGTTGTTATTTTCAGGTGTTTTATAAGTTTGATCAAGAAGATATGCTTGATGATGTTTCAATGTTTTTGATGTTGTGATCTTTGACTGTGTATTTTGTACAAAGACAGATATTTTACTTTGTTATTAGATTTTATTTGGGCACCATTATATGTCATGTTCCATATAAATGTATATTTTAGTTATGGACATGTATATAATAATGCCAATACGGGTTGTTACATTGTCTCCTTTCCTTTTTGTGATAGCCATGGAGGGGATAACATGTTTAATGAAGAAGGCAGTTGTGTTGAATGAATTTATAGGCTTTCATGTGATTGAAGATATCGCTTTTGATATCCTACAATTTGCTGACAAGACAATCATCATTGGAGAGTGTAGTTGGACTAACTTGTGGAGTGCTAAAGCTATTTTGAGAGATTTTGAGTTAGTGTCTGGACCGCGTGTTAATTTTTTCCAAAATCAGCATTTATGGTGTTAATGTGAAAATATTTTTCTTCATATAACTTGTTCCTTTCTTTTTTGCTGTATACACAATCTGCTCTTCAAATTCTTGGGGGTGAAAATTGGATCTAGCCCTAGAAGAGTAATCTTATGGAGGAAAGTTGTTGATATTGCGAGGAAAAAACTATCTAATTGGAATGGTAGATACTTGTCTTTAGGAGGTAGTATTGTCATGACACTACAACAAATAATACATTTCATGACGAAGCTTTCATGTTCAACAAGCTAAATCTGAGAGGATATGACCTGGGAGTGCTTTATTAATAAGATAAACAATATATTATGTCAGTGTTATAAAAAATCGAGGTAACTCAACTATAAGTTAGTGTCTTTTATAATCCTTAAAATAATAATAAATCTGTTATCTATGTTTTATTTTATAACTGAGGCAATATATCTATAAGGAACCTCACTTCAAATTCTCATTGCCGCATTTAATACTCTTTTCAATGTTTTATCATAAGAATAGGCAATAAAAGTAAAAGAAAAATATTTCATTGATAATAAAAAAAATAAATACAACAAAGAAAACTACTCAATAAATTCAAACTTCTCAATCCACACAACTTCAACATCACCCCTAACTATCCCTAACTTATTGGAAAGTATAGAAAGAACTCTTTCATAAGGTATGAGGAAAGTCTTCTCCTCCCGAGAAGCATTTATCATTTCCTTCAAGAAGTTGAAAATGGTAAGAGGAAGATTAACTCTCATGTTGTAAGGAAGATTAACTCTCATGTTATATGTGAGGAATAACAAGAGATGCTTGCCATACCAAGTTCCAAGTCTTTCTCTCCTGGGCGGAGATTCAACACTAGAAGTCGAAACCAAAATTTTGCAATAGGGCGTAGAGAAGCAGGACTAAAGAGATCAATATCTTTGGTATAAATTCAGTGAAGGTTGTTTGCGTAGACACGGTTAAATTTATAATGTTCAACATAACTACCAAACTCTTCAAAGTTGATTTTCAAAGCAATAAGTGATGGAGTAATGTATAAAGGAGCGTCATTGACATAGGACTGGATGATTTCTTCATGACCATCTGGCACAATAAACACATTCATCTAGAACTCTTTAACGAGGTTAGTGTATATGGGGCCATGTAGAATGTCAAAGTAACCACTCAACTTTTATTTGTTAACGGCTTCCATCAACTTGTTTTGGAAACTTTAGAAATCATTGAAATTAACATACTTTTCATTGATAACGAACAACAAATTAGCATCTATTTTTTATAAGAAAAAAAAGACTTTGAAACAAGGAAATAAGGAGTTGGTAATGAGACGTTGAAAATAGGAAAATACTTTGAATTAATGAGTTTGTAATTAGACGTTTAAATAGATCAAAAGCCTCCTTGATAATCTAAAAGAGACGTTACGACTTGAGTATAGCTTATCATTTCTATTCTAGTGATATAACTCCAATGCATGTGTGCCACGTATATGTTCTAACTTCTCTCTTCATTGTATTTAAATGTTCTAACCTGTCGGTCTTCCTAATGACCGAGGGAAAATTTAGCGTTAAAATAAATTTGGAATCTCTATTTTAATTTTATTTTTTTATTTTAAAAATAAATGTTCTAACCCGTCGGTTTTCCTAAAGACCCGAGGAGATCTTTAGCGTTAAAGTTAAGGATATTTATTAAATCCTTGTCATTCATTTCATGACTATCAATGCTCAAGACATTACCATTAGTGATCCGCGTGAAACATAAAAAAAACTTCATTGTGCCTCTCATTGTAAAAGCATTTTGAAGCATGAAGAGTTTAAGGTTTGCAGGAGTATTTTCCATAAAGAGTTCTCTATGATAAATTGCAAGAGCATAAAATTATTTGGATTTAAGGTTTGTGTTTTTAAATGTTTGCCACGAAGAGTTCTTAAATATTTTTTTATCAAAAAATTATTTATTTATCTAACGCTTTTTTTTACTAACCCTTTTTTTTATCTAATCCTTTTTTTTACTAATCCTTTTTTTGTTCATGTCAGAAACAAATGCATGCAAAAGCGATTGAAAACATCCTTGCACACAACATTTGATCTATCCTAAAATTATATGGTTTGAAGATCTAAAATCTAGATCTTCTGGAAATTAATTTACCTAACCCTTTTTCTTTTGTTGGGAGAATGGAGTTTCCCAGTATTTGATCTTGCCAGAATATTAAAGAATTGAAGATCCAATATATGATCTTCATGGACAATTAATTTTATTTTTCTGTATAAAAATGTAATATTCAGGGTAAACAATGTAACAAATTTTATTTTAAAAAAAAAAAAGAAGAATAACTCATTAGTTTTTTTGATAAACCGAGATAAAAGATGCCCTAGTTTTTTAAATAATAAAAGTAAAAAAATTGGGGATCGAACCCATATGCTAAAAAATATTACCTCGGTCTTATAAACACCGAAGTGTTAAGTCCATATTTTTTATTACGATCTTATTTACCTCTGAAGAGTTAGATTGGCTTGTCCGCCATTCGTGATCTGAAGGTAGAAGAGGATTGAATACTTAAGTGCCTAGAAATTTGCACTCGCGTGTGCACGAAGTAAAACTATTGGTTGATTGTATTGTTTGAATAGGCTTAAAGATGCCATTCAGAGAGATGACTGGGCATCTTCAGAGATGGGCTTATAGATGCCATCCAAAGTAAATGTTGATAGGAGTATTAGAATGAGTCAATGTTCGACTGTATCTGAGAAGTATACTAGGATAAGTATATGCCCGACTATATCTAGCAGATGTACTGGGGAGTGTTAGAATGAATATTATGTTTCGATTGTATTTGAACGATGTTCTAGAATGAGTCTATGTCTGGATTATATCTATAAGAGGATCAGAATGAGTCTTCGCTAGATTGTAGCTGAGATCCGTATTAGAATGAGTCTATGCCTGACTGTATCTTAAAGAGGATTAGAATGATTCTTCGCCCGACTGTGTCTGAGGTCTGAGTTAGAATGAGCCTACGCCTGGATGTATCTAAATATATGCCAGAATGAATATCAGAATGGATCTACGTCTTGATCACATTTGAATGGTATCTGAAAGATGTATTGGAATGAGTTTTAGAATGGATCTATGTCTTGACATATCTGAACTGTATCTAGAATTTATGTCGAAATGAGTCTACGCCTGATTGTATCCAAAATATCATCAGAATGAATCGTCGATTGATTGTATCTGAAGTATGACAAATTGATGACAATAGTTTATGCAATGTCATGATGTATGTAATGCATTGCGTAATGATGTTCTCAAAATAGATGAGAATGCTATATGCATTTGTTTGCATATGCTTGATATTCTGTAAATGATGTATGGATGCAAGATATCACGGATGGCAATTGTAGCTTCGTATAACATCTTTTGTTGGGGAAAATAAATCCATGACTGTTGATGAGGAATGAAGAATATTGTTGTACCGAAAAATTTTCCCTCCCATTTTCCTTCAAGACACTCTCCTAGGGTTCTCAAATTCTCAAGGTTGCTCAAGAAGTGATCAGACAAATTCTCCTCCTGAGCAATGGGTCCACAACTAGGGTTTGGTATTTATCATGGAAGATTGGGCTTAAAAGGTCTCAAGTGGTTTTCATGGTTCTCCATAGGTCTTCAACAATGCTCATTTCAAGTTTTAAACCTTACATCACAAGCTTGCTCAATCAATTGCTCAGATGACTAAAAATCAACTGTATTGGGTAAAAAGTCAAATGTGGTCAACATACAGTCAAACTATAAGATTTTTGGTCAACATCAACATTTTGAAGTGATATTCATCATCTGATCAATGTTTGATCATGATTCCTCAAGAAAATCCCTCAAATCATCAAAAGTTAAAAGTTACTAAATTAGGGTTTCCTTAGGAGAAGTCAGTTGAACTTTAACCAAGCATAACTTACACATGCTACATCAACTTTTCCCCAAACAAAGCCTATTTTGAATAAAATTCAATTCTCTACAACTTTGTATCTCTATGCTCAAGTCCAAAAAGTGCTTCATTTGGGATATATGAGTCAATATATTATAGGTCATTTAAAAAGCCAACAAAAAGACACTTTTTGTCAAGGCACCTTACATCAAGATAAATTCTCCAAGTTAAAAAATGATAAAAAGATAAATTGTAGAGGACATCTTGTGCTTACCAAAAAGTCCAAGTACACTTTCAAAAGATAAAAATTGAGAGAATTATGGCCATTGCAAGTTGGGAAATTTTGAGCAAATGCATGAAGTTCAAATTGAGCAAGCTTGATATTTTGGGCTATTGGGTCATGGTTTAAAAGCCCAAACGTCTATTATGCTCTTCATACACCTCAAACCTTGTTCTTACACCCCTTGACCCTTCTTTTGAAATTATTTTAATTATTTTTTATTTAATTCATCAATAATACAAAATAAATAAGATAAAATTATATCTTTTACACAAGGTCCAAGTCCATAATATTTGACCTAATTTCAGACCCTATATATTCTATTCATTCTCCTACAAGGCCACACAAAATTCCTGCCTCTCAAATTTGTTCAAATTTCCAAATATTTTTCAAGAACCCTAAAATTTTCAAACCCTATTTTCAAACCCTCTCACTACAAACAACCATTATATTCACTCTTAGTAAACACACAGGGTAATATTGGATAAGTTTGATGATTCAAAACATGTGGAATCTTATCGCATAGCATCTCCAGTAACACAATGATCATAAATTTCATATCTTGATTTTTGCTTTGATTTAAGCCATGCTAATGCCTTTATCATGCTTCTGAGATATCTTTGTACAGGTCTGAGCCATCGTGGTAACCCCAATGTAGCCAAAACCATGAGACACCATGGTTATACCGATCTAGTGTTGTCTTCACCATAGCGGCCAAATCATTGTGTTTTAGCCTTCAAAAATACTCCAATTGGATTCATAGCCCTCAATTTAGGGGGTAAGGTATTATTTTCTACCTAATAGTGTTTATTTTGCAGGTGATACAGAAAGGATAGCCGGAGAATACGAACAGATCTAGGGCTTCGGTGCCTCTCCCGTCAAAGCAATCAGATTTATAATATATATGCATTGTTTTATTTTATATACCGGATGTATCACCGCCCTAGCGGTAGAAGCGTGTGCGATAAGGCATTAATATCAAAGGGATTGGGTTCGATCTAGCCTTTTGACACTTTGTTTCTCTAATTTTTCATATTTTTGCAGGTTGATTACAAAACATGTTGGAGGCATATCCTAAACACATGCGCGCGCTTGGCCTGGTGTTACGCTGGCAACGTGAAGGTCTTGAGGTTGTGGGTTCAACACCCACCCCTACTGGTTTATTTTTCTATTTTTAATTCTCTATTCTTTTAACCCTTTCCCTCTTTCTTTTCCTTCAAATTAAAAAAACTGTTTTCATAAAACCTAACATTCTTCACAAACCTTTGATTTTTTCTTAATAAACTTAAATAATTAATTTTAGGTTTTTTTTAATATCAATTTTAGGTTTAGTTAATTAACCTTAATTTAGTTTTTTAGGTTTTTATCAATAAACCCTAATTTGATTTTTTAGGTTTTCTCAATTAAATTAAAATCAACCTAGACTTTAGGGTTTGCTCAATTTAATCATTTAATCATTTTTTCCAATAAAAATCAATTAGGTATTAGGTTAAATCATCAATTATTTTTTCATCAAACAATTTCTCTGTTTCTTTTCCCTTTTACTGCTTCGCGCGGTAAATTATTTTTGCATTAGTTTTTCCTATTATGTAACTGCTACAGTATGTAATAGATTAATTAGGATTTTATTTGCTTTCTTTTTCCCCGGATTTTATGGTTTGTAATCCCATCCCCGAAGCTCTATAATAGTGTAGGACCTTTATTTTCCATAATTTACCGCTTTCCTTATTACTGCCTAGTTAATAGGATTGTATGACAAGATATAAAAGCAAACGTAGAAAACCCTAATCAAGAGAAATAACTGAATTGAATAACTATTCACACATGCACCTCTAGGGTGACTCCTCTTGTTGCCTTCGGATAAACATGGCCATGTCCCTCGAATATAGGGATACCCTTACCAAAGACTCTCGGTTAAAATCATCATAAAGATCATAATCCCGAGATGTCCCTCGAGTTGCCTACGAGCAATAATCTTATCCCTCGATGTTGCCTACAAATATATGATGACAATCCCTTCGAATTGCTAAAGGTATCCCTGTATGTTGTCTTCTATGACCATAACGACGACCCGCGCCTGTCCCCCACACATCCTACGATAGGGCTTCCTACTAACTAATGGTAGGATAAAACTATCTAAAGGAGGAGGAAAATAACATGAAATATCTTTGAGTAAGGGTAGAATACTGTTAATCACTTACTCACACAAAACTTTTTTCATACAATCACACTTTCAAAATATTTTCAAAAAAAAAACACTTTGTAAGCATTCTTAACGATACAAGAATCATTACAAAGTTTTCGTACTTAGGCATTTTTTTCAAAATATTTTCAAACACAAACACACAAAGAATTTCAAAACTAAGTGAGCTAGTGATTAATATCCTGTAGATAACTACGGACGAAAATGGTGCTAACACCTTCCCTTTTCATAAACTACCCCCCGAACTCAGAAAAATCTCAAAGGTCTTTTATGTTCTTTTCACCCTTTCCTTTATTGGATAAAAAGAAGTCGGTGGTGACTCTTTCTATCCGCAAAATTTGCAATAAAACACAACCAAAAGGGAGTTTTCCCACCATATTATAGAACTGGCGACTCTGTTGGGGAGAAGATAAAAAGTGGGGTTACCTTTAGAGTTAGATCATTTTTTATGCTTTCCTTGTTTGACTTGATTGCTTTACTTTTAAAGGGTTGTTTGGGTTATTTCTTGTAAAAATCCTATACCCGGATCTTGGGACCTTTTAGGTAAGTAGCTATAGATCATGGAAACTATACGGTGTAGAAAGATATGGTTGAAGTGATGGCTATGCTAGTGTGACACATTGGTTGGTACTGGTGTACCTCGAGTCAGTCGGGGAGCATACTAAGCTGCCATGTGGTGTCATAGCACTAATTGATCTTAGAACCTTAATTGACTCAAATTAGCCATTAGAAAGTAGTGAGATGGCCGGTTTGGTGCAGACTGAAGTTGGTTGATACTCGACGCTACACTCATTGTGATCGGACTCTCGGGATATTTACGTCGCAAATTAGATGTTGTACTAAAACAATGTACGGGAGAAAGATCGATGAAATGAGACTCCGAGAACCCGGTTACTTCTTTCAGGACAGGTTAAGCCAACTGAACTTCAATAGGGTACTTACCTATGGACTTCATGAAAGCCTTTAAACCTAAGGCTACTTGTGTGACTTGTTTGCATTCATTATCTAAAAACTTGAACTCCTTGCAGAGCTCGTTTGTATTCATTATCTAAATGGCATGAATTCCTTGTAGGACTTATTTGTATTCATTATCCAATAACTTTGACTTCTTGCAAGACTTGCTTGTTTTCATCACCTTACACTTTTTCTTGGTGCATAGCATACACATCATAACATCATACCAGATCGTTTTCACTTACCATTTCAAGGATCTCAAGGGCCTGTGATGCAGGTTATCATGAACCAGATGTCTAGCGAGGGGTAGGAGGATTTATTTTCCTCTAACCAAATGCCGTCAAAGTATCTTGAATTGACGTCTAGCAAGGGGCAACGGGATTTATTTTCCTCTAACCAATGCCGTCAAAGACCGAAGTACATTATCTTGAGTCAAAGGCTAGGACCCACTTGACATGGTGAGCTTGATTCTCATAGAAGGACGTTCAAAGACGTAAGGTTCTTCAGTCAAAGTTGCATCAAGTTCTAACAGTTCACTTTTGTTTATCCTGTAAGATCCTTGAAAACATTGCATCTACATATCATGCGTGTCATTACATAATAGGTAGTTCTCAAGACAGGTTTCTTATTTTCTCGCTGTTTATTACAGCCGAAAAAATGGCTCTCAAACAGAACGTCAGAGATCTCCAAGATCAAAATGCACAATTCCAGGAGATGTTCCTAAGCTTAGCCAAGGGGTGGGAGGAACTGAAAGCACTCCTCACCAAGAATATTGAAGACAACAAGGATGATCAGTTGGAACAATTGCTAGTTGAGATGGCAAATATGAGAATCCAGATGATGGGTCATATGGCTCTTATCCAAAACTTTGCTCGGAGACAAAAAGCGTTGAGAACTCTCATAAGCAAACTTCATCAGGACAAATACAACTGTATGCAATGAACATCTAGAATTAGGGATCAAATAATTAACCAACCACCAATGAGACTGGAAGTTGGCTTGGTTGAAAGTAGTCCTTTCTGGATTGCTACTACATCGCAAACCCAAAAACGACCTCGCCAACAACAACGGGGTAGTCAGCATAAGCAGGATACATCCAAAAGGAAATATACCAAACTCAACATGCAGATGTCATAAGATTTGTAACACATGTTGAAGTTGAATTTCGCCACGTTGAAGGATCTCCTCGGAATCCCAATACTTCTGCTCCTAGCTACAATCCTGATGTAAGGTGTGCATATCACTCCAACAGTCTGAGGCATGATACTGGTAGTTGTTGTATTTTGAAATATAAGATTCAAGACTTGATTGACGAAGGAGTGTTGAAATTCACACAAGATGGTCAAATTGAGTTTTTCTGTCATCCCTCAAAGGCACACCATCTGAAGTGACAAATTCAGGCGGAGAAGCTTTTTGTTCATTCGAATTTTCATTTGTAATTTCTTTAGTTGATTCAAACTCTTATCTTTATGTCATACTTTGGTTGTCTCCATTAATGCATTACATATGTTGATCTTGAATTAATCCATTCATTTTCACTATATTTAAAATATGCTTTTACTTCCTTTTTGTGATGTTTAACTCTCGAATAAAAGCTATAAGCCTTTAGAGGGAGGATGACGAAAATGATACCATAATCTCTACAATATGCTTTTGAACAGGCCCTGCTGACGATGTACAAACGTTGTTTCAAATCCTAAACAGTAGAGTTATAAGGAAGATAATCCCTAGTCAACCCCTTTGAGCCTAATAAGTAAGAGTTTTCTTTTTCACACTGTAATACGGTGGGAGAATTGACTTTTGGTTTTGCGTTTTATCATAAATGTTGCAGATAGCAAGAGTCGCCACTGACTTTTCTTTTATCCAATAAAGGAAAGGGTGAAAAGAACATGAAAGACCTCTGAGAATTTTATGAGTAAGGGGGGTAGGTTATGAAAAGGAAAGGTGCTAGCACCCTTTTCATCTGTAGTTATCTACAGGATCTTAATCGCTAGCTCACTTTTGAAAATGTTTTGTGTTTGTGTGTTTCGAAAATATTTTGAAAATGTGCCTAAGTGCGGCAAACTTTGTAATGATTGCCGTATCATTGAGAATGCATATAAAGTGTTTGTTTTGAAAATATTTCAAAAGAGAAGTGTATTGTGTGAAAAATGTTTTGAAATATTTGCGACTAAGCGATTGAGAACTATCTACCTACTCAAAAGTCTTTTGTTCTTTTCCTCTTCCTTTAGATAGTGATATTATACCATTTGTTAGTAGGAATCCCTATTGTTGGATGTTTGAGGGACAGACGTGGGTCATTATAGAGTCATAAAGGCAACATATAGGGATACCTTTAGCAATTCGAAGGGACTATCATCATGTATTCGTAGGCAACATTGAGGGACAATATCATTTACCAGAGGCAGCATCGATGGGTCATCAAGGGACTATGATCTTTATGATGATTTTTAACTGAGGGTCTTTGCTAATGATATCCCTATGTTTGGGGGACATGACTATTTTTCTGAAGACAACAAGTGGAGTCACCCTAGAGGTGCACGTATGAAAAGTGATTTGTTTTCAGTTAACTTGTCTTGATTAGATTTTCTAGCATTTGTATTAAATCTTGTCATACAAACCCTATTTAGCATACATCTAACAGTTATAAGGAAAGCGGTAAACTGCAGAAAAGAAATCTAAACTATTACAAGGCTTCAAGGAAGGGGGTACAAACCACAAAAATTGGGGGAAGGAATAGTAAGCAAATAAAAACCCAATTAACTATTACAATCCTTTAACAGTAACATAATAGTGAAAAACCAACACGAAAATAAGTAAAGCATGAAGATTAGGGAGAGAAGCGGAGAAATTGTTTAACGGAAAATAACTGATGATTTGTCATAATGATTAATTGATTTAAATTAAGAAAATGGGATTAATTAAAACCTAAAATAAAACCCTAAATTACATTTACAAAAGTTTAATAAAAAAGCTAAATAAAAGACTAAATTAATTTTAATTTTAAAAAAAAGGAATTTATTTAATTATTATATAAAAAATGATTGGTTAAATTTATATAAAAAAACCTAAAGTCTAAATTAATTTTAAATTAAATTTAAAAAAATTAATTAATCTAATTATATTTGGAAAAAAATAGTTATAAAAATAAAAAAAGAAATTGGGCTTGGTATGAATGAATCCAAGGGGTGTGAAAAGTGTGGACCACTAAGCCCATTGAGACTCCAACGTTGAATCCAGCGGGGGGCAACTCCAAAGGTCTCATGATGTACACACAAATATGGGCGTTGGATCTGACAGCATGAAGATCTGATGGTGATGAATTGAGGTGTATGATGCGCGCTAGACTGGCAAGTACTGGATCGTCAAAAATCACAAAACATAAAAATGTACCACGCCTAGATCGAACCCAAGTACATGCATATAAGTGTCTTAAGGGCAAGCACGCTACCACTGGGGTGGCCTTTACATCCATTAGCATAATCAAATAATAACAATAAATATAAAACATAATTTTAATGGTCGGAGAGGCGCCAGAGCCCTAGCTCCGTTCGTCTTCTCCGAGGACCTGTAAAGTGTAAAACCTGCGAATTCAATATGTTTGTGATCAAAAAGATCCTAGTGCCCCTAATTTAACCCCCATGAGTTCAAATATAGGCTTAGTTTTGGCTAAAAGTTCTTGTATTGTGAGATTCGAACCACATGAAACCAATCGGAGTAACTATGACATCTCATAGTTTTGACTGCATGAGATCATAATAGTGATCAAAACCTGTTCAGAGGGAACTCAGAAACACATTAGCAGTAACAACAAGATTTAAAATGATGCAAAACTTAAGATATGAATTTCACAACATTATGTAATCAGAGATGCATGGTATGTCGTTTTCATGCGTTTTGGATCATGGTAACTGATCCAAACTTACCTTTTAATGCTCCAGGAAGTGAATAAGATTGAAAGTTTGGAATGAAAGTGGATGGATCGTGTGATACAACTTTTCACTTTTTCTTGAGAATTTTGTGAATGTTAGAGATGTGTTCGAGGAAATACTTTTGTGTCTATTGCATCTAGTCTTATTATGCTTATATAGAGGAAGGAGTAGGGTGAACAAATATGGCAAGAAGACAATGCAATCACGGCATGAATTATTTCCAAAAACCAATTGAAAACTTTCCAAAAAATGAAGATATGCTTCCATATGGGTCTTCTACGGTTTTGGCATGTTTGGCATGTGTTCTTTGGCCTCCATGTGATTGAAATCAACAACCCATGCGCCTTGGCCTAATGCTTTTACATTTTATTTGCATTTAAATGAATAAAAATTCAAATAAAAGAAATAAAAATCATAAAAAATATGTGAATAGATTTAGAGGTCCTTTAACACATTTGGAACATGTTTGAACATCAAAAGTTAGGCCCACTAGTTCAAAATTTCAAGTTTGCTCACTTTACATTTCATGCATTTTACCAAAATTTCCCAACTTGCAATAGTCATAATTCTCTCAATTTTCTTCTTTTGAAGGTGATCTTGGACTTTTTGGAAATATCAAGATGTCCTTTTAAATTTCCCTTTTGATCATTTTTGCATTTGGATACTTTATCTTGATGTAAGTTGCCTTGACAGAAAGTGTCTTTTTGTTGACTTTTGAAATGACATATAATGTATGGGCTTTGTTTGGGGAAAAGTTGATGAAGCATGTCAAAGTTATGCTTGGTCAAAGTTCAGTTGACTTCTCCTTAGGAAACCCTAATTTAACAACTTTTGACTTTTGATGATTTGGGGGCTTTTCTTGAGGAATAATGACCAATCCTTGATCAAATGACGAATATTACTTTAAAATGTTTATTTTGACAAAAAATCTTGAAGTTTGACTGTATGTTGACCATAGTTGACTTTTACCCAATAGAGTTTATTTTCAACCATCTGAACTATTGATTGAGCAAAATTGAGATGCAAGACTTGAAACTTGACATGAAAATTATTGAAGACCTATGGAGAACCATGGAAAAAAACTTGAGACCTTTGAAACCCACACTTGAAAAACACAAAAACCTAGTTATGGACCCATTGCTTAGGAGGAGATTTGACTGGTCAACCCTTGAGTAGCCTTGAGTACTTAAGACCTTTATGAGCATGAAGTGGTGTCTTGAATTAACTTTGTTTAAAAATGGGAGGGCATGTTTTGGGGTACAACAGCTTCCCCTATTCAATCTTCTTAAATCTGAAGAGTTAGATTGGCATGTCCACCATTCATGACTTGAAGGTAGAAGAGGATTGAACACTTAAGTGCCCGGAAATTTGCACTCGCACATGCACCAAGTAACATTGTTGATTGATTATACCAGGAATGGGCTTAAAGATGCCATTTGGAGAGGTGACAGAGAGTCGTCAAAGATGGGCTTATAGATGCCATCTAGGATAACTGTTGATAAGAAAATTAGACTAAGTCTATGCTCGACTTTGTCTTAGAAGATGTATTTGGAACGATTCTATGCCCGACTTTGTCCAAAAGAAGAATTTGAATAGATATATGCTCGATTTTATTTGAACTAGAAGATGTCAACTCCCGACTTCAACTAGGAGAGGTACCAAAAAGAGTTTATGCTTGAATTTTCCAAAAAGAGTATCAGAAAGAAATCTACGCATGATTTCATCTGAACTAGAAGATGTCTACGCCCGACTTCAACTAGGAGAGGTACCAGAAAGAGTCTGCGCTTGACTTTTCCAAAAAGAGTATCAGAAAGAAATCTACGTCCGTTGTATTCGGAACTAGAAGATGTCTACGCCCAACTTTAACTAGAAGAGGTACTAGAAAGAGTCTATGCCAGAATTTTTTCCAAAAAGAGTATCAGAAAGAAATCTACGCTGGATTTCATTCAAACCAGAAGATGCCTACGCCTGACTTCAACTAGAGGATATACCAGAAAGAGTCTACGCCCGGCTTTTTCCAAAAAGAGTGTCAGAAAGAAATCTACGCTTGGTTTCATCCAAACCGGAAGATGTCTACGCCCGACTTCAACAAGAAGATGTACCGAAAAGAGTCTACGCCCGGCTTTTTACAAAAAAGAGTAACATAAAGAAATCTATGCTTGATTTCATTTGAGCCAGAAGATGTCTACGCCCGACTTCAACTAGAGGAGATACCGAAAAGAGTCTACGCCTAACTTTTTCCAAAAAGAGTATTAGAAAGAAATTTACGCTTGATTTCATCCGAACCGAAATATGTCTATGCCCGACTTCAACAAGAAGAGGTACCTGAAAGAGTCTACGCCCGACATTTTCCAAAAAGAGTATCAAAAAAAAATCTATGCTTGATTTCATATGAACCGGAAGATGTCTACGACTGACTTCAACTAGAAGAGGTACCGGAAAGAGTCTACGCCTGACTTTTTTCCAAAAAGAGTATTAGAAAGAAATCTATGCTTGATTTTATCCGAACCAGAAGATGTCTACGTCCGACTTCAACTAGAGGAGATACCGAAAAGAGTTTATGCCCTACTTTTTCCAAAAAGAGTATCAAAAAGAAATCTACGCTTGATTTCATCCGAACCGGAAGATGTCTATGCCCACTTCAACCAGAAGAGGTACCGGAAAGAGTCTACGCCCGATTTTTTTCCAAAAATAAATCTACGCTTGATTTCATCTGAACCGTAAGATGTCTAAGCCCGAATTCAACCAGAAGAGGTACCGGAAAGAGTATACGCCCAACCTTTTCCAAAAAGAGTATCAGAAAGAAATCTACGCTTGATTTCATCCAAACCGGAAGATGTCTACGCCCGACTTCAACCAGAAGAAGTACCGAAAAGAGTCTACGCCCGACTTTTTCCAAAAAGAGTATTAGAAAGAAATCTACACTTGATTTCAACCAAACCGGAAGATGTCTATGCCCGACTTCAACCATAAGAGATATCAGAAAGAGTCTACACCCGAATTTTTCCAAAAAGAGTATCAGAAAGAAATATACGCTTGATTTCATCCGAAATAGAAGATGTCTACGCCCGAATCTAACCAGAAGAGGTACCGTAAAGAGTCTACTCCCGCCTTTTTCCAAAAGAGTATCAGAAAGAAATCTACACTTTATTTCATTAGAATGATGTACTAGAAGATGTCTACGCCTGACTTCAACTAGAACAGGTGCTTTTAGAATGACTCTCCGAGGAAAGTGCTTAAGTAGATACTTGTCAGATTTAGTCCCTGAGGGAAATGCTTGTTAGAATTCAATATCTAAAGGGGATGCTTTTTAGAATTCAGTCTCTGAAGGAAGTGTTTGTCATGTAGATAGTCGCCCCGTCCTGTTTTGGGAATTGATCTACAATCTGTTTTTATTGGTAAACCCATCCTATTTCAGGAGTTCATACCATTTGGTGATAAAGATAGTTGCCCCGTCTTGTTTCAGGAATTAATTCGTGACCTGTTTGAAAATTGTTGATGATATTCGTCTATTGGTAGATTTTACCTGAAAAGGTAAAGAGTTAGCTGTATGCAATATCATGATGTATGAAATACACTATGTAATTATATTCTCAAAATAAATGAGAGTGTGTTATATGCGTTCGTATGCATATGCTGTGATGTTTTTATATGATGTATGAATGTGAGATTTCATTGAAGTGTATTAGTAACTTCTCATAGCAACTTTGACTGGGGAAAATAAATCTTTGATTGTTGTCGAGGATGAAGAATACGTGTATCTTCAATATTGATAGGGATTCTTGCTTTCTGTTTGAGGACAATCCGTTGGGGAACGTTGATTTCTGTTTGGAGAGAAGGGTTCGAGAACATTGGTCATTCATTGCTCTACAGGGGAATTTTAATTCTTCTATACCCTGATTTGGGATAAAAGAGATGGATAACCTCACCAAGTGCTGCCTGATCGAGTTTCTAATATGGATGTCGAATCATCTGGAGAGGATAAGGTTGAACAATATTTGGGCCTTCTTCAAATTCTGTAGCAACTTTCTGGGGATAGCAGCCTATACCGCTCTTTGTTGGAGAAGTAAATTTTGCCGGTGATTCGTAGTAGTCAGAGGAATAGACTCAAGCTAGGGAGATTGGATTTTGTTGGGGAAATAAACCATGTTGGAGAAATACTATGCTGGAGAAATACTCTGTTGGAGAAATACTCTGCTGAGGAGACGAGCCCTGCTAGGGAAGAGAGTTCCGCAGGAGATTTTATAGTTTTGGAGAAATAAACTCAGTTAGGGAAGATAATTCCTTTGAATTATGCTGATGATATGATCTCTAATGAGGATTGGGACTCCGTGGGTTGGCGACATTGTCGGGGAAAAGATCATACTCCTTTGTCCGCTACAGGGGGTCTGGCGGTGAGTATGATTATGTTAACATCTGAAAGATGCCTCACTTCCTATTTAAAGGCACATTAGACCTGCCAGGGATGTATCTTTGTTGAAGATGAGATTCTGAAGGTAGCTCTGTGGGGATTTATGGATGATTTGAACATTATCTCAACTTCTAGAGCCCTTGGTAAATGCTGATCAGGGTGATGAGTCTTCTACTAGTAGACAAGTGATGAGTAAGTGAGACATGGTTGTACGCTTTTAAACCCTAACTTTTTCCTAGAATGTCTTTTCAGATCTTCAGTCCACCGGGATACCCTTTTTTGCCCAAGCCGCCTTTTCAGGTTTTAAACTTGCCGGGTGTATAATTTTATTTATATATATACCTAATTTTTACCCTAACTCTTTTGGTTCTCTGGGATGCCCTTATTTTTGCCTAGGCTAGTCAACCTAGCGAGTCTTTTTTTACACTTAGTATTTTCCGACTGTGTCCGTATTCACAGGGTGTGGAGAATTGTCACTGTCCATAGTAGTAAGTGTTGTAGCACTTCCAGAAAACGTTTGCTTGGTCATGTGTGACCCTTTGCTGGGATTCATGTTCAATTCCCTCAGTGATTCAGATGGAGGTCTGCCCCTGGCTATTCGACACTTTTGAGAGATTCCTTAGAATCTTGACTTGAATACCACAAATGAGTTAGATAAAAACATGTCATGCCCCTTGATTATGGAAGGTTTGTTATTGGGAGTGTCTTTCCCTTTGACCCATCCTCTGAAGTAATTATGTCCATTGGGAGTATTTTCATTCATTGAATATTTGTCATGCGAATTTCTTACCGTCGAACAATTAGTTATGTGCAAACAGTAGTATTATAAATGTAAAGCTTATGTCTGTCTTGAAGTTTTTAAAATGCATTAACATAATTTTGTAAGAATATGAATTCAACTCAGGATTTATAGTAAGCCTTACAGGAGTCAGGATACCTATTGTAACAATATGCTTTCGAACTAACCTATGCTTCAGTTAGGACTTTTAAGGGTTGTAACGTGGCCTAGTTCACGGTTTAGGAAACAAAGGATAAAGGCTCAAACTTTATTTTTACCCAACCCATTCTTCGTGATGTTCTTCAGCCATATACCCCGTTAATTGTGTGTTTAGATTCTAATTGAGTCTGGAATGATATTTTGGTGATGGTTCAGATACTAGAAGTTTATTTGAGAAGGCAATCATTTTTTGTAAATTTTTTTCTTTTGTTGAGGATTTGTAGCGACCTATTTTGAATTGATTATCCCTAAGTTTTTCCTGAACTGTTTCTTCTGTGATTACAGTTAGCAGGATGCCCCTGTTTTTTTCCTAAGTCTCCTTCATAGGTTTTGACTTAGCGGGCTTTTATTTTGAGAGATAATGATTTTCTGTTTTACGGAGAACCATCATTGTCCTTTAATTTGGAAGGATGTCTCTGATACTATTCACTGTGTACGAAGTAAAAAGCTTGTGACTGTATGTGCATTTAAATTAACTGAGAAACTACCCTGCCCCAGGTTATGATTAAAGGTTTCAAAAATAGAAAACTCCTACTTCTTAGGCTCAAAGGGGTTGACTAGGGATTATCTTCCTTATAAGTCCATTGTTTAAGATTTGAAACAACGCATGTACATTATCAGCAAGGCCCATTCAAAAGCATATTATAGAGATTATGGTATCATTTTTGTCATCCTCCCTCTAAAGGCTTATAGCTTTTAATCGAGAGTTGAATATCACAAAAAAGAAGTAAAAGCATAGTTTAAGTATAGTGAAAGCGAATGAATTAATTCAAGACAAAGATATGCAATGCATTAATGGGGACAACCAAATTCTGACATAAAGATAAGTGTTTGAACAAACAAAGAAATTACAAATGAAAATTTGAATGAACAAAAAGCTTCTCCGCCTGAACTTGTCACTTCAGATGGCGTGCCTTTGAGGAATGAAAAAAAACTCAATTTGACCATCTTGTGTGAATTCCAACACTCTTTCATCAATCAAGTCTTGAATCTTATATTTTAACATCCAACGGCTATCAATATCATGCCCCGGACTATTGGAGTGATATGCACGCCTTACATCAGGATTGTAGCTAGGAGCGGAAGTATAGGGATTATGAGGAGGATCCTTCAATGTGACCAAATTCATCTTAAACATGTGTTTCAAGGTTTGCAACATCGACATGCTGAGTTTGGTATATTTCCTTTTAGATGTATCATATTTATGCTGACTACCCTGTTGTTATTAGCAAGGTCGTAATTGGGCTTGTGATGTAGTAGAAATCTGGGAAGGCCTACTTTCAACCAAGCCAACTTCCTACCTTATCGAATGTTGATTGATGATTTGATTCCCATTTCTAACCGTTTGTCCCATACGGTTGTATTCGTCCTGATTAAGTTTGCTGATGAGAATTCCCAATTCTTCTTGTCCCCGAGTTAAGTTTTTGATAAGAGCCATATGACCCCTCATATGGATTCTCATATTCTCCATCTCAGATAACAATTTTTCCAATTGATCATCCTTGTTTTCTTCAGGATTCTTGGTGGCGAGTGCTTTCAATTCCTCCCGCCCCTTGGCTAAGCTTAGGAATATCTCCTAGAATTGTGCATTTTGAGCTCGGAGATCCTTAACTATTTATTCAAGATCCATTTATTTGCTGAAATAAACAGCGAGAAAATGAGAGACCTATCTTGAGAACTACCTGTTATGTAATGATATACATGATATGTAGATGCAATATTTTCAAGGATCTCGCGGGATAAACAAAAAGTAAATTGTTAGAATTTGCTGCAGCTTTGACTGGAGAACTTCGCATCATTGAATGTCCTTCTGTGAGAATCAAGATCACCATGTCGATTGGGTCCTAGCCTTTGACTCAGAATAACGCACTTCGGTCTTTGACGATATCTAGTTAGAGGAAAATAAATCCCGTCGCCCCTTGCTAGATGTCGGTTCATGATACTTTGGCGGCATTTGGTTAGAGGAAAATAAATCCTCCTGCCTCTTGCTAGGCGTCTGGTTCATGATAACCTACATCACATGCCCTTGAGATCCTTGAAATGGTTAATGAAAATGCTATGGAATGATGTCATGATGTGTATGCTATGCACTAAGCAAAAGCGTAAGGTGATGAAAACAAGTAAGTCTTGCAAGAAGTCCAAGTTATTGGATAAGGGATACAAACAAGTCCTGCAAGGAATTCACGTTGTTAGATAATGAATGCAAACAAGTCACACAAGTAGCCTTAGGTTTAAAGGCTTGCACGGAGTTTGCAGGTAAGTACGCTCTTGAGTTTTAATTGGCTCAACCCGTCCTATGAAAAGTAACCGGGTTCTAGAAGTCTTAATATCACTAAACTTTCTACCATGCATTGTTTCAGCACAAGCATCTAATTTGCGACTGATATATCCCGAGAGTCCGATCTCAATAAGTGTAGCATCAAGTATCAACCAGCTTCAGTCTGTACCAAAGTTGACTATCTCACTATTTTCTAATGGCTAAGTTATGTCAACTAAGGTTCTACGGACAATTAGGGCTTATGACACCATACGGCAGCCCAACATTCTCCTTGACTAACTCAAGGGACACCGGCACTAACCAATGTGTCACACTAACGTAGCTATGACTTCAATCATATCGATATACGCCGTATAATTTTCACGATCTATTTCTACTTACCTAAAATGCCCCAGATCCGGGTATAGGATCTTTACAAAAACCCCAGCAAAACCCTGAAATGTAAAGCATACAAATCAAGCAAGTAAATCATTTTAAATGTTATTTAACACTTAAGGTAATCCCACTTTTAGTTTTCCCCAGCAGAGTCGCCAGTTCAGTAATACAGTGGGAGAACTAACTTTTGGTTTTGCATTTTATCACAAATGTTTCGGATAGCAAGAGTCGCCACCGACTTTTCTTTTATCCAATAAAGGAAAGGGTAACAAGAAAGACCTTTTAGAATTTTCTAAGTAAGGGGGGTAGACTATGAAAAGGGAAGGTGTTAGCACCCTTTTCATCTGTAGTTATCTATGGGCTCTTAATCGCTAGCTCACTTTTGAAAATGCTTTGCGTTTGTACGTTTTGAAAATATTTTGAAAAATTCCTAAGTGCAGAAAACTTTGTAATGATTCCCGTATCATTGAGAATACATATGAATACGATTAACTATTAACAAATATATGCATAAAAATAGGAAAAAGTAGTTACTCAAGACTCTAGGAGTTGGGATAACGTCCAAGTTGTCTGTAATACGGTGGGAGAACTGACTTGGGTGTTTTGTGTTTTATCGCAATTATTGTGGATAGCAAGAGTCGCCACTGACTTTTCTTTTATCCAATAAAGGAAATGGTGAAAAGAACAGGAAATACCTTTGAGATATTTTCTTGTGTTCGGGGGGTAGGTTATGAAAAGGGAAGTTGTTAGCACCATTTTCATCCGTAGTTATCTACGGGCTCTTAGTTGCTAGCTGTTGTACCCCAAAATTTTCCCTCTTATTTTATCAAGATTTCCCCTTACTAGACTCCTTGAATTCCAGACAGGATTAAGGTTTTGCTCTGCTCAAGACATCTCCATGCACTGATGACCTAAATTAGGGTTTGAGTTTACACATGGATTTTTGGACTTCCAATGCTCAATATGACTTTCATGCTTCATGTTGGACTTACAAGATTGTCCATACCATGTTTCAAGCCTTGAATCAAATTTTTGCCCAGTCAATTGGACAGTTGACCTAGAAATCAGCTATATTAGGGGAAAAGTCAACTGTGGCCAATTTACAATCAAACCTCACAATTTTTGATCCATATCAACATTATAAACTCATATGAACCATTTGATCAAGTTTGGATCACAACTCCTCAAGAAATTTGATCAGATCATCAAAAGGACAAAATGGTCATTTTTAGGGTTTTGACTGTACAAGGGCAATTTCTCATTTTTAACCTAGCCAATGACAAATTGGGTTCAAGCATGGACTCAAGGACTCAAAGGAATCATCTTGACCTATTCACAGGGTTCAAAAGATCTCAAATGCATTGGATTAACAAATAAATTTTTTCAGTCAACTGATCAAAATTTGACTGTACACTGAAAAGTCAAACTTTGACTTTTTGGTCAAAATCAAGTGCCAAGGGTCATTTTTCATCAAGATGTGTCAAAACATGAAACTTGTTCATCAAGAAACCCAATTTTTCAAATTAGGGTTTAAGTTATGAAATTTTCTTAATTTTTCCCAACTTTGCCCAACATTTTCACCATGATGCAATTGGATTCAAACAAAACTTCCAACATGAAAGTTGTAGTCCTCCACAAAATATACAACTTTTATTCACAAAGTTTTCCCAAAAGAAGCTTGGATCTCAAGTTATGATTTTTGGAACAAGGGTCCATGAAACTTTTAACTTAGTGAAATTTTGCCCTAGTTTAGGCAGGATTTTGACCTATCTTTATGGAAATATTTCACCTAGTTCCACTTGGAATCTCAAAATGCATTTCAAATATGGATTGTAGAGAATGTTACAAGCTTTCCAAAATGTCCAATAACTCTCCAAAATCATTTGTGGTTAGGGAGAATCGAAGGCTTGATGTTGGAAAAAACTCACTTTTGATCCATGGCATTTTCTTAGTGATACAAGTTGCAAACTCTAATCAGCTTGCTTTGTACTTGATTACAGGTCTCAAAACCCTTCCATACTCAATAATTAAATGCAAATCCATTGTTCTAAGGCTTTGTTTTGGTCATTAGAGGATTATACAATAGATTAATCCAAAAATGGTAAAAGGTACATTACCATTTTTGTCAAAATCTTGCTTTATGTCAAATTGCATCCTTGAGCATTGAACCATATCTTGTACAGCAAATCAAATCCACAAACTTGAGGGGCCAAGAGCATAATGTGCAAGCTGATAGATAGCCTGTACAGGCCTGTCTTGCATCACTTGTTCACTTTTGCTTCATATACAAGAAACTTGTAAAACACAACATAACTTGAACATCAGAGAGAACCAACTTTGGCAAGCATTTAAGACAAGTTTCACACATTGTATTGAACCTAAAACACGAGCCTTTGAGTCCTGAAACCACCCATAGCACAAAATCACCTTCCATTGGCAAAACAGGGCAGCTTCTGCATCTTGAGTTCTATCTCACAAGTTGCTCGTGCGTTTTGCCTCAAACTTGTTCAAACACCTTCCATATAACCTATCCAAGCTATCCCAACCCTTAAACACTGACTGTAACTCCATTTTCAAGGTTTACCATTTTTGATTTCAGCTTGTGCAGGTTGAGTTCTACAGCCTTGTTTAAGCACATTCTAGGCAAGCTAGGCATTGGGGAAGGTCAGAGGAAGTTCAAGCAAGCTCCCAAACATCTCAGGCCTCACTGAAAAGCTCCACATTGTCTTACACGAAGTCAACTAAAATAGGTTTTTGTCAACTTCCTATCTCTCTATTTAGGAATAATTAGGCTTAGGTTTGTGAATAAAAAATGTAGTATTCATAGCCATGAAGTTGTACATGTGCTCAGTTTTCATTTAAGTTAATCGTGTTAAGAGAATTTGATCCATAAACTTCCTGAAAAAATTAGGTTAGGATTTAGGGCCAGATAAATTCTCTCTAGTCTTTGAGAGTTAGAATGAGTTCTTTATATGGTTGGATTCGTCTTGAAAAATGCTACAACTTTGATGTTATGGGTGTTTGCATTAGAGCACGTATGCAGGTTGTTCATGTTTGAAGTCAGGCGCGCATTTTTTGAACGAGAGGTTGAAGATGAAGTCTGGACTTGGGCTGGGCTTTGACTTCTTGTCTTTGACACCCCCCTCATTACTGACTGCACCCTCCTGGCCCATTTCTTCATATTTTTATATTTTTGTATTTATTTTCATTTCTGATTTTATTTTCTTATTTTCCAAACATAAAAAATACCAAAATATTTTTTTTATAAATTCTCACATTTATTTTTGTATTTTATTTTATTTTTTCTAACATAAAAGTAATTTAATGAGTATATACCTTTATTTTATTTTAATGAAAACATGAAAATAATACATTAAATATTATACTTTTACCTTTTTCTATTATTTATACTTAAATAATATTTTTTCTAAATATATTTTATTTTGTATATATATTATTTTATTTTATTGTACATAAAAAATATATAATATATATTTACTTTCTTAAAAGAAAATTAGGGTTTTTGCCCCTTAATAAAAAATAATCTTTTTATTTCTTCTTTTTTTACATTAAAAATTATATTTTTACATACATAAAAATAAACAACATTTTTGCATATTCATAATATTTTGTATATTTATTTAATTTATTTATTTAAATATTGTTCATTTATTATTTGTACCAATTATTCAATTTGGATGTAATAGTAAATATTAGGGTTTTAATTTTTTGCTAAATAATCCCCATTCAAAAATTGTATCCCCCTTCCCATATCAAATGTTGTAATAGTGTGGATTTATTTTACGCATTTTATGCTTTCAAATATGCCATGTTAGAGATTAGGGTTTGTATGCAAAAATCCAAAATCAAAACAAAATAGCTTGACTAATGCAAAGACAAAAAACATGAAAAATGACAACACAATGCACACATGCACCCCTAGGGTTTCATCCACTTGTTGCCTCTAAAATTGGCCATGTTAAGCATGTTGAGTACTTTGGAAAAACAAAAACAAAACAAAAGATCATAGTCCCTCGATGACGCTATCTTGGTTGCCTATATAAAAATGATCGTCCCTCAAAAAATTGCTAAAGATACTTGGCACAATTGCTATCATGGTCAATACGATGACCCGCGCCTGTCCCGTTTAACATCCGAATACAAGGTTGTTTACCAAATGCAATGGTAAAATAACACTGTCAAAAGGTTTAAAATGTGTAGGAAAGATCTTTGAGTAAAATAGGGTAGACAACTCTTAGTTACTTGATCAAAGCTTGCAAAAACATCCTTGATATTTTCAAACACACCTCACAACACAATTTCAAAACATTTCCCAAATCAAACTTTCAAAACATTGAAATATCTTTTCAAAAGACAAATACACCTTTGTATACATTCAAACAAGAATCATTACAAAGGTTGCCACAACGATGGCCTCTTTTAAAACATTTTCAAAACCACACACAAAGAACCATTTCAAACAATTGAAAAGCAAAAGAAAGTGATCTAAACAAGTAACTAAGAGCCCATGGATAACCATGGATGAAAAGGGTCCTTGCACCTTCCCTTTTCATAATCTACCCCCCGAACCCAAGAAAACATCTCAAAGGTCTTTCCTGTGCTTTTTGACCTTTCCTTTGGATAAAATAAAAAGTCGGTGGCGACTCTTGCTAAACCGAAACATTTGAGAACACAAACGCAAAACCTCAAGTCAGTTCTCCCACCGTATCACACTAGCTCACTTTGAAAATGCTTTGTTTGAAATGTGTTTGTGATTGTTTGAAAGTATTTTTGAAAAGTGCCTTTGTTTTGGTGAACTTTGTAATGATTCTCGTATCTATAAGAATTTATACAAAGTGTTGACTTTTTGAAAATATTTCATTTTGAAAGTGTTGGTGTGTTTTGAAAGATGTCGTTTTGAAAATGTTGTGAGCAAGAAACTATGAATGTTCTACCTACTCGAAAGAAGTATTTGTTCTTTTCCTTCTCCTTTAGATGTTTCTATCTTACCATTGATTGATAAGAAGCCCTATCACTGGATGTGAAGGGATGGGCGTGGGTCGTCGTAGAGTCATAAAAGGAAACTTATGAGACGCTTTAGCAATTGTCGTATGGGACTAAGATCGTTTTATCAAAGGCAACACCAAAGGATCATTGAGGGACTACGATATTTTTTTATCGAGGGTCTTTGCTAAAGCGTCCCACATTCGAGGGACATGACTATGTATTCATAGGAAACAAGCGAGATTACCCTAGAGGTGCGCGTGTAAAATGTTTGATTGCATGAATTTTTGTCTTTGAGATTAGGGTTTTCTAACGGTTGATTTTATCTTGCCATACACACCCTAATTACTAACAATTATATTAAAGCAATAAATTGGGGAAATTAAAATCCTATGCTATTACATCACTTGGGGGATGGGGGTACAATTTACAAATGGGAATGAAGCATAAGCCTAATTAAATTATTACAACCATATTGAATAAAATAAATAGCAATAAAAAATATAAAAGGAAAATAGTGTACAAAGAAAAAAAAAAGACAAACTTTATGTATTGATACATATCTTCATGCATCGATACATGCCCCTGCTTGTTGCTGAAAAACAAAATCAACTCAGTATGAGTTGATACATAATGGTATGTGTCGACTCATTTCTTGTTTGTGTCGACACATTCGTGTTTTGTATCGACTCATACGCCTTTTGTATCTTTGTATTGTGCCTGGGTAACAGTATGCATCGATGCATAAGGCCTTTTATCGACTCATACCCTATTCTGTAACTAAAATGAGTTGACTCATACATGTTTCATGTCGACACATAACTTATTTTGTAACTAAAATGAGTCTACTCATGTGAGTATGCATCGACTCATGCTGCAATTTTTTGCCTTTAACATTGTTCTATTATGTACAGGTCAGTTCTCAACATATGATTGACAAAAATGAAAAGAAAGCAAATATTTAGCTTCAAGGGCTATGATATCTACATTTATCTTCAAAAATGAATCACTAATGGTGCTTGAAATGAAGAGTTCAAAGTTAAGAAGACTCACCTTGAAACTGAAATTTTTGTTTTCAGTTTGAACACCTTTCTAAATGATGTGATGATCAAAATGGCTTTAGTGAACCTCCAGGAAGTTTCTCCAACCCTCACTCTGTATTTGAAAGCTATTGAATCACTCCAACCCAGTCAAGTTGTACAATACTGTCTTTTGTTTGTGTTTGGAAGGTGATGATAATGGCACTACATAAACTATTCTTGTGTTTGAACAATCTCTACGTGATGTGAAGTGTTTGGATAGTTGGTTTAGGGGAAGGCTTACAAGGTGGAATAGTGGGTTGAGGTTTTATTTTTGTGAATAAAGATAGAGCTGAAGATGGGTAGAGGTTACACAAATTTCTTTTGGGTTTTTTCAGATTCCTTTCTCTTTCTCTTTCAACAAAAGCCTCTCTCAAAACCTCTCCCTTTGTGTGTTGTGAAAAAACTTATTTATAGATGAACTTGACTGAAATTTGGGAGGGAAATAGATAAGTTTTTTTGAATTGTTTGGGTATACTGTTTCATTGATTTTTAGATGCAGCTCTTATGTGCTATTTTTGGGCAAATATGGGACTGATATAGTGCAGGCTTGGGCAAGGTTAGAGGAAGCATAGCAGGACTATTTTGTAGCAGTTTTGGAGTGGATTGGCCGCTTGGTGTAGAGCTGGCTTTGTACAGGACAACAGACTATTTTTGACATGGTTTTGGGCTAGTAGCAGCAGGCTTGGACTTGGCAGCATATCTGTTTTTGGGGTTTTCCTAGACAACAACATTTGTAGCATAATACAAGTCTGGTTTTATGGACAAATTTATGCAGCTTGTAACAAAGACAAGGCATATTTGTGGGTAGCATAGTGGCAATGTTTGAAGGTTGAGTCAAAGGGAAAAGTTCAAACAAGACAAAAGTTTAGGATTTGTAACTTGTAATTTTTAACTTAACAATGCAGCCTTGTTGTTTACTTGAAAGCTTGTAACAACTTGAATTGTCTTGAATTGTGGTGAAAAGATGTCATGAAATAATGAAATTAACATGTATGGAAAACACACTTAGAAAAATTTCCAAGTCTTGCAAAGTTTGATTTTTGATTTCTTGATGATCAAATTTTATATTTTTAATGTCTTGGTGAAATGTGATTTTTGAAACTCAAATTTGATCAAAAAGTCAAAGTTTGACTTTTTAGTGTACATTTGACTTTTTCATTGATTGACCAAACTTCATCTATCAACCCACTGATCCCGAAAGATGAATTGAAATATGCAATTAAGTCAAAATGATGTACTTGACCCCTTGAGATCATATTTCAAACCAATAAGTCATGTACTGGGCCAAAAGTCAAAGATTGGTCATTCTCAATCAAAACCCTAATTTGGAGTCTCAGTGCTTCGGGGATGATTTTGTTTGACCAATTCCTTGAGAATCCTTGAGCATTGGAGATCCTTTATGAAGAATGTCTTGAAAAAGAGAGGGAAAATTTTGTGGTACAATAGTTGTCCCTATTCAATCTTCTTAAACTTGAAGAGTTAGAGTGGCGGGTCCGCCATTCGTGACTTGAAGGTGGAAGATGATTGAACACTAGAGTGCCCAGAAATTTGTACTTGATGTTGTGTTAGTGGATTGTGTCAGGAATGGGCTTAAAGATTCCATTTAGAGAAGTGATGAAGAGTTTGTCGAAGATGGGCTTACAAATGCCATCCAGAGTGACAAAAGAGGTCTGTTGTTTGGCGACTTCACTGGGGAATTAATCTTAACCAGAAGAGGTCTGTTGATTACCTGTCATTAACTAGAAGAAGTAAATCTACCCAAAAGAGGAATGTATATTTCTTGTCATTAACTGGTAGAAGTGAATTCTAACCAGAAGAGTTCTATTGTTCTCTTGTCTTTAACTAGAAGAAGTAAATATAACCAGAAGAGGTCTTTCTTTGATTGGTTGACTTTTCCTGCAAGGAAGAGGGTTAGTTGCATGCAGATGTATGCATGGCACAATGATGTTCTCAAAATAAATGAGATTTTGTTCTATGCATTTGTCATGTATGTAATATGATATATGAATGTGAAATATTGTTGAATTGTATCTTTGTCTTGGAAAATAAATCCTTGAAAAATGCTGGGGAGCTTTGGGAAGATAAATCCTGGAATGTTGTTGGGGATGAAGAGTATGAAGAGTATGCACATATTAATACCTTGTTTAGAATGCTTTCGCTGGGAATTCCTATTTTGTTGTTTGAGGAGAAATCCGCTGGGGAACATTGATTTTGGCTCTTTGCTTGAAGAAACCCTGTGAGGGGTGTTGATTTCTTCTTGGGGAATAGAGTTTAGGAGTTGTCCATTACTCTACTGGGGAATTATATTTGACCAGGGAGAGTGAAAGCTAGCTGTTATCTGGTTGAAATATATGCTTCATAGTAACTTTCGAATTGCTAGGGGTAATAAAGTTAATTGTTATCTGGTCGTATTCCAGTCTTCGCTGCACCTTAATGGGAAAGATGAAATTAACTGTTATCTAGTTAGATTTCAGGCTTTGCGGTAACTCAAAATGTTATTTGGTCGGACTCCAGGCTTTGCAGTAATTGAAAGAATTAAACTATTATCTGGTCAGATTCCAGGCTTTACATCAACTTAAACCATTATCTGGTCGGATTCTAGGCTTCATAGTGATTTCTAAATGAAATCAAACTGTTATCTGGACGGGTCCAGTCTTCACAGTAATTTTCTTGAGAGGATAAAGTTAAACTGTTATCTGGTCGGGTCCAGGCTTCGCAGTGACTTGCTATTATCTGGTCGGATTCTAGGCTTCGCAATGATTAAAGAAGTTAAACTGTTATCTGGTTTGATTCCAGGATTCATAGCAACTTAGATGAAATTAACTGTTATCTGATCATATTTTAGGCTTCACAGTAACTTGCTAGAAAGGATGAAGTTGAACTGTTATCTGGTCGGATTCCAGGCTTCATAGTAACTTGCTTGAAAGGATGAAGTTGAAGTGTTATCTGGTCGGATTCTAGGCTTCACAGAAACTTGCTTGAAAGGATGAAGTTTAACTGTTATCTGGTCAGATTCCAGGCTTCACATTAACTTTCTTGAAACGATGAAGTTGAACTGTTATCTGGTCGGATTCCAGGCTTCATAGTAACTTGCTTTGTAGCAATGGAGTCAACTATTATCTGGTTGGGTTTCATGCTTCATAGCCACTTTCTGGGATAGTAACGACTCTGTTACTGATTAGAATGACTCTGCCGGGGGTTAAGGGGTTTTGTCTGTTGATTTGTAATAGTCTAAGAAGTAAACTCAAGCTGGGGAATTTGTAGTATGTTGGGGAAATAAACCCGGTTAAAGAGAATATTTTGATGACTTTTTGGGGAAGTGACTTCCTTAGGTAGAACTCCACAAGGCTTATTTCTAAGACCAACTCAGTTGGGGAGAGGGTTTTCGAGAGATTGGAACTCTGGCTGGGGATTGCATGGATCAGTCTCTGTGGGGGTAATCTTATTGAAGTATCTCTGTGGGGATGTCCCAGATCCTTAAGGAGATGCTTGCTACTATTTTTTTGTATACATTTGTTAATAGTTTAATCATGTTCATATGCATATGTTCATTCAATTTTTGTCATTGGACACTTTTTCACTCAAAACAGAAAAAAACTAAAAGTTTGCACTTCAAAGTATTTTTGTATTAATGTTTGCCTATAAACAGGTGTTTTTATATAAGGAGACAAAGATCCTAGTAAGAGAAAATCATCAAAATAGTGAAAGGAATACAAAGTGAAAACACAAATAATAGCCATGTGGAAGTGATCTCATTGGGTTACAAATCCACTATTGCCCCCGTGTCTTCAGACATCATCTCCTGTCATTGAAAGAAGTCGATGGAATTGATCTTGGACCATTGAACTTGGACCTTGGTAATAAACCTGGCAGGACATAATCGTACACTTTAATCGCTAACTTCTTTCTGGACCGCCCTTTTGGGTTTTCAGTCCACCAGGATACCCATTTTTTCCCAAGCCGCCCTTTCGGGTTTTCGACTTGCCGGGTGTACAATCTCTTGTGTATATCCCTAACTTTTGCTCGAACCCTTTTGGTTTGACGGGATGCCCTTATTTTTTCCTAGGTACGTCAACCTATCAGGTCATTCTTTATTCATAGTATATTTTGACTATGTTTGTGTTCACAGGATGTGGGAAATCTTCGTCGTCCATAGTTGTTAGCATCATGGCACCACCAGAGAACACTTTCTTGACAACAAATGGCCCTTTGTAAGTGGGAGTCAATTTTCCCCGGGGATCGCCTTATGGCAAAATGATGTGCTCTATTACCAAATCACCAGCTTGGTATACTCGAGGCTTGATCTTTTTGTTGAAAGCCTTGATCATACGTTTTTGATACATTTGACCATGACAAACAGCAACCAGTCTTTTCTCATTGATCAAGTTCAATTAATCCAATCTAGTATGAATCCATTCGTCTTCTCCTAAATCTGCTTCTTTCATAATCCTTAGAGAAGGAATCTAAACTTCGATAGGCAGGACAACTTCCATGCCATAGACCAAGGAGAACGAGGTTTCCCCAGTTGATGTTGGAGCTGAAGTACGGTAGCCATGAAGAGAAAACGATAATATCTCATACCAGTCTTTATAGATTACTGTAGTGGTAGAAATGTTTAAGACTAAGCCATTGAATTGACTAGACTTGTACAGATAAAAATAAAAATCGCCACCGCGCTTCATTATTTCCAAAGGAATGGGAAAAGAGTGAATAACCCAAAAGAAGGGGAAAGATTCAAGGTAAGAGGGTTGGTTATGCAAAGGGAAGGTATTAGTATCATAAATATCTACGGTACTCCGCAAGAACCTCTTTGTAAAGTCTGTATATTTTAGCTATAAAATGTTGTATAAAAATAGATGGTGGAGTGAGAAAAGAAATATTTTTTTATGATTTTTTCACCCACCGCGGTTGCAAACCTTTAGTGCCTATGTACCACCTTCCGTGCAATAGGGAATTATGGTACTCTTAGTTCCTCTTTAAAAAATTTAAAACATAAGTGTGTTGGTTAATTTTATGAGATAAGACATCATTGTCATTGTCCGTGTGGAAAACATACTTACTACCCACAATCATGATAAAGGAGAATTTGCGTCATCTCAAAGTGGAGGATATGGCTTAGATTTTAAAATAAATAATGCCTCACTTAACATCCAAGTGGAAAATATCCCACTTCACTACATATTGCAGAAGTATAGTTGTTTGTATCACTACAAGGATTGACAAGAGTCCAATATTTTGAGAAAATTTTAAAGTAAAAGCCAAAATGGCAAAATGGTTTGAATGAGATTGATTGACTTTTAGTCTTCTCACAAAAATTTCAAGGTATTATTAAGTTGATTGAAGTTTATTTATGAAAATGTTTTGAAAATGTATGGACCTAAATCTAAGTTTATTATGAAAGTGGTTCAAGTTTAGAAACAAGAAGATATTTCAAAAGGAGGGAGAAGATTTTTGAAATTAAAGAAGATGGGAAGAGATGGAGGGACTATCCTAAAGCATAAGGTAAAAGTTAGGGAGAAGAACCATCTAACCAACAAGAAGCCAACATTGACATTATAAGTCAAGATAGAATTCCCATTCTTTGAATTGAGACCAATAAAGGATACTAAACCTCTTGAGAGAACTAAACTTCAAGTGTATTTAGTCTTCACAAAAATTGGGCAGAGTAACGGCTGTATACAGATGAATTCCAGATTACAGAAAAAGTATGTAATCATAATAACCTGCACACAAAACAAACAAACAACCCAATGTCTTGAGATAAACCTCAAGAACTCCAGACAAAATATCAATTAAGGTCACAAGATCTCCAACATAGGTCAAGGTCTCTAATCCTAAGTCCAAGAAGTCCAATACTCCATAATGCCAAGGATAGTAACCAAATATTCCAAGTATCATTAATGTTTTTTTATGGTTCATGTTGATTATTAAGTATCTTCAAAAGGAAAAGGAAAGCTCAAGTGACCAAAATAAAAATGGCATAAAAGTAAATGCTCAAGTGAGTAAAGATAAAAAAAGCATGAAATGTAAATGCTAAAGTAAATAGAGCATAAAGTAAAGGGCATAAAATAAAAGCACAAAATAAAGTCAATTGTTAGAAGTTAATGGTTAGTTGGATGACTATCTTGAAACTTGCATTTGGAACTCATTAGAGGATTGGTAGAACCAAAGCCTCTCAACACAAGTTGAATTTGCTTTTTGTCAAGTATATCATCCATTTAAGAATCTTCAAGGCAATATTTAATGATCAATGATGTTTAAGTGATCCGTATTGACCAAAATTGATGAAGACCCATTGGAGGATTGATAGAACCAAAGCCCCCTAACAATGAATCTCAAGGTTATTGAATCAAAGGGTTCAAATTAACATACTTGGGCTTGCAAACATAGGTTTGGGCCACGAATGATCATTTTCTCCAATCGAGACAAAATTTAGCGCTATGTTAAGCAATCGTAAGTGGACTTATGTAGAAGTCGCACCTATTTTGAGGTCGGTCAATAGCAATCTATGTACTTCATGTTTTGATAAATGATATAGAGATAACCATTCCTTAACATTTAGTATAATAAGAAAGGGGGATAAGATGAAGAGGGAGGGGAATGATAAGCTAATTTGGATCACTACCTTAAATTTCTTTCATCTTTAAATTCAATCACTCATCTCGATGGATTAAAGTACTAAACATATCATTAACACAAAGCACCAAAAATGGATTAAATAATTCACTATTAGGTAGATTTTAATTAATGAACATTTATCCAACTTCATATACACCCAAAGTACATTGAATTTAAAGAGAAATTTGACATTTAAAATTGTAATCGAAATTAACAATCAAAAGGAATGAGTAGAAAAAGAGAGATGAATCAAAACAACCCCAAAACAAGGTAGAAAATACATTTTTGGTCGGTTACAATCGATTGTACTCTGGAAGCAATCGATTGCATTAGTGTTTTTTTCAAAAAAACGTGAAATAATTCTATGATAATCAATTGCACTCTGAGAGCAATCGATTGCAGCCTATGCAAAACAGCAAATCAACATTTCAAAAGGTCAAATTCTTGTTCAAACTTTCCATTAAACACCTTATGATCATGGATTTAATTAAGCATGAAAATTCCATCAAATTATGAGAAAATAGCACCAATGGAATAAAAAAACAATGCTCAATGAATCAAATCCAAAGATCAACAAGAGATCACATTGTGAAAGATGAAGAATCCAACTTACCAAAGGTAGATCTAGAGAATTATCAAAACAACTTCAAGAATTCGCTTCAATTCAACCCCAAGAATTAATTTCCCAAGCTTGGATGTAGAGAAATGATAGAGAAAAAGTGTTTGGATGAAGGTTTAGCTCAAATATTAGTAAGCTTCAATCCAAAGCTTACTAATCTGTTTTGAAAATGGAGCTTTCAGTGAATTTGGTAGATGGAGGGAATTGAGAGATTTTTTAGAAAAGCGAATTTGGCTATCAAAAGCTTGAGATTTGAATGAAATGAAGGCTCTATTTATAGAGTTTAGGCTTGGGATTAATGGTGGTTTGGAGATTGATTTGGGAAATTAAATTAGGCTTGGTAATTGATTCTTGGAGCCAAAATTTGAATTAATATATATCTTTCAAAAAATGAAGAAAAATTGGAGCCAAAAAATGACAAGCTTGAAATTGCTGATATTTTTTCAAAATTTCACTCTGCAATCGATTGCATCAGTGATTTTTTTTCAAATATTTCGTAAAATTCACTTTGTGCAATCGATTGCACTCTAAGAGCAATCGATTATACAGTGAAAAAAGAATTTTTTTTTAATTATTTTCCTTTGCAAATAAAGATTTTAGGGAAACAATACCGAAAAACCTTATTTGTCAGATGCTTTGACTCGGTATCTATAAAACACAAATATACAAAGACAAAGACAAATATTTTTTTGGTATTTTGATTAGAAGTTAGTCAACAACACATATACAAAATATACAACTAAGGTGCTTGGAGATTCCTCAAGAGAAAACTTAAAGATAAGAGATAGAAAAAGAGGAAGAACCAACCCTAATGTGATCTTGTTATGATCGAGTTGATATGATATGATAGGGGAATCTTAGGGGGGAAATTGGGGTACAACAGCTGCCCTTATTTAAGTGTCTTCTATCCGGAGATACGAAGGTTAAAAATCTTCGTGTCGACGTGATTGAAGATACTTAAATATAAAACAAGCCTTATTTTAGCCCTAAGATACAATGCAATGCTTATGATTGTGAATGCATATGAACAAATTCAAAAGAACGCAAGACACCACCGGGGATGTAGCCAAGGAAACAGGGATGAAAAGAGAAACCCAACAAGGAAAATAAATCACTAGTGAACAAAAGACCTGACTCTATTGGGGTAGAGCCCAAAGAGGGGATAAGGTGTCATCAACTCGAAGATTGAGGAGAGATACTAAAGGATAAAAGTGATTGAAAGAGAACTGTGAACTACCAACTTAATAGTCGAAGGTAGAAGATCAAAAAGATACCGACTCACAGATGACGGTAAACTACCAACTCAATAGTTGAAGGTAGAAAATCAAAAAGATGCCGACTCACAGATGACGGTAAACTACCAACTCAATAGTTGAAGGTAGAAGATAACAAAGATACCGACTCACAGATGACGGTAAAAGATCAAAGGATGCAATAACTTTCACTGAAGGTGATCTACCAACTTTCACTGAAGGTAGAGATAAAAGAATAACACCAACATTCACTGAAAGTAAAGAGAAAATAATAACACCAACATTCACTGAAGGTGAACTACCAACGTTCACTGAAGGTAGAGAGAAAAGAATAACAACAATGTTCACTGAAGGTGAACTACCAACATTCACTGAAGGTAGAGAAAAAAGAATAACACCAACATTCACTGAAGGTAGAGAGAAAAGAATAACACCAACGTTCACTGAAGGTGAACTACCAACGTTCACTGAAGGTAGAGAGAAAAGAATAACACCAATGTTCACTGAAGGTGAACTACCAATGTTTCACTGAAGGTAGAGAGAAAGAATAACACCAACGTTTATTGAAGGTAGAAAGAGAAAAATAACACCAACTTTCACTTAAGGTGAACTACCAACGTTCATTGAAAGTAGAAAAAATGACACCAACATTCACTGAAGGTGAACTACCAACCTTCACTGAAGGTAGAAAGAGAAAACATAACACCAACATTCACTGAAGGTGAACTACCAACGTTCACTAAAGGTAGAAGAAATGACACCAACGTTCACTGAAGGTGAACTACCAACGTCCACTGAAGGTAGAAAGAGAAAACATAACACCAACGTTCACTGAAGGTGAACTACCAACGTTCACTGAAGGTAGAGAGAAAAGAATAACACCAACGTTCATTGAAAGTGAACTACCAACATTCACTGAAGGTAGAGAGGAAAAACATAACACCAACATTCACAGAAGGTGAACTACCAACGTTCACTGAAGGTAGAAAAAATGACACCAACATTCACTGAAGGTGAAACTACCGATGTTCATTGAAGGTAGAGAGAGAAAACATAACACCAACATTCACTGAAGGTGAACTTTCAACGTTCACTGAAGGTAGAAAGACAAAAAATAACACCAACGTTCACTGAAGGTGATCTACCAATGTTCACTGAAGGTAGAGAGAGAGAGAGAGAGAGAGAGAGAGAGAGAGAGAGAGAGAGAGAAAACAATAACAAGTTTCCCAAAATCATGGCGTTTCATCTAGAACGGGTCTCAACTTCTTCTTTAACCAAGGCATTCCGCCTGGAAAGGGTAATATATAAGCTGTCTAAAATAAAGAAACTGCCAGTTGTAAATATTTTACAATGAATTGTCTCTGTCATATTGAAAAGACTTGCCATCCATTGGAGTAATTTGACAACGAACTGCAAACTATCCACTCATAGGGAAGATAGCGAAAAAAGTAACGTCGACTTTTACTGAATAGGAATGGTAAGATAATACCGAAAATACCAACTTTAGGGGTGGTAATAAATGATTGGCACCAGTATTTATCACTAGAAACAAAAGAACTTCTTCAGAGCAAAGTGAATTTCAATGACAAACTATCTACCATAATGACGAGACTACCATCCATCGGAAAAAGATCTTAATGATGAACTATCTCCCATAATGACGAGACTACCATTTATCGTACAAATAAATCTTCTCAGGAAAATAGCAGACTTATCAGGGAAGTACAAGTTGCTTAAATAAAGAGACTTGCTACTTGCTGTTATGGGAAGGATTGTAAAAAATGACTTCCTGGGGAAAGAAATATGGCTTCCTGTGGAAATGCCAATATATTCCTGCTGAGGAGATAAAGTCTTCTCGTGAAAAACATTCTCAAATCAAGGCTCGAAGCTTGCAAAGATCATAATAGTACTGTTACTGGGAAACAAAGATTCAAACTAGAAATAAACTGGAGTGAAATAAGCAACTGTAATACATCCTTTGAGAAATAAACTCAAGAGGGAAATCCAATCCATCCAGACAAAGAGTTGTATAGGAACTGAAGCAAAAATCTTCCACGAGGTATAACTCAGTGGGGAAATTGAAAGTATTTACACTTTCTTCTTAAGGTTGACACTCTAATGGAGAGAGGATAACACAACTCTGCAAAACAGGGTAATATGTCAACAAAATATTAATGAATGCGAATGAGAAATGATTTTCTAAATTCAACTATGCATGATGTATGTATGAATGTATGAGCATTGTCATGTATATGTTGACAAAACAGACATATAATACCGGGGATAACCAGAAAAAACCACCATGGTGTTACCTTGAAAATTCTTGAGAATGATTGGCGAAAGCCATTGGCCGACTATCTTCGCATCCCTACGGGGTCGACAGACCATAAGATCAAGTATCGCACCCTCAATTATGTTTTTATAGAGAATGAATTATTTAAGAAAACTGCTGAAGGAATATTGCTTAAATGCCTTGGCGAAAGTGAGGCATATGTAGCAGTGTCAAATGTGCATAGTGGAGCATGTGGCGCACATCAAGAAGGACACAAAATGAAATGGATTTTGGTGCGTTCAGGTGTCTATTGGCATTCAATGCTAAAATATTGCATCGAATTTGCTAAAGGCTGTCAAGAATGCCAAGTGCATGGGGGCATACAACATGTTCCTGCAAGTGAATTACATGTAATTATAAAACCTTGGCCATTCAGAGGGTGGGATTTAGATGTGATTAGAGAAATAAAAACAGCGTCATCAAAACAACAAAGGTATATTTTAGTTGGTATTGATTATTTTATAAAATGGGTCGAGGCAGTAGCCTTAACAAATGTCGATCAAGAAGCTCTTATTGATTTTATATAAAATCACATCATATACCGGTTTGGGATTCCAGAAACAATTACAACCGACCAGGGATTAATGTTTACTGGACGAAAAATGCAAGAATTTACGCAAGAAGTTGAATTTAAATTGTTAAATTCTACTCCTTACTATGCTCGGGCAAATGGCCAAGTCGAAGCTACCAATAATGTAATAATTAGCCTAATTAAGAAGCATTTAGGAAAGAAGCCAAGGAATTGGAATAAAAAACTAGATCAAGCCTTATGGGCATGTAGAACTTCCCCTAAGGAAGCAACAGGAACTACTCCATTTCTACTTGCATATGGGCATGATGCAATGTTACCAGTGGAGATACATGTTCAATCAATAAGAATCCAAAGACAACATGAAATACCATCTGAGGATTACTGGAATATGATGGAGGACGAGCTTGTCGACTTAGATGAAGAAAGGATGTTGTCCCTTGATTCGTTAATAAGATAGAAAGAAAGAGTAGCCAGAGCTTATAATAAAAAAGTAAAAGATAAAGTATTTGATGTCGACGATTTAGTATGGAAAGTAATATTACCTATGGACAAAAATGATAGAGTCTTAGGGAAATGGTCCCCAAATTGGGAAGGGCCTTTTAAGGTGATGTAAGTTTTTTCAAATAATTCCTATGAACTTGAGTTGTTAGCCCCGGATCGACGGATCTTAAGGGTAAATGGTAAGTACTTTAAAAAGTATAAGCCCATTCTTCAAGAAGTCAGAATTTCGACAGCATGAATATTCGTCGAACCAATAAGCTGGTAAAATTGTGTTCGAAACCAGCAAATTCAAAACATGCATAAAATGTGTACAATAGATGAAGATATATATAAGACAGATAAAGAAAGGTGCCATTAAAATTTGGCTTAAAGGCATAAAGAAATCACAAGATCATTGATACAATGATTAAAAGTGTTTAAATTTGTTTTGGAATGACCGCGGTTCACCATGGAGTTTTGTGGCCTGATATTCAAAATCTTCTGCTTGAGTCCTAAGTGTTTCAAGCTCTGTTTTCACAGAAGAAATTGCTTCACTTACGACTACAACATCCACGGCTATTTGGTCAGCCTTTGTTTGAGCTGGATTAATAACGTTATTAATATCTTCCTCTTGCTTGGCAATCGATTCTAATTCCTTGTTGAGAGCAGAAATCTGGTCACATATTTTAGCAACTCTTTTATGTTTGGGACTCAGTTCCTGTTTTTTCTTTCCAATCATTTCTAATAAATAAGTGATTTCTTCAGTGGCTTATACTACCATATCCAAATTCTCTTTCATAAAAGCTTTCTTTGAATCGACCGCTTCCTCATTTTCCCTAATAATTTCGACATTTTGGAGTAGAGGAATAAAGAATTTCTCAAAGGTCGTTATCATAAACGTGGCTGATTCAAAAGTGTTGAGCTCTTTCATTTGAGTGAGAACGTCTGAAAGTTTTGGGCCAAGAGTTGGATCAGAATGAAGCAGATGAGGAAAATCAGGATTCAAAGCATGAGTCCGAATTTTAGTCATTAGATTTTTGTATTTGATTGCTTCAGGACTTATCATTGTGTGCTTGAGATTTGTTAGAGTCAGAAGAAAGAGTGCGAGAACTCACGAAGCGACGCAACTTAGCAATTGCTTCTAGAGCAGAAGGCTTGACTCCCATGTGTTTTGGTGTAGTAGGTGAGTCGACCTTTACTTTCCCAGAAGAAGTGAGAGGCGTGCCTTGTGTGCCTTCAGGAGGGGGCGGGATTTGAGAGGTGGTAACATTTTTATTTTCTTCTGAACCCTGTAGGGAATCTGAGAGGCTAGAGTCAGAGCTAGTCGAACTATGACCCTTATGTTTGGCAGGACTAGTCACTGACTCAGAGTCACTAAGAGTAGCCAGAATAGTCAAGTCAATAAACTCACCATCAACAATGTCGAGATTCTCATGATGATGAGGGGAATAAACTTTTGACAAAGTAGTATAGTCATGCACACTTAGTTGTTGACAAGAGAAATTAACCTAAAGAAAGCAAGAAAAGATATCAGCCAAACAAATTCAACAAACAAAAAGGAAAAAGAAACTAAAAAAATAATCAGCTAGCACCTGTGTCGACGGATCAAGATCGACATACTCATCCTTAGATGAAGCATCAACAACGTCTCCCATTAGGTTTAGAGCTTTATCAATTCTAGGAGCACGATTCAGAGTGACAATGGTTGTTTCGACCACTATAGTGTCAGCATCTAAATCTAAGGTAGCTTCAGGATTTTCAGCCAAGATCACTTTACGTCTCCTTATTGTAACAAGGGGGACTTCGACATAAACTGGTTCTTCTATTTCATCAACAGGATTTAAGCCAACCTTTGCTTCAGCATTCTGGGACACAGGTACCTTCGTCTTCTTATTCTTTTTCGCCACCTTGTTTTCAATAGAAGAGTCTTTTTTCCTCTTGTGGCTTTTGGATTTGTGGGAGCGTTGATGGGACTGAACATTAGGTGATGGCTTAGTATCAGAAAAATATATAAGTTAAAGAAATTGTGTTAGTCGAGAATGGAGATTTGAATCGACAAAATATACTCCAAACCTCTCAGAAGTATGTTGTATGTCCTTCTTGGACCGTTTGGATTCGTTAGAGGGAGCAGTCAAATCTGCTTAGCGTTTTTGACTCTGGCAAACAAGGAAAATATCAGTACAATTCAAGGCATAAAAGACATGGAAACAAGAATTATATAAGTACACCTACAAAGGAAGGCTTCTTGAGTGAAGAAGAAATGGGTTCATCGTCGGAGGGTGTATGGTCAGGGATAATCTACAAGAGATTGGCTAAGTCAGATATGCCAAATCAGGAATGATAATTGATAGAAGGTTGAGTTCAAACCTGATTTGTTGAAGGTTTCGGTTTGCCGACAGAAATAGCGCTTGCCTGATCCATTGGAATAGCTGTAAGGAAAGTATAAAACAATTAAATAAGCAACCAAATCAAAATAAGCAGGGGGTAAGCTTTCCAGAAATAGTTACCGATTTGTATGGTCGAAATTACTCTAACATATCGGAGATCATAATGAAGATGCCCTGAATAGTTAGGTAGATAATACTTCGTCGGCACCACTCTGTCGGCCTTTTTCTTATAGGCATGTTGCATATCCGATAAAGAGCAATACCACCAATCAGGAATAGGTGGGCAAAGGCCAAAGCCAAAGGGCTAGATGGAAAAGGAGGAAATTTGATGTTTCTAAAGTGAAGAGCGTAAATATATTTGTCTTTCATATAACCATTGATTTTAAGTGTTGAGATCCTATCGGTTACCTTCTCCTTTAATTCGATAGCGGCCTCAAAAATGGTCCGACGAAGATTATTAGGTGGATACACAACTCGGAAGTAATTCTGAAAAGCTCGAATTTGTTTAAAATGAGTAACCTTACACTTGGTTGATTTCTCCTGCAAATTGGAAAAGTCTGTAGTTAGTTCAACCAACTTTGCATCAGGACCACCAATGAATGTAACAAAATATGACTACCACAAAGTATCAAATTCTTTGGTGTAGTAGAAAGATGGTTGGAAAGGAGTGAGAGTAAGTGTAGGCCTTCGTGCCCATATGTTTTAGATATCTTCTTTGATAATTTCGAAAGGTTGGTCAGATATGATGTCTATCAGTAGCTCGTGAGAATTGAACAAGGATTTGGGGACAAGTTGACAGAGTCCAAATTATCGAGCCACCAAGTTAGGTTAATAAGCGACAAAGCCTGGATTCACGATGATAATCATAGAAGACAGAAATTGGGGAGTTAAGTAACATCTCCAGAGGATTAGTGAATTTTTCCTATCTTCTTCTCTTGAAGGTGGGAAAGCCCTAGTAAACCACTCTGGGCCATCTTGTCTATCATGAAACAGGGCCATAGAGGGTGTGAAATCGACTCTTGTCAACATGATGTTGAACAACTGTTTGAAAACTTCAGGATTTGGGGAACCCTTGTCAATAGGAGTCAAAGGAAGAAGGCATCTCCAAACGACATGATTTTGAGATGGAAGGCATGCTACTTTTCTATTCCTGAAGGGCTTGATCTCCTCAGAAAAAGTGGCATTCAACCATAATTGTAAGAGCCAAAATGAACCATGGACCAAGACATTCTTTTTCTTTGGATTAGTAGGGTCGAAACGCTTTATTTGATTAGCCGTATCAGTCAAGGATGCGTAAAGAGAGGCCAAAATCAGCTGTCTTAATGCAACATTCTCACCCATGTGCAATTGGGTAGCCAGATAAGAATTGTTTGGCCACCTGCATCGACCCGGAGCAAAAAATAAAGCGAGATAGCCATAAGGTTAAAAATGCTACATGTTCTTCGTCAGTTATGGGGCCAGAAGTTTGAGCATGATAGTCGATGAAGTTGTTGTATGTTGGTTTACCAGCTTCACCAACGTCAAACTTTAGTGGCACTGGTTTAGCATCTCTATAGTAAAAACTATGCCAGATGGTTTTAACCCTGTGATGGCACCAACTTCGAACAAGGTAGGAGTAATCATACCACACTTAGTATGAAAAGTGTTGGTTGACCCTTCCCAAAAATGTATGGCAGCTAGGAGCATGCCACTAGAGTAAGGTTGTCCACATCGAAAAAGTTCTAACAATGTGTAAATTCCAATTCTTTTCCATTGATCTCCTTTGTCGGTTTCTAAGCATGCCATCCAAGCACGAAAAATAGGGCAATGCAGAGGTGGAGCAGTTCTAAAGTTCTTGTCAATGTACTTGAGCGAAATGGGGTTTGGAGAAGAAATTATGGGTTTGGCAATAGTGTTAGTAGGAAAAAATGCTTCCTTATCGTCTACATAGATTTCGGTGGGTGCATCTGCAGGAAGTGGCCCTAAAAAAGCTAGGGGTTTTTCTTCGACAAAAAAGGGATAAGTACCTGAGATTGCAAGATTTTGGCTTTCTCCTCAGCAAATGGAGGTTCCGGCACATAAGCTTTGCCGTCGACGAGGCGTAGTTGAAGAGTGATTGCTGGAGAAGAAGTTTGATTATCAACATTCGCCATTGTGAGAAGTTTGAAGGAGGATGAAGATGGGGAACAGTGATGAAATTTAAAGGTTCTGCGTTTTTCTGAAGCAAGGGTGTGAAGAAGCAAAGAAAAGTAGAAAAATGAGAAATAAGGGTATTTATAGACTCTGAAAGGAAGAAGAAATAATGGGGAAAATATTTGTGATTTCCTAAGTTTAAATTGTGCCATTTGAGGGACACGTGCTGCAAAATCAACGTGAGTTAATGGGCTACATCTCCCATTAAAAGTGAAATGATGGCAAAAATTAAATGTCACACGTCGCGAAGCTGAAAAGCGTGATACGTTACCATGATTACATGACGTCACGAAAAAGGCAGAACAGTAACGTTCACTTTTGGAGGGATGGAAACAGTTTGGTCAAATGGTAAAACCGACGCTTCAAAGGTGCCATTATCTCATATGAGTCGAAATTCGTAAATGGAATCTCTGGGGGGGAATTTTGTTACCTTGAAAAATCTTAAGGTATTCAAGCACATGTATTAAATGAGAATATTCTCATAAGCTATGGGTCATCCTCTAAAGTAGGGGTTTTTGGGAAATTGGAGCCAAAGTGTTTGAAAATTTGGTTTTATTAAACTAGACTTAATGTTTAAAGGGAATGTCACGCCAAACTGTCGAAACTGAGCCAGGTCGACCAAAAGGAAATAAAAGAATATATGTTAAGAAATGGTCGAAATTGGTTTAGTCGACCAAAGGGTGAAAGACAAGGAAAATGGTCGAAATTGGTTTTTGTCAACCAAAAGGGTTTCTAGACTTAGAGGAATTGTTGTTGATTTTTAAATCTTGCGAAAGGGAAAGTGTCGAAGCGAGTCAGAAGCGGTTTACTTTCAAAAGCTAGGAGCGGGAAGATTTAAATTTCAAAATCATCAGCAGTTGCCAACGATTTACAATTTGTTTAAGCACCAAATAGGTGGCGACATCCAGTGAAGCGGTTGTCTCAAGATTTTAATATTGTCCATAGATTTCATATAGGCAGTTACATTGTAAATATTATAAATAAGCAAATTCAGTGTAGTTTTTTGGTGTGTTCTCTTGTATGCTCAAATCACTTGTCAAAACTCTTATTCTGAGCGTTAGGAAACAAAGAGTGAAGAAGTGCTTGATGCACGTGAATCACCATTTTTATTTCAATGCAAATCCTTTATTTTTAAATTATCTCTTTTGAATACTTTATTTGCTTTCTATGTACTGTCGAAAAAAGTCTTTACGTTATTTTCTACTTCACGTAAACAATTCAATGCTCTCTGTCAGTCACGAGTCACTAGTTAGTTAGTTTATTGAATCTTATTTTCATATGAATACCTTTTGTCGGTCATGAGTCACCAGTCAGTCGATCAATTCATAGTGTGGAAAGCCGTTATACTTGTTCCCTTAATCAAAGAAAACCATTTCCATTCATAAGGATTTCGATAGAATAAGTATAATAATAAAACTCTTAGCATATGTATTAAGATCAACTGGTCGATCGTGCGAGTTACCCTTAGTTTTAGCACTTTGGGAGGACCAGCGGTTATTTATCATTTTCCACAGTAAACACATGGGTACAATCAATACTCGGCTAAATCACATCCAAGATGAAAATTCCGCAAAAAAGTAAGCACCAACTGAGGAACATATTACTACTTCACGACTTAACTTCATTGGGAAGGAACATAGATTCAGAAATAATCAAATCATAACAACAAATCAGTACAGATACAGGGATATAACATCCTCCTCTAGGCTTCACCAAGGGATATCACACAAATTTCAATGGGGAAAATAAATGTTTTATAGTTCGTACTTCTACTAGGGATTGCAATACTGATTTCAAATAAGGCAGATGAAAGCCATATCGTCAAAACATCAACTGAGGATCTCATGCTGACTTCATTGGAGAAATATCATACATACTTCACTAGGGGAGATAGTGCCTCATCGTCGAGATATTAACTGGAGACCTCGTGCTGACTTCATTGGGGAGGACAACACCACATCATTGAGGGGACACCAAGATACATTCTTCAATATTGAGCGTAAGTATTGCACCAACTTCTCTGGGGAGAAAGTATGAAACCTCATGGGGATAACAACTTGGGGAGTTAAGAATTCAAACATTACAACAATAAATCACACTTATGGGGATTTTAAATTAAACCCATCACTTGGCGGGTGAAAACCCAAAAATTTGACAACTGTCTCAAGACTTCTTAGAAAAGATATTGCCCTGGCCTAGTTTCCTGGGAAATAAATACCAACAATAATGCCAACACTTCCAAAAAGAGAGACATTTTGCAAATAGTTCCATCTCAGAATGCAATGGGAGAAGGAACTTTATTCATATGAGTGAAGACCTCACTGGGGAATCTGGGATAGAGGCTTCAGACCATGCAAACCCAAAATTAAAAATGAACCAAGACTTAACTGGGGACAATTGGATCACAAAACTGATACCGCACCATACACCAATTGATATCATCTTCAATTACCTGAGAGATACAAGAAGATCATGAACATACCAGCAGAAACGACCTGTGAGAACCTTCTTGGGGAAAACAAAACTTCCCAAAATTACTGGAGTTCGTCCATCCCTGGGATCACCACTTTTGTTTTCCTCTTGAATCATAAAATCTAAAGTAAAAGTAATTTGTAAATTCTTTTCGAGAAACAATTTTGTTATTTAATCTTTTTGCTTTGAAAACTACTATCAATAATAAATGGAGTCTTTGTAAGCAGAATAAAATAAGAGTTACAAGGAATTGGATAAAAGCTTAAACTTTATTAATAGAATTGTAGTCTATGTATGGCGAGACTCCATGGATGATTACAAAGTTCGAAAAATGGTAATATATAGTGGAAAAGATACATTGAAATACAATGACCACTATTCTCCATAGCAACTTTGAAATCCTGAGCAGCAGCTTCTATTTAAGTATGGTGAGGATCCAAGAAGCCGACATTCTCTTCTCTTCAATCAAATTCAATTGGTCAAACCTGCTCTGGACCCATTTAGCCTATGAAAACTTGGTCTCCATTATCACACATAAAGAGGGAATCTCCACCTCGATTAGGAGCACTGCTTCCATACCAAACACAAGGGGTAACATGGCTTCTCCTGTTGAAGTGCGGACATATGTCTGATATCCATGTAAGTAAAAAGGGAGCATTTCATGTCAATCTTTATAAGTAACAACCATCTTCTGGATGATCTTCTTGATATTCTTATTAGAAGCTTCAACATTCCCATTCATCTTTTGTCTGTACGAAGATGAATTGTGATGGACAATCTTAAATTCTTCACAAAGTTCTGTCATCATCTTGTTATTCAGATTCAGGCCATTTTCGATGATAATTCTGCTCGGCACACAATACCGACATATGAGATTATTCTTAATGAACTGCACTACCACCTTCTTGGTAACATTAGCATATGAAGCAGCCTCTACCCATTTGGTGAAGCAATCAATTGCTACCAAGATAAAACGGTGTCCATTCCAAGCTTTGGATTCAATCATTCCAATCATGTCAATACCCCACATAGAGAAAGGCCACGGGGAAGAAATAACATTGAGAAGTGTCGGAGGCACATGAATTTTGTCTGCATAAATCTGGCATTTATGGAAATTCTTTGCAAATTTGTAACAGTCAAATTCCATTGTCAGCCAATAATAACCTGCCCTTAGCATCTTCTTAGCCATCGAATGTCCATTGGCATGAGTTCCAAAGGAACCTTCATGAATTTCATGCATCAACATGTCTGCTTTGTGTCTATCCATGCATCTGAGCAAGACCATGCCATAATTTCTCTTGTACAACACATTTTCACTGAGGAAGAAGCTACCATCCAATCTTTCTAATGTCTTTCTATCTTTATTCGATGCACCAATCAGATATTCCTGCGTCTGGAGAAAATGCTTGATATCATAATACCAAGGTTTCTCATCATCTACCTCCTCTATTGTAAACACAAGATTAGGCCTATCCAGTCGTCAAACTATAATTCTAGGTATATCATTCCAAGTATTCACTTGATACATAGAAGCCAAAGTTTCCAGAGCATCCACCATTTGATTTTCATCTCTAGGGATGTGATGAAATTCAACTTTAAAAGAAGGGTAACAATCTTCTAGCATAATCTTTGTAAGGGATCAAGCCAGGGTGATGAGTATCCTACTCTCCTTTAATCTGATTTAATACCAAAGCTGAATCGCCATATACATCTAGAATTTTAATTCTAAGATCAATAGCTTCCTTGAGACCCATGATGTAAGACTCATACTCTGCCATATTATTGGTGCAATCAAATGTCAATCTTGCAGTAAAAGGTATATGCGATCCATGAGGAGTGATAATCATAACACCAATTCCTTTACCATAAGCATTCACAGTTCCATCAAATATCATGCTCCAATGAGACTCAGGATCAGGACCTTCCTCAAGTAATTGTTCATCATAATCTTTCACTTTCAAAAACATCATATCCTCATCGGGGAAATCAAACTTCACAGACTGATAATCATCAACTGGTTGGTAAGCAATATAATCTACCAACACGCTGCTTTTAATAGCTTTTTGAGTGGGGTATTCAATGTCATATTCAGATAACAACATCTGCCAACGGGAAATTCTCCCAGTAAGAGCAAGCTTTTTAAAAATGTACTTGATTGCATCCATTTTGGAGATTAACCAAGTGGTGTGGTTCAACATATACTAACGCAAACGTTTTGCCGCCCAGGCCAGAGCACAACATGTCTTTTCCAGCATAGAATATCGCAACTCACAGTCAGTAAACTTTTTACTGAGATGATAAATGGCATACTCGTTCCTCCCTGTTTTATCTTGTTGTCCCAGAATACAGCCCATGGAATTATCTAACACTATCAGATACATAATAAATGGTCTTCCTTCAATAGGAGGGAGCAATATAGGAGGTTCCAGTAGATATTCTTTAATACTTTCAAATGCCCTTTGGCAGTCATCCGTCCACACACAACCTTTATCTTTCTTTAACAACTTAAAGATTGGTTCACACGTTGCAGTCATATGGGAAATGAATCTGGAGATGTAATTCAATCTTGATGTAGCAATGCTCCAATCTTGACTTCCTTCGGATCTTCTTCTGAACCCAAATTGATTACTTCCAATGGCTCTTTATATGGCTGAATGGTATTCTCCCTGCGCTCAAGAAGTTGTGGGACCTCTTACGGAATCTCATCATAGTCTTCTTCTTTGTCCCCATACACAAGACCTTCAAAGTTGGGAGAGGGTGCAGGGTCATTGTATTCAACAAGTTTTTTAGTTAATCTGCACATATGATTTATGATTGCTTTTAGAAACTGACACATATAACAAGTGATTATGCATATTCAATTTCAGTTATTATTTATTTTGAAAGGTTTTTTTATTACCATTTTTCAATAAAAAGCATAAAATAAAAAACACAATTTAGGAAACAAGGACAACTTTTATTATTGATTTTAAAGATCAAAGCAAACAGATAAGCCCATATAATGTCAATACTTTCACCTTGGGCAGAGTGAAAGCTTTTCGAAAAGATTAACAAAAACAAATTACTTTGAGACATGTATGCAAGAGGGAACATCAATGGTGATCCAGTTCTGAACCCTAACTCTGTGCATCACATAATTTGGCATTTCTGGATCTGCTTCATCTTCCACAATGGTATTAATCCCGGAAACCGTCGGATGAAGATAACCCCTGCTACGAAAGATGTCCTGATACTTGCCTGCAACAGACTTCAGCTTCATGCTCTTACCTTTATCATTCTTCACAGAGAACCCCAAGCCAACTTTATTCTTGTTTACAGGTGGATCAACAATCTGTCCCCATACTTCATTATGGCCATTACATACAACCTGATGAGCATCCTTAAACGAAGCCATATAATTATCATTTCCTCTTATATTATCAATGGATAAATCTTGGAATTGGGTTCAAACAACAACTTCATCCGCCTCCACAATGCTGAAAGAAGACAAATGAGATATCAATAATGCATGTACTCTATTTATAATTACCACTTTTCCTTCATGTACAAACTTCAACTTCTAGTGTAAAGTCGAAGTGACAGCCCCTGCCTCATGTATCCACGGCTGTCCCAGGAAGCAGCTATAAGCGAGTACAATATCCATGACCTGGAAAGTAATCTGAAATAAATGTGGGCCTATATGAATAAGCAAGTCCACTTCACCAATAACAGATTTGCTTGATCCATCAAACACTTTCATAATAATTCCACTCGGGCGCATGGGCGGTCCTTGATATTTCAACTTCATAAGCGTACTCCTTGGTATGACATTCAATGTGGATCCATTATCAATCAACACATTAGATAATGAATCATTATTGCAATTCATAGAGATGTGGAGATCCAGATTGTGATTCCTTCCTTCATCGGGCAATTCATAATCGCAGAAAGTCAGGTTATTACATGACGTAATGTTCCCTACCACACTACTGAATTGGTCTACTGACATATCACTTTCCATGAAATCTTGGTCCAATACCCTCATCAAAGATTCTCTGTGAGCAGAGGAGTTCATAAGCAAAGCCAAAATAGATATTTTTGATGGAGTCTGCAACAATTGATCTACGATCCTGTTGTCACTCATCTTTATAATCTTCAATATATTATCCACTTCTTTTTCTAGCCTAGCTCCACTAGATTCCCCTATTTCCTTCTTGGGTGCAACATCTCCAACAATTCTCTTATCAGCATCAACATTTCTTCTAATGACAGGCGCGAACACACGACCACTACGGGTCACTCGGCTGGCCTCAACAATATTTCCAACATTAGACAAGGGTTGGATGGGAACTTCCATACCATCCTCTAAAATTGTAGCATTATACTTGTATGGTACATCCTTGTCGGACATGTAAGGGACATGACCCGACAAGCTAATCACCAATGGAGTAATAGCTGGCTTGCCATAATATTCAACTTTAAAAGGGATGGGTGTACCAAAAAAGGCACAATAACATTTACTCCCTCTTCAATACAATCTGTCATTACAGAGTCATCTCTGGAAAACATATCTTCATCTGAGGAGAAGAACTCATCTGAAGAGGCATACTCATCATCTGACGTAGTCCCATCCAAACAATCTTCAATCATATTAACATAATCATCCCTATTTCATGAAACCTTGATGGTACCGTTGTCCAACAATAACTGAATACCCTTTTTCACAATGGAACAACCACGCGAATCTCTGTAGAAGATCTGGCAAGATCCATAATGGTGCCTTTCTTGACCTTCCATATGGAAGAAGGTAGCATGAAAATGCACCAAGTCATTGTTCATATATTCCACATCAAAGATTCTGAACTCTCCAGGACATCCAGAAACCATGTCTACTTCCTCCTCATACTCTGCCCTAGGCCTGATTATATAGATAAGGCCCTCATCCATCATCTCTTGTAAAACAGCCTTTATCTTGTCATAACCTTGTATATCTATGCTGAAAATACCACAACTAGCATGGTCATGTGTATAGTAACTAAACTCGTAGAGGTCAACATGCATTTTTAGAAAATCTCCTCTAACCAATTTAATATTGAAAATCTGGAAATCGCCTGGGCAACCAGCCACCATGTTCATAGAATTTGCTCCTTCATGCTATGGCAGAGATTATCTTTCACGTTTGGGCCAACATATTTAAAGGATAAGATACCAGTCCTCACCAATTTTTGTACTCGGTTTTCAAAGGATAACAGTTCTCAACATTGTGCCCCGGTGCTCCCTGATGAAAAGCACATGTTTGGTCTGCCTTATAATACCAAGGCAACATTGATGGTGTAGCGGGAGGTGGTCTGGTCTGAACCAACTTCTTTTGAATTAATGCCAGGAGTAATTTTGCATAGCTCATAGGGATAGGGTCACAATTCTTCCTCCTCTGATTATACCCTTGATTCCCTTGATGGGATTGTCTCTGATAAGCAACGGTGGTTGGAGCTACACCAACAATTAGAGTTACTGAGGTGACTTGTTGATGACATGGATAATTTCATCTAGGGGGATTAACCCTCCTCTCTTGAATAATAGAATTTGTATCTCCTTCCTTATTTTTGGCAAACCCATATGATGGCTTCTTCATACTTCTGGAACTTTCACTTTTTGTTAGACGAACCTCTCTTACAGCCTCTTCCAAACAGATACACATGCCTACCATTTCAGTAAAGTCACTTGGCGCACTGGCTACCATCCTCTCGTAGTAGAAAACACCCAGAGTCTTCAGGAAAATCTTAGTCATCTCCTTTTCTTCCATTGGAGGAATTACTTAGGCGGCTACCTCACGCCCTCTCCGTGCATATTCCTTAAATGATTCCCTGTCTTTCTGGACTATGGCCCTGAGTTGATCACGGTCAGGTGCCATGTCCACATTATACTTGTATTGCCTGATAAATGCTTCTCCCAAGTTGTTGAAAGTATGAATATTGGCACTGTCCAAACTCATGTACCACTTCAACGCAGCACCAGTCATGCTATCCTAAAAAAAGTGAATCAGCAGACGCTGATCATCAATGTGGGTAGACATTCTTCTTACATACATCACAAGATGAGTCGAGGACAAGTATTGCCATTGTACTTCCCGAATTCCGGAACTTTAAACTTTGCAGGTATCTTGACATTCGGTACCAAGCATAAATCATTCACATTCTGCCCGAACAACTCCTTTCCCCTGAGGGCCTTTATCTTCCTCTGCATCTTATCAAACTGGTCCTGAAAATCATCCATTCGATCATAGATACCAAATCCTTCACTTGGTGGAGGAAAAGGCCGAGAAGCTTCGTCATTAACTAATAGCACAACATTCACCGAAGGAGGTGCAACAAGAGTAACATGCACCATAGGAGGTGTGGGAGTAACAGTAGTCTGAACAACTGGGTTAACTTGAGGACCAAGATTGAAACCTTCGAGAACAAAGTTCTCTGGCATTCCCCATGGATAACCTTGAAGCATGCGTTTCTGAACAACACCTGGAGTAGCAGATACAGGAGCAATCGTAGCTTTAATAGTAACCATTGTCTGTTGATGTTGAGCAATCAGTGGCTGATTCTGAGCAGCCACCAAAGATTCCATTAGAGCAGTGAAATTGGCCATACCGGCCTTCAGAGCAGAAACTTCCTCATGCAGCTCGCAATTCTCTTGTTCTAAGTTGTCCATCTTCCTTCTGAAATTAGCTCGAGTATTGTACTGGTGATACATCTTGCTGAACAAAGTAAAGAAGCTATGTAAGACACTTGGATATGCATAAAAAATGCAAGAATTATGTATAATATGATGCATGATGTGAATGCGCATGATTTATTTTATTATTGATATTTCAAGGGACTCAAAGATTTATAGACAATATTGAAAATATCAAAGTAATAATACATTTGAAATAATGAAAATTTTATTATAATAACTTCAAAATAGATTACAAGTTTCAATAATACCAAGTACAAGATAAAACTAAAGTCTAAAACCCTAAAAAGTAAAGCTGATGGAGATCACTCCATACACTGACGCTTCCCTGTAACTCTGGCAATATGAGCCTTCAACCTCTGGTTTTCTACCGCATATCTGATGGCAACCTCCTTCCAATCACCTGAATTAGGAAGTGAGCAACTAACATCTGACTGAGGCTTAGAGGAAAATAAATCCCCTTGCCTCTCCATCGTCTCTACATCCCGACTCTCAAGAATCTCAATCAAGTCGTCTTTCTCCTTCAAGTCTTCTCTATAGGAAATCTCTAGAGTTTGGAACTTATTCTTCCAAGCTTCTTTTTCCTGTTGCATCCTGACTAAAGCAAGGTTTAGCTCTTCCACATCATCCAATAAGGGATGAGTGGTCTTCATAAACAAATCAGGAATAGGTGCTTCCTGAGAATACGACATCTTCAACTGAATAGCTCTCGCTTGTTCCCACTGAAGATAAGGCTCCAAAGAAACAACCTCTCTAGGTCCCAAGTCTTTCCTACTCTTCCTGTAAATGTGATGCAAGGCGTTCGCAATCTGCTCCCTAGCTTCCTTATGGTCTTCTCCCTCTTTTATGAAGAAACTACATAAATGAATATTATTTGGTTTTATCCCTCATCGGATAACCAAGTTGTCATCGTACAAGAACATGGTTGTAGTTAATTCCTCCCTTTGTACCAAGAAGAGGTACATTGGGGAAACTACCACAACTGCCGACAATCTCTACATCATGGTAAGCTTGATGATACTAAACAATATCTGAGTGAGTAAGTTCCATGATCTTAGGATTCCAACGAGGTTCCTTCCTGATATCCCAGAAAGCATCAGACTGAGGCAAATGAGAAGTAAGCCACTAGTACAACAGAGGCGTGCAACAGATAATCATCCCCCCATGATAAGAATCCCAAAGATGAATAGAGTAATAAGTATCACCCAACAATGTAAGAACTGGGTTTCTAATCATGAAGATTCTGATGGCATTAATGTCAACAAATTTGTCCACATTAGGAAATAAGAACAACCCGTAAGCAAGTAGAGCAAAAATGGCCTCAAAATAGATTGTACTCTTCATCCTGGAAAAGTAGCAAGCTTTCTCCAACCAGAACTGAGCTGGTAACCCTCTAATCCCTCCTTTAGTAGTCATGTGGGTTTCAACCTCAGACTTCCCCAAATGGATCAAGGCATCAATCTCATGTGGTTTTGGCTCACCCTCCAAACCAGTAAAAGGAATACGATCAATAATAGGTAATCTCAGCAGATAATAATACTCCTCTAGTGTAGGCATCAACTGATAGTCAGGAAAAGTAAAGCAACGATACATAGGATCATAGAAATGGACCAAGGTCGATAGAATACCCTTCTTCATTCTAAGCTTCATGAGAGAAATGATGGACCCATACTTCCTCTGAAAATCTATAGAACACTCAATCTCGGGAATCAGACTCATTAACTCATCTATCTTAGGATTTTTCAAACTGTACTTTCCAGTCTTTCCTTTTCCAGAATCCATAGTCAAAAAGTACCTAAGGTATTCACAAATGGTCAACTTTTAAGTCCCTTGAAATAAAATTTCTTCAAAAGATGTTTATAAGTGCATGGATGCATGATGCAACAATCACACACAAGATAACAAACATAGGGTTCATAGGTTCAACGTCACGAGCATGAGGTCGGAGATACTACCCAAAAGGTATTGGTCTAAAAGTTATCACCTGCCGAACAAGGTTCTAGAGGTTTCCAGAGTCTACATCCTTCCTTCGGATATTACCAACTTCCTAATTAACTCGGTAATTAGTAATATTATCAAGAAAAACTCGTTTGAGCGTAGTATCGCGTAACAACTATTTCCGGATTACTCTGTCATAACTTCCGCACTACACCTAAAAGGCCGAGATGGGTTAGGTAATCTACAGTCCTCAGTTTCAGCAGGCTCACAGGTCGAAAGCAGCACGTCTTCCCGATTACTCGGTAAACGACACTACAGTCAAATGGGCCTCCACTGAGTGGGGAAACTCATGCCTCCTTTTTTGGGATTACTCCCTCAAAGTTAACGTGACTATACCGCCCGTCCTATCTTAAGTTCGCCCAAGTCTGGGTATAGGACTTATGTGAAATCACCAAGCACCCTGAAAACTAGGAAAATTCAGATAAACATATATACAATATATAACACATAAATAACAATAGCACATATATAAATATAAACAAATATAGGCTCAACCCGCTTAGGGATGGACCAACAAGAGGTCAATCTTTCCCCAGTGAAGTCGCCATTTTTTGTAGCGGTAGAAATGTTTAAGACTAAGCCATTGGATTGACTAGACTTGTACATATCAAAATAAAAATAGCCACCACGCTTTATTGTTTCCAAAGGAATGAGAAAAGAGTGAATAACCCAAAAGAGGGGAAAGATTCAAGGTAAGGGGTTTGGTTATGCAAAGGAAAGGTATTATCACCTTAAACATCTACGGTACTCCGCATAAACCTCTTTGTAAAATCTATATATTTTGGCTATAAATTGTTGTATTAAAATAGATGGTGGAGGTGAGAAAAGAAATATTTTTTTTATGATTTTTTTCACCCACCGCGGTTGCGAACCTTTAGTTCCTACGTACCATCTTCCGTGTAATAGGGGATCAGGGTACTCGTAGTTCCTCTTTAAAATATTTAAAACACAAGTGTGTTGATTAATTTTATGAGATAAGACATCATCGTCATTGTCCATGTGGAAAACATACTTAGTATCTGCAATCATGAGAAAGGAGAATTTGCATCATCTCAAAGTGGAGGATATGGCTTGGATTTTAAAATCAATAATGCCTCACTCAACACCCAAGTGGAAAATATCTCACTTCACTACATATTCTAGAAGTATAGTTGTTTGCATCACTACAAGGATTGACAAGAGTCCAATCTTTTGAGAAAATTTAAATGTAAAACCCAAAATGGCAAAATGGTTTGAATGAGATTGATTGACTTTTAGTCTTCTCACAAAAATGTCAAGGTATTATTAAGTTGATTGAAGTTTATTTATGAAAATGTTTTTAAAATGCATGGACCTAAATCCAAGTTTATTATGAAAGTGGTTCAAGTTTAGAAACAAGAAGAGTTTTCAAAAGGAGGGGGAAGTTTTTTGAAATTAAAGAAGATGGGAAGAGATGAAGGGACTATCCAAAAGCATAAGGTAAAATCTAGGGAGAAGAACCATCTAACCAACGAAAAGCCGACACTTGAGATTATGAGTCAAGATAGAATTCCCATTTTTTGGATTGAGACCAAGCAAGGACACTAAACCTCTTGAGAGAACTAAACTTCAAGTGTATTAAGTCTTCACAAAAACTATGTAGAGTAACGACTATATACAAATGAATTATAGATTACAGACAAAATATGTAATCACAATAACCTGCAAATAAAACAAACAAACAACCCAATGTCTTGAGGTAAATCTCAAGAACTCCAGACAAAATATCAATTAAGGTCACAAGATCTCCAACATAGGTCAAGGTCTCTAATCCTAAGTCCAAGAAGTCCAATACTCCATAATGCCAAGGATAGTAACCAAATAGTACAAGTATCATTAATGTTTTTTTTATGGTTCATGTTGATTATTAAGTATCTTCAAAAGGAAAAGAAAAGCTCAAGTGAGCAAAATAAAAATGGCATAAAAGTAAATGCTCAAGTGAGCAAAGATAAAAAAAAGCATGAAATGTAAATGCTAAAGTAAATGGGGCATAAAGTAAAGGGCATAAAATAAAAGCACAAAATAAAGTCAATTGTTAGAAGTTAATAGTTAGTTGGAGGACCATTGAAACAACCAGCTGAAAATCATCAAACAATAAAGTCGCCATCGAACATATTTTATCCCACTTGGAGGGAAAGGTAAACATCGAGAAAACCTGAGAAGGGAGAAGTCACGGTCTTTCGACCGAGAGATCGAGTAAGGGAGTCTGTTACGCGAGGGGAAGGTATTAGCACCCCACACGCCCAAAGTACTCTACGGTATCCACTTTTGTTATCTATCTTATGGATGTGTTTAATCTATGCTTACTGTTTACTGCTAGGGAGGAATGAATAAAAAAGAAAGGAGAAAAGAATGTAGGGAAAATAAAGTTCTACTCACTTGGGCCCTACCCCAGTGCCTACGTATCCTTTTTGAGGAATCAGAGCTACCGTAGTTCGACTCACATGATTTGTTATGTGTGTTTTATGGACGAAGTTAATTCCGCCTTCTGTAGAAGCTCGACCTTTGGAGACATATGTGTTGGAACAGAAGTAAACTAATCATGTCCTTACCTGAAAAAGAGTTTTTAAAGAAAAGGTGCTTGGGCGCACAAAAGGGTTTGAATTGGTTTGTATTTTGTTACCTTGAAAAAGGATTTAAGTGTGATTAGCATGTTTGATGATTTGCTAAGAAAAGGGGTTTTAGTTTTAAATGCATATGCGAAAGGGGAAGAAAAGAGTCTACGGGGGACTAGCTTATTTCCCACATACAATGGTAACCCTATGTCAAGGATGAAAGGGAAATCTCTACGTAATGTTAGCATGCATAGTTTGCAACCCAAGGTCTAACTTGCATTTGAAAGGAGCAAACATATCCTAAAGGAACATGGTATGTACAAGGATAAAGCAAACAACTCGAAAGAGCGCACACATAAAATAGTAAGGAAAAGAATCGAAATTCTTTAGCCAAGGGGAGCGTATCACCCGAGACAAACAAGCGGGAATGAGATGAAGAAACAAAAATGTGATGTCCAAAGCGACTGAACACCTAACCAAGATATAGGAGATCGAGGCTAGCGAAAGAAGATAATATGAACAATCACGGAGTATCGGCATCGACCAATGCAAACTCCTGACAAAGCATGGGGGTTCGATTGTGGAACCCTTCCCGACTTGACGACTCGAAAACAAGAGCAAGCACAACTCCAAAGCTTCGTGGTGCGTCACGAGCTAAGGATGAAACATACAAAATTGCGAGGGTTAATTGCTAACCCTCCCTGATCACCTTCTTTTGAGGACTTCAATAAGGGATGGGGGAATAATGCAGGCACAAAACATAAACACACCTACGGAATACCTACTCCAAGGTAGGGTTTTAAACAACCAAAAATAGAAAACAGAATGCACACAATGTGGAATTGCCCTAAATGGGTCTTTAAATAAACTAGAGGGGTTCCTGACATGATCAGCAATGGAGACCCCCGTCATACATCTCTATCCTACTTATCATGGCATCAGAAAGCAGTAAAGCCCCTACTTCTCATGATATCTAGAAAATCGGTAAAGAAATGTATTAAAGTTCGAAGATGTACGAAGGTAGTAGCGGCGACTACCACAAGCAAGCAAATCGTCAAGAGCGGAAGAAAGAAATGGAGAATCAAGGAGTACGCATCGAGCAAGCTTCACCAAGAAATAAATAAATTCAGAAATGATATCCAACTAAGATAAAGGCAAACGTGTGTTGCAAATGCAACGCGTAATCATAATTTCCTGCACAAAACACCAGAAAGTATCGCATGTATCAGGATAACATATAATACAATATGAATTTCTTAGGATGATTAGAAATAAGGCGTGTCACATCAGAAGCGAGCATAAGCCGTATTCTTCGATCAAATAACTACCTTTTATGTTACATGATCGAAATCACCAAAATGTACCTTGCACAATGAACAAATACATCAAAAATAACAATGCATTGTTTAGGGATCAGATCCTACCATTAAGCTAATCATCTTGCCAAGGAAATTGAATCAAGGATACGAAATCGACAAGAATGCATCAAACTCCTAATTTTAATCATGTACCAAACATTAGTTTGATTAATTCCTAAGCAAATAAAAAAAATTATAAAAAATATCGCCAGGTCAGGATTGACATGTTAATTAATGTTCATACAAAAATTAACAAAAAACACACAAGAATCATTAGAAATTAATTGCAAAATAAAAAAAAACAAAATAAAGAGAATTCAAAAGAAGTTAGGAGGTGCGAGGATCATGGGAGAGTGGTGCGGATAGAGGCCCAGCGGGCTAAGCCCAAATCGTATTTTTACATCCATTACTTTTATGCAACATTTTCTGATTATTATATTGAGAAAAAAATATATAAAAAGTAACAAAATTAAATGGAAAAAGATGATACAACGTCGTATAGGGCCTAGGGTTCAGAATTGGGAAAATCCTCTCTTCTTCCTCAATTCACGATGCACTTCACTTCTTCTTCTCCAATTGCTCCGCCACAAGCTCATTCCTCCAACACCATCATAAATTCGTCAACTCCAGCCGTTTTCATCGAATTCGTTCGTTCCTCACTCAACTTCTTCTATTTCGTACAAGAACTCCATTTTGAAATCATCACCATCTTATCTCAACTTCTTTTGCGCCTTCCATTCCTTCATCACATCTCTGTTCGATTCCACCTTACTCGCTCTCTCTTTGTCTCGTCACCTCAGTCTTACAGCATGCTCCCGATTTCGCAATTTGACTCAACATTCACACACTTAACATAGAAGAAAATCCAATGGTGTAGATAAAGGAAAAGACGAAGGTGTTTACCTCTCGGAGAGCTCTGATGGTTCTTCAATGCGTCGAAGCTTCGCTGCAAGCTGCGGATTTAGCCATGCGCCATTTTCTATCGGTGATATGGTTGCTGCATTTTGTTGCGGTTGATACAACGTTGATGGTAAAGATTGCTGATGTTGTTGAACTTTTACGGATTTACGATGGCGATGATAATAGTAGAGGCGCGATTTTAAGTTGATACAGATGGAGATTGGAAGTGAAGAATTGCAGCGGAAGAATGGTGCAATGATGAAGATAATGATGATAGCAGAATTGATGATTGAATGATGATGATGATGCAAGAAGATGGTAGAAAAAGGTTGAAGAAGATGCAGCGATTGAGGATAATTTTTTTGTGATTTTTCTTGGTGATTTTCCGGGTGTTGAAGAATGGTAAAAGTTTGGTGAATCAATCGATTAAGAGAGCAAAGAAGATTGATAGAAAGGTTGAGGGTGCAGAGAGATGAGGGCAATGATGAAAGATTCTCCGTTCTGTAGAGAATGGTTGAAGCAATAAAAAAAATAACGATTTCTGGTGAGTCCTATAACTGATTTTCCTCTCCCTTTTTCTGGTGAATTTTATGAATGTTGTCCTTTTTTATATTATCCTTTTTCCTTCTGTATTTGAAATCTATTATCAATTTGTTGAAGTTTGTTGCAGTTTTTTGCAATCTGGTTAGCTGTCAATTCTGAAAGTTAGTTATGGAAACAGTTAGAGGGTTAGGAAAAGAGTTAGTTGGAACTGTTAGTTTAATTCAGTTGGAAAGTTGGTTACTGTTGTGAAATGTCAAATCTGTTGGTTTTCTATTTTTGATTATGAAAAGCTGTTAGTTATAGTGGTTAAGTTCTGTTATGGAGGTGGTTTGTTGGAAGTCCTACGAAATTAACATGGATATCATTTTCAAATTTAATCATGAATCAGATCCAAACTTATCCCCTTGAATAAATTGAGTTAAAGAATTCACTCGAATGAATGAATTCCATTTCATTTCTCAACGTACAAATCAATTTGCCTTTACTAATCCAATTTAACTTTTATTTCCAAGAAACATATAACAACCAAGAGAACAAAATTGTCTTGATCAAAATCAATCCATAACTTCACCTCTTATGCCATGTTTCATTCTTGTAATTTAATCCACAAAATATATTGATTTGACAAAGTCTTTTCAAGTGGTTTCCTCAACACACTTCCATGAAGACAAATACGTCTTGAAGTATAAAAGAAATGAAGCCCTTAAGTCCAGTTTTTTCAATTGATGAACCAACAAACTTGAGTAATGAATTGAAACCCTAATCTCCTTGCCGTGAATGCAAACTAATGAGGAAGCAATTTAATATGCTGATGATAGAAAACCTTCTTTCAAAGCAACCTCTGGTGAAGTCTTGATGAAACTCCAAACACTTGATGCACTTGAGAAATATGGACGAAGATGCTTCATGAACTTTATTGCTTTAGGGTAAGAAACCCCCCTCAATGATCATGAACACAAACCCTAGCTCCACAAATCCTAATTGATGATGAAACCAATTGATTCCTTGAGTGAATATGAGATCCTTAAAGCCATACAACAACCCTAATTCCTCAAAATCCCTAATCCCATGCCAAAAATTTATTGATTAATGATGCATGATGTGTCAAATGACCTAATGGAAGTATGTACATGAAATGAGACTGGAATGCATAAGCCAGATGAAAAGTGAAAGGGTAGGACAAATTTTTGGTATTACAGCTTCCCCTATTAAATCTTCTTTAACCTAAAAGTACGATGGGTGCGTGCCTTTCGGGAGTTCAAGGTAGAAGATGATTAAATATAATGCCAAAAGTTTGTTCTGGGAGAAAGTGTGAGTGTCTATTTATCTTTATGATATCTGTTGGGGGAAAGAATTTTTGTTTTCAGTGAAGAGACGGAGAAAGCGTGATGCCAATACAAGACAAAGGTTGGTACGAAAGGACGGCGGATAAGGTCTACGGGTGACTTACGGTTCTAAGGTGAAACATGAGAGTGATTTGTCGGAGAACCTAGCCTACGGGCGATCCCAGGTTCTAAGACAAGATTTATAGGAAGAACCCAGCCAACGGGCGATCTCAGGTTCTAAGATGATCTAAGGAAGACTCTAGCCAAAGTGCGATCTCAGGTTCTAAGATGATATAAGGAAGAACCTAGCCAACAGGTGATCTCAGGTTCTAAAACGATCTGAGGAAGAACCTAGCCTACGGGAGATCTCAGGTTCTAAGATGATCTAAGGAAGAACCTAGCCAACGGGTGATCTCATGTTCTAAAATGATCGAAGGAAGAACCTAGCCAACGGGCGATCTCATGTTCTAAGATGATATGTCGGAAGAACCTAGCCAACAGGCGATCTCAGGTTCTAAAGCGAGACCTACGGGCGATCTTCCAAAATCAGTAGGCCTATGAGCGGCTTACAAGGGGATCTAGATATACGGTCGATCTAAGATCCTAAGGTAATACCTACAGGAGGTTTACCAAAAGCTAGGCCTACGAGCAACCTATAAGGGAATTTAGATCTACGGTCGATATAAAATCCTAAGGTAAGACCTACGGGCGATCTACCAAAAGATAGGCCTACGGGCGACCTACAAGGGAATCTAGATCTACGGTCGATCTAAGATCCTAAGGTAATACCTACGAGCGATCTACCAAAAGCTAGGCCTACAGGCGACCTACAAGGGAATGTATATCTACGGTCGATCTAAGATCCTAAGGTAAGACCTACGTGCGGTCTACCAAAAACTAGGTCTACGGGTCACTTACAAGGGAATCTAGATCTATGATCGATCTAAGATCCTAAGATAAGACCTACGGACAATCTACCAAAAGCTAGGCCTACGGGCGACCTATAAGGGAATCTAGATCTACGATCGATCTAAGATCCTAAGGTAAGACCTTCAGGCAATCTACCAAAAGCTAGGCCTACAGACAGCCTATAAGGAAATCTAGATCTACGGTCGATCTAAGATCCTAAGGTAAGACCTACAAGCGATCCAACAAAAGCTAGGCATACGGGGGACCTACAAGGGAATCTAGATCTACAATCGATATAAGATCCTAAGGTAAGACCTACATGTGGTCTACCAAAAACTAGGTCTACGGGCAACCTACAAGGGAATCTAGATCTACGGTAGATCTAAGATCCTAAGGCAAGACCTACGAGCGATATACCAAAAGCTAGGGCTATGGGAGACCTACAAGGGTATCTAGATCTATGGTCGATCTAAGATCCTAAGGTAAGACCTATGTCCAGTCTACGAAAAACTAGGTCTACGGGCGACCTACAAGGGATCTAGATCTATGGTCGATCTAAGATCCTAAGGTAATACATACGGGAAATCTACAAGAATCTAGGTCTACGGGCGACCTACAAGGGAATCTAGATCTACAGTCGATCTAAGATCCTAAAGTAAGACCTACGGGAGGTCTACAAAAAACTAGGTGTACGTGCGACCTACAATTCTAAGATGATGTGAGTATTAGTCATGACAGTGATTGAAGATGCTAGAATGACCAAGTTTATTGCATTTGTTGGGATTCGAAGGACATTTAGACACAAACGAGTGTTTGGATAAATGACACTGATGAGTGTTTAGGAAACTGACACATACCAGTGTTTGAAGGACTGACACAGATGCATGTTAGGCTTAGACTTGGTGTATTGATTTTGCTGGGAACTTAGAGTACAAGGTACCAGCACCGTTAGCTTGGCATTGTGAAGGTGAAGGATGTTAGTTGAAGGTTTGGGAATGATATCCTCTTGTAGAGACATATTGCTATTTTTGAATGATTCAGGCCTTTTGCATAAGGTACCTGATCTGGCTTATGCTTCGTATGCATGTTTGAATTTCTTTTGCCGCAAATACCCATTATGATTGATCTGCTACACGCTTTTGAGGATGCAATGCAATGCAATGATAACTAGATGCAAATGCAAATAAATAGAATTTATGGGGATAAGCGAAGGCTCATTGGGATCCGTTGCTCATCATAGGGGATGCCAATACATATCAGTGCTGGAAACCTGTAGTACCAAAGATTGCTGGGGATACTGATAAGAATTTGCACTGGGGAGCTCATGATATCGCAGATTATTGATGACTCTATTGAAGATTGAATTGATGAAGACGCGAGTTCACAGGTACACCACTTAATTCTGAATTGTATTTCTGGGGAAGAGATAATCTGGCCATACTTCCATACATCCTGAACCATTGAAAGGATGGTAGAACTAAATCTGCCAAAGAATGGATACTGAACACCATGTGGTTCTCTTTGAATACATGCCCCAAGTTACGCCACACTGGGGAATTACCTCTTGAATCACTTGGGGATAAAAGATGGACATGGACACCTGTGCGTGCCCCAGTTTAGCTCTGCAAATGCCCTAGTTTACTCCACTGGGGATGTCCTGGTTTAGCTCCGCGAATGCCCCGGTTTAGCTCCACTGCAGATGCACTTGATTAACTCCACTGGGGATGCACTTGCGTGTGCCGAGTCAAATGGCGACTTCGAACTTTCTGAATTCACTTGGGGAATCAGGGTTGAAATTTCTGTAGCAGATGAAGGCAACTTCTTGCGCTGGCTAGGTCGGGGTGACCATTATGACTCTTTTAGCTCGATTTTAGTCGTCTTGTGTAACATAATTGGCTTGAACAACTTTGCAAGTACGAATACAGAATGCCCCTGTCTGGAGGATCTTCGAGAAGATCTAACCTGAATATAAGACCAGAATATTCGTGCCACAATACAATATGAGGTGGCATTCCCCAATGTCTTGAGTCACGAAATAAACTGCTCTTGATTACAGCTTTCTTGGAGAGATTTTTTGAATCTCGACATAACTTCCTCAGGTTGAATGAATTATGAATAGATTTATCAATGTGATAGCCCCTGATCGACAGAAACTTGAAGAGATTTATCGACATGATAGCATCTGATTCATATTAGCTTGAAGAGATTTATCAGCGTGATAGCCTCTGATTGATAGCTTTGAGGGAATGCTCTGGATTTGGATGACCTCAGAGAGATCGACTCTCGACTTGATTGCCCCAGACTGGAAGAATCTGCTAACTTCATCCCTAAATGGTACTCAGACTGTGAATCACCAAGATGCTTTCTCCTGACAAAATCACCAGTTAACATGCCCCTAGATAAGTCATTTCTCTTGTGAAAACTAACTTTTGCTTCAATAGAGTATTCAAGCCTATCTGAAAAGATTGAGCTCTTTATCGATTGTTCATTGTGTAAACTTACTTGATGTCAATCAGTTGTTTTATATGCAGAAGAATGTTTATTATGAGAATGATAGTTCTAATGCAACACGTACGTAGGTCTTGAAGTTTGAAAAAACATTGAATGAAATGTTGTCACAACTCTGTTGTGAACGATTCACTAGCTACAGAGCAACATTTGCAAATTATTTTTCATGAAAGGTAATACAAGCATATGATGCCAACACAAATATTTAAACATACCTCTTAGGAGCCAGTTAAACATTATCTCATTGTAGCATACTTTTTAATCGACCCATGTGTAACACGATGGAAGAATTGACTTGGGTATTTTGCGTTTGATCACAATTGTTGTGGATAGCAAGAGTCGGCACTGAATTTTCTTTTATCCATTAAGGAAAGGCTGAAAAGTACAGGAAAGACCTTTCGAGATTATTTCTTGAGTTCGGGGGGTAGGTTATGAAAAGGGAAGGTGTTAGCACCCTTTTCATCAATAGTTATCTACGGGCTCTTAGTTTCTTTCTAGATCACTTGCTTTTTGTTTGACAATGTGTTTATGGTGTGGGTTTTGAAAGTATTTTGAAAAGGAATGTCTTTGTAATGGTTATCGTTTCTATAAGAATGCATACAAAGTGTTTTGTCTTTTGAAAATGTTTCAAAGTGAAATTGTGGGTGTATGAAATATTTTTATTGTGAGCAAGCGAGCAACTAGGAGAAACCTAATTACTCAAAAGGTCTAATGTTATTTTCCTCCTCCTTTAGATGTTGCTATCTTACCATTGATTCGGTAAGAAGCCCCATCATTGGATGTGAAGGGACGGGCGTGGGACATTCGTATAGTCATAGATGGCAACCTATGAGACGTTTTAGCAATGTCATTTAGGGACTAGATCGTCTACCGAAGGCAACATTGAGGGTCATCAAGGGACTAAGATCTTTTATCGAGGGTCTTTGCTAAAATGCCCATATTCGAGGGACATGACTATTTTTCCGAGGCAACAAGTGGAATTACCCTAGGGGTGCATGTGTGTGAATAGTGTGTTTGATTGCATGCATTTTTGTCTTTAAACCTTTGGTTATCTACTTGTTGTTTTTATCTTGCCATACATCCTAGTTACTAGCATTTATATAAAAGCAATAAAAATGTAAAAATAAACCCTACACTATTAAAACCATATTGAAATAGCATGAAAATATAAATACAAAATAAAAATAAAAATAAAAAGAAGAAAAGTGAGCACCTTTGATTCAGGAAGAAGCATCCTTCAATTCTGCACTTTTTGACCTCTTTCGATTTGGACATGGAGGCAACAAGGTTCTGTCCTTCGTTTGAGGTCTGGAGGAAGAAAGGTCCATTCCTTCTTTTGAGGTCTGGAGGCAGAAAGGATCATTCCCTCGTTTGAGGCTTAGAGGAAGCAAGTTTCATTTTTTGCCACAGGCTCCTTGCTGACTCCTTTGACTATAAGCATGTTGAGCCCTCAAATTGTGATTTAAAAGGCTTGTGCAATTATCCAATTAAAGGGTATAATAAACCTGTCTTAAATTCTTAAAATGAAACATTCAAATGTAACTACAGTCCAGGGGTTAGCACAAAACCATTGGGTCTCAAAGTCCAAAGCCTAACTAATATGAGTTGATATTTTCAGTGTATGGGCAGTCAGAATCGAAAGCTAAAACATTATCAAGCTCACTATATGAAATATCTACATTTTTCTTTATTGGCATGTGCAAATGATATTAAAATATAATAGATTCAAGTTTGAAGGGAACTTACCTCTTGAAGTTCTTAAATCAAAGGAAACTGCAAGTGCATTCCTTGGTGGAGAATGAGAGTTCGTTGGGACCTTCCTGAGACTAATCTAGTTACCACTTTGTTCAAGTAGTCACTGAATCGAAGGAGGTAGTGTGAGCGGATCAAAGGTTCTTTTTATAACAAGTAAATGAATGACTCAAAGGGATACTGTATGGTAGTTGGGGAAGTGGGTCGAAGGTCAGTTATATGGTCCCTTGGGGGGTGAATCGAAGGTTCTTTTAATAACAAAAGGGGGTTGAGTTTTTTCAGAAGTATTTGAAAAAAAATGTTGGGAAGTGTTTGAGAATTTTGGAAATTTTCACAAGTGTTCTCTTGCAATCCTTCAGGCGCTCCTAACATGTGTGGTGGAGTCTCCTATTTCTAGATGCCCTGGGCTGATGTTTTAGGAGGGAAAATAAAAGATTAAAAAAAAGGTATGATGTATTTGTAGCTTTCGAGGGGAAGTGTTTGTATGCCATTTTGGTTCAAGGAATAAGGCAGTGTTATAGGACTGTTGTGCAGCAGTTTTGAAGTTTTATGGCCACTGTATCAGGTCTGAACCTAGCAGTGCATGGGACTTGGTCAACAAGTACCTTTGGCATCTCAACATTTTTTCTTGACCCCCTAGCCTTGTCTTTTTACCAGACTCTTTAACAACCATTTCATTTTTTAAATCGAAGTCTCATTCGAATGGCTCATGTGGATATGCTCCAAATAAGTGTCTTTCGACCAGGACTTTTATGGGTTCCTTCGAATGGTCCAAATACGTGCTCTTGGGGTGGGTCAACAAGATATGTCATTCGATTGGGATTTTCAGACATGTCTGGAAAGTCTTTTGAATGTGCCACCATGGTACTTCTTTCGCATGAGACAAAGGCATAGTGTAGAATTTGTATGTTGAAGCAAGCCATTTCCAAGGGGGATACTACCCATTCAAACTCGCCTGTAAAGGGCCATGTGGCCAAACGAAGGGTGTTTACAGGAGGTCCCTTCTTTGTGACTTTATGCAAACATGCAAGATATTCTTACTCAAACAAAGACTTGTATGAAGGGAACCATATGCCCAAACGAAAAGTGTGACCATGAACTTGTAATGAAGGATTCACACACCCCAAACAAAGTATTCATGCAGGAGATGAAAGGCTCAATCGAAGCTTGTAACACTGGGAAGGCCATTTCCCCAAACGAAGGAGGCCTGCAGGAGGCAAGATGCGTAATCGAAAGAGGGCAGAAGAGAGGATTTGGCCTCTTGAATCGAAGGACATCATCAGGAGGATTTTTGCCTTATGAACTGAAGTTATTTGATGAAAAGTGTTGCCCTGTCGAAGCTTGTCACAAATTGCTTCAAAGGGTGACTTTGGCCTTGTGCATGTTAACATGGTAGGAAATTCTGCCTTGTAAGTCTTGGCTAACACGCAGGAAAGATGCTATGTGGCCAAACGAAAGATTTGCACAAACGTTCAAATGAAGTCAAGTTCCCAACGAAGCAGGAAATGAACTTTCCCAAACGAGTCAAGTGCCCCAATCGAAGCATGAAATGAACTTTCCCAAATGATTCCAGTGCCCCAATCGAAGCAGAAATGAACTTTCCCCAATGAGTCAAGTGCCCCAATCGAAGCATAAAATGAACTTTCCCCAAAGGAGTCCAGCGCTCAAACGAAATATGAAACCAAAGCCAAAGTGTCCAATCGAAGGATGCAAAATCAAAAAGAACTTTCTTTTCCTTTAATTTTGTCAAAATAGTATTTTCATATGTTTTGTCCTTTTTTAGAAATTTCTTCTTTAATCTTGATGCTAAAAAAATACAAATGTATTTTGTGTAGGTTTGAATTTTTGGGAGCCCCTAGTGAGAAATGTCTTAAAATGAGAGGAAAAATTTTGGGGTACAACAATTGCCCCTGTTCAATCTTCTTAAACCTGAAGAGTTATATTGGCGAATCTGCCATTTGTGACTTAAAGGTGGAAGATGATTGAACACTAGAGTGCCCAGAAATTTGAACTTGATGATATTGTGGTTGAAGTGTAAGGAATGGGCTTAGAGATTCCATTTGGAGAAATTATGGAGAGTTGTCGAAGATGTGCTTATAGATGCCATTCAAAGGTGATTGTTGACAGAAATTAGACTAAGTCTAAGTTTGACTTCAACTGGAAAAGAATCAGAATAACCTTTGGTCGATTTAAACTGAACCAGGGAAAGTGTCTACTAGGAAAGAATTAGGATAAAACATTGATCTATTTAAACTGAACCGGCAGAGGTCTTGGAAAAGAGTCAGAATAAATCTTGGAGCGATTTATTTGAACCAGAGAAAATGTCCACGGGAAAGAATCAGGATAAATCGTTGAGAGATTTAAACTGAACCAGCAGAGGTCTTAAATATTCTTTAACTGGAACGAATCAGAATAAATCTTGGAGAGATTTATCTAAACCAGAGAAAATGTCTACGGGAAAGAATCAGGATAAACCATTGAGAGATTTAAACTGAACCAGCAGAGGTCTTGAATATTCTTTAACTGGAAAGAATCAGAATAAATCTAGGAGCGATTTATTTGAACCAGAGAAAATGTCTACGGGAAAGAATCGGGATAAACCATTGAGAGATTTAAACAGAACCAGCAGAGGTCTTGAATATTCTTTAACTGGAAAAAATTAGAATAAATCTTGGAGCGATTTATCTGAACCAGAGAAAATGTCTACGGGAAAGAATCAAGATAAACCATTGAGAGATTTAAACTGAACCAGCAGAGGTCTTGAATATTCTTTAACTGGAAAGAATCAGAATAAATCTTGGAGCCATTTATCTGAACAAGAGAAAATGTCTACGGGAAAGCATTAGGATAAACCATTGATCAATTTAAACTAAACCAACAGAGGTATGGAAAAGAATCAGAATAAATCTTGGAGCGATTTATCTGAACCAGAGGAGGAGTCTACCAGAAAGGAATCAGGATAAACCATTAATCGATTTAAACTGAACCAGCAGAAGTCTGAAGGAAGTATTTGTCATGTAGATAACCACCTAGTCCTATCTCGTGAATTGATCTGCAATTGATTTGTCCATAAATAGTTATCATGTCTTGTTGAAAATTTAATGATAATTTTCTATTGATTGATCTTTCCTGAAAAGGTAAAGAGTTATTTGTATGTAATGCCATGATGTATGAAATGCATGGCGTAATGATGTTTCTCAAAATAAATGAGATTGCGATACATGAATTTGTGTTGTCGATGTTTATGATGCATGAATGTAATGTATGCACATATTAGTTGTTCAACTGTAGTTGAAATTGAAGTGTTGATAGATGGGATTCCGTCATTAGAGAAGTAAACTCTGTTGGGGAAGGGAAACGCCGTGCATAGCTTATGAACTTGGTGAAATCCTGCTGGGACATCCTGAGAAGCTTGGGCGAATTTCACTGGGGAATCTTTGGAGCGGTAACTAGAAGTTTTGCTCGTCGGGGATATGAAAGCAACATATACCATTAGGCTGTATACGACAGCGATCTTGTAAAAGGATGCCCTTGCTTCTGCTCTGTTAGAGAAAGTACCTGCGTGGATTTTATGGAATGGCCCATAGATATTATCCTATTTCTTAAAGCCATTAGTAATTGTCTTTCTGTTCAATTTTCCTTTTTTATGCATTCATTTGTAAACAGTAATTACGTTCAAATGCATATGTTCAAAAATAATCACTAGACATTTTTGCAAACAAAACAAGAAAGTAAAAGACAAACAGATAGTTTTGTACTTTTAAAGAAATATCTTTGTATTAACTTGAATAAGTATTTTTGTACAAAGAGACGAACATCCTAGTAAGAGAATGTCGTCGTAAAAAATGAAAACTAATACAAAGAAAAGACATCTATGTGAAATAATCTCATGGGGTTCCCATTCTTCTATAGCCTTCATGTCTCTGAGCATCTCATCCACTTGCTGCTTTGTCCGAAACTGATTGGATTGGTTAAAACCGTTTGAGTTTGAAGATTGATACTGAAGATTGGCTGTAAGGTGATCTAACGGGACATAGTCATATGCTTTAAATCCCTAACTTTTTCCTAGGCCCCCCTTTCGGGTTTTTAGTCCACCAGGATACCCTTTTTTGCTCAAGCTGCCTTTTCAGGTTTTCAGCTTGCCGGGTGTACATATTTTTTTATATTTATCCCTAATTTTTGCCTAGGCCAGTAAACCTAGCGGGTTTTTTTTCCATGCATAGTATCTTTTAACTATGTCCGCGTTTACAGGGTGTGGAAGGTCGTCGCCGTCCATAGTGGTTAAGATTATTGCCCCACCAGAAAATATTTTTTTTATCACAAATGGTCCTTCGTATGTAGGAGTCCATTTTCCCCTGGGATCACCTTGTGGCAGTATAATACACTTGATTTCCAAGTCACCAACCTGATATACCTGACATCTGACCTTCTTGTTAAAAGCTTTAATCATATGTTTTTGATACATCTGGCCATGGCAAACAGCCGTAAGCCTCTTCTCATCAATCAAGTTCAACTGGTCAAGTCGAGTTTGAATCCGTTCATCTTCATTCAACCCTACACCCCTCATGATTCTTAAAGAAAGTATTTGGACTTCAATTGGTAGGACAACTTCCATGCCGTATACCAAAGAGAAAGGAGTTGCCCCTATTGATGTGCACGCAGTGGTACGGTAGCCATGGAGAGCAAATGGTAACATCTCATGCCAGTCCTTGTAGGTTACTGTCATTTTTTGTATGATCTACTTTATGTTTTTATTAGCGGCTTCTACAGTGCTATTCATCTTCGGCCGGTAAGGAGAAGAGTTATGATGTTGGATCTTAAATTACACGCATAGTGTAGTGATCATAGTATTGTTGAGATTGGTACCATTATCTGTAATGATTCTCTCTGGAATACCACACCGAAAGATAAGATTCTGTTTGATGAATCGGGCCACAACGTTCTTGGTAACAGGAGCGAATGAAGCTGCCTCGACCCACTTTGTGAAGTAATCAATGGCAACAAAGATGAAGCGGTATCCATTAGAAGTTGTAGGTTTGATCTCTTCAATCATGTCAATGGACCACATTGGGAATGGCCAAGGAGAAGTCAGAACATTTAGAGGAACTGGCAAGACATGTACTTTATCAGCATAGATCTGGAACTTATGACAAGTCCGTGAATGCTGATAATAGTCAGCGTCCATGGTGGACCAATAGTATCCTGCCCGTAGGATCTTTTTAGCCATCGTGTGCCCACTATAATGGGTGCCAAAGGTACCTTCGTGTAAATCAACCATGATCTTATCTGCCTCACTCTTGTCTATGCATCGAAGCAAAGTAGAGTCGTGGTTGCGCTTATAGAGGATTCCGTTATTGAGGAAGAATTTAGCAGAAAACCTTCTCAGGAACTTCTTATCATTGACTGATGCTCCCTCCGGATATTCTTGGGCCTCGAGATATCTCTTAATTTCATGGAACCAGGGCTTGTCCATTACTTCTTCAGTATCAATCTTGTAATAGTAATCTGGTTCGTCCATCCTTTCAATGGTGATCTGAGGAGCCTCATTATCCCACCTGATTTTGAAGATGGATGACATAGTGGCTAGCGCGTCCGCTAGTTGATTTTCCTCTCGTGGAAAATGCTCAAAGGTGATTTCCTCAAAATGTGGGATTAATGTCAATACATGTTTTTGTAAGGGATGAGATTAGGATGCTTCATGTCCCATTCTCCTTTGATATGACTGATGACTAAAGCTGAATCTCCAAATACACTTAATGACTTGATTCCCAAATATATGGCAGCTTTGAGACCCATAATACACGCTTCATATTCGGCCATATTATTGGTACAGTTGAAACACAGCCTAGCAGTGAAGGGGGTATAACAGCCTTCAGGGGATATTATTACAGCGCCGATGCCATTGCCGAGTGCATTGGAAGCTCCGTCAAAAACCATGGTCCATCTGGATCCTTGTTCAGGTCCGTCATATGGTCTGAGTTCTTCATAATTGTTTACCAACATGATTTCTTCGTCCGGGAATTCGAAGCTCATGGATTGGTAGTCATCCACATCCTGATGAACCAGGTGATCGGCTAGCACACTTCCCTTTATTGCTTTATGGGTAGTGTACTGAATGTTGTATTCAGTCAGGACCATCTTCCATCTTGCTATTCTTCCAGAGAGGGCGGGCTTCTCGAATATGTATTTAATTGGATCCATCTTGGATATCAATAAGGTAGTGTGAGTCAACATATACTGTCTTAGTCGGCTAGCAGCCCATGCAAGAGCGCAGCAAGTTTTCTCGATAAATGAATATCTGGTTTCACAGTCGGTAAACTTTTTTCTCAAGTATTATATTGCATTCTCTTTTCGGCCAGACTCATCATGCTGCCCTAGCACACACCCCATTGAATTTTCCAAAACTGTTAGGTACATGATCAGAGATCTTCCCTCAACTGGCAGCATCAAAATGGGAGGATCTTGAAGGTACTCCTTGATCCTATCAAAGATAGCCTAGCAGTTGTCATTCCATTCCACCACTAGATCTTTCTTCAGTAATTTGAAGATTGGTTCACAAGTATCAGTTAGATGGAAAATGAACCTGGCGATGTAGATTAGTCATCCTAAGAATCCCCTAACTTCCTTCTTAGTGCGAGGAGAAGGCATTTCTTGTATTACTTTTAGCTTTGCAGGGTCCACTCCAATACCTTTACCACTAACAATGAAGCCTAAGAGCTTACTGGACCTCACTCCAAAAGTGCATTTATTCGGGTTCAGCTTTAGTTTATACTTCTTCAGTATTTCAAATAGTTTTTGTAGATGGTCAAGGTGTTCCTCTTCAGTTTGAGATATGGATATTATGTCATCCACGTAGACCTCTATCTCGTGATGGATCATATCGTGAAACAAAGCTGCCATGGCACATTGATAGGTTGCCCCTGTGTTCTTTATCCCAAATGGTATAACTTTGTTACAGAACGTGCCCCACTGTGTGACGAAGGTCATTTTCTCCATGTCCTCAGGTGCCATTTTGATCTGGTTGTATCCGGAGAAACTGTCCATGAAGGAAAATAGTTTATGCTGTGCAGTGTTATCAACCAGAATATCGATGTGGGGAAGCGGCAAGTCATCCTTGGGGCTTGCCCTATTCAAGTCTCTCTAATCCACACACATACTTACCTTACCGTCCTTTTTAGGCACTGGAAAAACATTGGCGACCCATTATGGATAAGAGGTGACAACTAAGAATCTGGCATTGAACTACTTCATGACTTCAGTCTTGATTTTCTCTTACATTTCTGGCCGCATGCGACAGACTTTCTATTTCACCAGAGGGGCTGTCTTCTTTTGTCGGCAGACGATGGACCATGATATCAGTGTCGAGTCCTAGCATGTCTTCATATGATTAGGAAAAGACCTCAACATAGTCATGTAGTAACTGAGTTAAGTTCTTCTTGACACTAGGCTTCAGGTTGGAACCTACCTTGACTTCTTTCTTGTCCTCTTCAGTACCTAAGTTAACTATTTCAACTGGCTCTTTGTGGGGCTGTATAGTCCTTTCTTCCCATTGTAATAACCTGGCTAGTTCCCCTAGCACCTCATAATCTTCCTCACCTTCGTCTTTAGCTTGGTAGATCGGATTTTCAAAGTCACAATAGGCCATAGCAGAATTGTTACCCATGGGATCTAGTGTGGATGTGGATCTGCATTTCGATATGTGAGTGTGTGTAAGAGCATAACTATCTTTGATAAAATAATAGGTAGAAAAATAAAAACAAAGAGCGTAAAATTTGCATGCAAAAATGTCCATGATTTTTTGCTGACATATGAAGATGAAGTAACAACCCTCACAAATGGATCATTGTGCCTCGGGTAAGACACAAGGTTTTAAAGTCTAAATTGTTTAAATATTACAAGTACGAAAATTTTAAAAGACAATTACTCTTGAATAAAAGTAATAGGGACAAATTCTTGGGCCTCCCAATTGTTGATTCCTCCATCGATGGTTGGAAAAATCCACTCGTCCATGTCACAACTGCCATCACTGTCTTCCAATGCATTGACTCCCTAATTGCTGAAGTGTAAAGGTGGTCCCCCAGTGCGAGAACGTCGAACGGCTTTTTGGGCCTCGGTAGTAAAAACCAAACCAAATTTGTTGGATTTGTAAGGAATATCCAGAAGTTGACCCCAGATGTTACATCCACCTTCCTTAACTACTTCTCTAGCATCTTTCAAAGAGGCCATTTTCAATGGAGGTCTGGTAGCTTTCAGAGTCTTGGTAGTAGTCTTGGTTGCTGCAACCGTTTGTGGGACCTCCTCAAAACTCTGACATGGGGTCTCAATGAACTCACCGTTCATTTCAACATACCTGAAAGAGTTCAGGTGGCTAACCATGTACTCCTCCTCCCCATGGACTGCGATGATCTTTCTCTGGTCTGGATAATTCAACATCTGATGTAGGGTGGAAGTGACGGCACCATCCCCATGGATCTAGGGTCAACCCAACAAACAGAAATAGGATGGGCGGATATCCATCACATAGAAGGTTGAATAAAAAGTATGAGTTCCAACTTTGATAGGGATCTCTACTTCTCCAGACACTGTTCTTTTAGAACCATCGAAGGCCCTCACAACGATGTTGCTTGGATTTAATGTGAGTCCTTCGCAATCTAAGTGGTCAAGAGCATTCTTGGACAAGACATTCAGCAACGAACCTGTATCCACCAGAACATGGGCTAATGTAGTGCCCCTACACTCAATGGAGACATGCAGTGCATCATTGTGTTTCCTTCCTTTAGGAGTTAAATCGGTGTTAGAAAAACCCAGTCCATTATCAGCAGTTAAACTGGCCACGCAATTCTCAAATTGATCAATGGAGGTCTCCTGGGGCACGTGGACGGTCTTCAAAAATTTTACTAAGGCCTTGGCACGGGCCTCAGAGCATAAAAGCAAAGCCAACATCGATATTTTTGAGGGGGTCTGCCCCAACTGCTCTACGATGTTGTAGTAACTTTTCTTGATTATCTTTCGTATCTCTTCCATCTCCTTACTAGAAGCTTCAAGAATGACCTCTGGATGTGCCTTCTTCTGGACAGGCTCAAACAATACCTCTTTTCCCCTTATCTTGGTAGCAGGGATAACGGTAGGACTACTAACGGGAGTATCACCGGGAATGCTGGTAGGAGCGGTAGCGGGAATAATTACAGGAGTAACAATGAGCTTTAGAGAGATTTCGGGGGAGAAAACCCTTCCACTTCTTGTTATTTTGCTGGTCCCGATGATATTGTCGATGTCAGGATCAGTGTCTTTAGCAGCTTTGTCTTTGATAGCTAATAAATCTTGCTTGATGCCAAGGTAATAGACGTCAGCCCCATAGTTCCAGGGAAAAACTTTATACGAAGAATATGGTATTGGACAGGGGAGCGGACTTTGGAACAAATGTAATCCTGACGGGTCTTTTGGTGGAGACCCTGGGAGGATTGTCAGAAATGGAGATTATTGAAACATCTTCACAGGAATTTCTGGCAAGAGGAACTTTCTCGAACAGGATTTCTTTGTTAACCATCAGGCATTGGACACCCATCTTTAGTAGAAAATAGCCATTTGGTAAAGACATACATAAGCGACAACTTTCATCACATCTAGAAAACAGACCAACTTGCAATAGATTCCATTTAACAGCCAAAAGAGGAGTAGTTAAATCATCCACGGAGGAAACAAAATAGTCATCATCAACATCGTTGATACCTTGACCATGTTTGGGCATTGGCGCCGTTATTACATTAGGTGTTTCTGGGGGTCAAAATCAATCTCTTTCACCTCGATAAGGTTTTGTACCTTATTCTTCAAGGCCTAACAATCGTTTGTATTATGCCCCGAACTTTCAGAATGATAGGCACATCGGGCATTTGGGTTGTAGCGGGGAGAAGCAGTGTTGGGGTTATTGGGAGCTTCCTTTAGCTTCGCTAGATTGGACTTCAATAGATGCGGAAAACATGGGAGAAGGTTATGTTGATCCGGGTGAACCGTCTTATGGGCGCCTCCGGCCTGCGCTGATAGTTTTACTGTTGATTTGATACAGGATTGGAGATCATAACAGCCCCTACTGTCGGGCGACATTCAGTTTTGTTTTGATTCTTGTGGTCATATGCAACACTAATCTCCTTTTTTCTGGTAAAGGGTTTCTTCATCGTGCTCGAGGATACATCTCTTTGAATTTTGCCACTCTTTATACCGGCTTCTACCCGCTCACCAGTCATGATTAGTTCAGTAAATCCAGCCAAAGAGCTTCCGATAATATGGTTGAATAATGGACCAGATAATGTGCCTAAGAACATATCCACCAATTCTCTGTCAGATAAAGGGGGATGGACTCATCCCGCGAGATCCATCTATTTTTGGGCATAAATTTTGAAACCTTCACCAGCACCCATAAACATACCTTGATGCTGTGTTCGAGTTGGAGCTAAGTCAGCATTATACTGGTACTGCTTGTAAAAAGCGGCAACCAAATCTTCTCAATTGCGAATATTGGTTCCTTCCAACTGATAGAACCAATCCAACTGCGTCCCTGAAAACTTTCTTGGAAGAAGTGTACCCATAGGTTCCTATCAGCAGTATGAGGATGAATCTTTCTGACGTATGACCTTAAATGCAGCTTAGGACAAGAGACACCGTCGTATTTAGAAAAAGTGGGGACCTTGAATTTCTGCGGGATGACAACCCTTGAGATAAGTCCTAGCTCTTTAAAATTTAACCCGAGTACCCTCTGGATCTCCATAGTATTGAGGCGATCCTCCAACTGCTTGTATTTATTGTCAGCTAGAGGATACTGTTCTTCAGAATAGTCATCCTCTTCTTCAGACTCTGGGTGGTCATTTCCTTCCTTGTTTTTCCTTCTCGATTATATCCTTCACCCGACGAGGTTGCGAAATCTAGAGTTCGCCTGGCTGGTCCTTTGAACCTTCTTCCCAGATTCAAAACACTGATTGGTTTCTTCACTTTCTTCTTCTTCTCTTTGATCATCAAAGCCTTCAAGTCCTCTTGTCCTTTATCCAGAGCCAAGAACATTTGTTGGAATTGAGTGTTCTGTGCCTGGAGATCCTTTATTGTGGGTTCAATATCCATCTCACTGAAATAAACAGTAGAAAGATAAGGAGACCTGTTGTAAGAAACATGTTTGTGTTATGATGAATAAAAATGCATATGCAAATGATTTCAAGGAAATTAGAGATTTAAAGTTGTTTAGACAAAAAGGAAACACACGTTGTATTAGTAAATTCAAGTTCGAGTACATCATGCCTCTTTGGGCTTACAATGAAATACAAAAACTCCTAAGACAAAAAGGTTGAACGCATCCTCTTTGGTGCAATGTAGGCGTTCAAACTCCGCTCTTCATGAAGCTGCTTGGTGAGTTCCAGAACTTTCTTCTCACTGGCATAGAATTGGGATTCGAAGGTGTTTCTTTATTCCTTTAGCTGAATTCAACCCTTTTGCAAGTCTTCAAGAGGGGTATGCATGTTAGGATGAAGGACAATATACGGGACATCTCCTTTAACAACAGGCTCCATGATAACAGGGAGGATGGAGGGGTAAGGCATTACGAGACTCTGAGGATTGACAAGAGTCTAATCTTTTGAGAAAGGTTTTAAAATAAAAAGTTAAAGTGGTAAAATGGTTTGAAATGAGATTGATTGACTTTTAGTCTTCTCACAAAAAATGTCAAGATATTATTAAGTTGATTAGAGTTTTTTTATGAAAAGGTTTTGAAAATGCATAGACCTAGGTCCAAGTTTATTATGAAAATGGTTCAAGTTTCAAAACAAGAAGAGTTTTCAAGAGGAGGGAGAAGATTTTTGAAATTAAAGAAGATGGGAGGAGAAGAAGAGACTATCCTAAAGCATGAGGTAAAAGCTAGGGAGAAGAACCATCTAACCAATAAGAAACCAATACTTGACATTATGATTCAAGATAGAATTCCCATTCTTTGATTTAAACCAAGCAAGCAAAGATATTAGACCTCGTGAAAGAACCAAACTTCAAGTGTATTAAGTCTTCACAAAAATTGGGCAGAGTAACGAATGTATACGGGTGAATTCCAGATTACAAACAAAGTATGTAATCACAATAACCTCACACAAAACAAACAAACAACCCAATGTCTTGAGGTAAACCTCAAGAACTCCAGAAGAAATATCAATTAAGGTCACAAGGTCTCCAACATAGGCCAAGGTTTCTAATCCTAAGTCCAAGAAGTCCAATACTCCATAATTCCAAGGATAGTAACCAAATAGTCCAAGTATCATTAATGATTTTTATGGTTTATGTTGATTATTAGGTATCTTAAGAAAGAAAAGAAAAGCTCAAGTGAGCAAAATAAAAATGACAAGAATGTAAATGCTCAAGTGAGAAAATATGAAAAATAGCATGAAATGTAAATGGTGCATAAAATAAAAGAGCATAAAATAAAAACACAAAATAAAGTCAATTATTAATAATTAGTGGTTAGTTGGATGACCATCTTGAAACTTGCATTTGGAACTAATTAGAGGATTGGTAGAACTAAAGCCTCCACACAATGAATTACATTTGCTTTATGTCAAGTATGTCATCCATTTTGGGATCCTCAAAAGTACCATTCAATGATCAACGATGTTCAAGTGATCCGCGTTGACCAAAAGTGATGTAGATCCATTAGAGGATTGGTAGAACCAAAGCCTCCACACAATGAATCTCAAGGTTATTGGATCAAAGAGATCAAACTAACATACTTGGGCTTACAAACATAGGTTTGGGCCACGAATGATCATTTATTCGAATCTGGACAAAATTTAGCGCTATGTTAAGAAATCGTAAGTGGACTTATATAGAAGTCGCACCTATTTTGAGGTCTATCAATAGAAATCTATGCACCATTTGTTTTGAGACATGATATTAAGATCATGCTCCAATAACACTTAGTGCAATAAGAAAGGGATGATATGAAGAAGGGTGGGAAAGAATATACAAACCACAATTGAATTAAATTTTAATCAAACAATTATTAAAATCATTCATCCATTTTTATGGAGTTAAACTCAACACCATGGATCTAATGATGTTAATAAAGTTCATGATCAAAAATTCAACCCAAAATCAACCAGAAAATAATCACAAAATGATATTGCATTTAATATATATTAAAAAAGGGTTTTAAAATGTTTTAAAATAGAAATAAAAGAGAAAAATATGAACTATGTTCAAATTAATCAAGAAATATTAAATAAGACCATAGAAAAATCAGAAAGGGACTAAATTATTTTTATAAAATTGTTGGTAATTTTTTAAAGTCAAAAACTATTTTTAAAATTAAAAGAGATGAGTAAAATAAACCAAAAATGATTAAAGAAATAATAAAGTCAGAAATAAAAAATAATTGAGGTCACCAATATTTGTCACAATATCATTGGATCATTCAATATTTTTTCAGAATTTAAAAATGCATAAAAGTATTTTTAAACATTTAAAACAATTCAAATAAAGTGAAAATTTATAAAAAATATCAAAACACAAAATAAAATTATGAAAAAATAAAAATCAGAAAGAGAAAAATCAAATATATTTTTCGTAATTTTTTCAAAATTTTTGGACTTAAAATAAATTTTCTATGATTTTTTGAAGTTTAAATCAATTAAAATAAAAATAAGAAAATAAAATATTAAACCAAAAAAATATGAGCCATCTGATCATTGTCAAAATGCGTTAGTAAATATATCAAGTGGACCTGGCGCACTGTGCATGTTATGGACTTTAGTGAATAAAACACTGGATCATTAATTAAATCAGAAATTCAAAAAGAACCAATGGCACGCCATTATTGGTTGGAAGATGACACGTTGATCATCTTCAACCTCCAGTCAACGTGAATTGCAGGTCTCTCAAACTGTAAAATCAGAAGCTCAGACCTATGCCATTCGCTTCGTCTCTTCAAGACGAAGACAACCACACCTTCGCGATAAATTCCTATAAACTGTAGCTCAAGCAATTTGGAAGGAAAATTTTGAAAAGGGATTTGAAATTTCATGGTCAAAACGTGTTTCCAGATAAAATCAAGTGTTGTGACTAGAACCGGGGAAATGAGAGCTTCATAATGATATCAAAGTTTGGAAGAATTGATGAAGGAATCTACCTATTGAAGTTGAGTTGTAGAGCTCTGAAACTGGACTTCTATGGATCAATATAGGTCACGATTCTTGAAGGTAATTATATGGTTAGTTTCAGGGAAGATCAAGGAAGGTGAATTGATAGAAAAAATGGATTGAAAAAGGCTTGAATAATGATTTCGAAGTTGCAGAAAAGTGAGTTATGGAATGAGTTTGGCAGGGTGATTTTGGCTGTTCAAGCTTGAGGAAATGAATGAGGGATGAACCTCTATTTATAGGGAATCAAATGGAATGTTCAAGCATGTGAAATGATGAAGTTTGGAGGGAAATCGTGTGAAGTTGCAAACAAGAAAAGTGTGACTTCTATTTTGATCAAAACTCATCCAAAACGCGTGTTTTGCTATGCTAATCACTTATGGAAGTTCACTAAACATGTTTAGAAGCAAAAACGCGCAGAAAAAAAAAGTGTTTAGAAGCTAAATCAAGGATTTCAAATTTTAACTTTTGAAGAAACTTCAATTTCAAGTTACCAAGTTCAAATCAATGGCATTCTTAGCTCAAGGGGTCTTAGGGCATGATTCTTGATGATTTAGAAGGATGAGGTTACAAGCTTTGCAATGGGAAAAGGATGGAATCAAATGGATGTTTAAGCTGAAAGTTGCACTGAGTCAAAGTTGGGAAAAAGAGGTTGACTTTCCATACCTGAAAATATTTCAAGTTTTTCTTCAAAAGTGACCTATAATGTTTTGCATCCAAACATGGCCTTCCTCTTGGAAATTTCTCTTGACCAAAAAATATGGCATGAAATGATACTATTGAATGACATTTTGAATTTTGAACCATTTAAAATATCCAAAAATTGAGATAGTTATGAATTGCTGAAGTTGGCAAAAAATCATGAAATGACCTATAATATTTTGTATCCTTGGGGAATCTTCCATCCATTTTTTCACTTTTCACATAAAAGAAGGAATAAACTTCACATCCTCAAGATCATTGTGGAAAAAGAGTGGGCTCAAGGTGATTAAAATTGACCAAGTTATGATCATTTGAAGTTACACATGGGAAATTGGGGGTTCATCTGAAGGACTTGTAATCTTTCTTCATCATCAAGTTTCTTCCACATGAAAACTCCTTGAAACTTTTGAAGTGATTTTTTAATAACCCTTTTAAGAGAAGTATGTCTTTGGAATAACTCAAAAATACCAAAAGATGAGCAAGATATACTTCTTTGAAATTCAAAATCCTAGCTCCTAGATCAAGAAAATGCTTTGAGGAACTTTGACAATTTTAAACAAACTTCTTGTACCAACACTTTTTCTTTTTAGATAGGAGTTGTTGAGGATTATAATGAGAACTCATAGGAACCAAAACCACTTCCATATCTTGAGAATTGAGAGAAACATGCAGTTGTGACCAATGGGAACAAGGCCTTGTCCAACCATGACAACTTCAATCAACCCCTTGTACTATTGAATCAATCTTGATAACATTGAAATATGGTGAACCAAAATAAACTTTTCCATGCCATTTCTTTCAAAACAACTTCAATGGTGAGGTTTGAATTTCTCAAGCTTCATTGACTAGGGCATGGAAATAAACTCATGAGCCCATGGATCAACTTGCTAAGCCACATTGCCTTTACATACATTATTAACAAGTATGGAAAACCAACTTTGAATTTTATTAATTAAAATGAAAGTTAAAACAAAACATGTATGATCACAAAATAAAAACAAGTCAAGGTGCTTGGTGATTTCTCAAAGAGAAAAGCTAAAGATAGGGAGGAGAACCAAAAGCCCTAATGTTATTTTGTTGTGATTGAATCAATATGGTATGATGAAGGGATATTAGGGGGAAAATTAGGGTACAATAGCTTCCCTTATGAGTATGAATGAATATGAACAACTTCAAAGGGACGCAAAATGCCACCGGGGATGACAGGCTCAATCGAAGCTTGTAACACTGGGAAGGCCATTGCCCCAAACGAATGAGGCCTGTAGGAGGCAAGATGCGTAATCAAAAGAGGGAAGAAGAGAGGCTTTGGCCTCCTGAATTGAAGGATATCATCAGGAGGATTTTTGCCTTATGAATTGAAGCTATTTGATGAGAAGTGTTGCCCTCTCGAAGCTTGTAACAAGTTACTTCAAAGGGTTACTTTGGCCTTGTGCATGTTAACATGGTAGGAAATTTTGCCTTGTAAGTCTTGGCTAACACGCAGCAAAGATGATATGTGGCCAAACAAAAGATTTGCATAAACGTTCAAACGAAGTCAAGTGCCTAACGAAGCAGGAAATGAACTTGCACAAACGAGTCCAGTGCCCCAATCGAAGCATGAAATGAACTTGCCCAAATGAGTCCAGTGCCCCAATCGAATCATGAAACGAACTTGCCCTAATGAGTCCAGCTCCCCAATCAAAGCATGAAATGAACTTTCCCCAAAGGAGTCCAGCGTTAAAATGAGAGATGCAACTAAAGCCAAAGTGTCCAATCGAAGGATGGAAAATCGAAAAGAACTTGTTTTTCCTTTAATTTTGTCAAAAGAGTATTTTCATATGTTTTTTCCTTTTTAGCAATTACTTCTTTAATCTTGATGCTGAAAAAATCCAAATGTATTTTGTGTAGGTTTGAATTTTTGGGAGCCCCTTATGAGAAATTTCTTGAAATGAGAGGCCAAATTTTGGGGTACAACACTGAAATTCTGGCTACAGATACTCAATGTCACGTCCAATGTTATGACACCGTATCTGACTTACTATATGACAGTAAATACAAAAGCAGTAAATAACACAGTCAATTGTTTACCCAGTTCAGTGTGCAACAACACCTACTCTGGGGGCTACCAAGCCTGGGAGAGAATCCACTATAAGAGATGTTAATTCAGGAATAAACCAACCAGTTTATCTCCTTCACTTAAGACCTACCCAATGCAATTCTAATCTAAGTACAACTTAAACCTGAGTTCCTACTCACTCCCCCTCAATCACAGCAGTGATACATAAACCAATTTGACTTAAGAATTTATGAAGACACTCTTCAAAACACACTTGATTAAGCTTCACAGCTTTTTAATCAAGTAACACAATCACTCGTGCTTCACAGCTTTGAGTGATGTACACAACTAACTTGACTCTGCTTCACAGCTTTAGTCAAGTAACATTCAAACACTCTTGCTTCAAAGCTTTGAGTGCTACACAACCCTTACAATTGAAACCTATTCCAAGGCACTTATCACAATGATAATTGCTTGGAGTACAATAAACAAATCTATACAGATTACAAAATTGATCTTCTAATCAATCAGCAGGGATACCTTGAAAAACCGCAGCTCTGTTGAATATATAGCAGCTGCAACTTCAGTTAGGGTTTCCAAAAACCTAGGGTTGATTCCATTTGACCTAAAGACCAGGTCACAGTACTTTATTGATCAGGTTAGGATTGAGCTAGGTTACTCCTCAGAAAACGCAGGATTCTGTTTAGAAGGGACTGAGTTATTTCCTGAAAAAACTCAGACTTATCCAATCCTGCAATCCTGTTAGTTCAGAACAGGATGTCATAACATCTGTTATGACATCTGAGAAAACCTGTCTACTGATTTAGCAAAATGTGATCATTTTGCAAACATGCTCAGATACACACTTATAAACATCAGTATTTGAATTACAATATTTTTCTGCACATGTACCTATTGAGTTAGTATAACCTGAACTAGAATGTTATGACATCAGTCATGACATTCACACATACACTTGGGATTTACCAAAAATGCAAGCCAATACCTAAACACCTACAAACTCCCCCTTTGGCAGATTTTTGGCTAAAGTCCCTAAACAATCAGAGATAAATAGATAGCAGCAGAAATAAGTGACAGCAGAAAAATATAGTCTCAAGTACTATTTAAGCAGTACCACAAATATTCTCCCCCACTTTAGCCACAAATGGGCCAAAGATTACATGTTTACAAAGTTATACAGTTATCCAAAACAAAATAATGAGATCAGCAGCAGACAACAGCAGAACATACTTCCAAACTCCACCAGCAACACCACCAAGCAGCAATCAACCTTCAAGCACTGTCATCAGATCCAGAGAATTCAGGCTTCTTTCTTTTCTTGTGAGCAATGTCAGCATTTTTCTCTTTGTTTGATGTCTCAACATTCTTAGAGACATTTGGATTTGTTTCAGCATTTGAGTTTTCTTGGTTCAGAGGAACAGAAATGCCAGGAACTGAGTGGTTCTCGTTCAGAATTCGTGAAACAATTTTTGCTATTGCTTGATTAACATAGGCTGTCCCTTCCCTATTTGCAATTTCAGGGGGAACTGAAGAGGAAGAATGAGATGGGTTACCTGTATGTATTGTTCTCAACTCTTTGGCCTTGGTGGGATTAGTTCTATGAGAACAGATCTCCAGAACATCAGAGTCCAGACAGGAAGAGATTGTCCCAGAATCTTGATCAGAGGAAGAGGTCAAGATGGTCGTATTGGATGATGATGGGGTTTGAGACATTTTGTCAGTTTTGAAGGACCAACAGCAAATGAGAAGAAATTCCTGATTGATGAGAAGACGAGAGGGGAACGAAGCAAAGGAGAGCCTATTCAACTTCTTAAAAGAATTGTAGGAAATGAGAAAATACAATTTTAAACCAATCAGAACAGGCATAAGTCCTTTGGTCTTTGTTTTAAGCAAAATTAATTGCTACAATTCCTCATGTTGGCAAATACCCAGCTTACCCCTTAAGTTTTCAAATTGGTTTGCATCCAAAGCCTTGGTAAAAATGTCAGCCAGCTGTAGCTCAGTGGCAACATGTTCCAATTTGATGGTCTTCTCTTCTACAAGGTCTCTAATAAAGTGATGTCGTATGTCAATATGTTTGGTCCTGCTATGCAGAATGGGATTCTTGGATATGTTGATTGTACTCAGATTGTCACAGTACAATGTCATAACATCTTGTGTGACATTATACTCAGTGAGCATCTGTTTCATCCATAACATTTGAGAGCAGCTACTACCAGCTGCAATATATTCAGCTTCAGCGGTGGAAAGAGACACACAATTCTGTTTCTTGTTGAACCAGGAAACCAGATTACTTCCCAAAAAGAAACATCCTCCAGAGGTGCTTTTTCTATCATCAGCACTACCAACCCAATCAGCATCACAGTAACCAGTCAGAGTCGGTTCACAGCCATGAGTATACAACAATCCATAGTTGTAAGTACCACTTACATACTTCAAAATTCTCTTCACTTGATTGATATGACTGACTTTGGGATCAGCTTGGTATCTAGCACAAACTCCAACTGCAAAGGCAATATCAGGTCTGCTGGCAGTTAAGTACAACAAGCTTCCTATCATGCTTCTGTATAGACTTTGATCCACCTTAACCCCACTTGAATCTTTGGAGAGCTTTAGATGAGTAGGAGCAGGAGTCCTCTTGTGACTTGCATTCTCCATACCAAACTTCTTTACAATATTCTTAGCATACTTGCTTTGAGATAAGAAGATTGAGTCCTCCATCTGTGAGACTTGTAGTCCAAGAAAATAAGTTAGTTCTCCCATGAGACTCATTTCAAATTCAGCCTGCATCTGGTCAGCAAAGTGTTTAACCATATGTTCTGACATTCCGCCAAACACTATGTCATCAACATATATTTGGGCAACCATCAACTTCCCTCCTTCAGTTTTGACAAATAGAGTTTTGTCCAAGCCTCCTTTTCTGTAGCCTTTGTCTGAGAGAAACTTTGTTAACCTGTCATACCATGCTCTAGGAGCTTGTTTCAGCCCATATAGAGCTTTTCTCAAATTGTAGACATGATCAGGATGGGTTGGATCCACAAAACCTTTAGGTTGTTCCACATAAGCTTCCTCATTTAAGTACCCATTTAGAAAGGAACTTTTCACATCCATCTGAAATAACTTGAACTTCAGAAGACAAGCAATTGACAACAAGAGTCTGATTGATTCCAACCTGGCTACAGGTGCAAAGGTTTCATCAAAGTCAACCCCTTCAACCTGGGTGTATCCTTGAGCAACAAGTCTCGCCTTATTTCTGGTGACAACTCCTTCAGCATCTAACTTGTTCTTGAATATCCATTTTGTCCCAATGATGTTAGTTCCTTCAGGTCTAGGAACCAGTTCCCAAACTTCATGTTGCTTGAATTGGTTCAGTTCATCTTGCATTGCACCAATCCAATATTCATCAGTTAAGGCTTCCTTGACATTTCTTGGTTCTATTTTGGACACAAAACAAGAATTTGAGATGATTTCTCTAGATCTTGTGATGACTCCACTATTAGGATCTCCTATGATGAGCTCTTTTGGATGATCCTTCTGAATTCTGATGGAAGGAGTCTTGCTAGCTTCCTTTGATTCTGATTTTGTTGTGGTGGAGTTGGGTAGATCATCCTGTTGGGTTGAAGTCTCAAAGAATGTCTCAACAGTACAAGGAACATCTGTTTCTTCATGATAGTCATCAATTATGACATTTATTGATTCCATCATGGTTTTGGTTCTGGAGTTGAATACTCTATAAGCTCTGTTGTTTGAGGAGTATCCTAGAAATATGCCTTCATCACTTTTGGAGTCCAATTTTCTTCTCTGTTCACGATCAGACAGGATATAGCATTTGCTGCCAAACACATGAAAGTACTTCACAGTTGGTTTTCTTCCTTTCCAGAGTTCATATATGGTGGATGAGGTTCCCTTTCTCAAGGTGACCCTGTTATGAACATAGCAAGCTGTATTCATAGCTTCAGCCCAAAAATACATAGGAAGTCTTTTGGCATGTAACATTGCTCTGGCAGATTCTTGTATGGTCCTGTTTTTTCTTTCCACAACTCCATTTTGCTGAGGTGTTATGGGAGAAGAAAACTCATGACTGATTCCTTCTGAAGCACAGAAGTCATCAAACTTGCTGTTTTCAAATTCCTTGCCATGATCACTTCTGATTCTGACAATACATCCTTCCTTCTCTCTTTGAATTCTTTTGCACAGTTCTCTAAAGACTTCAAATGCATCTGATTTTTCTCTAATGAAATTAATCCAGGTGAATCTGGAAAAATCATCCACAACCACATAGGCATATCTTTTACCACCAAGGCTCTCTACTTGCATTGGTCCCATCAGATCCATATGGAGGAGTTCTAGAACCTTAGAGGTGGTCAGATGTCTTGACTTTGGATGTGACATCCTCGTCTGCTTACCCACCTGACATTCACCACAAACTCTTCCTTCATCAATTAGCAGTTTTGGAATCCCTCTGACTGCCTCCAAGGAGATAATCCTCTTCATACCCCTTAGGTGAAGATGGCCAAGTTTTTGGTGCCACAGTTTCACCTCTTTTTCTTCTTTTGCAATGCAACACACAGATGAGAAATTAGTGTTCTCAGCCTCCCATAAGTAACAGTTGTCTTTGGATCTGACTCCTTTCATTACTATCTCTTGTTTGTCATTGATTACAAGGCATTCAGATTTTAAGAAATTGACCTTGAATCCTAGATCACACAGTTGACTGATACTAATGAGATTAGCGGTCAGTCCTTTCACCAGCAGTACTTCATTTAGACTTGGAACTCCAGGGCAGTTCAAATCACCAACTCCTTTGATTTCACCTTTAGCCCCATCTCCAAAGGTTACAAAACTGGTGGTGTGAGGCTTAACATTATTGAGGAGGTTCTTGATTCCAGTCATATGTCTGGAACATCCACTGTCAAAGTACCAGTCTTCCTTTGCAGAGACCCTCAGGGAAGTGTGAGCTATCAGTGCAGTAGCCTTTTTCTTCCATTGAGGAGCATGTGGTACCTTTTTAGACTTAGGTTTGACACCTGAATTCTGATTAGGGTATCCATGTAATCTGAAGCAGAAACGCTTTATGTGTCCATATCTACCACAATGATGACATTTCCATCTTTGGTACCTTTTCCTCATATGTTTCTGTTCCTGATGTCGAGAATTGTGTTGAGACATCTGTTTTGACATTTTCCTACCAGAACCGGATTTCGTTGCTTTCATAAATCCTAGACCAGATTTATTTCCCACATTTTGTCCAATCTGTAGGATCTCTTCCAATTTGTCAGTTCCATTTGTCAACATCTTGACAGATTTGGTCATTTGATTCAGTTGTGAGTTCAGCAATTGAACTTCTCCTTCTAGAAGACTTATAGTTTCAAGGTTTGCCCGTTTTTCAGCCTCCATCTTTATGATGAGTTTTGATTGTTTCTCATTCTGCACACAGACTTCAGTACTTCTGATACACAATTCCTTGTACGTTTCAGCCAGTTCTTCAAAAGTCACCTCTTCATCACTGATGTCACTTTCAGAGGTACAAACACCAGTTAAAGCAGTAACTCGTTTGGCAGTCTCTTCTTCAGAATTACTTTCTGAATCACAGTCAGACCAAGTAACTGTCATTCCTTTTTGTTTCTTAAGAAAGGTAGGACATTCAGCTCGAATATGCCCATATCCTTCACAACCATGGCATTGAATTCCTCTGCCTTGAACTCCCTTCTCATCTGACCTTGGTCTTCTGCTGGAACTGTCAATGTCAGAGGAAATGTTATGAACATTAGACCTTGACTTTGGATCTATTCTTTTGATGAGTTTGTTGAACTGTCTTCCTAGCATGGCTATAGCTTCTGAAATTTTTTCTTCAACATCAGTGTTGGACATAAGTGCTATGCTCTTGTTCTTTTTGACATCATCATTAGTGATTCCCATCTCAAAAGTCTGAAGAGACCCAATAAGTTCATCCACTTTCAACTTGCTAATGTCCTGGGCTTCCTCTATGGCAGTCACCTTCATTGCAAATCTTTTAGGCAAGGATCTGAGAATCTTCCTCACCAGTTTTTCTTCTGACATTTTTTCTCCCAGTGCTCCTGAGGTGTTGGCAATCTCCAAGATGTTCATGTGAAACTCATGAATGGTTTCATCTTCCATCATTTTTAGATTCTCAAACTTAGTGGTCAACATCTGAAGCCTTGACATTTTTACTTTGGAAGTTCCCTCATGAGTAGTTTTGAGAGTGTCCCAAACTTCCTTGGCCAGTTCATATTGATGAACTAATCTGAAAATATTTCTATCAATTCCATTGAACAAGGCATTTAGAGCTTTGGAATTTCCCAGGGCTAGCTCATCTTCTTCTTTACTCCAATCTTCCTCAGGCTTCAGACTGATTGTCCCATCTTCCTCAGTTATGGTGGGATGAATCCATCCTTTGTCCGCAGCTCTCCAAGCCTTTTTGTCCAGAGATTTTAGGAAGCCAATCATACGAGGTTTCCAGTAGTCATAATTAGTTCCATCCATAATGGGTGGTCTATTTCCAAAAACTCCTTCTTTGTCCATAGTGCCAGAAAGTGATATCCCTAGATCTCACCCAGTAATACAGGCAGGGTGCCTGCTCTGATGCCAATTGAAATTCTGGCTACAGATACTCAATGTCACGTCCAATGTTATGACACCGTATCTGACTTACTATATGACAGTAAATACAAAAGCAGTAAATAACACAGTCAATTGTTTACCCAGTTCAGTGTGCAACAACACCTACTCTGGGGGCTACCAAGCCAGGGAGAGAATCCACTATAAGAGATGTTAATTCAGGAATAAACCAACCAGTTTATCTCCTTCACTTAAGACCTACCCAATGCAATTCTAATCTAAGTACAACTTAAACCTGAGTTCCTACTCACTCCCCCTCAATCACAGCAGTGATACATAAACCAATTTGACTTAAGAATTTATGAAGACACTCTTCAAAACACACTTGATTAAGCTTCACAGCTTTTTAATCAAGTAACACAATCACTCGTGCTTCACAGCTTTGAGTGATGTACACAACTAACTTGACTCTGCTTCACAGCTTTAGTCAAGTAACATTCAAACACTCTTGCTTCAAAGCTTTGAGTGCTACACAACCCTTACAATTGAAACCTATTCCAAGGCACTTATCACAATGATAATTGCTTGGAGTACAATAAACAAATCTATACAGATTACAAAATTGATCTTCTAATCAATCAGCAGGGATACCTTGAAAAACCGCAGCTCTGTTGAATATATAGCAGCTGCAACTTCAGTTAGGGTTTCCAAAAACCTAGGGTTGATTCCATTTGACCTAAAGGCCAGGTCACAGTACTTTATTGATCAGGTTAGGATTGAGCTAGGTTACTCCTCAGAAAACGCAGGATTCTGTTTAGAAGGGACTGAGTTATTTCCTGAAAAAACTCAGACTTATCCAATCCTGCAATCCTGTTAGTTCAGAACAGGATGTCATAACATCTGTTATGACATCTGAGAAAACCTGTCTACTGATTTAGCAAAATGTGATCATTTTGCAAACATGCTCAGATACACACTTATAAACATCAGTATTTGAATTACAATATTTTTCTGCACATGTACCTATTGAGTTAGTACAACCTGAACTAGAATGTTATGACATCAGTCATGACATTCACACATACACTTGGGATTTACCAAAAATGCAAGGCAATACCTAAACACCTACACAACACCATGCTTCAGTTAGGACTTTTTATGGGTTGTAACGTGGCCTGGTTCATGGTTTAAGAAAAAAAGGATTTAAGGCTCAAAATTATTTTGTGCCCACCCATTCTCCATGATGTTCTCCAAACCTAAGTTCAATTGACCCGATACAAGCATTCATCTCTCAAGAAGAGTTTGCAATGATTGAGGAACCCCTGCGGTTCTTGGACACGACAGTCACTTCACCTTTTTCTTTTGGTGTCTAATTGTCTCACGCGCAAATCATAATTAAGAGAGAATGAAATTGCGATAGTAATGATAGGAAAAGAAATGTAGCGATAAAGATTTGAGATTAAGCCATTGTGATACGGTGGCAGAACGAGACTGTTTTAGGAAAATGATGGTTTGCGTTTTGCATTTGTGTTTGCAAAATGTCGCAGTAAGTAAGAGTCGCCACCGAATTTTATTTTATCCAACTGGAAAGGACGAAAGCACAAAAAAATTCCTTTTTTCGAGATTTTGAGTATGGGGGTAGATTATAGAAAGGGAAGGTATTAGCACCCTTTCTATCCGTAGTTTTCTACGGGCTCTTAGGTACTTGCTCATCATTTTAAAAAATTGCTTCCGTGTTTGTGTGTTTTGAAAAGTTTTTGTTTTACTTCGTTTTAACCCTTGTATCAGTCCTCAAGAGTGTTACGAAGTGTTTTTGAAAACTTTGTTTGAAAAGTGTAAGTGTGAAAAGTTTGATTTTGAGCAAGTACCTAGTAGCATCTACCTACTCGGAAAAAAAAAAGAATGTTTATGTTCTTGTTTCCTTTAGACAGTGCTATCCCACTATTGAAGAGTAGGTAGCACCGTCGTTGGAGTTATAAGGGTCAATTCGAAAGGGACGTACGGTCACTAAAGCAATGTTAGGACGTCTTAGTAATAACCCTAGTGTCTTAAGATCATATTCGAGGCAACATTTCCGAGGCAACCTTTCCGAGGCAACATTTCCGAACGGGACATTTGATCTTTGTTTAGAAAAGAGGGCAACCACTAAGACACCCTATACTTAATGACCGTTTACCGAAGGCAACCAAAGTGAGTATACCCCAAGAGTGTGCATGTACGAGTGATTTGATTTCAGTTATTATCTTTGCACATTTAGGGTTTTCTAGCCATTTTAAATTAACATACAGTCTTGTCATGCAATCCTATTATCATACATCTAACAGTTAATATTTGCAAAAATTAAAATGCGGAAAATAAAACTACGTTATTACAAGGCTTCGGGATAGGGGATTAATTACATAGCCAAAAACCCGTAAAACGATAAATAAAAAGGAAATCCTAATTAAAACTATTACATACCGTAAGCAGCTACATTAATATCGCAAAAATAATAAATGAACGCGATGAATCGAGAACGAGAGAAATTAGGGTTTTGACCCCGTCTAAACCTAATTGAAAGAAAAATCATTTTTTATGGTTTTTGATTATTTTTAGAAAATAAGGTTTTAATTGAATAAGTACAAACCTAATTACTAATTAATTTAAATTAAGAAAAATAATTAATTTGACCTATTTTTGTATTTTTGCTTTATTGAGAAAAGAACTAAAAAATAAATCAAGAACAAAACCTAATTTTCTAATTGATTTTAAATTATTTACAAAAAAGGTTAGAATTAAATCTAAATTAAAACTAATATAAAATTGATTTTGATAAAATAAAATAAAACCTAAATTCTAAATTGATAAAATTGATTTTATGATTTTTTGTAAAAAAATAAATTAATTTGTGGTTAGAAAATAAATTAAATAAAAGAAAAGAAAATAGAAAGGAAATTAGAATGGGCCTGGTGTTAAAGAAAAGGAGGGGGTGCTAATTGCATTTTCTGAGCCTAATAACTTCTGGCCTCTTTGACTTTTCATGATCTCATGCGCTTGCTTGACTAAGGTGTATTATGGACCTCCATGTGAGAGGCGTTAGATCTGACCTGTTGATGATCTGGTGGCTGGGCGCTGAGTACATATGGTAGACTTATTGGATGTCTGGGTACCTGATCACATAATGCAAAATAATATTGAACAATATGGGGACCTGGGAATCGAACTCAGGCCCTTTGGCTTTTCCACAACAATGCTGACCATCTGAGCTGGCTCGTCTTTGTGTACATGGAACAACAAACAAACAATATATGGAAAACACAAAATAATAATTATCAAAACACACGCAATTTTGAATGGGCGAATCACAGGATGCCACGCTATCATCTCCTTCCTCACAACCGTTGCTAAAAAGTTATACAACTTTTACCTACGGACAAAGGGTGTAGGTATAACCCAGGGCTTCTGCAAAATTATGTACAAGCACGATAAACACACAACAATGGTACCAATCAACTCGTGGCAACCTCACGAGCATCATGGTACCCTTATCCATGTCCAATTGTACCTGTAAAGAAAAACCCCAAAAACGAGTCAAGAACCCTAACTATGGCATCTTGTTGTATGGTTAACGAAAATGCAATTAAGTATTACCATTAGCTTGCAAATGATTCAAGGATTCAGAATATGCAAATAAATCATGCTAAAAGTGACAGAATTATGATATTTGATTTCAAGAAAGCATGGATGTCGTGATATGCTTACAGTGCAATTCTGGGCGTTAGGAGGCTTGTTAATGATTGTAAAAGGATCCTAGAACGTCCAGGAAGTGATTTGTGTGACTGGAATGGCTTGAGGAAGCCTGGAACTGATGAAACAGTTTGCAACTTTTCTTGATTTTTTTGAAAATTGATTTCACCTTTGCACGCCTCTAATCCCCTTGCTTTTGATCTACACTTGTTCTATATTTACCCTAGAATGAAATAGGGTTGCAATTTGGTTTCACATCTTCTCCAATAATGATCATTGATTCAAGATTTGATCCTTTCTACAAATCATTCCAAATTGAGAAAATCCAATATTTTTGTGTCCATTTGAAGCTTGCACGATTTGATTCTCTTTCCAGCTGTATAAGAGGCCTAAACATGCATAAAATCTCAAGCTTTGATTAGTTTTGATATTTTCATGATTTTATTTTGATTTTATTTTATTTAATTGAAATAAAAATCAAAATAAATGACAAAAATAAAATAAATACAAGTGGGAGAGATCATGGGTCATGGGTCATGTTACAAACTCAATGCAAGCATAAAAAGTGGGGCCCATTTGACAAAAATTGCGATTTTGGCCACTTTTGACTTTTGGCTATTTTGCAAAAAAGGTCAACTTTTCCAATGCATAACTCCTTCAATTTTGACCCTAGAGATGTGTTCTTGAACTTTTTAGAAAGCTTAGGATGTCCTATAAGCAACCCTTTTGGTCTCATCTCAATTGAGTCTTCCATGTTCATGTATGAAGCTTTGACAAAAAAGGTGTTTTTGTTGACTTTTCAAAATGACCTATAATGTCCAAATTTATATCTTCTTGTGAGTGCATATTTTGAACATGGGAGATGAAAATGGATTATAGGAAATTACATACTCTTCAAAATGGGCTTTGGATGGGTCATTTTTTATAAAGTATGAGAAAGTTATGCTTGGTCAAAGTTGAGTTGACTTTTCCTGCAAAATCCTAATTTAGCAACTTTTGTGTTTTGATGAATTGTGAGAAATCCTTGAGGAATCATGATCAACCATTGATCAAATGATGAATAATACTTCAAAATGATGATGTTGAACAAAAATCTTGAAGTTTGACTGTATGTAGGACACAATTGACTTTTTCCCTAGCACAGTCGATTTTCAAGCCTTTGAGCAATTGACTGAGCAAACTTCCTCTGCAAGACTTGAAACATGACATGGATGATCTTGAGAACATATTAGGACAATTGTAAACATTTGGGATCCTTTGGACTCAAACATCTTGATGCAAACTGAAACCCTAATTTGAGGTAGACTGCCTTAGGAGAGAGTTTGTTTGGTCAACCCTTGGACTTCCTTGAGCAATTTGAGGACCTCACTTGAGATGTATTGAGAAATATGAGAGGGAAAATTTTGGGGTACAACAGCCATCAATTGACTTATCTCAACACAATGAAATCGCCACCGCACTTTATTTTTTCCAAAGGGAAATGGGAAAAAAGCGAACAAAACCCACAATAAAATAAAAGATCAGAGATCGAGGTACGGGGGTCGGTTATGCAAAGGGGAGGTGTTAACACCCTAAGCATCTATGGTACTCCGCAGGATCCACTTTGTTTGGTTTCTTTTAAAAGGAGTGCCATGTAAAGGTTTACTTGTTAAAGGAAAAGAATGAATGAGTATTTGTAAACAAAATAAAATGAAATGTTTTTTTATCATTTTGTTGCTCGCCTTGGGTCGTAAGACTTAGTGCCTACGTACTCCCTCGTGCAGTGGGAAATTCATAGCATCGTAGTTCAGATAGAAAAGACTTGTTTGTTGGTTTATTTTAAACAAAGATACATGTCTTCATTGTTAAGAGAGAAATTTTGACTAACGCCCACAAGGTGTGGGAAAGATGGACCCTGCGTCAACAAGAGTGAGGGTTTGAGAATGCCTCTAGCACTCAAGTGGAAAAGTCGACACCTTTATAACCATGGGGATAGGAGAATGTTTCTCGACTATCAATGAATCATGTCTCACCTTGAAAAAAGTTTGAAGGGTAAAGGTGCTCGAGCGCACAAAAGAGTTTGAATGAGTTGAAGTGTTTTTGTTAATTTTGAAAAATGTCAAAGTATGATTAAATGAATTGAAGTTTGTTTAAAGAAAAGAATCTTTAAAAGAAAAGGCATTACCCCAATGCCTTATTATGAAAACGATTCGAGTTTATAAACAAATAAGATTTTAAAAAGATGAGAAGGTTTTAAAAATAAAAGTTGTACTCGCTTGGGCCCTACCCCAATGCCTATGCATCCTTTTTGAGGAATCAGAGCTACCGTAGTTCGGCTCACATGTTTTTTTTGTGTTTTTTATGGACAAAGTTAATTTCGCCTTCTGCCGCAGCTCGACCTTTGGAGACTTATGCGTTGGCACAAAAGTAAACTAATCATGTCCTTACCTGAAAAGGGTTTTTAGAGAAAAGGTGCTTGGGCACACAAAAGGGTTTGAATTGGTTTGTATTTTGTTACCTTGAAAAAGGGTTTAAGTGTGGTTAGCATGTTTTATGATTTTCTAAGAAAAGGGCTTTTAGTTTTAAATGCATATGCAAAAGGGGAAGAAATGAGTCTACGGGGGACTAGCCTATTTCTCACCTAATGTTATCATACAATGGTAACCCTATGTCAAGGATGAAATGGAAATCTCTATCTAATGTTAGCATGCATAGTTTGTAACCTAAGGTCTAACTTACATCCGAAAGGAGAAAACATATCCTAAAGGAACATGGTATGTACAAGGATAAAGCAAGCAAGCTCGAAATAGCACACACATAAAATAGTAAGGAAAATAATCGAAATGCTTTATCCAAGGGGAGTGTATCACCCGAGATAAACAAGCGGGAATGATATGAAGAAACAAAAATGTGATGTCCAAAGAGATTGAACACCTAACCAAGATAGAGGAGATCGAGGTAAGCGACATAAGACAATATGAACGATCACTGAGTATCAGCATCAGCCAATGTGAACTCCTGACAAAGCGTGAGGGTTCGATTGTGGAACCCTTCCCCACTTGATGACTCCATAACAAGAGAAGGCACAACTCCAAAGCTCCGTGGTGCGTCACGAGCTAAGGATGACACTGATGAAATTACAGGGGTTGATTGCTAACCCTCCCTGCCCGGCTCCTTTTGAGGACTTCAATAAGGGATGGGGGAATAATGCGGGCACAAAACGTAAACATACTTGCAGAATACCTACTCAAAGGTAGGGTTTTAAACAACCATAAATAGCAAATAGAATGCACACAATGTGGAATTGCCCTAAACGGGTCTATAAATAAACCAGAGGGGTTCCTGATATGATCATCAACGGAGACCCCCGTCATAAATCTCTATCCTACTTCTCATGGAATCAAAAATCAGAAAAGCCCTTACTTCTCATGATATCTAGAAAAGCGGTAAAGAAATGTAGTAAAGTGCGAAGAAGTACGAAGGTAGTAGCGGCGACTACCACAACCAAGCAAATCATCAAGAGCGGACGAAAGCAATGGAGAACGGGGAGTACGCGTAGAGCAAGCTTCACCAAGAAATAAACAAAGTCAGAAGTGATATCCAACTAAGATAAAGGCAAACGCGTGTTGCGAATGCAACACTGTTTACCCTGTAATTTGGTAAACAATCGTTGATCCTCTAAATCCTCTAACAGATTCAGTTACTCGCGAGATCGATCAGATTGATCTCAGGACTATTGTGTTCTAGCATTTAGAAAATGTGTCTTTTTTGTGATAATCTCTTTTAAATGAAAGGAATCACTTCGTATGTCGAAGTGGAACTTCTTTATAAAAGTAATAAAATAGAAACTAGTCTAGACTGGAAATTATAAAGAACATAAATAACATGAAGAGACTTCATTGAATGTGAATGACATTGAATTTTAAAATATGGTGCCTCATACGTACATTATCACTAACTCATTTCTCTAACACAGGTACTTTGAGTATATTTATTTTGTACAAAGATGTGAACACACCAAATTGAAATACAAAATCTACAATTTATAGAATTTCGACCGTAACGGTCTCCTAACGAACTAATGCCACGTTTCCTGCTAGCATGCCTTCGATGATCCTAAAGATTCCACGCGTCCTTCTAGATTATAATAAACATTCGAATTCAAAAACCCTTCAATTATCCGTCTTGAGCGCCAAAACCTGATAACGTTTGAAGTATAACGTTTTAAACCTTATCTCGAATAATACCTTAATTCGAATTCGAATTTCGAATGATACTTTATTTCATAATTCGAATTTCATAAACTATCAATTTTGAATTCGAATCTTCATGGGTTCCAACAAATAAAATAACCAAAAAACTCTCCAAGTATATTCAGTACCATTGATTCAGTTCAATTTTGACTTATTCGAAATTTCCAGCCAACAAATTGCCCTCAAGAAATGTTCATTTCGAACCTAGAAATGCATATTTTTTGCAATCTCCTCAAAATTTGACCTTCTGAACAATTCCTCAACCGCTTCAACTTATTATAACATCATTATAATAATGACTTTTTATTCCCAAACGTCTAATCACCGTATGAGTATTTATAAATTTCATCATTAGCTATGATGACTAGTCTTAACTTTGGAACTCACAAAAACCGTTCATCAAGAAAGGGATCTCCTTACATGTGTCCCGCTAAAATTTTAACTTCCCTCTTTCCATAAAAAATGATTCAATTTCCCTTCATATAAATTAACTCCATTCCTTTTATTTCTCTTCTTCTTCTAAAGTTCAACAACTTTTATGTAACTTTTTCTTCTTCAGAACACATTCAATGGCGTCCCAGAAGAAATCAAATTCTAGAAAGAGCAAATAAAACACATATGATGCTGCTTTCAACCCTTTATTCAAAGTAGCAACACCCATCATGATTGGAAATCAAGAATTTGTTCCCACACCAAAATGACAATCCTGAAGTTGCCCATGCTCAAATGTCCATTCCTATGATTACTAAAGATACACTCCCTTCACTCGAAGAAATGGAGCTTCTTAAAAAGACTAAGCCTCTGGAGTACATCAAACTTTTCAAAGCTCGAAAAGATTCGCTTGCATAGAGTAGTTGCCACAGTCTAACTACTACTTCAAGTGGCACTTCGTCTGGTGAAACGAATGAAACACTTCTCCAAAATATTAAAGAAAAAGTATTTTGGGTCGACATATTAGCACTTGTGAAGGTGAATGCTACTGTCGGAATTTCTTTGAGGAAGCTCATTAATAAGATTGATCTGGTTAATTTCCCCCTTACAACAGCTGAGTTTCTGATCAATATGACCACTCTCATTAATAATTTTGAAGCAGATTTTCTCAGAGATAGGAATGTTGATTTAAAGATCATAGAAAAACAAACCCTTCAAGAGACTAAGTGGTCCAAGGCCTTCGAATTATCATAGAAATCTGAAAAATGCGAAGAAGCTCTCAAGCTTGCCCAAGAGGAACATGATAAGAATGCCAAATCCATCATGCTCTGGAATCAATAAATTGAAGAGTTACAAAAGAAAATTTCTCAAACAGAGGACCGTCAGAAAGTCCTCAAAGCCATGAACAACAATGAATCCAATGAAGAGCTGACTCAAAGCGTTCAATTCATTGATGAAGCTAGAGGATTAAAAGATGATATCACTGCTCTTCGCACAACCAAAGCTTCGATTGACTGCAGGCTAGGGCTCTTGAAGGCAAAGTATGACAAGATGAAGGATAACTTGCCTTTCTGAAATTTGCATTTGAATGTTTTCCTCCATTATGCATTAGCTTCTCCATAAAATCCCTTTTGTAATTTTTTGACAGAGCCATTTTGGCACCCTTTATGTTATACCATGTTGGCTTTGTTATTTTACTACCTTACTATTCTGTCGTAATTTCTTAAATCTTGAAGAAAAGTTTTATATTTTTTCAAACACTTACCATTAATTTCCAAGACACTTCGATCTTCTGCCAGTTATTCGATTTCATAGGCATTGTTAGTGAATGTTTGAATAATTCGAAAGGGGCCTTCCCACTGTGGGAACAATTTTCCTAATAACTTAGTCTTTCGACCCATTGGCAAAAACATCTTCCAAACCAAATCATCATTTGAGGAGACTTTGCCCTTACCTCTCTTATTATATTCTATGGCTACTCTTTCCTTTTGTCTTCTTAGAATTTCCAAAGCATGTAACCTTTCTTCATCCAAATCCACCAATTCGTTCATCATCATCTCCCAATAGAGATCTATGGGAATTTCGTTTTGCCATTGGATTCTGATTGACTGTAAGTAAATCTCCACTGGCAAAACTGCATCATGTCCAAATGTTAGACGGAATGGAGTTGTGTATGCTGCTTCTTCGGGGGATGTTCGACAAGCCCATAAAACTTGATCTAAGGTTTTGTGCCAATTCTTTGGCTTTCTGCTCACATGTCTCTTGATTAGCCCAATGATTACCTTATTAGATGCTTCAACTTGTCCATTTGCTTGTGCATATTAAGCTGTATATGTTAATAATTTGAAACCCATATATTTAGCGAACTCTTGCATCTTTCGACCAGTAAATACTGATCCTTGATCTGTTGTAATGGTTTTTAGGATTCCAAATCTATAAACAATATGCCTCTGGATGAATTCGATAATGCTTTCTTGATCAACATTCACCAAAGGTATCGCTTCTATCCATTTTGTGAAATAATCTATTCCCACTAAAATATATTTCTGATTATTTGAAGATGATGGTCAAATTTCGCAAATCTAATCCAATGCCCACCCTCTAAAAGTCCATGGCTTGACAATTGAATGTAGTTCACTTGCAGAAGCATGCTGAATTCCTGCATGAATCTGGCACTCTTAGCATCCTTTGACAAGATCTATACAATCTTTCAAAATTGTAGGCCAATACATGCCATATCAAAACAACAGCCACTTCATCCCGTGACTCGCTTGATGTGCTCCACATGCCCCACTACGCACGTTTTCTAGCGCTAAATAAGCTTCACTTTCTCCTAAGCATTTCAACAAGACTCCTTCTGAAGTTTTCTTAAACAATTCATTGCCTATTAACACATAACTTAAGGTACAATATTTTACCTTTCTTTCAGTATTTGCTATTGGATCTTTCAAATAATTTATTATTGGACTTCTCCAATCTGTATCTGCTAGGCTATCTATGGCTAATATTTCGAAATATACTTCGTTTTCATAACCTAGACTTGAATTTTTTAAATCTGCTGGAGAAAGTTTAGTAGTTAGTACCTTGCCACGTACTTCGATCAAGTCTTCCAATCTTTCTTTTGATACTTTATATCCTAAGGCGATCTGAGCCAAATCATTTTCTTCTTGATTCTTCCACCTGGGGATGTGCTTGATATCTACATACTCAAACTTTCGAAGCAACTTGTTTGCTATCACGAAGTAGAATATCAAGTTTTCTTTTATGCACTTGTATTCTTTAGTAATTTGTTTGATTACTAATTCAGAGTCACCCATTATTTCGACTCTAGTTTCCCCCAATTCCAATAAGGCTTCAAGTCCTGCTATCAATGCTTCATATTATGCCTCATTGTTTGAACAAGGGGACCCTTCTATTTTTTACTTAAGCTTTGTTGGAATTTTATCTGGAGAAATAACCAGAATTCCAATTCCACTTCCTTCCTTATGTGTAGAACCATCAAAGAAAAACTTATGATTCCAATTCCACAAGATTCTGGGATACTTCTACCAATACATGGTCGACAATGAAATCAGAGACCACTTGCCCCTTCATTGTTTTTAAAGTCATGAAAGACAAAGAGTACTTTCTTAGAGCCAATTCCCATTTACCAATTCGAATGTGTAAAATTGGTTTAGACAACATATGCTTAATAACATCAAAATATGAAGAAACATAAACATCGACTGACTTTATATAATATTTCAATTTGGTACATGAGAAGTACAAGCAAAGACATAGTTTTTCTATTGCATTATATCTAGTTTCTGCATCATTCAGTACTCTACTTAAGTAGTAAATGGCCCTTTCGACGACATTTTCATCTTCTTGAGCCAGCATGCTTCCTAGGGTTTTATCATACGCATATATGTGTAACCTAATTCACTTGTCTCTTCGAGGAGGCGACATAATAGGTGATGCACCAGGTACTATTTGATTTTCTCGAATGCCTCTTGATGTTCTGCATTCCATGCAAAGTCTCCTTGCTTCATCCTCAAGAGTGGAGAGAATGCTTGAGTTCGACCACTTAGGTTTGATATAAATCTTCGCAAGAAGTTTATCTTTCCCAACAACAATTGCAACTCTTTCTTCGTCGATGGCACTTTCGCTTCCTTTATTGCTTAATTTGTTTTGGTTGATTTATATGCCTTTCTTATGGACCACAAAGCCAAGAAAGTCACTAGCCTGCACAAAGAATGCATATTTAAGGGGATTCATTTGCAGGCCATGTTTTCTCATTATTTCGAATGACTGGCGAAGGTGATCCAAATGACTAGATCCTGATATAGATTTTACTATTATATCATCAATATAGACCTACATGAAAGTCTCAATGAAATCATGGAATATAGAGTTCATTGCTCTTTGATAAGTTTCCCCAACATTTTTTAAACCAAATGGCATAACCACACATTCATAGGTGCCTATTACCCCAGGGCATCGAAATGTTGTCTTTGGACATCTTCTTCTGCAATAAAAATCTGATTGTATCCTGATTATCCATCAAGCATAATACGATATTTGAAACCAGCAACAGAATCTACTAACATTTCAGCCACATGCATTGGATATTCATCCTTAGGAGTTGCAGAACTTAATCACGAAAATCTATGCATACTCTAAGAGATCCATTTTTCTTAATTACTGGTACTATATTTGCAATCCATTCGATATACCTTGTGGTCCGGATGAATTTTCAGCACAGAAGTATTTCGACTTCTTATTTTATGTTTGAGAGAATCCCTGGTGCGAATCTTCTTGGTGTCTACTTGATGGGATTCTTGCCATCCTTTATGGGAAGCTTCAGTTCGACCAGGTCCCTACTTAAACCAGGATTTTCGTCATAGTCCCATGCAAAACAATCTTTGTACTCCTTAAGCAACAGGGTCACTTCTGCTTTTACCCCTGGACTAAGCTTCAAACTGATATGCGTGGATATTTTTACAGTCCCATTTCCTAGATCCACTTCTTCAAGAGGGTTCTGTGCTAGTATCTTCGCGTTCGACGCCACTGGATCCTTCTCGAATCCAAAAGGCCCATCATCGTATATAGCGTCCAGCCTTTGGTCTTTTTCTTCGACAGACTTCTATTCGTCAGGGGGTTTTGGCTTGAAGAACACCCCCGGTCCCTTTGTATGATTTGTTTCTTCGTTGGCCTCCATAGCCATAATCTTAACTTTGGCTTCCAAAGCCGATTTTAATTTGTTTTCAGCCAAATAGGCCGAAATCCTTTCAAAGAAGGAGGACTCAGACATGATCACTATCTTCGTCATCCCAGCATGTGGGCCGTATTCCTTGGAGTTCAGGTCCATCATCTTCTTGGCCTAGAATCTCCCTATCCCAGCAAAATCCATGCCTTGGATGTAGGGTCAGAAAATACATAACATTGTTGTTTGGCGCGTATGCACCATCTACAACACTACAAGGCCCTATATTGGCCAGGTTTCGATCAAAATTTCTTACATCAACTTGGTTAACCTCTTCCATATAATAACTTTGGTCATCTTCAATGTTTTCTACAATTCCATCTTCTCTCCAAATTGCCACACGCTGGTGTATTGAGGAGGGAACTACGCCTATTCCATGAATCCACTCACGGCCCAAGAGTAAGTTGTAATTTGTCTTGGCCGCTATGACCATGAACATAGTTGGTCTTGTAATGCTTCCTACAGTGAGATCAAATTGAACTACGCCTAGAGCATGAATAATTCCTTTCATAGTTAGAAAATACCATATTATGGGGTTTTATATTTGTATATACATACCTATCCTCTTCAGCAAGAACTGGGGCATTAGGTTGACAGCAACACCCACATCTACCATCACTTTGTTGATTCCCACTTGTTCAATCTTTCCTTTGATAAATAGAGGCTTCAGGTGATTCTTCATACCTTGGTCTGGTCTTTCAAAGAATGTATTATGTTCTTCGACTGCTCCGTTATTCATAACATAGTAGCACATGGACTTGTGCTTCACCATTTCTAATTCGTCTGCTTCTTCAGAATCTTCTATCTCCGTCACTTTGTCATATTCATGTGGTAGTACAAAAACTACATTTTAATTGATATTCAGAGGAGACTCCCTATCTGAGTCGAATTTTTCAGTAAGCATGTCCTCATCATTGGTTGGATCTTAGTTACAATTTGTTTCCTTTATAGTCCTTTCGACGGACAACTCTGTCTTTTTTAGGGGAAAAATCCTCCTTTGTACTGGGGACTTCTCTTCAACAGGTACAAAAAATGAATTCTGATTCGTACTTGATTCCCCTACTTCGTTGCTTGTAAGTTATCTTTGAGCCTTCTTGGTCCTCTGGAATCTTCGTCGTTGTGACCTTGTCATTGGGTTTTTCCCCTTATAGTTTTCAGACACATAGGCTCGTTGCTTCGTTGACTATAACTGCCTTTGATATGCCCACGTTGTTCTGCCACCTTCCTCAAAACTCTTCCATTTCCCTTTTCCTTTTCCTCCCTGCTTTCTTTAACTAGACTTCAACCACTTGTCTGTTGGGATGTTAGCAGGTGGCTTGAAGGTTACTTGTCGATTCACCTTGGGGTGTGGGCTATCAACCCTTTTTGGAATTCCTTTTTCATTGGTTACATACCTTCTCCTGCTATGCCTTTGATTGTTCCAGCATTGAGCATATGGAATTTTCTAAAATGCTTCAGCTGTCTTTCTAACATAAACAGCGCTACACCATGGGCACATTCAGACTTTTGATCCTGCCTTATGACAGGGAACCAGAAAACCCATCAAGCTTTCTCCCCTTTTTGGGTATGGCACTAACTCTTTATCATTCCTCCAGTTGTTTCCAACCCTCTCTTGGTACACTTTCTGGTATGTTATCACAGCTCCTCGATCATTCATTACGTTGCACCTAGGGCACACTAGTCCCTCAGGATTCTTCGTATGGCAATGAAAAAGATATTCGACCAGGCTTACTTTTTGGTGCCTAGTTCGCATCCTATCATTCTCCATATCCAAACGTCTTTCGATCTCCTCCACTTCTGGGGACAACTGGTTCAGATTCACCATGTTTATTTCGAACTTTAGACCTTCAGCAATATCAAGCTCTTCAAATCTGACTCTAATACCCTCAGTAGTCTTAGCCTCGCCAACAATTTTGGCATTGTCATCAGCAACATTTCCTTCTTCCTGGCCCATGAGACCCTCAGCAGTCTTTACTTCGCCAGTAACTTTGGCATTACCATCAACAACATTTCCTTCTTCCTGGCCCATGAGACCCTCAGCAGTCTTTGGCCCCTGAGTATCTTCAGATATCTTGTCTGCATCGAGTTGACCTCCTTCGACTTTGACAGCATCAACCATGTTGATATCTACAGGCTCTACAAAATTTGTCTCAACAATCTGAAGAGGATCAGTGTCGACCTTAATCAGGTTCTTGGGCTTCTCTCTGAACTTTAGCCTCCCTTTCTTAATAGCATTATGTATCAAATACCTGAAAAGATAACATTGTGAGGTTTTATGGCCTAAGAAATTATGATACTTATTGTGCTACGATGGGAGAACTAACTTGAGGTTTTGCGTTTGTGTTTGCAAATGTTGCGGTTAGCAAGAGTCGCCACCGACTTTTCTTTTATCTAAAAGGAAAGGTGAAAAAGCACAGGAAAGACCTTTGAGATTGTTTCTTGAGTTCGGGGGGTAGATTATGAAAAGGGAAGGTATTAGCACCCTTTTCATCCATGGTTTTCCATGGGCTCTTAGTTACTTGCTAGATCACTTGCCTTTGTTGGTTAAAAAATGTGTTTGGTGTGGTTTTGAAAGTATTTTTTAAAAGAGGCCATTCGTTTAGGCAATCTTTGTAATGATTCTCGTTCGTAAGAATGTATACAAAGATGTTTGTCTTTTTTGAAAATGTTTTCAATGTTTTTTGTGTGTGTGTACTTTAGAAAATAGCAAGGATAGTTGTTTGGAAATAGAGCAAGTAACTAGAAGCAATCTACCTACTCAAATGTCTTTCTTATGCATTTTCTTTTCCTTTGATATTGTTGTCTTACCATAGATTTGGTAAGCAACCCTATCTTTGGATGTAAACGGGACGGCCGTGGGTCATCGTATAACGATGATTAGAAATGTTGCAAAGTATCTTAGTATTTTCGAGGGACTAAGATCATTTTATAAGGAAACTTTGAATAGCGTCATCGAGGGACTATGATCTTTTGATTTTGTTTGTTTTACCAAGATACTTTGTATGCATAACATGGCTATTTTTGTATAAGGCAACCAAGTGGAGAAACCCTAAGGGTGTTTGTGTGCAAGTGTGTTTTATTGCATGCATGATTTTATCTTGAATTAGGATTTTCTATTTCATTGATTTTATCTTGCCATACATATCCTAATCACTAGCATTTACACTTGAAAGCGATAAAACGCGGAAATGTAAGGTCCTACGCTATTACAATATTTAGGGGGTGGGGTACAAATTTATGAATGGGGAGTACCAGCGAGAAAAACAAAGAAAATAACAAGGGGAAGAAAGAAAGAAAAAGGAAAAGAGTCAGCGTGCTGCTGAGAGGAAGTCAGAAGTTCTGACCCTGGCCTGCTGCAGAACAGCAACCTGTTAGTGAAAATGTATAGGTCAGAAGTTCTGACCCTAGTACGCTACAAAACAGAAACTTGTTAGTGAAAATGTATGGGGTCAGAAGTTCTGACCCTGCTGGGAACACAGTAATTTTCAGAAGTTCTGATATTACTGATAACAAAACAGGCCCCAGAAGTGTTGGCGTCAAAGTCCGAACTTGGTCTCCCTCTGTGCTAGTCAGAACATCTGCAATTTAGTTATTTCTTCATAAAACAAAAGACATGCCTAAGACAGTTTTAGCTGGTGTCATAGCGTTTCAGAAGTCAGAACCAAAAATCAGAGGCAAGTTCTGAACTGATTCTCTACTTAAGCGTACAGATGCATGAAAATATCAGAACATGCACAACATCAGAAGCATGATATCTACATTGTGTTTTTGAGCATACAAATTTGGTGATGCTTAAGCAATGTGGTGAGGGTCAGCAAGTGCTTACCTCGCAGCTGGAAAAAATTCTGTGAATTGGAGTTAGCCTTAACTCTGATGATGTTCTGAATAGGTTCTTTGAATGGATGGGTGGAGGGTATATATATATGAGTCATAAAACTGTATGGGCGTTTCTTAGTCAATAAATACTTTGAGAGCAAATGGGGTTTGAAAACAGGAGATTCAAGGTTAATGGTTGGTATGTTGTGTTTACAGTTTTTTAAAACTCTGGGAATTTTGGGCAGAGATTCAAGGTGTTTTCTTGCTAAAACTTTCTGTTTCTTTTTAGAAATTTTTATGAACTTGGACCAGGGTTTTTCAATGGACAATGGTGCTCTATTTATAGGCAAAGCTTTGTGGGTTTTTAAAACGTTAAGTGGCGCCAATATCATGCACTAGATGCTTGCTTACTCTTGAAGAAAGTTCATAAAAAGTTGTGATGATTGACAGCTTTTATCCTAGGCTGGATTAGTAAGCGAGGATTAAGGAAAAGTGACACCCATGATCAAAAAGTAGCGCATGAACCCATACCTAAATCTGCACAAGAGCACTGCTATGCTGCACGTGGAGAGACCCTTTGGACAAATGCTCAAAAGTGGTTGTGAGCATTAATGAGCATTAAATGGTGATGAGATTGGTCAAGAATAAGAAATCTTGTAATATGAGATTTGCATCATTACTTAAATTTGATCCAGCAGTTCCACTTCAGCATAGTCCAAAACAACGCATCCAAGTTCTGATATTGGTATCCTGTTGCCTCAACAAATTCTGAGAGTTCTCCAGACTTTCCAGCATTTCTTTGATTTGCCTCTGAAAACTCTGGACTTAGAGTTTCTGCTTCAGTGTAACACCCAATATTCTGACCCCTTACCTTCTGATTCCAGCATGCTCTGAAGGGGCATTCAGTTTTTTTTCATCATGTTTTATAATCTTCTGGTAACTTCTGAGTGAGCTGACGTAGATGTTGAAGAGCTACATTCTGACTGAATGTTATGTGTTGAGCTAAGTTTACATCTTCTGACTGTTGTTGCCTGGAGATTGGTTAAGAAGTTCTGAAATGTCATTTTTCTTAAATACTTTAGAAAAATTCTAAGTATTTAGAATTTATCTTTCCCAAGGTAAAATTTGACTTTTGAGCTTCTTGATGAAACAAACTTCATATTCCAACACGTCTTGATGAAATATGATTTTTGTGTTTTTATTTTGATCCAAAAACCAAAGTTTGACTTTTTAGTGTGCAAATGACCATTTTGCCCTTGTAAATGGCTTGCTTGGAAAGAAATGATATTTCAAGGCTTGGATTCGTTTAAGAGAAAACTTTGAGAATCCAGGGTGATTTTCCTGAAAAATGAGAGGGCAAATTTTGGGGTACAACACTTACAAAAGCCCCTTTTCTTTCGTTGTTCTAACGGAGGAATTTTATCACTAGGGGGCACTATCATCTGGCCATCTTTTACTAATAAATCAAATATTTCATCACACTTGGTGATGTCGAAAGTATAGGTTTTCTTTGGGAATTTGTCATTCCTTTCTGGTTCAACGGGATTTTTCCCGTTCGCAGGCGTTAGCACTTTGTAAGAATATGGTGGTCCTTGCTTTAACTCTGCAAGATCTATCTCGTGTTCTTCAACCTCTGAAATATCATCTTCGACATTTCTTTCTTCTGAGAAAGCTTCGATATAAGCCACTCTTTCTTTCCTGTGGATTTTGTTAGCCCTTGCTTTTTCGATCTTCAGACCCTCCACCTTTCGAACTCTATCAGCCAATTATGCCATATCTCTCAGATACTGGGGATCTAACTTCTTTCTGATAGAGAAGTCCAATCCTCTTGCTGCCATTTCGACCAACTCGTGTTCAGGAACCTGTGTGAAACATCTTCCCTTTAACAGACGAAACTTGTTAAGATAATCGTCAATAGGCTCGCTGAATTTGCGCTTAACATTTTCCAATTTGCTCAGGCTGATTTTGGATTGACCTACATAAAGTTGTTCATGAAATAATCTCTCCAAGCGAGTCCAATCATGGATGGAGTTTGCTGCAAGAGTAGTAAACCAAATAAAAGCATTTTTGGTTAGTGAATTAGGGAAATACATAATCCTTAGTTTCTCATTGTTTTCTATATCCCCTGCTTCTGTAAGATATCTAGCAACATGTTTTATGGTTAACTCACTGGTGTCACCAGAAAACTTTGTAAATTTTGGCACTTTCCATCCCCTAGGCAACTCAGTTTTCTGAATGTATTCAGACAAAGGGGATGTATAATTTGGCCTTCGCATGCTAATATCTACTCCATTTCGTTCTATGATTCTTTTGACTATGGCTGCTAGATTATTATTTCCTACCATATCATCTTGGCGATATCCTTGGAGGACTTCGTCAGCATCTTGGTTTTGATTCACCATGACTACCCTCCTTCGTGGTTCCTCCTTAGGAATAGCCTGTTGAAATTTGGGTGGTTCTTCCCTTCGAACTGGTTGTTGAATTTCGATTTCTGGGTGTATGACTGGTTGGGCCTGGTCAATGGTTGGTTCTTCTTGATACATGATGCCTTGATTTTCCCTTATCCGTGTAGGTTGTGGTTATCAAATTGGTTCTCTGGGTGCACCAAAGAAATCTGCAAGGCGCCCAATTTGTGTTGCCATTTGTTGGTATGCTTGGGCATTCTGCAAGTTCGTCTGTGGGGTGCTTTAGATTAAAGGGTTAAAAATTGTACTCATTTGCTGGGAGAGTACTCTCACCATTTCATGGTTACTATCATCCATTTATTGCCTCAAAACTGCCTACATATTTGTGGTAATAGGAGGCAATTGAGCAACATATCCTGGTTGGAAATTCTTTTGTGCCATATGGTTTACCCCTGAACCCGATCCTTGTAATGGAGAAAACGAATATGTTGCAGGATGTGTATATGTCGAAGTGTTATTTTGAAGTCCTACCATGAACGAAGTTGGCATGCCATATATTGGATCTGATGTTGGGATTGTGAACCCTGGTGTATATGTTCTAGAGACACCATTTATTGAAGGTCTGGGGGTTATGGGTGAAATTTGACTGGACACAGACATTATAAAAGGTTCATTTTGTGTGTTTGATAATATGGTTGAAGCATTTGTATTTGGGGGTATGACTGTAGCATTTGTAGTCGAAGGGATAATCACAGTCCCTTGACTTGTTGCCAAGGCTTCAGTTGTATTCGAAGCACTCGTATTCCCTCCTGTGGGAGGAGGAACTTGTTGTGCATCACTAATGGGGGTTAGCCATTTTCCTATTTTATTGCCTTTTTGGTCTAGGATCTGTGGTATTGGCTAATTTTCCACTTCTTAATCTCGTGCAACGAAAAAAGTTGGTAAACACAGACTATTAAAAAAAACTAGACACGTGGTCCCACTGGGCGTGCCAATTTGTTTACCCTATAATTTGGTAAACAACCGCTGATCCTCTAAACCTTCTAACAGATTCAGTTACTCGCGAGATCGATCAGATTGATCTCAGGATTGTTGTGTTCTAGTATTTAGAAAATGTGTTTTTTTGTGATAATCTCTTTTAAACGAAAGGAAACACTTCGTATGTCGAAGTGGAACTTCTTTATGAAAGTAATAAAACAGAAACTAGTCTAGACTGGAAATTATAAAGAACATAATTAACATGAAGAGACTTTATTGAATGTAAATGACATTGAATTGTAAAATATGGTGCATCATACGTACATTCTCGCTAACTCGTCTCTCTAACACTGGTACTTTGAGTATATTTGAGTATTTTGTACAAAGATGTGAGCATAACATATTGAAACACAAAAGCTACAATTTATAGAATTTCGACCCTAACGGTCTCCTAACGAACTAATTCCACGTTTCCTGCTGGCATGCCTTCGATGATCCTAAATATTCCATGCGTCCTTCTGGATAAGAATAAACATTCGAATTCAAAAACCCTTCGATTATCCGTCTTGAGCGCAAAAACCTGATAACATTCGAAGTGTAACGTTTTGAACCTTATCTCGAATAATACCTTAATTCGAATTCGAATTTCGAATGATAATTTATTTCACAATTCAAATTTCATAAACAATTAATTTTGAATTTGAATCTTCATGGGTTCTAACAAATAAAATAACCAAAAAACTTTCCAAGTATATTCAGTACCATTGACTCAGCTCAATTTTGACTCAGTCAAAATTTCCAGCCAACAAACGGGTAATCATAAGTTCCTGCACAAAACACCATAAAGTATCGCATGTATCAGGACAACATATAATACAATATGAATTTCTCAGGACGATGAGAAATAAGGCGTGTTACATCAGAAGCGAGCATAAGCCATATGGTTCGATCACATAACTACCTGTTATGTTACATGATCGAAGGCACCAAAATAAAGAGAATTCAAAAGATGTTAGGAGGTGCGAGGATCATGGGAGAGTGGTGTGGATGCGGCCCAGCGGGCTAAGCCCAAACCAGATTTTTACATCCTTTACTTTTATGCAGCATTTTCTGATTATTATATTGAAGAAAAAAATATAAAAAAGTAAAACAATTAAATGGAAAAAGATGATACAACGTCGTATAGGGCCTAGGGTTCAGAATTAGAAAAATTCTCTCTTCTTCCTCAATCTGCGGTGCACTTCACTTCCTCTTCTCTAATTGCTCTGCCGCAAGCTCATTCCTCCAACGCCATCATAAATTCATCAACTCCAGCCGTTTTCATCGAATTTGTTCGTTCCTCACTCAACTTCTTCTATTTCGTACAAGAACTTCATCACGAAATCATCACCATCTTATCTCAACTTATTTTGCTCTGTCCATTCCTTCATCACATCTCTATTTGATTCCACCTTAATCGCTCTCTCTTTGTCTCGTCACCTCAGTCTTACAACATGCTCTCTATTTCGCAATTTGACTCAATGTTCACACACTCAACATAGAAGAAAATCCAATGTTGTAGATAAAGGAAAAGACGAAGGTGTTTACCTCCCGGAGAACTCTGATGGTTCTTCAATGCATCGAAGCTTCATTATGAGCTGCGGATTTAGCCATACACCGTTGTCGATCGGTGATACGGTTCCTGTGTTTTGTTGCAGTTGATACAACATTGATGGTAAAGATTGCTGGTGTTGTTGAACTTTTACGGATTTGCGATGGCGGTGATAATAGCAGAGGCGTGATTTGAAGTCGATACAGGTGGAGGTTGGGAATGAAGAATTGCAGCGGAAGAACGGTGCAATGATGAAGATAATGATGAATGCGGAATTGATGATTGAATGATGATGATGATGCAAGAAGATGGTGGAAAAAGGTTGAAGAAGATGCATCAATTGAGGAGAATTTTTCAGTGAGTTTTCTTGGTGGTTTTCAGGGTGTTGAAGAATGGTAGAAGGTTGGTGAATCAATCGATTAAGAGAGCAAAGAAGATTGATAGAAAGGTTTAGGGTGCAAAGAGATGAGGGTAATGATGAAAGATTCTCCGTTCTGTAGAGAATGGTTGAAGTAATAAAAAAATAATGATTTTTGGTGTGTCCTATAAATTATTTTCCTCTCCCTTTTTCTGGTGAATTTTCTGAATGCTGTCCTTTTTTCTATTATCCTTTTTCCTTCTGCATTTCAAATCTATTATCAGTTTGTTGCAGGTTGTTGCAATCTGGTTAGCTATCCATTCTGAAAGTTAGCTATAGAAACAGTTAGAGGGTTAGGAAAAGAGTTAGTTGGAGATGTTAGTTTACTTCAGTTGGAAAGTTGGTTACTATTGTGAAATGTCAAATCTGTTGGTTTTCTATTTTCGGTTATGAAAAGTTGTTAGTTATGGTGGTTAAATTTTGTTATGGAGGTGGTTTGTTGGAAGTTTTTGTTGTTATATGCAGTTTTAGGTATGAATCATGTGGATGCTCCTTTTCTCCCTCTTCTGTTTTTTCAAAATTTGTTATGAACAGTTGGAATTTCTGTTTTGACAGCTAGAAAATGGTTAGAGGATAAAGCAGTTAGGATATGGTTAGAGGTTGGTTAGGAGATGGCAATTAGAAGGGTGGGAGGAGGTCTTTTTGTTACAGTTTGGAAGTTTGGTTGCAAGTTTGTTGGACTGTTGAATATTTTTCAGGTTGAATGTTATTATGGGTTTTCCTATTTAATGTCGGGTTCTTATATGCAGGGCTGGAAAACACGGTGCAGCTTGGTTCTGATGACAGTGGCGATGGGCCTCTTGGAAACATGGAAGCTTGGAGCAAAGATAATTGCAAGCATGGAGACAAATTCCGCATGTTCTTTAAACATTACATCACTATTTGTAATAGCCTTTATAATGTATTTCGGATACATCTTATATTAGACTTTGGAAGTGGTAACTTGTAATAGGAACCTCTTAAATATTTAGTCTTTCTTTTGAATGAAATGTATAATGGACATGAATTCTTGATGATGAACTTTTCCTTGAAAGAAATGATGGACATTGCCTTTGTTACTTGAATCCTATGAAATTAACATGGATATCATTTCCATATTTAATCATGAATCAGATCCAAACTTATCCCCTTTAATAGATTGAGTTAAAGAAATCACTCGAATGAATGGATTCCCTTTCATTTCTTAACGGACAAATAAATTTTCCTTTACTAATCCCATTTAACTTTTATTTCCAAGAAACATATAACAACAAAGAGAGAAAAAATTGTCTTGATCAAAATCAATCCATAACTTCGCCTCTTATGCCATGTTTCATTCTTGAAATTCAATCCACAAAATATATTGACTTGACAAAGTCTTTTCAAATGGTTGCCTCAACACACTGCCTTGAAGACAAATACGTCTCGAAGTATGAAAGAAATGAAGCCCTTAAGTCCAGTTTTTTCAATTGATGAACCAACGAACTTGAGCAACGAATCAAAACCCTAATCTCCTTGCCATGAAAGCAAACTAATGAGGAAGTGATTTAATATGCTGATGAGAAAAAACCTTCTTTCAAAGAAACCTTTGGTGAAGTCTTGATGAAACTCCAAACACTTGATGCACTTGAGAAATATGGACGAAGATGCTTCATGAACTTTGTTGATTTAAGGTAAGAAAAACCACTCAATGATCATGAACACAAACCCTAGCTCCATAAATCTTGATTGATGATGAAACCAGTTGATTCCTTGAGTGAAGATGAGAGCTTTAAATCCATACAACAACCCTAATTCTTCAAAATCCCTGATCCCATGCCAAAAATTTATTGATTAATTAAGCATGATGCGTCAAATGACCTAATGGGAAGTATGTACATGAAATGAGACTGGAATGCATACACTAGATGAAAAGTGAAAGGGTAGGACAAATTTAGGGTATTACAACTGCCCCTATTTAATCTTCTTATACATGAAAGTACGATTGGTGCGTGCCTTTCGGGAGTTCAAGGTAGAAGATGATTAAATATCAATGCCAAAAACTTGTTCTGGGAGAATGTGTGAGTGTTTATTTATCTTTATGATATCTGTTGGGGGAAAGAATTTTTCATTTTCAGTGAAGAGACAAAGATTGGACTTGTGATGTGGCGTGATGCCAATATAAGAAATGTTTGTATGAAAGGACGGCGGATAAGGTCTACGAGCGACTTACGATCCAAAGGTGAAACATGAGAGTGATTTGTCGGAGAACCTAGCCTACGGGTAATCCCAGGTTCTAAGACAAGATTTATAGGAAGAACCTAGCCAACAGGAGATCTTAGGTTCTAAGATGATCTAAGGAAAAACCTAGCCAATGGCGATCTCAGGTTCTAAGATGATCTAGGGAAGAACCTATCCAACGGGCGATCTCAGGTTTTAAAATGATCTAAGGAACAACCTATCCAACGGGCGATCTCAGGTTCTAAAACAATCTGAGGAAGAAACTAGCCTACGGGAAATCTCAAGTTCTAATATGATCTGAGGAAGAACCTAGACAACGGGCGATCTCAGGTTCTAAGATGATCTGAGGAAGAACCTAGCATACGGACAATCTCAGGTTCTAATACGATCTGAGGAAGAACCTAGCATAAGGGAGGTCTCAGGTTCTAATATGATCTAAGGAAGAACCTAGCCTATGGGCGATCTCAGGTTCTAAAACGATCTAAGGAAGAGCCTAGCCAATGGGCGATCTCAGGTTCTAAAATGATCTGATGAAGAACCTAGCCAACGGGTGATCTCAGGTTCTAGGATGATCTAAGGAAGAACCTAGCCAACGGGCAATCTCAAGTTCTAAGACGATCTAAGGAAGAACCTAGCTAACGGGCGATCTCAGGTTCTAAGACGATCTAAGGAAGAACCTAGCCAATAGGCGGTCTCAGGTTCTAAAATGATCAGAGGAAGAACCTAGCCAACCGGCGATCTCAGATTCTAAGATGATCTAAGGAAGAACCTATCCAATGGGAAATCTCAGGTTCTAAAACAATCTGAGGAAGAACCTAGCCTATGGGCGATCTCAAATCCTAATATGATCTTAGGAAGAACCTAGCCACGGGCGATCTCAGGTTCTAAGACGATCTGAGGAAGAACTTAGCCAACGGGCGATCTCAGGTTCTAAGACGATTTGAGGAAGAACCTAGCCTACGGGAGATCTCAGGTTCTAATATGATATGAGGAAGAACATAGCCTACGAGAGATCTCAGGTTATAAACTATCTAAGGAAGAACCTCGCCAACGGGCGATCTCAGGTTCTAAATTGATCTGATGAAGAACCTATCCAACGGGCGATCTCAGGTTCTAGGATGATCTAAGGAAAAACCTAGCCAACGGGAGATCTCAGGTTCTAGGATGATCTAAGGAAGAACCTAGCCAACGGGCGATCTCAGTTTCTAAGACGATCTATGGAAGAACCTAGCTAACGGGCGATCTCAGGTTCTAAGATGATCTAAGGAAGAACCTATCCAATGGGCGATCTCGGGTTATAAAATGACCGAAGGAAGAACCTAGCCAACGGGCGATCTCAGGTTCTAAGATGATCTGTCGGAAGAACCTAGCCAACGGGCAATCTCAGGTTCTAAAGTGATACCTACGGGCGATCTGCCAAAATCACTAGGCCTACTGGCTATCTACAAGGAGATCTAGATCTATGGTCGATCTAAGATCCTAAGGTAAGACCTACAGGCGGTCTACCAAAATCTAGGCCTATGGGCAACCTCTAAGGGAATCTAGATCTACGGCCGATCTAAGATCCTAAGGTAAGACCTACAGGCGATCTACCAAAAGATAGGCCGACGATTGACCTACAAAGGAATCTAGATCTATGGTCGACCTAAGATCCTAAGGTAAGACCTACGAGTGATCTAGCAAAAGCTAGGCCTACAGGCGAACTACAAGGGAATCTATATCTCAGGTTGATCTAAGATCCTAAGGTAAGACCTGCGTGCAGTCTACCAAAAACTAGGTCTATAGGCGACCTAAAAAGGAATCTAGATCTACGGTCGATCTAAGTTCCTAAGGTAAGACCTACGGGCGATCTACCAAAAGCTATGCCTACAGGCGACCTATAAGGGAATCTTGATCTACGGTCTATCTAAGATCCTAAGGTAAGACCTACTGGCAATATACCAAAAGCTAGGCCTACGGGCGGCCTATAAGGGAATCTAGATCTATGGCCGATCTAAGATCCTAAGGTAAGACCTACGAGTGATCTACCAAAAGCTAGGCCTACGGGCGACCTACAAGGGAATCTATATCTACGGTCGATATAATATCCTAAGGAAAGACCTACATGCGGTCTACCAAAAACTAGGTCTACGGGCGACCTACAAGGGAATCTAGATCTACAGTCGATCTAAGATCCTAAGGTGACAACTACGAGAGATCTACCAAAAGCTAGGCCTATGGGCGACCTACAAGGGAATCTAGATCTACGGTCGATCTAAGATCCTAAGGTAAGACTTATGTGCGGTCTACCAAAAACTAGGTCTATGGGAGACCTACAAGGGAATCTAGATTTACGATTGATCTAAGATCCTAAGGTAAGACCTACGAGCGATCTACCAAAATCTAGGCCTATGAGAGACCTACAAGGGTATCTAGATCTACGGTCGATCTAAGATCCTTAGGTAAAACCTACGGGTGGTCTACCAAAAACTAGGTCTACGGGTGACCTACAATTCTATGAAGGTGGGAGTATTGGTCATGACACGGTGATTGAAGATGCGAGAATGACCAATTTTATTTCATTTGTTGGGATTCGAAGGATAGTTAGACACAGACGAGTGTTTGGATAACTGACATGGATGAGTGTTTAGGAAACTGACACATACGAGTGTTTGGAGGACTGACACAGATGTGTGATGGGTTTAGACTTGGTGTATTGATTTTGCTGGGAACTCAAAGTACAAGGTACCCGCACCGTTAGCTGGGCATTGTGAAGGTGAAGGATGTTAGTTGAAGGTTTGGGAGTGATATCCTCTTGTATAGACGTATTGCTATTTTGAATGGTTCAGGCCTTTTGCGTAAGGTACCTGATCTGGCTTATGCTTCGTATGCATGTTTAAATTTCTTTTGCCGCAAAGGCCAATTATCATGAATCTGCTACGAGCTTTTGAGGATGCAATGTTATGCAATGATAACTATATGAAAATGAAAAGAAATAGAATTCATGGGGATAAGCGAAGGCTCATTTAAAGCCATTTCTCATCATCGGGGATGCCAATACACATCGGCACTGGAAACCTACTACTGTACTGAATATTATTGGGGATGCTGATAAGAATTTACACGTTGGAGCTCACGATACTACATATTGTTGATGACTCTGCTGAAGATTGAATTGTTGACGGCGCGAGTTTACAGGTACACCATTGAATTCTGAATTGCATTTCTGGGGAAGAGATAATCTGGCCATACTTCCATACATCCTAAACCATTGAGAGGATGGTAGAACTGAATCTGCCAGAGAATGGATATTGAACACCATGTGGATCTCTTTGAATACATGCCCCAAGTTTCGCCACACTGGGGAATTACCTCTTGAATCACTTGGGGATAAAAGATGGGCATGGACACCCGTGCGTGCCCCGGTTTAGCTCTGTAAATGCCCCAGTTTACTCCACTGGGGATGTTCTGATTTAGCTCCGCAAATGCCTCGGTTTAGCTCCATTAGGGATGTACTTGATTAACTCCACTAGGGATGCACTTGCCCGTGCCGAGTTAAAGAGCGACTCCAAACTTTCCAAATTCACTTGGGGAATCAGGTTTGAAATTTCTATAGCAGATGAAGGCAGCTTCATGCGCTAGCTAGGTCAGGGTGACTGTTATGACTCTTTCACCTCTATTGTAGTCATCTCGTGCAATATAATTGGCTTGAACAACTTTGCGAGTACGGATACAAAATGCCCCTGTCTAGAGGATCTCTGAGAAGATGTATGCTGAATAGAAGACCGGAATATCCGTGCCACAATACGATATGAGGTGGCCTGCCCCAATGTCTTGAGTCATGAAATAAATTGCTCTTGATTACAACTTTCTTGGAGAGATTTGTCGAATCTCGACATAACTTCCTCAGGTTGAATGAATTTTGAATAGATTTATCGATGTGATAGCCCCTAATCAACGACAACTTGAAGAGAATTATCGACGTGATAGCCTCTGATTGATATTAGCTTTAAGAGATTTACTGACGTGATAGCCTCTGATTGATAGCTTTGAGGGAATACCTCGGATTTGGCTGACCTCGAAGGTATTGACTCTTAACTTGATTGCCCGAGACTGGCAGAATCTGCTTACTTCATCCCTAAAGGGTACTCATACTGTGAAGCACCAAGATGCTTTCTCCTGACAGAATCACCAATTAATATGCCCCTGGATAAGTCATTTCTCTTGTGACAGCTGACTTTTGCTTCAATAGAGTATTCAAGCCTCTCTTCTCTGACAATATTGAGCTCTTTACCGATTTTTCATTGTGTAAACTTACTTGATGTCAATCAATTGTTTTATATGCAGAAGAATGTTTATTATGAGAATGATAATTCTAATGCAACACGTACGTAAGTCTTGAAGTTTGAAAAAAAATTTGAATGAAATGTTGTCATAACTCTGTTGTGGACGAGTCACTAGCTAGAGAGCAACATTTTCAAATTATTTTTCATGAAAGGTAATGCAAGCATATGATGTTAACACAGATATTTAAACATACCTCTTAGGAGTCAGTTAAACGCTATCTCATTATAGCACGCTTTTGAATTGATCCATGCTTCAGTTAGGACTTTTTATGGGTTGTAACGTGGCCTGATTCACAGTTTAAGAAAACAGTATTTAAGGCTCAAAATTATTTGGTGCCAACCCATTCTCCATGATGATCTCCAGTCCTAAGTTCAATTGACCTGATACAATCATTCATCTATTGAGAAGAGTTTGCGATGGTTGAGGATTTTTTTATTGGTAATCCTTTTATCGCCTTTTAGGTGTTTCATCTTCTTTCTTGCTTTTTCCTCGACAAGTTCTTTTGAATTTTGATTTGGAAGTCCAGCGGGATGCCCCAACTTTTTCCTAAGTGACTTGTTTTCAAGTTTTGACTTAGCGGGGATTTTTGTTTCTTTCTTATTCATGATTTCCATTCTGAAAAAGTCGTTGATCTTTATGCAATTTATGATTTGTTGGAAGTTACCGTGATTGTCTGAGTCTTTAGTAGATGATGGATAACTATTTTTGTATCATCACTTGTTGACCTCCTGATGTTCGAGAGATACCCACTAGGATATCGTGAGTTGATGCATGTTGCTGATAGATGAGGTTTAACCATTATGGTTTTGACTTTACTCAACCTTTTGATGGATAACCATTGTTGTATCCTTAAATGGGCACTCTTGATGGGTTTTGAACGCTTGATCATATTAACTGAACACTACCCGCCCCAGGGTTAAAATGAGGAATTTTTATCTAAACAGAAAAGAAACTCCTACTTCGAAGGCTCGGAGGGGTTAACGAGGGTCTATCTCCCTTATACCTCTGGTGTTTAGGAATTGAAACAAGGAATGTACATCGTCAGTAGGGTCTTATTCAAAAGCATACCAACCAGATATTTTTTGCGACTTTGGATTATCGTCATCCTCCCTCCAATATTTGCCTAAGCATAAGACTTGGAAACTTGACATCAATATGCAAGTAAAACATTTAAAGAGTGATAACGAATGGATGAATAAAAACGAAAAGAACACTTCAAGGCAAGCATACTTATTGCATTAAGATTTTCATTCAAAAATAGACAAGTTTCTACATGCAAGCAATGTTTAAACAAAAAAGCAAGAATGCAAATGAAAATGCAATAAAGAAACCAATGATTGTCGTCGTTGAGGAGACTTGACTCCATATGGACTTCTTGATTTTGACGACTTTCTGCAACCTTGATACTTAAATGGGAGAGAGAATTCTCCTTCTGATCTGATATTAACACAACAGTCTTTGGATTGATCCCGTCTTAGACCTTGCCTATGGATGACATGCCATCCTCAATCGAATGGCCAGGTGTTGTACCCCAACTTTTGCCCCTAAGATCCCCTCATCATACGATGTTGATTCCATCATAACAAGATCACATTAGGATTCTTGGTTCCCCTCCCTATCTTTAGCTTTGCTCTTTGATGAATCACCAAGCACCTTGACTTGTGTTCTTTTGTGATCATGAATATTTTTGTCTTGATTTATTCTTTTAATTAATGAAATGAAATGTTAGTTTGTCTTTTTTGTTACTTATGTAGGTAAAGGCAATAAGATTTAGCCAGTTGCTCCATGGGTTCATGAGTTTATTTCCATGCCCTAGTCAATAAAGCTTGAGAAGTTCAAACCTCACCGTTGGATTTGTTTTAGAGGAAATGGCATGGCAGAGTTATTTTGGTTCACCACATTTCAAAGTTATCAAGATTGATCCAAAAGTACAAGGGGTTGATTGAAGAAGTTGACATGCTTGGACAAGGCCTTGTTCCCATTGATCACAAGTGCATATTTCTCTAATTTCTCAAGATATGGAAGTGCTTTTGGTGGCTATGAACTATCATTTTCATCCTCAACAAATTATATTTACAAAGCATTTGTGTTGGTACAAGAAGTTTGTTCAAAATTGTCAAGGTTCCTCAAAGCATCTTCTTGATCTAGGAGCTAGGGTTTTGAACTTCAAAGAAGTATATCTTTCTCATCTTTTGGTATTTTTGAGTGATTCCAAAAACATACTTCTCTCCAAAGGGTTATCAACAAATCACTCAAAAATTTCAATTAGTTTTCATGTGGAATAAACTTGATGATGAAGAAAGATTACAAGTCCTCCAGATGAACCCCCCAATTTCTCATATGTGACTTCAAATGATCATAACTTGGCCAATTTTTATCACCTTGAACCCATTATTTTTCCACAATGATCTTGAGGAGGTGAAATTTATGCCTTCTTTTATGTGCAATGTTAGAAAATGGATGGAAGATGACCTAAGGATACAAAAGATTATAGGTCATTTCATGATTTTTTGCCAACTTCAACAATTCACAACTCTCTCAATTTTTGGATATTTTGAATGGTTAAAGTTTCAAAATGTCATTCAAGAGGTCTATTTCATGCCATCTAATTTTGTCAAGATAAAATTTCAAGTGGAATGCCATGTTTGGATGCAAAACATTATAGGTCACTTTTGAAGAAAACTTTGAAATATTTCTAAGTATGGAAAGTCAACTTTTTTTTCCAACTTTGACTCCATGTAACTTTCAGCTCAAGCATCCATTTGATTCCATTATTTTTCCATTACCAATTTTGTAACCTCATCTTTCTAAAGCATCAAGAATGACCTAAGATCCCTTGAGCTGAGAATGCCATTGATTTGAACTTGGCAACTTCGAATTGAAGTTTCTTCAAAAGTCAGAATTTGAAATCATTGGTTTAGCTTCTAAACACTTTGTTTTTGCGCGTTTTTTCTTCTAAACATGTTTAGTGAACCTCCATAAGTGATTAGCATAGCAAAGCGCGCGTTTTAGATGAGTTTTGATCAATATAGAAGTCACAGTTTTCTTGTTTGCAACTTCACACGATTTCCCTCCAAACTTCATCATTTCACACGCTTGAACATTCCATTTGATTCCCTATAAATAGAGGGTCATTCCCCATTCATTTCCTTAAGCTTGGATAGCCAGAATCACTCTGAAAAAATTGTTCCATAACTCAAAATTCGGCTACCTCAAAATCTACTTTCAAGCCTTTTTCAATCCAATTTTTCCATCAATTCACCTTCCTTGATCTTCCCTAAAGCTGACCATATAATTAGATTCAAGAATCGTGCCTTAGATTGCTCCATAGAAGTCCAGTTTCAGAGCTCTGTAACTCAACTTCAATAGGTAGATTCCTTCATCAACTCTTCAAAACTTTGATATCATTGTGATGTTCTTATTTCCCTGGTTCTAGTCGCAAGAGGTGTGGTTGTCTTCGTCTTGAAGAGACAAAGTGAATGGCGTAGGTCTGAGCTTCTGATTTTACAGTTTGAGAGACCTGTAATTCATGTTGGCTAAAGGTTGAAGATGACTAATGTGTCATCTTCCAATCAATGATGGCACGCCACTTGTTTTTTTTTTAAATCTGATTTAATTAACGATTCATTGCATTATCCACTAAAGTCCATAATGATTCAATGCGCCAGGTCCACTTTATTTGTTTACTAACGCGTCTTGACATTGATCACATGGCCCGTATTTTTTTGGTTTTTATTTTCTTTTCTGATTTTTATATTTAATTTTTTTAAATTTCAAAAAAATCATAGAAAATTCATTTAGTCTATAAAATCTGAAAAAATTATGAAAAATATTTTTGATTATTCTCTTTTTGATTTTTATTTTTTTCACAATTTTATTTTGTCTTTTGGTATTTTTTATAAATTTTCACTTTATTTGATTTGTTTTAAATGTTTAAAAATACTTTTATGAATTTTTAAATTCTGAAAAAAAATATGGAATGATCCAATAATATTGTGACAAATATTGGTGACCTCACTTTTTTTTTATTTCTGACTTTGGTATTTTTTTATCATTTTTGGTTTATTTTACTCATTTCTTTTAATTTTAAAAATAGTTTCTGGCTTTAAAAAATTACCAAAAAATTTATAAAACTATTTGAGTTTATTTCTTATTTTTCTATGGTCTTACTTTTTATTTCTTGATTAATTTTAACATAGTTGATATTTTTATCCCTTATTTCTATTTTAAATATTTCTAAAACTTTTTTTTAATGTATATATTAAAATGCAATATTATTTTGTGATTATTTTCTGGCTAATCTTGGGTTGAATTTTTTACCACGGACTTTATTAACATCATTGAATCCATGGTGTTGAGTTTAACTCCACAAAAATGGATGAATGATTTTAATAATAGTTTGATTAAATTTTAATTCAAATGTAGTTTGTATATTCTTTCTCACCCCTCTTCATCTCATCCCTTTCTTATTGCACTAAGTCATATTGGAGCATGATCTCTATATCATGTCTCAAAACAAATGGTGCATAGATTGCTATTGACCGGCCTCAAAATAGGTGTGACTTCTACATAAGTCCACTTACGATTGCTTAACATAACGCTAAATTTTGTCCTGATTCGAATAAATGATCATTTGTGGCTCAATCCTATGTTTGCAAGCCCAAGTATGTTAATTTTATCTCTTTGATCCAATAACCTTGAGATTCATTGTGCGGAGGCTTTGGTTCTACCAATCCTCTAATGGATCTACAACACTTTTAGTCATCGCGGATCACTTAAACATCGTTTATCATTAAATGGTACTTTTGAGGATTCCAAGTGGATGATATACTTGACAAAAAGAAAATTCAACTTGTTGTGTGGAGGCTTTGGTTCTACCAATCCTCTAATGAGTTCCAAATGCAAGTTTCAAGATGGTCATCCAACTAACCACTAATTATTAAATTGTTTTTACTTTATGCCTTTAATTTGTTATGCATTATGTACCATTTACTTTAAGCATTACATTTCATGTCATTTTTATTTTGCTTATTTGAGCTTTTCTTTTCTCTTCTAAGACACTTAATAATCAACATGAACCATAAAAAAACTTTAATGATATTTAGATTGTTTGGTTACTATCATTGGTATTATGGAGTATCGGACTTCTTGGACTTAGGATTAGAGGCCTTGGCCTATGATGGAGACCTTATGACCTTAATTGATATTTTGTCTGGAGTTCTTGAGTTTTACCTTAAGACATTGGGTTGTTAGTTTGTTTTGTATGCAGGTTATTGTGATTACATATTTTGTTTGTAATATGGAATTCACCCGTATACAGTCGTTACTCTGCCCAATTTTTGTGAATACTTAATATACTTGAAGTTTGGTTCTCTCAAGAGGTCTAGTATCTTTGATTGTTTGGTTTAAATCTAAAGAATTAGAATTCTATCTTGACTCATAATGTCAAGTATTGGCTTCTTGTTGGTTAGATGGTTCCTATCCCTAGCTTTTATCTTATGCTTTAGGATAGTCTCTTCTTCTCCTCCCATCTTCTTTAATTTCAAAAATCTTCTCTCTCCTTTTGAAAAATTTTCTTGTTTTTAAACTTGAACCACTTTCATAATAAACTTGGACTTAGGTCCATGCATTTTCAAAACCCTTTCATAAATAAACTTCAATCAACTTAATAATGCTTTGACATTTTTTTGGGAAGACTAAAAGTTAATCAATCTCATTTAAAACCATTTTTGCCACTTTGGCTTTTACTTTAAACTTTTCTCAAAAGATTACACTCTTGTCAATCCTTGTAGTGATGCAAACAACTATACTTCTATAATATGTAGTGAAATTAGATATTTTCCACTTGGGTGTTGAGTGAGGCATTGTTGATTTTAAAATCCAAGCCATATCCTCCAATTTGAGATGATGCAAATTCTCCTTCCTCATAATTGTGGGTGGTAAGTATGTTTTCTACATGGACAATGAGAATGATGTCTTATCTCATAAAAATTAACCAACACACTTATTTTTTTAAATTTTTTAAAGAGGAACTACGTGTATTCTGATCCCCTATTGCACAGAAGGTGGTACGTAGGCACTAAAGATTCACAACCGCGGCGGGTGCAAAAATCATTTTAAAAAAATATACTTCTTTTCTCACCTCCACCATCTATTTTTATACAACATTTTTATAACCAAAATATACAGATTTTACAAAGAGGTTCCTGCAGAGTACTGTAAATGTTTAGGGTGCTAATACCTTCCCTTTACATAACCAACCCCCTTACCTTGAATCTTTCCCCCTCTTTTTTGGATTATTCGCTCTTTTCCCATTCCTTTGGAAACAATAAAGCGTTGTGGCGATTTTTATTTTTTGATCTGTATAAGTCTAGTCAATCCAATGGCTTAGTCTTAAACATTCCTAAGAGGGTTGAGCCTATCTTTGTTTTATTTGTATATGTGCTATTGTTGTTTATGTGTTATGTGTTGTATATATGTTTGTCTGGATGTTCCTGGTTTTCAGGGTGCTTGGTGATTACTTATAAGTCCTATACCCGGACTCGGGCAAACTTTAAGATAGGACGGGAGGTATAGTCATGTTAACTTTGAGGGAGTAATTCCAAAAAAGGGATTTGAGATCCCCCGCTCAGTGGAGACCCCTTTGACTGTAGTTTCGTTTACCGAGTAATCGAGAAGACGGACTGCTTTCGACCTGGGAGCCTGCTGAATCTGAGGACCGTAGAATACCAAACCCATCTTGGCCTTTTAGGTGTAGTGCGGAGCTATGACTGAGTAATCCGGAAATAATTGTCACGCGATGCTACGCTCGCATGAGTTTTTCTTGAGAATATTACTAATTACCGAGTTAATCGGGAGTTGGTAATATCTGAAGGAATGATGTAGACCCTGGGAACCTCTAGAAACTTGTTCGAAAGATGATAACTTTTAGACAATATCTTTTGGGTAGTGTTGTACCCCAAAATTTGCCCTCGCATTTTTCCTCAAGAAATTACAGCTTCAGGTGTTTCCTAATTTTTTTTTTAAATTGGCTCAAGACTCGGTCAAACAGACTTTTCTCGTCAGTCAGACAAAATTAGGGTTTTACTGAGTTTCAGGGCTCTAGAATGTTTCAAACAGTTGGCTTAGGGTTTTGGTTGATTTTGGCTCAACTTAGATCAGGCGAACGCTTCTTTGGCATTTAATCAGGAATTAGGGTTGTTCATGCGCGGTTCCTCAGAAAGATTTAATTCTACGGTGCTTTTCAAGTTATTCCGAGATTTGGATTGACTTCACATGGTTTGACTTAATCAGTAAAAAATTGCACTTGAATGGAATTCGCATTGTGTGATTAAATCGGTGAAAGGATGCATTGGGTTTGAATTTGCAATGTTTGATTAAAGTCATAAAAGGAAAAAAACGTCTGGGCAATTGCTGTGATTAGCTGTTGTTTTGCTTTGGATGTTGGAAACGCCAGGTTTGTTTGATCAATACTGAAGCAATGTTTATTTAATTATTTATTATTCTAAGATTAAATGATTGGAATTTATTTTCAATTATTATAATTAAAGAATTATAAATAATAAAATGAACAATTAAAAAAAAGAGGAAAAGAATTAATTGGATAAAGAAACTTTATTTATTTTTAAATTATTTGTACAATTGTTTTGTTTACAAATTGTTTACAACAATGATTTTACAGTAATTTAAACCTAAATAAGACTATCCTAATTTTCTCTAAAAAAATCTTCAATTCTTCATCTGTTGCTAAATCCTCTCCATTCAATTTTTATCTGCAAAAAGAAAAGAAGAAAAGTTAGAAGCAGGTAAATAAATAAAAGACAGACAGATAAAAAAGTTCATCATTAAGGGCAACTGACTGGGATCAGTTAGCCCTCTTTGCAAATCACGGGATTTCTCCCGGTTCACAAAGAGGGATGAATATTTGTTTGCTAATCATGAATGCACAAAGTTGAAATTCACAAGTCAAAATTGCCAAACTGCATAGTTCAAGTCTCAAACAGCATGATGCAAAGTCCAAGTCCAAATCAAACTACAGAGTCCAAAGGCAAACAGAATGGCCTAACTAAAGTCACAAATTATCCAAAAAGCTGCCAAAGATATCAAAGATACAAAAGTACAAGAAGTTGTCAAAAGAAGATATGAAAGGATATGCAGAGAAAGATTAATATGCAAGCAAGCTAATTCATTTTCATCATTTCCCAGTGCTGCCCTTTCAGTAAAAGTACAAGCATAAACATATAAAATACTTAAAGATGTACTGGAGAGAGAAGAAAGAGAGAAAAGAGGTGCAGGTTTTGCAGGCTTAGGCTTGAGACAGAGAAAAAAAATATAAAACTGCAAATGACAGAAGATATCAAGGCAAGAGATATCAAACAGCATAACCATAAAAACTGTGAAAACTGGAGAGTAAAGCCATTAACCAACCACAAACTGTCCAAACCAGTTCACAATAACCAGTATACTCACAACAAACCTGCCTATCATCAAAACACATAAAGCCTTCAACATCAAGCCTTACCAGTTGACAACAACAAACCACAACATAAAGCCTGAAATCCATCAAGCCTGAACAACCAGCAGAAGCCTCAAAAACCTGTCAAGTTTAAACCAAGCCAAGGCCATAACCTGCACAAACCTGTTGCCCAGCCCAAACATAACATCCAAAAACAGAAAACCAGTAAGGCCATCAAACAAAACACCAACCATTTCCAAGCCTCACTAAACTGTAGAACAACCAGTAAATAATATCAATTGTCAAAGCTTAAAGCCAAAGCCCCTAAGGCCTTGTGTAAGAGCCAGAAACCATAAACATTCAAAGCCTAACCAGAAAACCTGACCAAGGCCATACTCTGCATAAACAAATAAAGTATCAAACACCAAAGGCCTCACCATTCAAAAAGACAAACCCTGTCAAGCATATGCCTAAGATCATCAACCAGTCCAACAAGCTGGACCAGCATAACCTGTTCAAACATACCTTTCAACACCATCCAAATCAAATTCAAGCATAACATTCAATTCAATACCAGCAAGTATTCAAAAGCAACGCCTAAAAGCCTCGGAAAGTTTTCATCACAGGCAAGCATACGAGGCAACCAGAAGAAAGTGAAATAATGAACTAGGCAACCCTAACAAGCATACCAAGGCATCAAGGCATATCAGAGAAAACACAGGGTGGAAGAGAAGAAGCATACTCAGAAAAGCAACATAAACCCTCAGAACCCTAGGTTCATCATCGGGCTAACAAGCCAAAATCATACAGAAGCAAAGCATCAAGGAAACGAAGAAGAAAGAAATGATATCAAATAAAGGCTTTCAGACAACATCATTAAACCTAAAGAGGTAAAAATACAAAGGTACCAGGAAGCACAGCCCCATCTCATTCTCCTCCGCCCTTGGCCGCCCTAGGTGCCTCCGGTCCTCCTCACCTCCCCTCCCAAAGGTATAACCCCTCGTTTCTTTTCTTTTCCACATCTTGTGCAAACATTGAACAATATAAAAGAATCAGAAGAAAATAAAACATGCAAAGGCGTAAAACATACAAAGTGAAAATCAGTACCTTGTAGACCGTTGCCTACGTGACCTTGGAGAAGAAGGAGCTGACTGAAGCACCGGTGGCCATTGGGAGAGAGAAGCTCAGGCAAAGGCAAAGGCGAAGAAGACGAAGTGAAACGAAGAACGGCGCCGCTTCTGTGTACGTCAAACCCTAGCTGTCCTCCAAATGAAACAAAAGTTATCTAACCCTAAAAACCTTGTTTCAATTAATTTGGGCCTAACCCGTTTCAGCCCACTGCAAGCTGGGCACACACCCCCCTTTTTCTCTTTATTTATTCTTTTTGTTTTATTTCGTTTGGGCCCAAGCCCATTTATTTCTTCTTTCCATTTCCTTTTTTTACAAATTAAAATTTTTGTTTATTTTCTTTTAACATAACTCTTTTTTTTTTTGAGATGATACACTAGCTTTCGTATAGAAAAATATTAATACATAAAAACCATTTTTAAGTTAATACATTTTCTTTTCTTAAAAACATTATTTGTACATAAAACAATAATATATAATATAATTAAAACACTAAAACATTTTTCTTTTTTTGTTGTTTTGTTTTATTAAAACATTTTATTTATACAATGACACATGATATAATGGAATTAAAAACTTTTCTTTTCTTTCTTTTATTAAAATGTTCTTATTTGTAAAAATACATAAAAAAATAGAATCTAAAATGTTTTCCTTTCTTTTCTTAGAATACATCAATTTGTACATAAATACATAGTTACATAATTTTTCTTTTAAGATAAATACTTTTCTTTTTTTTCAAGATATCATCTTTGTACATAATAAATGAAAATACATCTTTTTTTACATAATATAATTAAAATTGAAAAAAACATTCTTTCTTTCTTTTAATTAAAATACCTCTTTTGTATATATTAAACAAAAATATGAAGATACAAATTTATATCAAATGTAAAAAATAATCTTCAAACTTAGAACATTCTCTTTTCTTTTATTAAATACTCTTTTTGTACATATTAAAGAAATATACAAGATTACAAAAGACTAAATAAATAAACATTTAATTCTCACCATTAAGTTAAACAATGCTTAATAATACATTAAATTCACATTTCCGCACTTGTAAATAATTCTCATACAAATATACGTACACGTACACCTACACAATACACCAATACATTTACATTGATACATTATACATTTGCTATACATTTACTATTCTTATACCTTACTATACATTGATTACATTGGATCGCAATTCGATTTGGTTGTAAATTATTGGACACTACATTCCTAAAGTCTCATCCCCATTTGTAAATTTGTACCCCCACTCCCGGATACTATTTGTAATAGCGTAGACTTTAAATTCTTGCAATTTATCGTTTTCCAATTATACCATGGTTAGACCTAGGGTTTGCATGTACATAAAATCAAACGCTAGATAACCTAATACAAGACAAATACATGAAATCAATACACAATCACACTTGCACCCCCTAGGGTAATCCCACATGTTGCCTTCCAAAATGGGCCATGCTTGCACGTCGAGTTTCTTTGGCAAAACAAATTCAAATGATCATAAGTCCCTCGATGACGCTTTCGAAAGTTGCCTAAAATAGAATGATCATAGTCCCTTCAAGAAAATTGCCAAAGACACTTGGCACCATTGCATTCATGGTCCATACGATGACCTGCGCCCGTCCCGTTAAACATCCTAAACGCAAGATTGTCCATCAAATTCAATGGTGGAACAAAATTGTTAAAAGGGGTTGAAAACATAGAGAAAACCTTTGAGTACAATAAGGGTAGACCAAACTCTTAGTTACTTGAGATCAACTTGCAAAAACACTTGCCTTCTTTTCAAAAACCACACTTCACAAACACTTTCAAACAAACTTCTAAAAACATTTTGAAACATCTTTTCGAAAAGATACACACCTTCGTATATACTCAAACACGAGTCATTACATTGGTTACCTAAAACAAGGCATCTTCTTCAAAAACATTTTCAAACAAACACACACACACACACCATTTTCAAGCAATCGAAAATCAAGGCAAGTGATCTAAAAACCAAGTAACTAAGAGCCCATGGATAACCATGGATGAAAAGGGTGCTAATACCTTCCCTTTTCATAATCTACCCCCCGAACCCACGAAATATCTCAAAAGGTTTTTGCTGTGCTTTTTAACCTTTCCTTTAGGATAAAATAAAAAGTCGGTGGCGACTCTTGCTCAACCGAACAAGTGCGAATACAAACGCATACCTCTAGTCAGTTCTCCCACCGTATCACAGAACTGGCGACTCTGCTGGGGATATAAACTTAAAAGTGGGGTTACCTTAGGGTTTAGATCACCTTTACTTTCTTGCTTTGATTGACTTGATTGCTTTATCTTTTGGGTTCTTGTTTGGGTTTGTTGTAAATCCTACACCCGGATTTGGGGCACCTTTTTTAGGTAAATAGCAAAAAAACTGTGAGGGAACTGTGCGGGGTATACCGACACGGTTGAAGCAGTAAGATATGTTAGTGTGACATATTTGTCAGTACCGGTAACCCTTGAGTTCAATCAAGGAGAGTACGGGGCCTCTGAGTGATGTCGTGAAGCACTAACGAACTCTTAGAACCTTAATTGACCATCTTAGCCTTTTTAGGGGTAGTGAGATGACCGACTTTGGTGCAGTCTGAAGTTGGTAGATACTCGATACTAAACTCATTTGAGGGTTGTTTTCTTGGAATATTTTGGTCGCCAGTAAGTGGCTAAACCGAAACGATGAACATAGAAAATAATCCAATGATATTGAGCTCCTTAGAACCCAGTTTCTATTTTAGGACAGGATGAGCCAACTAACTTCAAGAGGGTACTTACCTATAACCCCATGCAAGCCTAAACCTAAGGACTTGTTTGCTTTGTGTGAATATGATTACCTGTATATACACTCACTTGCTTTTGCATACATATACATAACATCATGACATCATACCATAGCATTTTCAATAACCATTTCAAGGATCTCGAAGGTTCTTTTGATGCAGGGTTACGTTGAACCAGACGTCTACCAAAGGGCTAGAGACTTCTCCTCTAAACAAATGCAATCAAAGTTCAAGTGCAACAACTTGAATCAGTGGCTATGACCCACTTGACATGGTGAGCTTGATTCTAGTGGAAAGACATCCACCGATACAAAGTTCTCCAATCAAAGATCAAGTGCAACAACTTGAATCAGTGGCTATGACCCACTTGACATGGTGAGCTTGATTCTAGTGGAAAGACATCCACCGATACAAAGTTCTCCAATCAAAGATCAAGTGCAACAACTTGAATCAGTGGCTATGACCCACTTGACATGGTGAGCTTGATTCTCGTGGAAAAACATCCACCGGTGCAAAGATCTCCAATCAAAGATCAAAGTTCAACCTCTAACATTTTCTTGTGTTTACCCCAAGAGATCCTTGAAAGCATGCATCCACATATCATGCATTGCATTTTGACGATCTTTCCTTTTTCAGGTTTCCTTACTCTCCTGTTGTTTATTTCAGTAAGAGGTGACTCTAGAAAGGTCTGTCAAAGACATCCAAGACCAGACTGCTCAGCTGCAGGAATTGTTTTTGAACTTGTCTATGGGGCAAGAAGAAATGAAAGCTCTCCTCACAAAGGGCTTGGAGAATTCAAACAATTCCAGGAGTGATCAGCTTGCGAAGTTGCAGTTTGATCTGAAAACATTGAGGACCCAAGTGATGGGACAGTTGGTGGGCCAGATGGCTCTCATCCAAGACCTATCTCAAAGACAAGAGGAACTCAGAGTTCTTGTCCGCCAACTGCTTCCGAACAACCAATTAGGGCAAACATCTGAGGTTGAAGAGCAAGTCACCGCTCAGCCTCCATCCACTCAAGAAGACAAGGGGAAGGCTCCTTTGCTTGCTTCAGGGTCACAAGCCCATCAACAACCTCGCCAGCGTCAACGGGGTAATCGGCGTAAGCAAGAAACGTCGGGAAGATAGTTCACGGAGACTGAGATACCATCATTCTTCATATTAAAGCGCCTGTTGGAGGTCAACCTGCTTACCCTAAGGGATCCTCCTCAGAAGCTCAATACCTCCTCTCCTAACTATCGTCCCGACGCATTTTGTGTTTACCACTCCTACAGCCCGGGACACGACACCAACGACTGTTGGGCCTTGAAGAACAAGATTCAAGATCTGATCGACATTGGAGTGCTGGAATTCATGCCAGACGGCGAGATGAAAATCTTCCGTTAAGGAGTTCTCCACCTGGAGTGACAAAGCTCAAGCTGAAAGACTTTTGCTTCATTTTGAATTTTCAAAGTTGTAATTTCTTTTGTTGTCAAACAATTATCTGTTGATGTTAAACTCTGTTTTCATTAATGCATTGCATATGTTTGTCTTGAAATCATCCATTCGTTTCACTACTCTTATGCTTTTCTTTATGATATCTGACTCTTGATAAAAAGCTGCAAGCCTTTAGAGGGAGGATGACGAAACAATACCATAATCTCATACAGTATGCTTTTAAACAGACCTTGCTGATGATGTACAGGCATTTCTTTCAAATCCCAAACACTGGAGTTATAAGGAAGTTAATCCCTAGTCAACCCCTTCGAGCCAAAGAAGTAGGAGTTTTCTGTTCTAAACAATCAAAACCTTTGATATAAACCTGGGGCAGGGTAGTATCTCAGTTAATTCAAAAGAAAAACGCGCATTGAAGTCGCAAACTCTCAGTTCGTAACACAACGAACGACGTCAAAAAAAAAGAAAGCATTCCTTTGGAATCAAAAGACAAGGGTGGTTCCCTATCACATAGGCAGTCAATCTCTCAAAAGAGAAAAGCCCGCTGAGCCAAAACCTATAAAGGAGGCTTAAGAAAGCTGGGGCATCCCGCTGACTGTAATCTCGAAAATGGGAACAGTCAGGCAAAAGTTAGGGATAACAAATCAAAATCAAAATAGTGAGGTCATTACAAAATCCTCAACAACATGAAAAATGTTGAAAAAGAAAAAAAGGAGATGATGACTGTCTCCCCAAATTCAACTGGTGAACCATCGCCCAAAAGTCGTTCCAAACTCAAAACAGAGTGTGACGCACAATTAACTGAGCTTAGGGTTGAAGAACATCACGAAGAGCGGGTGGGTACAAATACACTTTAAGCCTTTATCCTTTGTTTCTTAAACCGTGAACTAAGCCACATTACAACCCTTCAAAAGTCCTAATTGAAGCATGGGTTAGTTCGAAAGCATACTGTTACAAAAGGTATCCTGACTCCTGTAAGGCTTTGCTCTAAATCTTGTGTTGATCTGTCTTATAAAAAGTTTTCTGCTAAAAAACGCATTTTTTAAAACTTCGAGACAAACATAAACTTTGCATTGCTTGAATATCACTGTCTGCATTTGGCTTTTTGTTTGACAGCGAAGAATTTCATACAGCGAATGTTCGGAGGAACGAAAACTCTCTCAGTGAGCAAAATTACTTCAAAAGGACGACACTTCCATTACAAATCTCCTATCAACAAGGGGCATGACATAGCACCATCCAGTTAACCTAGGGCAGTCCAGTCAAGGTTTCAACAGATCTTTCAAAGTTCAGTTAACCTGGGGCAGTCCAGTCAAGGTTTCAAGAAATCTCTCAATCCGCAGAGTAGTCTGATTCAAGACTCCTTCATCATCACTTGGGGCATTCGAATGTCAAAAGTGTTCAATCATTCCTTCACCACCTGCTGGAATTTACAACCACCAACAAATCAACTATCACAATTCCATATTCGATTCCTGTATCCAGCCAGGGCATATCTGTTGACGACTATTTCCAGACTCGATTCCTGTATCTAGCCAGGGCACGTCTGAAGAGTTTGAAGATTCGATTCCTGTATCCAGCCAGGGCATATCTGTTGACGACTATTTCCAGACTCGATTCCTGTATCTAGCCAGGGCACGTCTGAAGAGTTTGAAGATTCGATTCCTGTATCCAGCCAGGGCATATCTGTTGACGACTATTTCCAGACTCGATTCCTGTATCTAGCCAGGGCACATCTGAAGAGTTTGAGGATTCGATTCTTGTATCCAGCCAGGGCATATCTGTTGACGACTATTTCCAGACTCGATTCCTGTATCTAGCCAGGGAACGTCTGAAGAGTTTGAAGATTCGATTCCTGTATCCAGCCAGGGCATATCTGTTGACGACTATTTCCAGACTCGATTCCTGTATCTAGCCAGGGCACGTCTGAAGAGTTTGAAGATTCGATTCCTGTATCCATCCAGGGCATATCTATTGACGACTAATTCCATATCAACACCTGTAACAAGCCAGGAAATTATCTACATCGCCACTTGGGGCATTCGAATGTCAAAAGTGTTCAAAAACCCGATGCAGTTTTACACAGACTCATCATCAGGAAATCCTACACAGATCTCCTTAAAATAGGAAGTCCCCAGTAGTTTGGCATACAACCCAAGCTTCTGATTTCCCCAAAAGTGGTCCCAAGACTTCTCATTTTCAACAATCAAGAGATTCTTGCCCTCCACAGCAGCAGCCAAAGAATTATTTTCCCCGGCAGCAGTCAAGATTCTTTTATCTTCAGCCATCCAGGATTCATTTATCCTCAGCAAGATAGTTCATCAGCTTACATGCGCATTCATCACATTCATGTCATAAACATTGATGTCACATACATTGCATCACGCATCATGACATTTCATAACAACTAACCCTTTACCTTTTCAGGTAAGATCAGTCGACAGACAAAGATCATTTTTCGAGATTCGTCCAGAAATAGTTCAGATGTGACCCGGACATGGCGACATTCTGATACCTATTCCAGATTCACTCAGAGACAGTTCAGATGTGATCCGGACACAGCAACATTCTGATACTTATTCCAAATTCATCCAGATGCCGTTTTACACGGACGCATCATCAGGAAACCTTACACCGGTTCCTCCTCCACCTTCAAGACTTCTGAAAACAGTTCACGGGTTCCCCAGTAACGGATGTTAACCTATCGCTTGTTCAGATTCTTCTCAAGACTTCTGAAAACAGTTTATGGATTCTTCCCAACAACGGATGTTAATCTATCACTTGTTCAGATGCAATTTTTGAAAACAGTTTACGGACGCTTCCCAACAATGGATGCTGCTCTATTGCTTATTCAACTTCAAGACTTCTGAAAACAGTTCACGGGTTCTCCAGTAACGGATGTTAGCCTATCACTTGTTCAGATTCTTCTCAAGACTTCTGAAAACAGTTTATGGATTCTTCCCAACAACGGATGTTAATCTATCACTTGTTCAGATGCAATTTTTGAAAACAGTTTACGGACGCTTCCCAACAACGGATGCTGCTCTATTGCTTATTCAACTTCAAGACTTCTGAAAACAGTTCACGGGTTCTCCAGTAACGGATGTTAACCTATCGCTTGTTCAGATTCTTCTCAAGACTTCTGAAAACAGTTTATGGATTCTTCCCAACAACGGATGTTAATCTATCACTTGTTCAGATGCAATTTTTGAAAACAGTTTACGGACGCTTCCCAACAACGGATGCTGCTCTATTGCTTATTCAACTTCAAGACTTCTGAAAACAGTTCACGGGTTCTCCAGTAACGGATGTTAACCTATCGCTTGTTCAGATTCTTCTCAAGACTTCTGAAAACAGTTTACGGATTCTTCCCAACAACGGATGTTAATCTATCGCTTGTTCAGACTCTTCTCAACCTCTGAAAACAGTTTACGGATGCCTCCAGATACGGATGTCAATCTATTGCTTGTTCAGACCCCCAGTTCGGAGATGGTCCAAAACATGGACACCTTCCTGATACTCATTCCAGATGGCATCTTTAAGCCCATCCCCGACAAGATTCTGTCACCCTTCCAAATGGCATCTTTAAGCCCATTCTCAGATGGCATCTATAAGCCCATCCTCCTACCAGCAGTCACCAAATGGCATCTTTAAGCCCATGGCATCTCTAAGCCCATCCCCCGACAAGATTCTATCGCATCAGATGGCATCTTTAAGCCCATCACCAAATGGCATCTTTAAGCCCATTCACCTCTACCATCACATCGCCGAGTGCAAATTTTAGGGCACTCTAGTGTCCAATCTTCTTTTACCTTCGAGTCGCGAAAGGCAAATTTTCCAATCTAACTCTTCAGGTTCAAGAAGATTGAACAGGGGCAACTGTTGTACCCCAAAATTTGCCCTGGCTTTTTTCCTCAAGAAATTACAACTTCAGGCATTTCCTGATTTTTTTTTAAACTGGCTCAAGACTCGGTCAAACAGACTTTTCTCGTCAGTCAGACAAAATTTGGGTTTTACTGAGTTTCAGGGCTCTAGAATGTTTCAAACAGTTGGCTTAGGGTTTTGGTTGATTTTGGCTCAACTTCGATCAGGCAAACGCTTCTTTGGCATTTAATCAGGAATTAGGGTTGTTCATGCGCGGTTCCTCAGAAAGATTTAATTCTACGGTGCTTTTCAAGTTATTCCGAGATTTGGATTGACTTCACATGGTTTGACTTAATCAGTAAAAAATTGCACTTGAATGGAATTCGCATTGTGTGATTAAATCGGTGAAAGGATGCATTGGGTTTGAATTTGCAATGTTTGATTAAAGTCATAAAAGGAAAAAAACGTCTGGGCAATTGCTGTGATTAGCTGTTGTTTTGCTTTGGATGTTGGAAACGCCAGGTTTGTTTGATCAATACTGAAGCAATGTTTATTTAATTATTTATTATTCTAAGATTAAATGATTGGAATTTATTTTCAATTATTATAATTAAAGAATTATAAATAATAAAACGAACAATTAAAAAAAAAGAGGAAAATAATTAATTGGATAAAGAAACTTTATTTATTTTTAAATTATTTGTACAATTGTTTTGTTTACAAATTGTTTACAACAATGATTTTACAGTAATTTAAACCTAAATAAGACTATCCTAATTTTCTCTAAAAAAATCTTCAATTCTTCATTTGTTGCTAAATCCTCTCCATTCAATTTTTATCTGCAAAAAGAAAAGAAGAAAAGTTAGAAGCAGGTAAATAAATAAAAGACAGACAGATAAAAAAGTTCATCATTAAGGGCAACTGACTGGGATCAGTTAGCCCTCTTTGCAAATCACGGGATTTCTCCCGGTTCACAAAGAGGGATGAATATTTGTTTGCTAATCATGAATGCACAAAGTTGAAATTCACAAGTCAAAATTGCCAAACTGCATAGTTCAAGTCTCAAACAGCATGATGCAAAGTCCAAGTCCAAATCAAACTACAGAGTCCAAAGGCAAACAGAATGGCCTAACTAAAGTCACAAATTATCCAAAAAGCTGCCAAAGATATCAAAGATACAAAAGTACAAGAAGTTGTCAAAAGAAGATATGAAAGGATATGCAGAGAAAGATTAATATGCAAGCAAGCTAATTCATTTTCATCATTTCCCAGTGCTGCCCTTTCAGTAAAAGTACAAGCATAAACATATAAAATACTTAAAGCTGTACTGGAGAGAGAAGAAAGAGAGAAAAGAGGTGCAGGTTTTGCAGGCTTAGGCTTGAGACAGAGAAAAAAAATATAAAACTGCAAATGACAGAAGATATCAAGGCAAGAGATATCAAACTGCATAACCATAAAAACTATGCAAACTGGAGAGTAAAGCCATTAACCAACCACAAACTGTCCAAACCAGTTCACAATAACCAGTATACTCACAACAAACCTGCCTATCATCAAAACACATAAAGCCTGCAACATCAAGCCTTACCAGTTGACAACAACAAACCACAACATTAAGCCTGAAATCCATCAAGCCTGAACAACCAGCAGAAGCCTCAAAAACCTGTCAAGTTTAAACCAAGCCAAGGCCATAACCTGCACAAACCTGTTTCCCAGCCCAAACATAACATCCAAAAACAGAAAACCAGTAAGGCCATCAAACAAAACACCAACCCTGTCCAAGCCTCACTAAACTGTAGAACAACCAGTAAATAATATCAATTGTCAAAGCTTAAAGCCAAAGCCCCTAAGGCCCTGTGTAAGAGCCAGAAACCATAAACATTCAAAGCCTAACCAGAAAACCTGACCAAGGCCATACTCTGCATAAACAAATAAAGTATCAAACACCAAAGGCCTCACCATTCAAAAAGACAAACCCTGTCAAGCATATGCCTAAGATCATCAACCAGTCCAACAAGCTGGACCAGCATAACCTGTTCAAACATACCTTTCAACACCATCCAAATCAAATTCAAGCATAGCATTCAATTCAATACCAGCAAGTATTCAAAAGAAACGCCTAAAAGCCTCAGAAAGTTTTCATCACAGGCAAGCATACGAGGCAACCAGAAGAAAGTGAAACAATGAACTAGGCAACCCTAACAAGCATACCAAGGCATCAAGGCATATCAGAGAAAACACAGGGTGGAAGAGAAGAAGCATACTCAGAAAAGCAACATAAACCCTCAGAACCCTAGGTTCATCATCGGGCTAACAAGCCAAAATCATACAGAAGCAAAGCATCAAGGCAACGAAGAAGAAAGAAATGATATCAAATAAAGGCTTTCAGACAGCATCATTAAACCTAAAGAGGTAAAAATACAAAGGTACCAGGAAGCACAGCCCCATCTCATTCTCCTCCGCCCTTGGCCGCCCTAGGTGCCTCCGGTCCTCCTCACCTCCCCTCCCAAAGGTATAACCCCTCGTTTCTTTTCTTTTCCACATCTTGTGCAAACATTGAACAATATAAAAGAATCAGAAGAAAATAAAACATGCAAAGGCGTAAAACATACAAAGTGAAAATCAGTACCTTGTAGACCGTTGCCTACGTGACCTTGGAGAAGAAGGAGCTGACTGAAGCACCGGTGGCCATTGGGCGAGAGAAGCTCAGGCAAAGGCAAAGGCGAAGAAGACGAAGTGAAACGAAGAACGGCGCCGCTTCTGTGTACGTCAAACCCTAGCTGTCCTCCAAATGAAACAAAAGCTATCTAACCCTAAAAACCTTGTTTCAATTAATTTGGGCCTAACCCGTTTCAGCCCACTGCAAGCTGGGCACACACCCCCCTTTTTCTCTTTATTTATTCTTTTTGTTTTATTTCGTTTGGGCCCAAGCCCATTTATTTCTTCTTTCCATTTCCTTATTTTACAAATTAAAATTTTTGTTTATTTTCTTTTAACATAACTCTTTTTTTTTTTTGAGATGATACACTAGTTTTTGTATAGAAAAATGTTAATACATAAAAACTATTTTTAAGTTAATACATTTTCTTTTCTTAAAAACATTATTTGTACATAAAACAATAATATATAATATAATTAAAACACTAAAACATTTTTCTTTTTTTGTTGTTTTGTTTTATTAAAACATTTTATTTATACAATGACACATGATATAATGGAATTAAAAACTTTTCTTTTCTTTCTTTTATTAAAATGTTCTTATTTGTAAAAATACATAAAAAATAGAATCTAAAATGTTTTCCTTTCTTTTCTTAGAATACATCAATTTGTACATAAATACATAGTTACATAATTTTTCTTTTAAGATAAATACTTTTCTTTTTTTTCAAGATATCATCTTTGTACATAATAAATGAAAATACATCTTTTTTTACATAATATAATTAAAATTGAAAAAAACATTCTTTCTTTCTTTTAATTAAAATACCTCTTTTGTATATATTAAACAAAAATATGAAGATACAAATTTATATCAAATGTAAAAAATAATCTTCAAACTTAGAACATTCTCTTTTCTTTTATTAAATATTCTTTTTGTACATATTAAAGAAATATACAAGATTACAAAAGACTAAATAAATAAACATTTAATTCTCACCATTAAGTTAAACAATGCTTAATAATACATTAAATTCACATTTCCGCACTTGTAAATAATTCTCATACAAATATACGTACACGTACACCTACACAATACACCAATACATTTACATTGATACATTATACATTTGCTATACATTTACTATTCTTATACCTTGCTATACATTGATTACATTGGATCGTAATTCGATTTGGTTGTAAATTATTGGACACTACATTCCTAAAGTCTCATCCCCATTTGTAAATTTGTACCCCCACTCCCGAATACTATTTGTAATAGCGTAGACTTTAAATTCTTGCAATTTATCGCTTTCCAATTATACCATGGTTAGACCTAGGGTTTGCATGTACATAAAATCAAACGCTAGATAACCTAATACAAGACAAATACATGAAATCAATACACAATCACACTTGCACCCCCTAGGGTAATCCCACATGTTGCCTTCCAAAATGGGCCATGCTTGCACGTCGAGTTTCTATGGCAAAACAAATTCAAATGATCATAAGTCCCTCGATGACGCTTTTGAAAGTTGCCTAAAACGGAATGATCATAGTCCCTTCAAGCAAATTGCCAAAGACACTTGGCACCATTGCATTCATGGTCCATACGATGACCCGCGCCCGTCCCGTTAAACATCTTAAACGCAAGATTGTCCATCAAATTCAATGGTGGAACAAAATTGTTAAAAGGGGTTGAAAACATATAGAAAACCTTTGAGTACAATAAGGGTAGACCAAACTCTTAGTTACTTGAGATCAACTTGCAAAAACACTTGCCTTCTTTTCAAAAACCACACTTCACAAACACTTTCAAACAAACTTCCAAAAACATTTTGAAACATCTTTTCGAAAAGATACACACCTTCGTATATACTCAAACACGAGTCATTACATTGGTTGCCTAAAACAAGGCATCTTCTTCAAAAACATTTTCAAACAAACACACACACACACACACCATTTTCAAGCAATCTAAAATCAAGGCAAGTGATCTAAAAACCAAGTAACTAAGAGCCCATGGATAACCATGGATGAAAAGGGTGCTAATACCTTCCCTTTTCATAATCTACCCCCCGAACCCACGAAATATCTCAAAAGGTTTTTGCTGTGCTTTTTAACCTTTCCTTTAGGATAAAATAAAAAGTCGGTGGCGACTCTTGCTCAACCGAACAAGTGCGAATACAAACGCAAACCTCTAGTCAGTTCTCCCACCATATCACAGGTAGTACCTACGACCTCATGCTCATGACGTTGAACCTATGAACCCTATATGTGTGATCTTGTGTGTGATTGTTGCATCATGCATCCATGCACTCATAATCATCTTTTGAAGAAATCTTATTTCAAGAGATTTAAAAGTTGACCATTTGTGAATGTATCAGGTAACCATGGATTCTGGGAAAATAACGACTGGGAAATACAGTTTCAAGGATCCCAAGATAGTTGGGTTGATCAGTTTAATTTCCGAGATCGAGTGTTCTGCAGATTTTCAAAAGAAGTATGGATCCATCATTCCTCTCATGAAGCTTAGGATAAAGGAAGGTTTCCTCTCGACCTTGGTCCAGTTCTATGATCCGATGTATCATTGCTTTACTTTTCTCGACTATCAGTTGATGCCTACACTGGAGGAGTATTCTTATTTGCTAGATTTACCCGTTACCGATCATGTTCCTTTTACTAGTTTAGAGGGTGAGCCAAAACCACATGAGATTGCTGCTTTGATTCATCTGGGGAAGTCTGAGGTGGAAGCCCATATGACTGCTAAAGGAGGGATTAGAGGATTACCGGCCCAGTTCTTATTGGAGAAAGCTCGTTAATTTTCCAGGATGAAGAGTACAATTTCTTTTTAGGCCATCTTTGCTCTACTTGCTTACGGGTTGTTCTTATTTCCTAATGTGCACAAGTTTGTTCATGTTAATGCTATCAGGATCTTCATGATCGGAAACCCAGTTCCTACGTTATTGGGTGATACTTATTACTCCATTCATCTTCGGAATTCTTATCATGGGGGGATGATTATTTGTTGCGCACCTTTGTTGTACTGGTGGTTTATCTCTCATATGCCTCAGTCTGATGCTTTCTGGGATGTCAGGAAGGAACCCTGTTGGGCTCCTAAGATCATGGAACTTACTCACTCGGATATTGATTGGTATCATCGAGCTTACCATGATAGAGAAATTGTTGACAGTTGTGGTAGTTTCCCTAATGTACCTCTTCTTGGTACAAAGGGAGGAATTAATTATAACCCTGTTCTTGCACGACGACAGCTCGGTTATCTAACGAAGGATAAACCAAATAGTATTCATTTGAGTAGTTTCTTTCTGAAGGAGGGAGAAGACCATAGGGAAGATAGGGAGCAGATTGCGAAGACCTGGCGTCACATTCATAAGAAGATTAGGAAAGACTTGGGACCTAGGGGTTCTTTTTCTTTGGAGCCATATCTTCAGTGGGTCCAAACGAGAGCCATTCAGTTGAAGATGCCGTATTCCCGAGAAACACCTATGCCTGATTTATTTATGAAAACCACTCCTCCCCTATTAGATGATCTAGAAGAGCTGCAAATTGCTTTGGTCAGGATGCAATAGGAAAAGGATTTGAAGGAGAAAGATGACTTTATTGAGATCCTTGAAAGTCGGGCTGTAGAGACCATGGAGAGGCAAGGGGATTTATTTTCTCCTAAGCCGCAGTCAGATGCTATTTGCTCACTCCCTAGTTCAGGAGGTCAGAAGGAGGATGCCACCAGATATGCCAAAGAGAACCAGAGGTTAAAGGCTCAAATTAACATGCTCACAGGGAAGCGCCAACACATAGAGTGATCTCCATCAGCTTCGCTTTTCAGGGATTTAGATTTTATTTTCATCTTGTACTTGGGATCGTTAAAACTTGTAATCCATTTGAAGTTGTTATAATAAAATTTTCAGTATTTTCAAATGCGTTATTACTTTGATATTTGAAATATGTCTATAAATTTTAAATCCCTTGAAATATTAAAGAACAAAATAAAATCATGCGCATTGCACATCATGCATCATATTGCACATATTTCTTGCATTTGTTATGCATATCCAGGTGCCTTACCAAGCTTTTTTACTTTGTTCAGCAAGATGACTCATCACTACAACACTCGGGCTAATCTCAGAAAGAAGATTGACAACTTAGAACAAGAGAATCGTGAGCTGTGCGAAGAGGTTTCTGCTTTGAAGGCCGGCATGGCCAATCTTACTGATCTGATGGAATCTCTGGTGGCTGCTCAGAATCAGCCACCGAGTGTTCAACCTCAACCAACAAGGGTTACTACTGAAGCTCTGACTGTTCCAATGTCTGCTACTCCAGCTGTTGTTTAGAATCGCATGCCTCAAGGTTACCCATGGGGAATGCCAGAGAATTTTATGCCTGAAGGTTTCAACCTTGGTCCTCAAGATACTCCAGTTGTTCAGACTATTATTACTCCTGTACCTCTTGTGGTGCATGTTCCTACTGCACCGCCTTCAGTGAATATGGTTCCATTTGTTAATGATGACGTGTGTCGTCCTTTCCCTCCACCAAGTGAAGACTTGGGTCTTTATGACAGAATGGATGATTTTTTAGAACAGTTTGACAAGATGCAGAGGAAGATGAAGGCCCTCAAGGGAAAAGAGTTATTCGGGAAGAATGTGAATGAATTATGCTTGGTCCCGAATGTTAAGATACCTGCGAAGTTCAAGGTCCCAGAATTTGAAAAGTACAAGGGTAACACTTGCCCTCGTGTTGATGTGGTGATGTACGTAAGGAGAATGTCTACCCATACTGATGATCAACGTCTGTTGATTCACTTTTTTCAGGATAGTTTAATCAGTGTTGTGTTGAAGTGGTATATGTGTTTGTACAGCATCAACATCCATACTTTTAATGACTTGGGAGAAGCATTTATTAGACAATACAAATACAATGTGGACATGGCTCCTGACCGTGATCAACTCAGGGACATGGTTCAGAAAGACATGGAATCATTCAAAGAATGTGCACAGAGATGGCGTGAGGTAGCCGCCCAAGTGATTCCTCCCATGGAAGAGAAGGAGATGACTAAGATTTTCTTGAAGACTATGGGTACTTTCTACTATGAGAGGATGGTAGCGAGTGCGCCAAGTGACTTTACTGAAATGGTAGGCATGGGTATCCGTTTAGAAGAGGTTGTAAGAGAGGGTCATTTAACAAAGAGTGAAGGATCTGGAGGTGCGAAGAATCCATCTTATGAGTTTACCAATAAAAAGGAAGGGGATGCAAATGTTGTTATGCAAGAGAGGAGGGTCAATCCTCCTATAAGAAATTATCAGTGTCATTAGTGAATCGCCTCAGTTACTCCAGTTGTTGGTGTAGCTCTAACCACTGTTTCTTATCAGAGACCATCCCAGCAGGGGAATCAAGGGTATAATCAGAGAAGGGAGAGTTATGACCCTATTCCTATGAGTTATACAGAGTTACTATCGGTATTGATTCAGAATAAGTTGTTTCAGACCCGACCACCTCCCGTTGTACCATCACCATTGCCTTGGTATTACAAAGCAGGCCAAACATGTGCTTTTCATCATGGAGCACCAGGGCATAATGTTGAGAATTGTTATCCTTTGAAGACTGATGTACAGAAATTGGTGAAGTATGGTATTCTATCTTTCAAGGATGTGGGCCCTAATGTGAAAGACAATCCTTTACCCAAGCATGGAGGAGTAAATGTTGTGAATATGGTGTCCAGATGTCCAGGTGACTTTCGGATTTTTGATATTCGTCTAGTTAGTGGAGATTTGGTGAAAATGCATACAGACCTCTGAATTTAGCTACTATACGCATGACCATTCGGGTTGTGCTATTTACAGTACAGACATACAGGGTTGTTACAAGATAAAGGTTGATTTGCAGGAGATGATGGATGAGGGTCTCATCCACATAATCAGGCCTACGACAGAGTATGAATAGGAGGTGAATATGGTTTCTGGATGTCCTGGAGAGTTCATAATTTTTTATGTAGAGTATATGAATGAGGATCTTGTGCAATTGCATGCTACATTCTGCCACATGGCTGGTCAGGTGGAACATCAATATGGATCTTGCCGAATTTGTTGTCGAGACTCCCGAGGATGTTCAATCGTGAAGGTGTTCAGTTTTTGTTGGAAAATGGAACCATCAAGATTACAGGTCAAAGGGATGATTACCATGAAGTTGATATGGTTGAGGAAGAGTCAGATGAAGAGTATGCCTCTGTAGATGAGTATTTCTCCTCGGATGAGGATTTGTTTTCCAGAAATGAATCAATAATGACTGATTGTGTTGAAGAAGGGATAAACGTCATTGTACCGTGTTTTAGTGCACCCGCCCATTTTGAAGTTGAATATTATAGCAAGCCAGCTGTTACCCCATTGGTGATTAGTTTGTTGGGTCATGTTCCCTACAAGTCAGATAAGGCTGTACCCTACAAATACAATGCTACAATCTTAGAGGATGGTGTGGAAGTTCCCATCTAGCCAATGCTTGATGTTGGAAATATTGCTGAGACTAGAAGAGTGACCCGCAACGGTCGTGTATTTGCACCAGTTGTTCGTGGAGATGTTAACACTGGAAAGAAACTTGCTGAGAATGTTGAACCCAAGAAGGTTACGGGTGAATCCATTGGAGCTACGTTGTAGAAAGAAGTGGATGATATTTTGAAGATAATAAAGATGAGCGACTACAGAATTGTAGATCAGCTACTGCAGACTCCTTCGAAAATATCTATCTTGGCCTTATTGATGAACTCCTCTGCTCACAGAGAATATCTGATGAGGGTATTGGATCAAGCTTTTGTGGAAAGTGATATGCCTATAGACCAATTCAGCAGTGTAGTAGGGAACATTATGTCATGTAATAACCTGAGTTTTTATGATGATGAATTTCCAGATGAAGGAAGGAATTACAACCTGGCCCTCCACATCTCTATGAATTGCAAGAATGATTCACTATCCAATGTGCTGATTGATAATGGATTTTCATTAAACGTTATACCGAGGAGCACGCTTATGAAGTTGAAATATCAAGGAACGCCTATGCACCTGAGTGGCATCATTGTAAAAGCATTTGATGGATCAAAAAATCTGTAATTGGTGAAGTTGACTTGCCTATTCATATAGGACCATATTTGTTTCATATTACTTTCTAGGTCATGGAAATTGTACCCGCTTATAGCTGTTTGTTGGGACGGCCGTGGATTCATGAGGCAGGGGCTGTCACTTCAACTTTACACTAGAAACTGGAGTTTTTACGTGAAGGGAAAGTGGTGATCATAAATGGGGAACATGCATTATTGATATCTCATTTGTCCTCTTTCAGCATTGTGGAGGCGGATGAAGCTGCTATTGGAACTCAGTTCCAAGATTTATCTATTGACAACATAAGAGGAAATGAGAATTCCATGGTTTTGCTTAAGGATGCGCAGCAAGTTGTACGTAAGGGTCATAGTGAGGTATGGGGATAGATTGTGGATCCACCTGTAAACAAGAACAAAGTTGGCTTGGGGTTCTCTTTGAAGAATGACAAAGGTAATAACATGAAGCCGAAGTTTTCTACAGGCAAGTATCAAGACGTCTTCCGTAGCGGGGGTTATCTTTATCCACTGTTTCCAGGATTAATGCCATTGTGGAAGATGAAGCAGAGAAGGAAATGCCAAATTACGTGACACGTGGAGTTAGGGTTCAGAACTGGATCACCATTGATGTTCCCTCTTGCATACATGTTTCAAAGTAATTTGATTTGTTAATGTTTTTGAAAAGATTTCACTCTGCCCAAGGTGGAAGTATTAATGTTGTAGGGCTTATCTATTTGCTATGACTTTTAAAATCAACAATAAAAGTTGTCTTTGTTTCCCAAATTGTGTCTTTATTTTCTTCTTTTTCTTGGAAAATGGTAATCAGAAAAAAAAATTCAAAACAAATAATAACTGAAATACAATTTGCATGGTCACTTGTTATATGTTTCAGTTTCTAAAAGCAATCATAAATCACATGTGCAAATTAATTAAAAAATCCGTTGAATATAATGACCCTACATCCTCTCCCAACTTTGAATGTCCTGTGTATGGGGCCGAAGAAGAAGACTATGATGAGATTCCAAAAGAGGTCTCACGGTTTCCTAAGCACGATGAAAATACCATTCATACACATAAAGAGCCATTAGAAGTGATCAATTTGGATTTAGAAGAAGATCCGAAAGAAGTCAAGATTGGAACATTGATGCATCCTGATATGAAAAGCATGTTGATTGAGTTGTTGAAAGAGTATGTGGATATTTTTGTTTGGTGTTATCAAGATATGCCTGGTCTAGATACAGATACTGTGGAGCACCATTTACCATTGAAGCCAGAGTGTCCGCCAAACAAACAAAAGTTGATAAGAACTCACCCAGATATGGCAGTGAAGATCAAAGAAGAGGTTCTAAAGCATATTAATTTTGGCTTTCTTGTGACGTCAGCAAATCCTCAATGGATTTCCAATATCATCCCAGTACCGAAAAAAGACGGAAAATTCTACATGTGCATAGATTACAGAGATCTAAATAAAGCTAGTCCAAAAGATGATTTTCCATTGCCACACATTGATATGTTAGTGGATAGCACATCAAAATTCAAAGTATTCTCGTTCATGGACGGATTTTCAGGGTATAACAAAATAAGAATGGCCCTGGAGGACATGGAAAAAACAACGTTTATCACACCCTGGGGAACATTCTGTTATAGAGTGATGCCCTTCGGGTTGAAGAACGCTGGTGCAACGTACCAGAGGGATATGACAACCCTATTCCATGATCTGATGCACAAGGAAATCGAGGTATATGTTGATGATATGATTGCTAAATCCCAAACTGAAGAAGGGCATGTAAAAGATTTGTTGAAGTTATTTCAGCATTTGAGGAAGTATCATCTCCACTTGAATCCAAATAAATGTACCTTCGGTGTACGATCAGGGAAATTGTTGGGTTTCATTGTTAGCCAGAAAGGAATTAAAGTTGACCCCGATAAAGTTAAAGCAATTTAAGAGATGTCAGCGCCGAGAACTAAAAAACAAGTCAGAGGGTTCCTCGGGCGTTTGAATTATATTTCCAGATTCATTTCCCACATGACTGCAACATGTGAACTGATCTTTAAGTTGTTAAAGAAAGATCAAGTTTGTGTATGGACGGATGACTGCCAAAGGGCATTTGAAAGTATTAAATAATATCTGCTTGAACCTCCTATCTTGCTCCCCCCTGTCGAAGGAAGACCGTTGATTATGTATCTGACAATGTTAGATAATTCCATGGGTTGTATTCTAGGACAAAAATATGAAATGGGGAAGAAAGAGTACACCATTTATTATCTCAGCAAAAAGTTTACTGATTGTGAGTCACGGTATTCGATGTTGGAAAAGACATGTTGTGCTCTGTCCTGGACGGTGAGACGTTTGCGGCAGTATATGTTGAATCACACTACTTGGTTGATCTCCAAAAAGGATCCAATCAAGTACATTTTTGAAAAGCCTTCTCTTACTGGGATAATTTCCCACTGGCAGATGTTGTTATCTGAATATGACATCGAATACCACACTCAAAAAGCTATTAAAAGAATCCTGTTGGCAGATTATCTTGCTCACCAACCAGTTGAGGATCATCAGTCTGTGAAGTATGAATTCCCCGATGAGGATGTGATGTTCCTGAAAGTGCAAGATTATGATGAACCATTGGATGAGGAAGGTCCTGATCTTGAATCCCGCTGGAGTATGGTATTTGATGGAGCTGTGAATGCTTATGGTAAAGGAATTAGTGTTGTGATTGTCACTCCACATGGATCGCACATTCCTTTTACTACAAGATTGACATTTGATTGTACTAATAATATGGAAGAATATGAGGCTTGTATCATGGGTCTCAAGGAAGCTATTGATCTTAGAATTAAAATTCTATATGTGTATGGTGGTTCAGCTTTGGTAATAAACCAGATTAAAGGAGGATGGGATACTCGTCACCCTAGCTTGATCCCTTACAAAGATTATGCTAGAAGGTTGTTACCCTTCTTTAACAAAGTTGAATTCCATCATATTCCAAGAGATGAAAATCAGATGGCAGATGCTTTGGCAACTCTGGCTTCTATGTATCAAGTGAATACTTGGAATGATATACCTCGAATTATAGTCTGGAGACTATATAGGCCCGCTCATGTGTTTACAACATAAGAAGTAGTAGATGAGAAACCCTGGTATTATGATATGAAGCATTTTCTATAGACTCGGGAATACCCGATTGGTGCTTCGAAGAAAGATAAAAAGACAGTGAGAAGATTGACTGGCAGTTTCTTCCTCAGTGAAAATGTGTTCTATAAAAGAAATTATGACATGGTCTTGCTCAGATGCATGGATAGACATGAAGCAGACATGTTGATGCATGAGATTCATGAAGGTTCATTTGGAACTCATGCCAATGGACATTCGATGGCTAAAAAGATGCTAAGGGAAGGTTACTATTGGCTGACAATGGAATCTAATTGTTACAAATTTACAAAGAAGTGTCATGAATGCCAGATTTATGCACACAAGGTCCATGTGCCTCCGACACTTCTCAATGTGATTCCCTCCCTGTGACATTTCTCTATGTGGGGTATTGACATGATTGGGATGATGGAACCCAAAGCTTCTAATGGACACTGTTTTATCTTGGTAGCAATTGATTACTTAACCAAGTGGGTGGAGGCTGCTTCATATGAAAATGTCACTAAGCAGGTGGTTGTGCACTTCATTAAGAATAATCTTATATGTCGGTATGGTATGCCTAGCAGAATTATCACCGACAATGGTTCGAATCTGAACAACAAAATGATGACAAAACTGTGTGAAGAGTTCAAGATTGTCCATCACAACTCCTCTCCGTACAGGCCAAAGTTGAATGGGGTTGTTGAAGCTGCTAATAAGAATATCAAGAAGATTATCCAGAAAATGGTTGTTACTTATAAGGATTGGCATGAAATGCTCCCTTTTTATTTGCATGGATATCGAACATCTGTCCGCACTTCAACAGGAGCAACCCCATTCTCTCTTGTGTATGGAATGGAAGTTATGCTCTGAATCGAGGTTGAGATTCCCTCTTTGAGAGTAATAATGGAAACCAAGTTGTCAGAGGCTGAATGTGTCCAAAACAGGTTTGACCAATTGAATTTGATCGAAGAAAAGAGAATGAGAGCTTTGTGTCATGGACAGTTATATCAGAAGAGAATGAAGAAAGCTTTTGATAAGAAGGTCAAACCTCATGAATTCAGAGAAGGTGACCTCGTGCTCAGGAAGATCATGTCTTTCAACGCTGATTCTAGGGGCAAGTGGACTCCCAATTTTGAAGGCCCACATGTTGTCAAGAAAGCCTTCTCTGGAGGTGCACTAATTCTTGAAACTATGGATGGCGAGGAGTTCCCACGTCCATGAATGCTGATGTAGTCAAGAAATACTTTTCCTAAAGAAATAAAAGAACAGCTCACTAAGTTGAAAACTTGAAAGGGCGGCTTAGGCAAAAAAGAGCGTCTCGGTAGGCCGAAAACCCGAAAGGGCGATCTAGGCAAAAATTAGAGACATAAACAGAATAAATTTCCCGCTAAGTTGAAAACCCGCAAGGGAAGCTTAGGAAAAAGTTAGGGACTTTCATGGCAAGTAACTACATCAGACAAGACTTGATCATTGAAGCAACAATCTTCTCGGATCCTCATCAAACTTCGAACAGAAGTTGCTGCTCGGGATCTCAAAAGTTGTCAGAGGGGATAGTGGTCATTGTATCTCAATGTATCTTTTCCATTATATATTACCATTTTCCGAACTTTGTAATCATCCATGGAGTCTCTCCATTCGCAGACTACCATTCTATTAATGAAATTTGAGATTTTACCCAATTCTTTGTATTTCTTATTTTATTTAGCTTGCAAAGACTCCATTTATTATTGATAATAACTTTTAAAGTGAAAAGAGTAAATAACAAAATTGATTTTAAAAAAGAATTTACAATTTGCGTTTACTTTAAAATTTGTGACGCAAGAGAAAAGCAAAGGTGGTGATCCCAGGAATGGACAGACTCCCGTTGTTTTGAGAGGTTTTGTTTCCCAGGGAAGTTCTTTCTCAGGATGTTCTCACTGTATTGGGTTTGTGACTCCAGTATCCCCGGTCAAGTTTTGGTTCATTTCTCCTCTCTTCCGAGTTTGCATGATATGAAGATTCAATCCCAGATTCCTAAGTAAAAAATTTCATTTGTTTAATATAGGTTCTTTCTTACCAGAGAAGTTGGTTCAATAATAACTCTTGAAGAACACATGTCTCCGGTTTCTCTAGTGAAGAACGTATATTGGTTTTCCCTTTGAGGATGTGGTGTTAACCTCCTAGTGAAGTCAGCACGAAATCCCCAGTTAATGGCTTGATGATATGAAATTATACCCCTTAACAAAGTTTGTGTGTTTCCTCTTTCAAAATAGGCCTGAACTCTCCGGTGAATATTTTGATGATTTGATGTCCATCTACTCTACTTGAAATTGATTTTTCAAAATCCCCAGTAGAAGCGTTACTTTTGAAAATATTTGATTTTCCGTTGAAGTTTGAGTGTTATTCTGTAGTAAAGACTTGGGAGAGGATGTTGTATCTTTGTATCTGTACTGTTTGGTCGCTATGTTTTGTTTACTATCGAATTACATTTCTCCCCAATAAAGTTAAACCAGGCAGTAGGTTTTGTTTCCTCAGTTGGTGATTACTATTTCTTGGATTGTTCATCTTGGATGTAATTTGGCCGAGTGTTGATTGTGCCTGAGTTGGTTTTGCCTGTTTATTCTTAGTGTTATATACCTGTTTGTCAGCATATGTGCGATAAACACTCATACATTCATACACACATCATGCATAACTGAAATTGGCAAATCATCACTCATTCACATTTGTTAATATTTTTGTTGACATATTGCCCTGTTTTGCAGATGTTATGTTGTCCTCTCTTCAATAGAGTGTTGGCCTTAAGCATAAAGTGTATATTCTTTCAATTTCCCCACTGAGTTATCCCTCGTGGAAGATTTTTGCTTCAGCCTTCTTGTACAGTTCTTTGACTGGTTGATTTGGGTATCCCTCTTGAGTTTATTTCTCAAAGGAAGTGTTTTGGATAACTGTCTCATTACAGTTTATTTCTGGTTTGAATTTTTTATCCTCGGCAATATTATTACTTTGGATTTCCGCAAGCTTCGAGCGTTGGTTTGAGAATGTGCATTTATTTTTCCCGAGTAGACCTTTATCTCCTCAAGAAGGAATATATTGGAATTTCCCCAAGAAGTCATATTTCTTTCCCCAGAAAGTCATTTTTACAATCCTTCCTATAACAGCAAGTAGCAGATCTCTTTATTTGAGCAACTTGTACTTCCCTGTAAAAGTCGACGTCACTTTCTTTCTTTTTTTTTCTATCTTCTCTATGAGTGGATAGTTTGCAGTCCGTTGCCAAATTACTCCAGTGGATGGCAAGACTTTCAATATTACAGAGACAATTCATTGTGAAACCTTTGCAAGTGGTAGTCTCTTTATTTGAAACAGCTTATATTTTACCCTTTTCCAGGAGGAGTGCCTTGGCTAAAGAAGAATCTGAGACCCGTTCTAGATGAAACTCCTGAATTTTGGGGAAAGTGATATATTTTTTCTCTCTACCTTCAGGGAAAGTTGATAGGTCACCATCAGTGAAAGTTGGTAATTGTCATCTTTTTCCTACCCTCAGTGAATGTTGGTAGTTCATCATCAGTGAACGGCGATGCTATGATATATTTTTTCTCTCTACCTTAAGTGAAAGTTGGTAGGTCACCATCAGTGAAAGTTGGTGATTGTTATCTTTTTTCTACCCTCAGTGAACGCTGGTAGTTCACCGTCAGTGAAAGGCGATACTATGATATATTTTTTCTCTCTACCTTCAGTGAAAGTTGGTAGGTCACTGCTGTACCCCAATTTTTGCCCCTAAGATCCCCTTACCATACCATATTGATTCAATCACAACAAGATCACATTAGGGCTTTTGGTTCTCCTTCCTATCTTTAGCTTTGCTCTTTGAGGAATCACCAAGCACCTTTACTTGTTTTTCTTGTGTAATCATTCATGTTTTTGTTTTGACTTTCCTTTTAATTAATAAAATGCAATGTTGGTTTGTCTTACTTGTCAACAATGCAGGTAAAGGCAATAGGGCTTAGCAAGTTGATCCATGGGTTCATGAGTTTATTTCCATGACCTAGTCAATGAAGCTTGAGAAGTTCAAACCTCACCATGGAAGTTGTTTTGGAAAGAATGGTATGGCAAGGTTATTTTGGTTCACTACATTTCCAAATTATCAAGATTGATTCAAAAGTACAAGGGGTTGATTGAAGGAGTTGTCATGCATGGACAAGGCCTTGTTCCCATTGATCACAAGTGCATATTTCTCTCAATTCTCAATATATATATATAAGTGGTTGTGTTTTATAGGATTTCTCATTATCATCCTCAACAACTTATATTTACAAAGAATTTGTTTTGGTACAAGAAGTTTGTTCAAAATTGTCAAAGTTCCTCAAAGCATGTTTCTTGATCTAGGAGCTAGGATTTTGAACTTCAAAGAAGCATATATTGCTCATCTTTTGGTATTTTTGAGTGATTCCAAAGTAATCCTTCTCTTAAAAGGGTTGGTAACAAATCACTTCAAAATTTTCAAGGAGTTTTCATGTGGGAGAAACTTGATGATGAAGAAACATTACAAGTCCTCTAGATGAATCCCCATTTTTCCATGTGTGACTTCAAATGATCATAACTTGGTTAATTTTTATCACCATGAGCCCATTCCTTTTCCATAATAATCTTGAAGATGTGAACTTTATGCCTTCTTTTATGTGCAAAGTGAGAAAATGAATGGAAATTTCCTTAAGGATACAAAAGATTATAGGTCATTTCATGATTTTTTACCCACTTCAACAATTCATAACTCTCTCAATTTTTGGAGATTTTGAATGGTTCAAGTTCCAAAATGTCATTCAAGAGATCTACTTCATGCCATCTTTTTTGGTCAAGAGCAAATTCTAAGTAGAAGGCTATGTTTGGATGCAAGACATTATAGGTCACTTTTGAAGAAGAATTTGAAATATTTCTAAGTATGGAAAGTCAACATTTTTCTCCAACTTTGACTCAACACAACTTTCAGCCCAAGAATCCATTTGATTACATTATTTTTCCATTGCAAATCTTGTAACCTCATATTTCTGAAGCATCAAGAATCATGCCATAAGACCCCTTGAGCTGAAAATGCCATTGGTCAGAAGTTAGCACTTTGAAACTGAATTTTTCACCAAGTCAGAAGTTTAAAATCTTTGTTTTGGCTTCTAATCACAAGATTTACACGCATTTTTGACTTAAACTTGATTAACAAACTTTCCAGAAGTGTTTAGCACCTCAAAACGGAAGGATTGGATGAGTTTTGGTGAAAATTAGATCACACTTCACTCGTGCATCAGGTTTGCACGAATTCCCTCCAAAATGCATCATTCATTCTTCCTTTTGATCCCATTTGTTTCTCCTATAAATACATGAACTTCCCCATTCATTTTCTCAAGCTTGCATAGCCAGAATCACCCTGCCAAACTTTTTCCATAACTCAGAATTCAGTAACTTCTTAATCTATATACAAGCCTTTTCAATCCAATTTTTTCATCAATTCACCTTCCTTGATCTTCCCTGAAGCTAACCATATAATTACATTCAAGAATCGTGCCCTATATTGCTCCATAGAAGTCCATTTTCAGAGCTCTGCATCTCAATTTAAATAGGTAGATTCCTTTACCAATTCTTCAAAACTTTGATATTATTGTGATGCTCTCATTGCCCCAGTTCTAGTCGCAACACTTGCTTTTTACTGGAATCACGTTTTGACCATAAAATTTCAAATCCCTTTTCAAAACTTTCTTTCCAAATTGCTTGAGCTACAGTTTATATAAATTTGGCGCGAGGGTATGGTTGTCTTCGTCTTGAAGGGACGAAGCGAATGACATAGGTCTGAGCTTCTGATTTTACAGTTTGAGAGACATGTAGTTCACGTTGGCTGGAGGTTGCAGATGACCAACGTGTCATCTTCCAACCAATTATGGCACGCCACTTGTTATTTTTGAATTCTGATTTAATAATTGATTCAGTGCTTTATTCACTAATGACCATGATATGCACAGCGCGCCAGATCCCTTGGATTTGATTACTAACGCGTTTTGACTCTCATCCAAAGGTCCGCATATTTTTTACTTTTATTTTCTTTTCTGATTTTTTATATTTAATTGTTTTAAACTTCAAAAAATCATAGAAAATACATTTTAAGTCCAAAAAATCTGAAAAAATCATGAAAAATATTTTTGATTATTCTCTTTCTGATTTTTATTTCTTCACAACTTAATTTTTTGTTTTGGTATTTTTTATAAATTTACACTTTATTTGATTTGTTTTAAATGTTTAAAAATACTTTTATGCATTTTTAAACTATGAAAAAATTATGGAATGATCCAATAATATTGTGACAAATATTGGTGACCTTATTTTATTTTTGTTTCTGACTTTTCTATTTTTTTTTATCATTTTTGGTTTATTTTACCCCTTTCTTTTAATTTTAAAAGTAGTTTCTGACTTAAAAAAATTTCCAAAAAATTTATAAAATTATTTTAGTTCATTTCTGATTTTTATATGGTCTTATTTTTTATTTCTTGATTAATTTGGACATAGTTGATATTTTTCTCTTTTATTTCTATTTTTAAACATTATTTTAAAACCTTTTTGTATATATTAAAATGTAATATTATCTTCTGATTATTTTCTGGCTGATCTTGGATTAAATTTTTTATCATGAACTTTATTAACATCATTGGATCTATGGTGTTGAGTCTAACTCCACAAAAATGGATGAATGATTTTAATAATAGTTTGATTAAATTTAATTCAAAAGTGGTTTTTATATTCTCTCCCATCCCTCTTCATCTCATCTCCTTCTTATTGCACTAAATATTGTTGGAGCATGATCTCTATATCATGTCTCAAAATAAATGGTGCATAGATTGCTATTATTGACTGGCCCCAAAATAGGTGCAACTTCTATATAAGTCCACTTACGATTGCTTAACATAGCGCTAAATTTTGTCCCGATTCGAATAAATAATCATTTGTGGCCCAAACGTATGTTTGCAAACCCAAGTATGTTAATTTGATCTCTTTGATTCAATAACCTTGAGATTCATTGTGTGGAGGCTTTGGTTCTACCAATCCTCTAATGGATCTACAACACCTTTGGTCAATGCGGATCACTTAAACATCGTTGATCATTAAATGATATTCATAAGGATTCCAAATAGATGATATACTTGACAAAAAGTAAATGCAACTTGTTGTGTGGAGGCTTTGGTTCTACCAATCCTCTAATGAGTTCCAAATGCAAGTTTCAAGATGATCATCCAACTAACCACTAATCACTAATAATTGACTTTATCCTTTATTCTTTTACATGCCCCTTTTTATTTTTATGCACCATTTATTTTTTTAGCATTTACATTTCATGTCACTTTTTTATCTTTTCTCATTTGAGCATTTACTTTCTTGTCATTTTTATTTTTGCTCATTTGGGATTTACTTTTATTTTTTCAAAACATATAATAATCAACATAAACCCTAAAAATCTTTAATGATACTTGGACTATTTGGTTACTATCCTTGGCATTATGGAGCATTGAAATTTTTGGACTTAGGATTAGAAACCTTGACCTGTGAGTGGAGACCTTGTGATCTTATCTGATTATTTTATCTGGAGCTCTTGAGGTTTACCTCAAGACATTGGTTTGTTTGTTTGTTTGTTTGTTTTATGTGCAGGTTATTGTGAATACACCCTTGGTTTGTAACGAGGAATTCACCCGTATACAGCCGTTACTCTGCCCAATTTTTGTGAAGACTTAATACACTTGAAGTTTGGTTTTCCCAAGATGTCTAGTATCATTTTCTTGTCTGGTTTCAATCCAAAGAATAGGAATTATATTTTGGCTCATAGTGTCAAGTATTGGCTACTTGTTGGTTAGATGGTTCTTATCCCTAGATTTTACCTTATTCTTTAGGATAGCCTCTTCTTCTCCTCCCATCTTCTTTAATTTCAAAAATCTTTTCCCCCTTTTAAAAACTCTTCTTGTTTTAAACTTGAATTACTTTTATAATAAACTTGGACTTAGGTCCATGCATTTTAAAACATTCTTATAAATAAACTCCAATAAAATTAATAATACTTTGACATTTTTGTGAGAATACTAAAAGTCAATCAATCTCATTTGAAACCATCTTGCCACTTTGGCTTTTATCTTTAAACTTTTCTCAAAAGATTGAACTCTTGTCAATCCTTGTAGTGATGCAAACAACTATACTTCTACAATATGTAGTAAAGAGAGATATTTCCACTTGGGTGTTGAGTGAGTCATTGTTGATTTTAAAATCCAAGTTATATCTTCCACTTTGAGATGATGTAAATTCTCCTTTCTCATGATTGTGGGTAGTAGGTATGTTTTCCACACGGACAATGACGATGATGTTTTATCTCATAAAATTTACCAACACATTTGTGTTTTTAAATTTTTAAAAGAGGGACTACGTGTACCCTGATCCCCTATTGCATGAAAATATGGTACGTAGGCACTAAAGGTTCGCAACCGCGGAGGGTGCAAAAATCATAAAAAAATATGTTTCTTTTCCTACCTCCACCATCTATTTTATACAACATTTTTCATAGCCAAAATATACAGATTTTTTAAAGAGGTTTCTGCGGAGTACCGTAGATATTTAGGGTGATAATACCTTCCCTTTGCATAACCAACCCCCTTACCTAGAATCTTTCCTCTTCTTTTTGGGTTATTCGCTCTTTTCCCATTCCTTTGGAAACAATAAAGAGCGGTGGCGATTTTTATTTTGATTTGTATAAGTCTAGTCAATCCAATGGCTTAGTCTTAAACATTTCTACCGCTATAGAAAAATGGCGACTTCACTGGGGAAAGATTAAACTTTTGTTGGTCCATCCCTAAGTGGGTTGAGCCTGTCTTTGTTTATATCTGTATATGCATTATTATTGTTTTTGTGTTATATGTTGTATATATGTTCGTCTGAATTTTCCTGGTTTTCAGGATGCTTGGTGATTACTCATAAGACCTATACCCGGACTTGGGCAAACTTTAAGATAGGACGGGCGGTATAGTCATGTTAACTTTGAAGGAGTAATCCCAAAAAAGGAGGCATGAGATCCCCCACTCAGTGGAGGCCCCTTTGAATGTAGTGTCATTTACCGAGTAATCGGGAAGACGTACTGCTTTTGACCTGGGAGCCTGCTGAAATTGAGGACCGTAGAATACCAAACCCGTCTTGGCCTTTTAGGTGTAGTGCGGAAGCTATGACTGCGTAATCCGGAAATAGTTGTCACGCGATACTATGCTCGGATGAGTTTTTCTTGAGAATATTACTAATTACCGAGTTAATCGGGAAGTTGGTAATATCCGAAGGAAGGATGTAGACTCTGGGAACCTCTAGAACCTTGTTTGGCAGGTGATAACTTTTAAACCAATACCTTATGGGTAGTACCTTAGACGTCATGCTCGTGACGTTGAACCTATGAACCCTATATGTGTGATCTTGTGTGTGATTGTTGCATCTTGCATCCATGCACTCATAAGCATCTTTTGGAGAAATATTATTTCAAGGGATTTAAAAGTTGACCATTTGTGAATATCTCAGGTGCTTTTTAACCATGGATTTTGGAAAGAGAAGGACCAGGAAGTAAAGTTTTAAGGATCCCAAGATAGATGAGTTGATCAGTCTAATTCCCGAGATCGAGTGTTCTGCAGACTTTTGGAAGAAGTATGGATCCATTATTCCTCTCATTAAGCTGAAGATGAAGGAGGGTATTCTCTCGACCTTGGTCCAGTTCTATGATTCGATGTATCATTGCTTTACTTTTCCCGACTTTCAGTTGATGCCCACACTGGAGGAGTATTCTTATTTATTTGATTTACCTGTTACTGATCATGTTTCTCTTACTGGTTTGGAGGGTGAGCCAAAACCACATGAGATTGCTGCTTTGATTCATCTGTGGAAGTCTGAGGTGGAAGCCCATATGACTACTAAAGGAGGGATTAGAGGATTATCAGCTCAGTTCTTATTGGAGAAAGCTCGTTACTTTGCCAGGATGAAGAGTATAGTCGCTTTTGAGGCTATCTTTGCTCTACTTGCTTACGGGTTGTTCTTATTTCCTAATATGGACAAGTTTGTTGACATTAATGCTATCAGGATCTTCATGATTGGAAACCCAGTTCCTACCTTGTTTGGTGATGCTTATTACTCTATTCATCTTTGGAATTTTTATCATGGGGGGATGATTATCTGTTGTACGCCTATGTTATACCGGTGGTTTATCTCTCATATGCCTCAGTCTGATGCTTTTGGGGATGTCAAGAAAGAACCCCGTTGGGCTCCTAAGATCATGGCACTTACTCACTCGGATATTGATTGGTATCATCGAGCTTACCAGGATATAGAGATTATTGACAGTTATGGTAGTTTCCCCAATGTACCTCTTCTTGGTACAAAGGGAGGAATTAACTATAATCCTATTCTTGCACGATGACAACTTGGTTATCCGATGAGAAATAAACCAAATAGTATTAATTTGATTAGTTTCTTTCTGAAGGAAGGAGAATACCATAGGAAAGCTATGGAGCAGATTGCAAAGGCCTGTCGTCACATTCATAAGAAGAGTAGGAAGGATTTGGGACCTAGCGGTGTTATTTCTTTGGATCCATATCTTCAGTGGGTCCAAACGAGAGTTATTCAGTTGAAGATGCCGTATTCCCAGGAAATACCTATGCCTGATATATTTTTAAAGACCACTCCTCCCTTATTAGATGATCTAGAAGAGCTGCAACATGCTTTGGTTAGGATGCAACAGGAAAAGGACCCTTGGAAGAAGAAGTTACAAACTTTAGAGATTTCCTATAGAGCAGACTTGAAGGAGAAAGACGACTTGATTGAGATCCTTGAGAGTCGAGCGGTAGAGACTATGGAGAGGCAAGGGGATTTAATTTCTCCTAAGCCTCAATCAGATGCTGATCACTCACTTCCTGATTCAGGTGATTGGGAGGAGGTTTCCATCAGACATGCAGAAGAAAACCAGAGGTTGAAGGCTCAGATTTCCAGGCTCACAGGGAAGTGCCAGCGTATAGAGTGATCTCCATCAGGTTTACTTCTCAGGGTTTTAGATTTTTATTTCATCTTGTACTTGGGATCATTGAAACTTGTAATCCATTTTGGAATTGTTATAATAAAAAAATTTAGTATTTCAAATGAGTTATTACTTTGATATTTACAATATGTCCACAAATTTTAAATCCCTTGAAATATTAAATAAAATCATGTGCATTGCATATCATGCATCGTATTGTACATATTTCTTGCATTTTTTATGCATATCCAAGTGTCTTACCAAGCTTCTTTACTTCGTTCAACAAGCTGACTCACCACTACAACACTCAGGCTAATTTCAGAAAGAAGATGGAGAACCTAGAACAAGAGAAACGCAAGCTGCGTGAGGAGGTTTCTGCTTTGAAGGCCGGCATGGCCAATATGACTACTCTGATAGAAGCTCTGGTGGCTGCTCAGAATCAGCCACCGAGTGTTCAACCTTAACCAACAAGGGTAACTACTAAAGCTCCGACTGTTCCTGTATCTGCTAATTCAGTTGTTGTTCAGAATCGCATGCCTCAAGGTTATCCATGGGGAATGCCAGAGAATTTTTCACCTGAAGGTTTTAATCTTGGTCCTCAAGATACTCTGATTGTTCATATTATTGTTACTCTGGCACCTCCTGTAGTGCATGCTTCTCCTTCTGCGCCTCCGTCAGTTAATATGGTTCCGTTTGTTAATGATGATGTGTGTCGTCCTTTCCCTCCATCGAGTGAAGACTTGGGTCTTTATGACAGAATGGATGATTTTCAAGAGCAGTTTCACAAGATGCAAAGAGAGATGAAGGCCCTCAGGGGAAAAGAGCTATTTGGGCAGAATTTAAATGAGCTATGCTTGGTCCCGAATGTTAAAATACATGCTAAGTTTAAGGTCCCAAAGTTTGAGAAGTACAAGGGCAACACTTGCCCTCATGCTCATCTGGTGATGTACGTGAGGAGAATGTCTACCCATACTGATGATCAGTGTCTGCTGATTCACTTTTTTCAAGATAGTTTGACTGGTGCTGCACTGAAGTGGTATATGAGTTTGGACAATGCCAATATCCATACTTTCAATGATTTGGGAGAAGCATTCATCAAACAATACAAGTACAACATGGACATGGCGCCTGACCATGATCAACTCAGGGCCATGGTTTAGAAAGACATGGAATCATTCAAAGAATATGCACATAGATGGCGTGAGGTAGCCGCCCAAGTGATTCCTCCCATGGAAGAGAAGGAGATGACTAAGATTTTCTTGAAAAAGCTGGGTGCTTTCTACTACAAAAGGATAGTGGCAAGTGCGCCAAGTGACTTTACTGAAATGGTAGGAATGGGTATCTGCTTAGAAGAGGTTGTAAGAGAGGGCCACTTAACAAAGAGTGAAAGTTCTAGAGGTGTGAAGAAACCATCTTATGGGTATACCAAGAAGAAGGAAGGGGATGCAAATGTTGTTATGCAAGAGAGGAGGGTTAATACTCCTAGAAGGAATTATCAGTGTCATCAGTAGGTCGCCTGAGTTACTCCAGTTGAGGGTGCAGCTCCAACTACTGTTGGTTATCAAAGACCATCCCAGTAGGGGAATCAAGGGTATAATCAGAGAAGGGAGAGTTATGACCCTATTCCTATGAGCTATACATAGTTACTACCAGCATTGATTCATAAGAAGCTGGTTCAGACCCGACCACCTCCCGCCGTACCATCACCGTTGCCTTGGTACTACAAAGCAGATCAAACATGTGCTTTTCATCAGGGAGCACCAGGGCATAATGTTGAGAATTGTTATCCTTTGAAGACTGAGGTGCAGAAGTTGGTGAAGTCTGGTGTTCTATCTTTCAAGGATGTGGGACCTAATGTGAAATACAATTCTCTACCCAAGCATGGGGGGGGGGGAATGTTGTGAATATGGTGGCCGGTTGTCCAGGCAACTTCCGGATTTTTGATATTAATTTGGTTAGACGAGATTTGGTGAGGATGCATGCAGACCTTTGTGAATTTAGCTATTATACACATGACCATGCTGGTTGTGCTATTTGCAGTACAGACATACAAGGTTGCGATAAGATAAAGGCTGCTTTACAAGAGATGATGGATGAGGGCCTAATCCACATAATCAGGCCTAGGGCAGAGTATGAAGAGGAGGTGAATATGGTTTCTAGATGTCCTGGAGAATTCAGAATTTTTGATGTAGAGTATATGAAGGAGGACCTTGTGCATTTGCATGCTACCTTCTTCCATATAGCTGGTCAGGTGGAACACCAATATGGATCTTGCCGAGTTTTCTGCCAAGATTCCCGAGGATGTTCAATCGTAAAGAAGGGTGTTCAGTCGTTGTTACATAACATAATTATCAAGGTTATAAGTCAAAGGGATGATTACCATGAAGTTGATATGGTTGAGGTTTGTTTGATGGAAGAAGAGTCGGATGAAGAGTATGTCTCTGCAAATGAGTATTTCTCCTTAGATGAGGATTTGTTTTCCAGAAATGACTCAATAATGACTGATTGTCTTGAAGAAGGGGTAAACATCATTGTACCTTGTATTGGGGCACCCGCCCATCTTGAAGTTGAGTATTATAGCAAGCCAGTTGTTACCCCATTGATGATTAGTTTACCGGGTCCTATCCCCTATAAGTCTGATAAGGTTGTGCCTTACAAATACAGCGCTACAATCATAGAGGATAGAGTGTAAGTTCCCATCCAGCCAATGCCTGATGTTAGGAATATTGCTGAAAATAGCAAGGTGACCCGCAACGGTCGTGTGTTTGCACCAGTCATTCGAAGAGATGTTAGTGCTGGAAAGAAAATTAGTGAGAATGTTGAACCCAAGAAGGCTACGGGTGAGACTAGTGGGGTTGCGTTAGAGAAAGAAGTGGATGATATTTTGAAGATAATCAAGATGAGCGACTACATAATTGTAGATCAGCTGCTACAGACTCCTTCAAAAATATATATCTTGGCTCTATTGATGAACTCCTCTACTCACAGAGAATCCTTGATGAGGGTACTGGACCAAGCTTTTGTGGAGAGTGATATGCCAATAGACTAATTCAGCAGTGTAATAAGGAACATTACATCATGTAATAACTTGAGCTTCTACGACGATAAATTACCAGATGAAGGAAGGAATCACAACTTGGCCCTCCACATCTCTATGAACTGCAAGAATGATTCACTATCCAATGTGCTGATTGATAATGGATCTTCTTTGAACGTTATACCGAGGAGTACGCTTATGAAGTTGAAATATCAAGGAATACCTATGCGCCCGAGTGGCATCATTGTGAAAGCGTTTGATAGATCAAGGAAATTTGTTATTGGTGATGTGGACTTGCCTATTTATATAGGACCACATTTGTTTCAGATTTCTTTCCAGGTAATGGATATTGTACCCGCTAATAGTTTTTTGCTAGGAAGACCATGGTTATATTAGGCAGGGGCTATCACTTCAACTTTACACCAGAAACTGAAGTTTGTACGTGAAAGGAAAGTAGTGATCACAAATGGGGAACATGCATTATTGATATCTCATTTGTCCTCTTTTAGCAGTGTGGAGGTAGATGAAGCTGCTATTGGAACCCAGTTCCAAGCCTTATCCATTGAAAATATAAGAGGAAATGAGAATTCCATGGTTTCGTTTAAGGATGCGCAGCGGGTTGTGCGTAAGGTTCATAGTGAAGTGTGGGGACAGATTGTTGATCCACCTGTGAATAAGAACAAAGTTGGCTTGGGGTTCTCTTTGAAGAATAACAAAGGTAAGGGCATGAAGCCGAAGTCTGCTGCAAGCAAATATCAAGACATATTTTGTAGCGGGGGTTATCTTCATCCAACTGTTTCCAGGATCAATGCCATTGTGGAAGATGAAGCAGAGCAGGAAAGGCCGAATTATGTGACGCACGGAGTTAGGGTCCAGAACTGGATCACCATTGATGTTCCTTCTTGCATACATGTTTCAAAGTAATTTGTTTTATTAATCTTTTTGAAAAACTTTCACTTTGCCCAAGGTGGAAGTATTAATGTTATAGGGCTTATCTGTTGCTGTGACTTTTAAAATCAATAATAAAAGTTGTCTTTGTTTCCCAAATTGTGTCTGTATTTTCTGCTTTTTCTCGAAAAATGGTAATAAAAAAACCCTTCAAAATAAATAATAACTGAAATTCAATTTGCATGATCACTTTTTATATGTGTTAGTTTCTAAAAGCAATCATAAGTCATATGTGTAGATTAATTTAAAAACCCGTTGAATACAATGACCCTGCACCCTCTCCCAACTTTGAATGTCCTGTGTATGGGGATGAAGAAGAAGATTATGATGATATTCCAAAAGAGGTATCACGGTTGCTTGAGCACGAGGAAAATACCATTCAGCCATATAAAGAGCCATTGGAAGTGATCAATTTGGGTTTAGAACAAGATCCGAAGGAAGTCAAGATTGGAGCATTATTGCATCCTGATGTGAAGAGCAGGTTGATTGAGCTGTTGAAAGAATATGGGGATATTTTTGCTTGGTCTTATCAAGATATGCCTGGTCTAGATACAGATATTATGGAGCACCGTTTACCGTTGAAGCCAGAGTGTCCGCCAATCAAAGAGAAGTTGAGAAGAACTCACCCAGATATGGCAGTGAAAATCAAAGAGGAGGTTCTAAAGCAGATTAATGCTTGTTTTCTTGTGATGTCAGTGTATCCTCAATGGATTGCCAATATTGACCCTATACCGAAAAAAGAAATAAAAGTACGCATGTGCGTAGATTACAGAGATCTAAACAAAGTTAGTCCAAAAGATGATTTTCCATTGCCACACATTGATATGTTAGTGGATAGCACAGCAAAATTCAAAGTATTCTTGTTCATGGACGGATTTTCCAAGTATAATCAAATAAGAATGGCGCCTGAGGACATGGAAAAAACAACGTTTATCACACCCTGGGGAACATTCTGTTACAGAGTGATGCCCTTCGGGTTGAAGAACGCTGGTGCAACATACCAGAGGGCTACGACAACCCTATTCCATGATCTGATACACAAGGAAATCGAAGTATATGTTGATGATATGATTTCCAAATCCCAGACTGAAGAAGGTCATGTAGAATATTTGTTAAAGTTGTTTCAGCGTTTGAGGAAGTATCGTCTCCGCTTGAATCCAAATGAATGCACCTTCGGTGTTCGATCAGGGAAATTTTTAGGTTTCATTGTTATCCAGAAAAGGAATTGAAGTTGACCCTGATAAAGTCAGAGTAATTCAAGAGATGCCAGCGCCAAGGACTGAAAAGCAAGTCAGAGGTTTCCTCGGGCGTTTAAATTATATTTCCATATTCATTTCCCACATGACTGCAACATGTGAACCGATCTTTAAGTTGTTAAAGAAAGATCAAGGTTGTGTGTGGACGGATGACTACCAAAGGGAATTTGAAAGTATTAAATAATATATGCTTGAACCTCCTATCTTGCTCCATCCTGTCGAAGAAAGACCTTTGATTATGCATCTGACAGTGTTAGATAATTATATGGGTTGTATTCTGGGACAACAGGATAAAACAGGGAAGAAAGAGTTCGCCATTTATTACCTCAGTAAAAAGTTCACTGATTGTGAGTCACGGTATTCTATGCTGGAAAAGATATGTTGTGCTTTGTCCTGGGCGGCAAAGCGTTTGCAGTAGTATATGTTGAATCACACTACTTGGTTGATCTCCAAAATGGATCCAATCAAGTACATTTTTGAAAAGCCTGCTCTTACTGGGAGAATTTCCCGCTGGAAGATGTTGCTATCTGAATATGATATCGAATACCACACTCAAAAAGCTATTAAAAGCAGTGTGTTGGCAGATTATCTTGCTTACCAACCAGTGGAGGATCATCAGTCTGTAGAGTATGAATTCCCCGATGAGGATGTGATTTTCCTGAAAGTGAAAGATTGTGATGAACCATTGCCTGAGGAAGGTCCTGACCCTGAATCTCGTTGGAGTATGATATTTGATGGAGCTTTGAATTCTTATGGTAGAGGAATTGGTGTTGTGATTGTCACTCCACATGGATCGCGCATTCCTTTTACCGCAAGGTTAATGTTTGATTGTACTAATAATATGGTAGAATACGAGGCTTGCATCATGGGTCTCAAAGAAGCTATTGATCTCAAAATTAAAAATCTAGATGTGTATGGTGATTCAGCTTTGGTAATAAATCAGATTAAAGGAGAATGGGATACTCGTCACCGCGGCTTGATCCCTTACAATGATTATGCTAGAAGACTGTTACCCTTCTTTAACAAAGTTGAATTCCATCACATTCCTAGAGATGAAAATCAAATGGCGGACGCTCTGGAAACTATGGCTTCTTTGTACCAAGTAAATACTTGGAGTGATATACCTCGAATTACCGTTCAGCGACTGGATAGGCCCGCTCATGTGTTTACAACAGAGGAGGTAGCAGATGAAAAACCTTGGTATCATGACATCAAGCATTTTATTCAGACTCAGGAATACCCGATTGCTGCTTTGAAGAAAGATAGAAAGGCATTGAGAACATTGGCTGGTTGTTTCTTCCTTAGTGAAAATGTGTTGTATAAAAGAATTTATGACATGGTCTTGCTCAGATGCGTGGATAGACACGAAGAAGACATGTTGATGCATGAGATTCATGAAGGTTCATTTGGCACTCATGCGGATGGACATTTGATGGCTAAAAAGATGCTAAGGGAAGGTTACTATTTCCTGACAATGGAATCTGATTGTTATAAATTTGCAAAGAAGTGTCATAAATGTCAGGTTTATGCAGATAAGGTCCATGTGCCTCTGACACTTCTCAATGTGATCTCTTCCCCATGGCCTTTCTCTATGTGGGGTATTGACATGATTGGGATGATAGAACCCAAAGCGTCGAATGGACACCATTTCATCTTGGTAGCAATTGATTACTTCACCAAATGGGTGGAGGATGCTTCATATGTCAATGTTACTAAGCAGGTGTTGTGCGTTTCATCAAGAATAATCTTATATGCCGGTATGGTGTGCCGAGCAGAATTATCACCGACAATGGCTCGAATTTGAACAATAAAATGATGACAAAATTGTGTGAAGAATTCAAGAATGTTCATCATAGTTCATCTCCATACAGGCCAAAGATGAATGGGGTTGTTGAAGCTGCTAATAAGAATATCCAGAAAATGGTTATTTCTTATAGGGATTGGCATGAAATGCTCCCTTTTGCTCTACATGGATATCGAACATCTGTCTGCACTTCAATAGGAGCAACCCCGTTCTCCCTGGTGTATGGAATGGAAGTTGTACTCCCAGTCGAGGTTGCGATTCCCTCTTTGCGTGTGATAATGGAAACCAAGTTGTCAGAGGCTGAATGGGTCCAGAACCGGTTTAACCAATTGAATTTGATCGAAGAGAAGACAATGAAAGCTTTGTGTCATGGACAGTTATATCATAAAAGGATGAAGAAGGCTTTTGATAAGAAGGTCAAACCTCGTGAATTTAGAGAAGCTGACTTCGTGCTCAAAAAGATCATGTCTTTCAACACTGATTCTAGGGGCAAGTGGACTCCCAACTTTGAAGGCCCATATGTTGTCAAGAAAGCCTTCTCTGGCAGTGCATTAATTCTTGAAACTATGGATGGCGAGGAGTTCCCACATCCCATGAATGCTAATGCAGTCAAGAAATACTTCGCCTAAAGAAATAAAAGAACAGCTCGCTAAGTTGAAAACCCGAAAGAGCGGCTTAGGGAAAAAAGAGCTTCTCGGTAGGCCGAAAACCCGAAAGGGCGGTTTTGTACCCCAAAATTTGCCCTCCCATATTCTTCAAGATTTGCAAAGAGCATGCTTCAAAATCTCCCCAAGGGTTGCATAGTTCAAGGGCCTCCTAACAGTCAAAAACTAGGGTTTTGGGTCTGGCAAAGTAATTGAAGTTTCCAATGGTCCAATCAAGTCCCACATGCCTATAAACATGGTCAAGCATCCTCATACCAAGTTTCAAGACTTACAGCACAAAATTGCACAGTCAAAAACCCTAATTGCACTACAGTCAACTGCAGGGGCAAAATGGTCATTTGACAGTCAAAAGTCCAAATTTTTGGTCAACATCTTATTTTTAAGCCACAAACATCATTTGATCAATTCTTGATCATGATTTTCAAGGCATGGCTCAAAAAGTCTCAAGATGCAAAAGTTTCCATATTTGGACAGTTGAAAAAGTCAACTGTAACTTGACCAAGGCATAACTTCCACATGGTTTATCAGAAAAATTCCATCCAAAGCTCATTTTGAAGAGAATGACATTTCCTACAACTCCTCTTCACACTTCAAGTCCAATAAATGCTCTCACAAAAAGTTATCAATTTCAACATTATAGGTCATTTTCAAAAGTCAACAAAAAGGGACTTTAAGTCAAAGGCCATAACTTGATATTGGTAAATCAAAATGATATGGGACCAAAGGCATTGGTTAGAGGACTTCAAGACCGTTCCAAAATGTCCAAGAACATGATCAAAGCTTAAAAATTGAGCAAGATATGCCTTGTGGAAGTTGGGAAATTTTTGGAATTTTGAAAAGTCAACTTTGCTTCAAATGCCTCAAAATTGCTAATGGGCCACATTTTCTTCCAAGATTCATCATCCAAAGGCTATGCACGACCATTTGGCCCAAAGGGGATTTATTTCATCATTTTTTATTACTTATTTGAATTTTAATCATCTTTAATTCATTTAATTAATTAAAATATGGAAAAAATACTAAACAAATGTGGTTGAATCTTTTTATGCAGTATAATCACTCATTGGTTACTCAAGATTTCGTGCATATCAAAAAAGGGAAGATTTGGTGCAAATTGGCATGATATTCATGTGGAAAAGATTTGAAAATATTCATTGAAAATCAAATATTTCTTTCATCAATGCAAAGGGATTTGGACTCAATTTCTTACCCTAATCCATTGGCATACATATACAGATGCAAACCCTAAAGCCAAGAACCTTGAAGTTGCGCCTAAGAACCAAAACAAACTTTGCATTTTTGACCAATTTATTCAAAACTGAAAACGATATTGCAGGGAGTTTCAAGACTAAAGAACTATCATAAAAGCTTCCTAAGACATCAAGGAACCTGACTGAGTCCTTTTCCACGCTTCCAGCATCAAGAATTGGTATATGGAGATCAAACTTTTTCAAACTTTTTGCATATTCGTGTCTCATGATTCATGCGTTGTTTTCAATTTCTAATATTTGATTTGTGTTAGTTGATTCATTCTGAAGCTAACCATGCCCTTTAATTGAGTTTTCGTGCATTATATGAGAATCCACCATTGGAGCATTCTAGGTTTTCAGAGGTCACGAATTAGGGGTTTCCTCTTCAGGAAAAATTGAGACACAAGACCCACGCCATTGAAACCAGAAGCTTATGACTAATTGATTCCATACCTCGCGATAAATTTATGATTAACAGAATTCTATTCGCTATTTTTGTATGCGTCATTTAGTGGGGGTTTAAAACCCCCGCTATCCAGTTTGTTTTTTTCAGGCGAAATAAAGAAGAGAGGAAGAAGACGCTTATGTGTCATGACGTGAAAGGACAATTCAAGTTTTAGCGCGTTTTTTGAATTAACAGCATTAGCGTGTTTGTTTTTTATATATTAATTGTTACTCATTATTATTACAAAGTGATCAAGTGGCACAGTTGGTGGAGAGGTACGTTTGCAAGTATTAGGACCTGGGTTCGATCCCCAGGTCCCCATATTTCCCTTTGCTTTTTCTTATAACTTGTTCAGGTGCTCCCTCCCTTCAAAGGTCTACCATGCAGCTTCGCCTCTAAGTCTGCCACATGCCCAAGCAATTCCAATCCAAGGGTCATCACCAGCTGTCTACCATAGGCGTCAGTCAAACATTCCACACGCCAGCCTGGAAAGTCAAGAAGGGCCTCTATCTAATGGGCCAAACCATTCTAACAACACCTCCAAAAGGGCCAGATAACCCCCTCCTGTTTGCATTTCTCTCTTTCATTCCTTTTTTTTATTTATTTTAATTTATTTGTTTTCATTTAAATTCCTCTAAATTAATATTTTCATAACATAAAAAATAATAAAAAATCAGAAACTACAAAAATATAAAAACACATTTTATTTAAATGTTTTCTTTGTAAATAAATTGTATTAATTAGTTTAGTTAATTCTAGGGTTAAATTTTAATATTTTTTGTAATAAATTAAAAAAATGTAGAATTAGGGTTTTAATTACTTTTATCTTTTTTTCTTTTCTTTAATCATTATTAATAATTAATTATTTATTTTTGTAAATAAATTGCCATGTAAATAATTAGGTTAATTTTAGGTTCAATTTTAACATGTTTTTTTAAATAAATTAAAAATAGTTAGAATTAGGTTTTAATTCCATTAATTCTCATTAAAATCCATAAATACAAAAAACTCAAAAGTAACTTCCTTTCACATTTAATTTAATTAATTTCGTAATTTTAATTCAATTTCTTTAAAAAGGGTCCAACGCCCTCGCATTCGATCGTAATTCTAATTCGCGCACTTATTTTATTTCCTCTTGTTGTGAATATAATGTAATTCTCCCAAAGCTATGTAATAGATTAATTAGGCATTTACCTTTCCGCATTTCTTTATTTTATTTCAAATCGGGTCTCGGATTAATTTGGCGATGTAGACCCGCGCCTTTGTAATAGCGTAGGACTTTTAATTCTCGCATTTTTTTAATTGTTAATTAATTTTGCATGAAAGAATGAATGCCAAATAAAAGCAACGCGTAGATCACCGATGCATGAACAAGATAAACATAAATGAACATGACACACAAATCACACACCACCCCTAGGGTACGCCTCATTGTTGCCTTGCCCCTCGAAAGGTGGTCGTCGAGTAGAGGACGTTTTAGTAAGTCCTCATGTCCATGAACATGGCATGAGGGTAGCTTCTAAGGTGTCTTCCTATTGCTCCGGTGATCACCATGTCCCGAACCCTCGAATTGACCCGAAACTCCAACGACGGTGCTACCTACTTCTCAATAGTGGGATAGTACTGTCTAGAGGACATTTACACAGCTTAATTTATTTTGAGTAGGTAGAGGTTCTTAGATACTTGCTCTTTCAAAACAAACAAAAACATCTTTTCGCACCTACACTTTCAAAAAGTTTTCAAACAAATACTTCATACACTCTTGAGGACTGATATAAGAGTTACCTAGAAGTTTTTCAAACGAAACTTTTTCAAAACCCACACACACTTGAAAAGCAAACATCTTTTGAAAACATAAGAGCAAGTACCTAAGAGCCCGTGGATAACCACGGATAGAAAGGGTGCTAACACCTTCCCTTTCTATAAATCTACCTCCCGAATCGAGAGACATCTCAAAGAAGGAATTTTGCTGTGCTTTTTTCCTTTCCATGTTGGAGAACATAAAAGACGGTGGCGACTCTTGCTTCCGCGACATTTCGCGAACCAGCGTTTAAACAGTCAGTTCCAGATCCACCGATCACAGGCGGTTTAGGAAAAAATTAGAGACATAAACAGAATAAATTCCCCGCTAAGTTAAAAACCCGCAAGCGCAACTTAGGTAAAAGTTAGGGATTTCTTGGCAAGTAACTACATCAAACGAGACTTGATCATTGGAGCAATAATCTTCTCGGATTCTCATCACACTTCAACAGAAGTTATTGCTCAGGATTTCAAAAGTTGTTAGAGGGGATAGTGCTCATTATATCTTAATGTATCTTTTCCATTATATATTACCATTTTCTGAACTTTGTAATTATCCATGGAGTCTCGCCATTCGCAGACTACCATTCTATTAATGAAATTTGAGCTTTTACCCAATTCTTTGTATTTCTTATTTTATTTAGCTTACAAAGACTCCATTTATTATTGATAATAACTTTCGAAGGAAAAAGATTAAATAACAAAATCGATTTTTCAAAAAGAATTTACAATTCGCTTTTACCTTGGAATTTGTGATGAAATAATGGCAACAAAAATGGTGATCCCAGGAATGGACAAAATCCAGTTTATTTTAAGAAGTTTTTGTTCCCCTCGGGAAGGTTTACTCAGGATGATTCGCCGTATTGGGTTCATGACACCAGTATCCTCGGTCAAGTTTGGTTTCATTTCTCCTCTTTTCTGAATTTTCATGATGTGAAGTTTCAATCCAAGATTTCTCCGGTGAAGTTTTCATTCGGTCTAATGGAAGATATTTTTCCCGAGAAGTTGGTACCATAATCACTCTTGAAGAGCGCAGATCCCTGGTTTCGCTAGTGAAGAACGTATTATGGTTTTCTCTTTGAAGATGTGGTGTTAATCTCCCTCATTGAAGTATGCCTGAATTCCCCAGTGAATGTTTTGATGATTTGGTGTCCATCTTCTTTACTTGAGACTGGTTTTGCAATCCCCGATAGAAGTTTTACTTTTGAAAACCTTTGTTTCCCTGGTGAAGCCTGGAAAAGGATGTTCTATCCATGTATCTGTACTATTTTATCATTTTGATTTATTTACTTCTGGATTGTGTTTCTCCCTAATAAAGCTAAAGCAGGCAGTAGGTTTTGTTTCCTCAGTTGGCATTTACTTTTTCTTGGAATGATCATCCTGGATGTGGTTTAGCCAAGTGTTGTTTATGCCAGAGTTGGTTTTGCTTGGTTACTCCCAGGGTTGTGTATCTGTTTTGTCAGTATACACACGATAAGACTCATACATTCATGCATACATCAAGTATAGCTAAAATTGGCAAATCATTGTTCATTGACATTTTTTAATGTTTTGTTGACATATCACCCTGTTTTGCAGAGTTATGTTGTCCTCTCTTCAATAGAGTGTTAGCCCTAAGCAGAAAGCGTATATTCTTTCAATTTCCCTACTGAGTTGTCCCTCGATGAAGATTTTTGCTTTAGCCTTCCTATACAGCTCCTTGTTTGGATGGATTTGGTTTTCCCTCTTGAGTTTATTTCTCAAAGGATGTATTTTGGTTGACTGTTCCGTTCAAGTTTATTTCTGGTTTGAATTTGTGGTTACACAATAATATTATTTACTTTGGATTTCTGAAAGCTTCGAGTTTTGGTTTGTGCATTTATTTTGCACAAGAAGACTTTATCTCCTCAGCAAGAATATCATGGCATTTCCCCAGGAAGTCATATTTATTTCCCCATGAAGCCATATTTCTATCCTCGGAAAGTCATTTCTTTTTACAATCCTACATGACAACAAGTAGCAGGTCTCTTTATTTGAGCAACTTGGGCTTCCCTGTCAAAGTCGACATAACCTTTTTGTTATCTCCTCTATGAGTGGACAGTTTGCAGTCCGTCGTCAGTTTACGCCAGTGGAGGGCAAGACTTTTAAATTCGCAGAAACAGCTCGTTGTGAAATCTTTGCAAGTGGAAGTCTCTTTATTTGAGATAACCTACATCTTACCCTTTCCAGGAAAATTGCCTTGGTTAAAGAAGAAGTTGAGACCCGTTCTAGGAGAAATGCCAGAATTCTAGGGAAACTTGTTATCTTTTTGCTACCCTCAGTGAATGTTGGTAGTTCATTGTCAGTGAACGGCGATGCTATGATATATTCTCTTTCTACCTTCAGTGAAAGTTGGTAGATCACCATCAGTGAAAGTTTGTAGATCACCATCAGTGAAAGTTGGTGTTTGTTATCTTTTGGCTACCCTCAATAAACGTTGGTAGTTCATCGTCAGTGAACGGCGATGCTATGATATATTCTTTTTCTACCTTCAGTGAAAGTTGGTAGATCACCATCAGTGAAAGTTGGTGTTTGTTATCTTTTTTCTACCCTCAGTGAACGTTGGTAGTTCATCGTCAGTTAATGGCGATGCTATGATATATTTTCTCTCTACCTTCAGTGAAAGTTGGTAGACCACCATTAGTGAAAGTTGGTGTTTCTTATCTTTTTTCTACCCTCAGTGAACGTTGGTAGCTCACCGTCAGTGAACATCGGTGTGGATATTTATTTTCCTTCTACCTTCAGTGAATGTTGGTAGCTCACCGTCAGTGAACGTTGGTGTTGATATTTCTTTTCCTTCTAACTTTAGTGAATGTTGGTAGCTCACCGTCAGTGAAGGTCGGTGTTGATATTTCTTTTCCTTCTACTTTCGGTGAACGTTGGTAGCTTTACCTCCAGTAGGAGTTGGTGTATCCTTTTACCATTTTTCCATCCTCTCTGACTCAGGTCTTTTGATCCACCAGTGATTTAATTTCCTGGTCGGGTCGCTCTCTTGTTTCTTAATTATATGTTACATCCCCAATGGTGTTTTGCATCCCTTTGGATTTGTACATGTGCACTCATATTCATAAGTATTGCATGGAATCTTAGGGCCAAAAATAGGGTTTGTTTTATATTTAAGTATCTCTGATCGCATCGACACGAAGATTTTTAACCTTCATATCTCCGGATAGAAGAAACTTAAATAAGGGCAGCTGTTGTACCCCAATTTTTGCCCCTAAGATCCCCTTACCATACCATATTGATTCAATCACAACAAGATCACATTAGGGCTTTTGGTTCTCCTTCCTATCTTTAGCTTTTCTCTTTGAAGAATCACCAAGCACCTTGACTTGTTTTTCTTGTGTAATCATTCATGTTTTTGTTTTTACTTTCCTTTTAATTAATAAAATGAAATGTTGGTTTGTCTTACTTGTTAACAATGCAGGTAAAGGCAATGGGGCTTAGCAAGTTGATCCATGGGTTCATGAGTTTATTTCCATGACCTAGTCAATGAAGCTTGAGAAGTTCAAACCTCACCATGGAATTTTTTTTGGAATGGATAGCATGGCAAGGTTATTTTGGTTCACTACATTTCCAAATTATCAAGATTGATTCAAAAGTACAAGGGGTTGATTGAAGGAGTTGTCATGCTTGGACAAGGCCTTGTTCCCATTGATCACAAGTGTATATTTCTCTCAATTCTCAAGATATAGAAGTGGTTGTGGTTGCTATGAGTTCTAATTATCATCCTCAACAACTTATATTTACAAAGCATTTGTTTTGGTACAAGAAGTTTGTTCAAAATTGTCAAAGTTCCTCAAAGCATGTTTCTTGATCTAGGAGCTAGGGTTTTGAACTTCAAAGAAGCATATCTTAATCATCTTTTGGTATTTTTGAGTGATTCCAAAGGCATCCTTCTCTTCAAAGGGTTGGTAACAAATCACTTTAAAATTTTCAAGGATTTTTCATGTGGAAGAAACTTGATGATGAAGAAAGATTACAAGTCCTCCAGATGAATCCCCATTTTACCATGTGTGACTTCAAATGATCATAACTTGGTTAAATTTTATCACCATAAGCCCAGTCTTTTTCCATAATGATCTTGAAGATGTGAACTTTATGCCTTCTTTTATGTGCAAATTAAGAAAATGAATGGAAATTGCCTTAAGGATACAAACGATTATAGGTCATTTCATGATTTTTTTTTCCCACTTCAACAATTCATAACTCTCTCAATTTTTGGATATTTTGAATGGTTCAAGTTCCAAAATGTCATTCAAGAGATATACTTCATTCCATCTTTTTTTGTTAAGAGCAAATTCCAAGTAGAAGGCTATGTCTGGATGCAAGACATTATAGGTTACTTTTGAAGAAGAATTTGAAATATTTCTAAGTATGGAAAGTCAACATTTTTCTCCAACTTTTACTCAACACAACTTTCAGCCCAAGAATCCATTTGATTCCATTATTTTTCTATTGCAAAGCTTGTAACCTCATCTTTCTGAAGCATCAAGAATCATGCCCTAACACCCCTTGAGCTGAAAATGCTATTGGTCAGAAGTTGACACTTTGAAACTGAATTTTTCACCAAGTCAGAAGTTTGAAATCTTTGTTTTGGCTTCTAATCACAAGATTTACACGCGTTTTTGATTTAAACTTGATTAACAAACTTGCTAGAAGTGTTTAGCACCTCAAAACGAAAGGATTGGATGAGTTTTGGTGAAAATTAGATCACGCTTCACTCGTGCATCAGGTTTGCACGAATTCCCTCCAAAATGCATCATTCATTCTTCCTTTTGATCCCATTTATTTCTCCTATAAATACATGAACTGTCCCATTCATTTTCTCAAGCTTCTATAGCCAGAATCACCCTGCCAAACTTATTCCATAACTCAGAATTCAGCAACTTCATAATCCATATACAAGCCTTTTTCAATCCAATTTTTTCATCAATTCACCTTCCTTGATCTTCCCTGAAGCTAACCATATAATTACATTCAAGAATCGTGCCCTATATTGCTCCATAGAAGTCCAGTTTCAGAGCTCTGCATCTCTACTTCAATAGGTAGATTCTTTCACCAATTCTTCAAAACTTTGATATCAATGTGATGCTCTCATTGCCCTGGTTCTAGTTGTAACACTTGCTTTTTAGTGGAAACACATTTTGACCGTGAAATTTCAAATCCCCTTTCAAAACTTTCTTTCCAGATTGCCTGAGCTACAATTTATATAAATTTGGCGCGAGGGTGTGGTTGTCTTCGTCTTGAAGAGACGAAGCGAATGGTATAGGTCTGAGCTTCTGATTTTACAGTTTAAGAGTCCTCCAATTCACGTTAGCTGGAGGTTGAAGATGACCAACGTGTCATCTTCCAACCAATGATAGCACGCCACTTGTTATTTTTGAATTCTAATTTAATAATTGATTCAGTGCTTTATTCACTAATGACCATGATATGCACAGCGCGCCAGATCCCTTGGATTTTATTACTAACACGTTTTGACTCTCATCCAATGGTCCACATATTTTTGAGTTTTATTTTCTTTTTTGATTTTTTATATTTAATTGTTTTAAACTTCCAAAAATCATAGAAAATTCATTTTAAGTCCAAAAAATCTGAAAAAATCATGAAAAATATTTTTGATTATTCTCTTTCTGATTTTTATTTTTTCACAATTTAATTTTGTGTTTTGGTATTTTTTATAAATTTACACTTCATTTGATTTGTTTTAAATGTTTAAAAATACTTTTATGCATTTTTAAACTCTGGAAAATTATGGATTGATCCAATGATATTGTGACAAATATTGGTGACTTTATTTTATTTTTGTTTCTAACTTTGCTATTTTTTTATCATTTTTGGTTAATTTTACCCCTTTCTTTTAATTATAAAAATAGTTTCTGACTTTAAAAAATTTCCGAAAACTTATTAAATTATTTTAGTTCATTTCTGATTTTTATATGGTCTTATTTTTTATTTCTTGATTAATTTGAACATAGTTGATATTTTTCTCTTTTATTTGTATTTTTAAACATTATTTTAAAACCTTTTTGTATATATTAAAATGTAATATTATCTTGTGATTATTTTCTGGCTGATCTTGGATTAAATTTTTGATCATGAACTTTATTAACATCATTGGATCCATGGTGTTAAGTGTAACTCCACAAAAATGGATGAATAATTTTAATAATAGTTTGATTAAATTTAATTCAAAAGTGATTTGTATATTCTCTCTCATCCCTCTTCATCTCATCCCCTTCTTATTGCACTAAATATTGTTGTAGCATGATCTTTATATCATATCTCAAAACAAATGGTGCATAGATTGCTATTGACCGGCCTCAAAATAGGTGTGACTTCTATATAAGTCCACTTACGATTGCTTAATATAGCGCTAAATTTTGTCCCGATTCGAATAAATGATCATTCGTGGCCCAAACTTATGTTTGCAAGCCCAAGTATGTTAATTTGATCTCTTTGATCCAATAACCTTGAGATTCATTGTGTGGAGGCTTTGGTTCTACCAATCCTCTAATGGGTCTATAACACCTTTGAGCAACGCGGATCACTTAAACATCATTGATCATTAAATGATATTCATAAGGATTCCAAATGGATTATATACTTGACAAAAAGCAAATGAAACTTTATTGTGTGGAGGCTTTGGTTCTACCAATCCTCTAATGCGTTCCAAATGCAAGTTTCAAGATGATCATCCAACTAACCACTAATCACTAATAATTGACTTTATCCTTTATTCTTTTATATGCCCCTTTTATTTTTATGCACCATTTATTTTTTTAGCATTTACATTTCATGTCATTTTTTTTATCTTTGCTCATTTGAGCATTTACTTTCTTGTCATTTTTATTTTTGCTCATTTGGGCTTTACTTTTATTTTTTTCTTCAAAAAATCTAATAATCAACATAAACCCTAATAATCTTTAATGATACTTGGACTATTTGGTTACTATCCTTGGCATTATGGAGCATTGAACTTTTTGGACTTAGGATTAGAAACCTTGGCCTGTGAGTTGATACCTTGTGATCTTATCTGATTATTTTGTCTAGAGATCTTGAGGTTTACCTAAAGATATTGGGTTGTTTTTTTATTTTGTGTGCAGGTTATTGTGATTACACCCTTGGTTTGTAATCTGGAATTCACCCGTATACAACTGTTACTCTGCCCAATTTTTGTGAAGACTTAATACACTTGAAGTTTGGTTTTCCCAAGAGGTCTAGTATCATTTGCTTGTTTGGTTTCAATCCAAAGAATGAGAGTTCTATTTTGGCTCATAGTGTCAAGTATTGGCTACTTGTTGGTTAGATGGTTCTTATCTCTAGCTTTTACCTTATGCTTTAGGATAGCCGCTTCTTCTCCTCCCATCTTCTTTAATTTCAAAAATCTTCTCCCCCCTTTTAAAAACTCTTCTTGTTTTAAACTTGAATTACTTTTATAATAAACTTGGACTTAGGTCCATGCATTTTCAAACATTCTTATAAATAAACTCCAATAAACTTAATAATACTTTGACATTTTTGTGAGAAGACTAAAAGTCAATCAATCTCATTTCAAATCATCTTGCCACTTTGGCTTTTATCTTTAAACTTTTTTCAAAAGATTGAACTCTTGTCAATCCTTGTAGTGATGCAAACAACTATACTTCTACAATATGTAGTAAAGAGAGATATTTTCCACTTGGGTGTTGAGTGAGGCATTGTTGATTTTAAAATCTAAGCCATATCCTCCACTTTGAGATGATGCAAATTCTCCTTTCTCATGATTGTGGGTAGTAGGTATATTTTCCACACGGACAATGACGATGATGTTTTATCTCATAAAATTGACTAACACATTTGTGTTTTAATATTTTTTTAAAAAGGAACTACGTGTACCCTAATCCCCTATTGCACGAAAAGGTGGTATGTAGGCACTAAAGATTTTCAACCGGAGCGTGTGAAAAAATCATAAAAAATATGTTTCTTTTCTCACCTCCACCATCTATTTTATACAACACTTTTCATAGCCAAAATATACATATTTTTCAAAGAGGTTCCTGCAGAGTACCGTAGATGTTTAGGGGCTAATACCTTCACTTTTCATAACCAACCCCCTTACCTAGAATCTTTCCCCTTCTTTTTGGGTTATTCGCTCCTTTCTCATTCCTTTGGAAACAATAAATCACGGTGGCAATTTTGATTTTGATTTGTATAAGTCTAGTCAATCCAATAGCTTAGTCTTAAACATTTCTACCGCTACAGTCACTATCATTGAAAGTTGGTGATTGTTATCTTTTTGCTACCCTCAGTGAATGTTGGTAGTTCATCGTCAGTGAATGGCGATGCTATGATATATTTTTTTTCTCTACCCTCAGTGAAAGTCGGTAGGTCACCATCAGTGAAAGTTAGTGATTGTTATCTTTTTGCTACCCTCAGTGAATGTTGGTAGTCCATCGTCAGTGAACGACGATGCTATGATATTCCTTTTCCTTTTACCTACAGTGAACGTTGATACCTCACAGTCAGTGAACATCGGTGTCGTTATTTCTTTCCTCTTTCTACCTTCAGTGAACGTTGGTAGTTTCGCCTTCAGTAGGAGTTGGTGTATCCTTTGACCAATTTACCATCCTCTCTGAGTCAGGTCTTTTGATCCACCAGTGATTTATTTTCCTGGTCGGGTTTCTCTTTTTCTTCTGTATTTTCTTTTCTACATCCCCAGTGGTGTTCAGTGTCTCTTTGGTTTTGTTCATATGCATTCATGCTCATAAGCACTTCATGGCATCTTAGGGCCAAAAATAGGGTTTGTTTTATATTTAAGTATCTTTGATCGCTTCGACACGAAGATTTTCAACCTTCGTATCTCCGGATAGAAGAAACTTAAATAAGGGCAGCTGTTGTACCTCAACTTTTTCCCCTAAGATCCCCTCATCATACCATGTTGATTTCGTCACAACAAGATCATATTAGGATTCTTTGTTCCCCTCCCTATCTTTAGATTTTCTCTTTGAGGAATCACAAAGCACCTTGACTTGTGTTCTTTTGTGATCATGAATATTTTTGTCTTGATTTCTTCTTTTAATTAATAAAATGCAAAGTTGGTTTGTCTTGATTGTTACTTATGTAGGTAAAGGTAATGAGATTTAGCCAATTGCTCCATGGGTTCATGAGTTTATTTCCATGCCCTAGTCAATAAATCTTGAGAAGTTCAAACCTCACCATTGGATTTGTTTTGGAGGAAATGGAATGGCAAGGTTATTTGGTTCACCACATTTCAAATTTATCAAGATTGATCAAAAAGTACAAGGGGTTGATTGAAGAAGTTGTCATGCTTGAACAAGGCCTTGATCCCATTGATCACGAGTGCATATTTCTCTAAATTCTTAAGATATGGAAGTGGTTTTGGTGGCTATGTATTCTCATTTTCATCCTCAACAACTTCTATTTACAAAGCTTTTGTGTTGGTACAAGAAGTTTGTTCAAAATTGTCATGGCTCCTCAAAGCATCTTCTTGATCTAGGAGCTAGGGTTTTGAATTTCAAAGAAGTATATCTTGCTCATCTTTTGGTATTTTTGAGTTATTCCAAAGAAATCATTCTCTTCAAAGGGTTATCAACAAATAACTTCAAAAGTTTCAAGGAGTTTTCATGTGGAAGAAACTTGATGATGAAGAAAGATTACAAGTCCTCCAGATGAACCCCCCCCAATTTCTCATATGTGACTTCAAATGATCATAACTTGGCCAACTTTTATCACCTTGAACCTGTTATTTTTCCACAATGATCTTGAGGAGGTGAACTTTATGCCTTCTTTTATGTGAAAAGTGAGAAAATGGATGAAAGATGCCCTAAGGATACAAAAGATTAAAGGTCATTTCATGATTCTTTGCCAACTTCAACAATTCATAACTCTCTGAATTTTTGGAGATTTTGAATGGTTCAAGTTTCAAAATTCCACTCAAGAGGTCTATTTCATGCCATATTTTTTGGTCAAGAGCAAATTTCAAGTGGAAGGCCATGTTTGGATGCAAAACATTATAGGTCACTTTTGAAGAAAACTTTGAAATATTTCTAAGCATGGAAAGTCAACTTTTTCCCCAACTTTGACTCCATGTAACTTTCAGCTCAAGCATCCATTTGATTCCATTATTTTTTCATTGCCAAGTTTGTAACCTCATTTTCTAAATCATCAAAATTCGTGCCCTAAGACCTCTTGAGCTGAGAATGCCATTAATTTGAACTTGGCAACTTGGAATTGAAGTTTCTTCAAAAGTCAGAATTTGAAATCACTGGTTTAGCTTCTAAACACTTTGTTTCTGCGCACTTTTGCTTATAAACATGTTTAGTGAACCTCCAGAAGTGATTAGCATAGCAAAATGCGTGTTTTAGATAAGTTTTGATCAATATAGAAGTCACACTTTTCTGATTTGCAACTTCACACGATTTCCCTCCAAACTTCATCATTTCACACGCTTGAACATTCCATTTGATTCCCTATAAATAGAGGGTCATTCCCCATTCATTTCCTTAAGCTTGGATAGCCAGAATCACCCTTCCAAACTTGTTCCATAACTCAAAATTCTGCTACTTCAAAATCTGCTTTCAAGCCTTTTTCAATCCAATTTTTCCATCAATTCACCTACCTTGATCTTCCCTGAAGCTAACCATATAATTACATTCAAGAATCGTGCCTTAGATTGCTCCATAGAAGTCCAGTTTTAGAGCTCTGCAACTCAACTTCAATAGGTAGATTCCTTCACCAATTCTTCAAAACTTTGATATCATTGTGATGTTCTCATTTCCCTGGTTCTAGTCACAACACTTACTTTCATCTGGAAACTTATTTTGACCACGAAATTTCAAATCCCTTTTCAAAACTTTCCTTCCAATTTGCTTGAGCTATATTTTATATAAATTTGTCGTGAAGGTGTGGTTGTCTTCGTCTTGAAGACACGAAGCGAATAGCATAGGTCTGAGTTTCTGATTTTACAGTTTGGGAGACCTGCAATTCACGTTGGCTGGAGGTTAAAGATGATCAATGTGTCATCTTCCAACCAATGATGGCACGCCACTTGTTTTTTTTTAAATCTGATTTAATTAATGATTCAATGCATTATCCACTAAAGTTCATAACATGCACAGTGCACCAGATCCACTTGATCTGTTTACTAACGCGTTTTGACATTCATCAGATGACCCATATTTTTTTGGTTTTTATTTTCTTTTCTGATTTTTATTTTTAATTGTTTTAAATTTCAAAAAAAAATCATAGAAAATTCACTTTTAGTCCAAAAAATCTGAAAAAATTATGAAAAATATTTTTGATTTTTGTCTTTCTGATTTTAATTTTTTTGACAATTTTATTTTGTGTTTTGGTATTTTATAAATTTTCACTTTATTTGATTTGTTTTAAATGTTTAAAAATACTTTTATGCATTTTTAAATTTTGAAAAAAATATAGAATGATCCAATGATATTGTGACAAATATTGGTGACCTCACTTATTTTTTATTTCTGACTTTGGTATTTTTTTTATCATTTTTGGTTTATTTTACTCATTTCTTTTAATTTTAAAAATAGTTTCTGACTTTAAAAAATTACCAAAAAAATTATAAAAATATTTGAGTCGATTTCTGATTTTTCTATGGTCTTACTTTTTATTTCTTGATTAATTTGAACATAGTTGTTATTTTTATCCCTTATTTCTATTTTAAATATTTATAAAACTTTTTTTAATGTATATATTAAAATGCAATATTATTTTGTGATTATTTTCTGGATAATCTTGGGTTGAATTTTTTATCACGAACTTTATTAACATCATTGGATCCATGGTGTTGAGTTTAACTCCACAAAAATAGATGAATGATTTTAATAATAGTTTGATTAAATTTTAATTCAAATGTGGTTTGTATATTTTCTCCCACCCCTCTTCATCTCATCCCTTTCTTATTGCACTAAGTGTTGTTGGAGCATGATCTCTATATCATGTCTCAAAATAAATGGTGCATAGATTGCTATTGACCGGCCTCAAAATAGGTGCGACTTCTACATAAGTCCACTTACGATTGCTTAACATAGCGCTAAATTTTGTCTCGATTCAAATAAATGATCATTCGTGGCCCAAACCTATGTTTGCAAGCCCAAGTATGTTAATTTGATCTCTTTGATCCAATAACCTTGAGATTCATTGTGTGGAGGCTTTGGTTCTACCAATTTTCTAATGGATCTACAACACTTTTGGTCAATGCGGATCACTTAAACATCGTTGATCATTAAATGGTACTTCTGAGGATTCCAAATGGATGATATTCTTGACAAAAAGAAAATGCAACTTGTTCTGTGGAGGCTTTGATTCTACCAATCCTCTAATGATTTCTAAATGCAAGTTTCAAGATGGTCATCCAAGTAACCACTAATTATTAAATTATTTTTACTTTATGCCTTTTATTATTTATGCTTTATGTACCATTTACTTTAAGCATTATGTTTCATGTCATTTTTATTTTGCTCATTTGAGATTTTCTTTTCTCTTCTAAGACACTTAATAATCAACATGAACCATAAAAAAACTCTAATGATATTTGGACAATTTGGTTACTGTCCTTGGCATTATGGAGTATTGGACTTCTTGGACTTAAGATTAGAGACCTTAGCCTATGATGGAGACCTTATGACCTTAATTGATATTTTGTCTGGAGTTCTTGAGTTTTACCTCAAGACATTGGGTTATTTGTTTATTTTGTGTGCAGGTTATTGTGATTACATACTTTGTTTGTAATCTGGAACTCACTCGTACACAGCCGTTACTCTGCCCAATTTTTGTGAAGACTTAATACACTTGAAGTTTGGTTCTCTCAAGAGGTCTAGTATCTTTGATTGTTTGGTTTCAATCCAAAGAATGGGAATTCTATCTTGACTCATAATGTCAAGTATTGGCTTCTTGTTGGTTAGATGGTTCATATCCTTAGCTTTTATCTTATGCTTTAGGATAGTCTCTTCTTCTCCTCCTATCTTCTTTAATTTCAAAAATCTTCTCTCTCCTTTTGAAAATTATTCTTGTTTTTAAACGTGAACCACTTTCATAATAAACTTGGACTTAGGTCCATGCATTTTCAAAACCTTTTCATAAATAAACTTCAATCAACTTAATAATGCTTTGAAATTTTTTTTGGGAAGACTAAAAGTCAATCAATCTCATTTAAAATCATTTTTGCCACATTCGCTTTTACTTTAAAATTTTCTCAAAAGATTAGACTCTTGTCAATCCTTGTAGTGATGCAAACAACTATACTTCTACTTTATGTAGTTGTGATATGGTGACATAACTAACTGTTATACTGGTTTGCGTTTTGTATTCGCAAATGTCGCTACCGACTTTTATTTCATCCAACAAAGGAAAAGGAAAAAGAACAAAAAAAACATTTTTTCGAGATGTTTCTGAGTACCGAGGGGGGGGGGGGGGGGGGGGGGTAAATTATAGAAAGGGAAGGTGTTATCACCCTTTCTATCCATGGTTTTCTATGGGCTCTTAGGTACTTGCTCATTTTGAAATTGCTTGTGTGTGTTTTAATAAAAAAAATTTGATTACCTTCATGATAACCCTTGTATTTGTCCTCAAGAGTGTGACGAAGTGGTTTTTGAAAACTGTTTTGAAAGTGTCTGTGAAAAAGTTTGTTTTGAGTAAGTACTTAAGATTTTCTACCTACTCGAAAAAGACGGTTCGTTCTTGTTTCCTTTAGACAACGCTACCCTACTATTAAGGAGTAGGTAGCCCCATCGTTGGAGTTTTAAGGGACATTCGAAGGGACGAAATGGTCACTGAAGGCAACATGTAAGGATACCTTAGCATTTCAAAGGGACTATCATCATAAGATCATTTCTCGTAGGCAACTCGAGGGACAGTAAGGGACTATGATCTTTATGACGACTTTTAATTGCGGGTCTTTGCTAAAATGTTCCTATGTTCGAGGGTCATGGCCATTGTTTTCGAGGCAACCAAGTGAGGCAAACCCTAGGAGTAAGCATGTGCATGTGTGCTTTTTTTCAGTTAATTATCTTTGCACAATTAGGGTTATCTACCTTTTAATCGTTGATTTATCTTTTACATACAACCCTAATATCCATGCATCTAGGAAGTTTTATAGTTGTGAAATTAAAAAGTGCGAGAAATTAAAGTCCTAACTATTACAAGGCCTCGAGAAAGGGGTTGCATAACTAAAACTTGGGGCATGAACAGTAAATAAAAAGCGGTAAAATAAACCCTAATTAAAAACTATTACAACCTCAAAACAGTTAGAATAATTTGAATTAAAAATAAATAAATGCGCGCGAGACGAATTAAATACGAGAATAAATTAGAAGCCTAAAAATATAATTAATTAAAAAATATTTTTGTGTATTTTTTTAATGAGAAAATAATTTAATTGCAAATTAAACCTAATTTCTAGTTAATTTTAATTAATATAAAAACAACCAAGTTAATCTAATTAAACTAATTTATTTTCAATAATAATTAATTTAAATAAAAAAACCTAATTCTATATTTTTTGTGATTTTTTTGATTTAATAAAAAATGATTTTTGTTGTTTTGTAAAAAGAAATAATCAACAAATAATTAAAAGACAAAAGAAATAAAGAAAAGAAATATTTTTGGGCCTATGGTGAAAGCAGATCAGGGGGGTGCATTATTGATTTTTGTTGAGCCCGAGATGCACAAGCCTAGCTAATTGTTTGGATCCAGTGAGGGCTATGTTTGAGGGTGCACCATGGACTTTGCTTGCATGAGCGCCAGATCTGGCAAGAGATTGATCCAATGGATGGATCTGAAGTGCAGGGTAGGCGCTTAGAATATGAGACGTATAGGATCTTGTACAAAGAAATTGAAAAAATGTGAAAACGTGAGATTCTGGGATCGAACCCAGAACCCTTCGCTTCAACGCCTGCGCCCTTGCCATCTGTGCCATCTTGTTTATCTGTTAGCATAATGAACAAACAATAATATAATAGAAAGAAACTCCTTATGCCCAGAAAACGCGCGCGATTTAAAATCCTTCAGTGGTTATCAGACACATCATCATCTTCTCCCCGGGACTATTGTTTTAGGTATCAGCCTTTTACCCACAGACAAAACTGTCACTAAAGGCTACAGTGATTGTTTTTATCCGTAGCTACATCCCTGCTGTTGTACCTCAAGTTTTGACCTAAGATATCGTCTCTACCTGCATCATTACATTACAAGTGTTTTGATCCATCGATTTTAAAATTCATAACTTTTTTTCAGGCCAAGAGCTATTTATGCTGAACATTAAATCATTTAATCGATTCGTGCTAAAAGGATGTTTATTAATTATTTATTATCTTAAATCTAAATAATTGAAATTTGTTTTCGATTATTATGTAGTTTAAAGATGTATAGATAATAAAATAAACATTAGAGAAGAGGCGCATTAATTGTGCGGACAGTATTTATTTATTACTCACTATCTTAAATTTAAATAACTGGAATTTATTCTCAGTTATTACATAATTTAAAGATTTATGAATAATATAATAAATATTCGGAAAAGTTCATTGGTCAATAACGATTATTTAATCATTTGTCATTCTAAATTAAATAATTGAAACCCTATTTTAATTATTATAGTTTAGAAAGTTATGGATGATGAATTAAATAATTGAGGCTATTAATTGATCAATGATAATTATTTATTTATCTGTTTATTATTCTGAATGTAGGTAGTTGAAATTCGTTTTCAATTATTATACGATTAAAGAAGTGTAAACGATAAAATAAATAATTAAAGGGAAAGAAGAACTTAATTGGCGAATAGTGGATTTTTTTATTCATTTTTCTAATTGTACAATTATTATGTAAACGTTGTATCTATTACAACAAAATTACAATAATAAATTTACAAAGCTAAAATGAAATAAAAACTAATCTAATATTCCTAATTCTAAAACTTCCGATCCAATGCGTTTGCGTCTGCTCACTTAATGTTACCTGCAAAATTAAAAGAGATTAGAATTCAAATAAATAATTAAAAAGCGAAATTATTTAAGGTTCATCATTAAAAGCAATGGCCGGAATCAGTTACTCTTTTTTGCAAATCACGGGATTTCTCCCGGTTCACAAAAAAGAAAGGAATTTTAAATGAATGCACAAGTTTATTTTTGTCCAAAAATTGCATGTTTTAAATTAACTGCATTTTTCAAAATCCCAAATGCATATTTCAAAAACATACAGCATACAAAGCCCCTGCATGAACTACATATGCAAGCATGCTAACGTAAACCAATGCCCACACAGCAGAAAACAAAACAAACTATTGCATTAGAGGAAAACATGCAGTTTAACTACATATGCAAGCAATATGGACATTCCATTTTCATCATTTTCTGGCCATTTGCAATTTCAGAAAGGTACAGCCTATCACATTTTTGTCAAAGCTATACTGAGAGAAAAAGAGAGGGAGAAGTGTGGGTTTTACAGGCTTGGCATAGGCAGAAAAAGGATATACAAGACAAACTGTAAAATATAGCCAGTAGAGATAAAAACATAAAAGAAGAATAGAAACAAATTGGAGATGACAGTCTAGTGCAGAATGCCCAGGAAGAGGGAAAGCATCTTTCAAAAACTTCCAGCCTGTAACGTAACAAGGGAGGGAAATTGTTATAACAATAACCAAAAAGAAATCAATAGAGATCAGAGAAAAAAAGCCTTCAAAAAACTTAGAGAGAAAAATAGTTATCAGAAAAACACAAAAAGCTCAGCAAACCTGCATAATTATCCCACTACTGTCAAAAACTATTTCAACCATATGGCCTAAACTTTGCAAAAAACTGATTGAGCCATTCAAGCCAACATCATCATCCTAGTGTCAAAGAGATATCAAAAATAATCTCACACAAAGAACCAGTTCAAACCACACCATTAATATGGCCTAGCAAAAGACTTATGCCCCTGCTTCCATCAACCTGTCCAACCAACATGAAATCACCATACACATAACCATGTCAAATCTATACTCAAGCCTGAACATCCTCAATCAAAAACCTGAAACGATCCAAGCCAGAACCAACTCCTAAGGCAACAAGCTAGGCCTCAGTCTTACCATCACTGGCCATCCAAGTATACAACTCAAAGCCTCAAAGAAAAATTATCACAGGCTAATGCACCTCGTACAGCAACGCGTTTAAGAAGAAGAAGGAAAACAAAGTACAGTACGAAGGCAAACGAAGAGGAAGAAGAATCACAGTACAGTTTCAACAAGAAGAAGCGTACAACATTAGCAAGAAGAAGAGGAAAATCACGTAAATACCGGTCACCAAGGTGAGCTCGCATTTCTCCTCTCCTCGCCGTCTAGCCTCCTTCGCTCCCGGCCTCCTCCTCCGTCTCCACCTAGGTAACGGTCCCCTCTCCTTTTTATTTCTTTGGAACCTTAATCAAACATTAACAATCAAATATAAGAATTAACAATAAAGATCAAACAGAATAGAAATCGTGGAATCAGAATCAACATGCAAAAACGGAACCAAGTGTTAACAAATCAATAGCGTCTTACCGAATCTGTAGCCGTCACTTTTCTCGTTCAGCTGGAGGGAAGAGGAGCTGGAGTGGGTGGCCATGGCAAGGAGAGACAACAAACTCAGAGGCAATGTGGAGAAGAAAACGCGAAGAGGATCAAAGAGAAGAAGAGGCGCGCCGTTTCTGCCTAACAAAACAAAACCCTAATCTCATTGTTAAACAAATTAACCCTAATACCTTGACAAACTTATGGGCCTCACCCTATTTCTTCTCCTTAAAGCCCACGACCTGCTTCTGCACCCCCCCCCCCTCCTTATGAATTTTTGCGTTGGGCCTTCAGCCACCTGGCCCATATACTTTTTGTTTGTTTTATTTTTGATATATTTTCTTTTTCACCTTTTGTTATTTTTCTATAATTTTTTTTTGTAGAATTATTATTTATGTTAATTAATTAATAAGTATATTAAAAAAACAAAAGATATGTCTCAATAGGTTTTTTTTTATTAATTAGTTGACCTCTTAGTTTAAATTTTGGATTTAATTTAAGAATTTTAATTTTATTTCACTAAGGTAAATTATTAATCTTTAACTTAATTTGGAACCCCCTTAATTTTTTAAATAAGTATTTTTTATACATAAAAAACATAGAATTTAAGGTTGTAGACATTTTATTTTTTTAATTAATTAATTAATTCTCCTCTTACATCGTTATCAATCAGAAATCCTAAAACATATAAAAAATAGAAAAAACTAAAAAATATTTTATTAACTCATTTTCTTGTCTTATTAATATTAATATCAAATATATCAAAAACTTAATAACTTAAAACTAAAAAAAACATTACGTCCTCGTTAAATAATTCTTTTGCTTTTATCCCTATCAAAAATGCGTAAAAATACTTTCGTCCTGTTAACATTAAACCAAAAACATAAAAAAACGCATTATTCGCATCATTTATTCCATCATTTAGATTATCGTTATTTAATCGTTATTCGCATATTTTGTCCATGTATTTATTTGTTTATTCGGTTTATGCTTAAATCCAAAGGAAAAAACAGTAAATTTGTTGACTTCATGTCCTCAAGTCTAACTGCGCGAACTTTCGCATTTCATTAAAACTTAGGATAATTTTTCCTCAAATATTCACCATTTTCAAATTTATGCCCTTTAAGCAAAAAACTTCGACATTAGGTCGTCGCAACTTCAAAAAACCGTCAGTATCCTGTTTCGGCCAAAACGATTTATTTTCAATCAAGCAATCAATTTTAAATAAAACAGATATTTCAAAAGGTTCCTATAGAGTACTATAGATGCATTGGGTGCTAGTACCTTCCCATTGTATAACCAACCCCCGAACCATAAGATCTCTTTTCAAAAACGCTTGTATTTTTATTAGTATTTACATTGCATATTTAGGGTTTTATTTCGCTCTTTTCCCCTTTCCTTTGGAAACAATAAAGCGCGGTGGCGACTCTTGCTTTTGTGAGATGAATTAATCAATAATTCGATCTCCGATTTACCCCGCTACATTTTTTATCGCTACAGAATTGGCGACTCTGCTGGGGAGAGATTGACCTCTTGCTGGTCCATCCCTAAGTGGGTTAAGCCTAATTTGTTTTATCTGTTTACTATTATTTGATTTGCTTGATTATATGTTTAAATTGGGGTGTTTGGGTTTTTTTGCAAAGGATGAATCCTATACCCGGATTAAGTAACACTTAAGGAATAGGACGGGCGGTATAGTCATGTTAACTTTGAGGGAGTAATCCCGAAGAAGGAGGCATGAGATCCCCCACTCAATGGAAGGCCCTCTTGAACTTAATATTTGTTTACCGAGTAATCGGGAAGACATTATTATTTTCGACCTAGGAGCCCGAGAAGTTGAGGACCGTAGAACCCCAACCCATCTTGGCCTTTTTAGGTGTAGCGCGGAGACTATAACGGAGTAATTCGGAAGTAGTTGTTACGCGATGCTACGCTCGGACGAGTTTCTCTTGAGAATATTGCTAATTATTGAGTAATCAAGACGTTGATAATATCTGAAGGAGGAATGTAGACTCTGGGAACTCTTAGAACCTTGTCTTACAGGTGTGATTGAAACGTTAGTACATACCTTTGGGTGGGCTTTACCCTCGACTCCATGCTAAACGTTGAACCTTTAAACCCCATGTTTGCAAACTTGTGTGTGACTGTTGCATTATCATTCATTCATGCATTCATCAACATCTTTGTAAAAAACTCGTTTTTCAAGGAACTTTGGAATGATTTTTGCAAACGTCTCAGGGTATTATGGAACTTGGAAGGAGAAACACTCGAAGCTTTAGCTTCAAGGAGCCCGAGATTGAAGAACTGAAGAGTTTGATTCCGAAGATAGAGAGTCCGACAGATTTTCAGAAGAAGTATGGGTCCATCGTACCGCTCATGAAGCGCAAGATGAAGAAAGGCATCCTCAACACGTTGGTTCAGTTCTATGATCCCCTGTACCGATGTTTCACCTTCCCGGATTATCAGTTGATGCCTACTTTAGAGGAGTACTCCTATATTCTTGGTTTGCCGATCACCGACCGTGTTCCTTTTTCTGGATTGGAAGAGGAGCCCAAATCCCACGAGATAGCAACCATCACCCACCTGAAGAAGTCAGAGATAGAGGAGAATATGACTACGAAAGGAGGAATCCGAAGTTTGCCGGCACAGTTTCTGTTGAAGAAAGCTCATTACTTTGCTGATACAAAGGATACTGTTGCCTTCGAGGACGTGTTTGCTTTACTCGCGTATGGTCTTTTCTTATTCCCTAACGTTGATAAATTTGTGGATGTCAACGCCATCAGAGTTTTCCTGATTGGAAATCCGGTCCCTACGCTGCTAGGGGACACGTATTACTCCATCCATCTTCGAAACTCTTATCAAAGAGGGATGATTATTTGTTGTGTGCCGTTGCTGTATCAGTGGTACGTCTCGCATTTACCCGGGTCCGATGCTTTCTGGGATCTCGAGAAAGAACCGCGTTGGGCGCCAAAGATTATGGCTCTCACTCATTTCGATATTGACTGGTACAATCGAGTTTACCATGACGTGGAGATCATTGACAGCTGTGGTGATTTTCCCAACGTACCCCTTCTTGGTACGAGGGGTGGAATCAACTACAACCCTGTTCTAGCGCGCCGTCAGTTCGGGTACCCGATGAGAGATAAGCCGAACAGTATCCATGTGAGTGGTTTCTTTCTTCAGGAAGGACAAGATCATCAGGCTGCTAAGAGGGAGATTGAAGGAGCTTGGCGCCATATCCACAAGAAAGGGAGAGATATGCTGGGACATAGAGGTGCCGTCTCTTTGGAACCTTACCTGCAGTGGGTCCGTGCTAGGGCTTGTGCTCTCAAGATGCCATATAAACTTGAGAAACCTTTATTCCCCGCCATCGCACCATCATCAGTTGTTATCCCTATCGCGGATGTAGGAGAATATCAAGGAAACCTGCCTAGGATGAAGTCCGAGAGGGATGCTTGGAAGGAAAAGTACCATATGTCTGAATATGAGAATCGAGTCCTGACTCGACAGCTGAAAGAAAAGAAGGAGTTGTTGCTTATTCAAGACGGCCGGTTCGTTGACCACGATGAGAAGCTTCGTCAGAAGGATGCCTTGCTGAAGAAGTATGCGAGTGAAAGGAAAAGAAAAAGGGAGGGTTCGGTAAGTGTGGCTCTCGGTCCTAATCCGCAGGAATAAATCATCAATCGACTGATAGCGGAAAAGAAGGATATGGAAGACTTTTACGAAGAAAAGATCAAGAAGCTCCGATTACAGCTGGTGTTTGGTCCGTCATCTGAGGATTCCGAGTGAGCTTTAGCTTTAGTTTATTTTATTGATGTCAGTTTGTAAAACTATGTAAAAGGGCTTCATGCTCCGAAAGTCGTAATTTATTGTCTTATTTTGGGCTTCATGCTCCAAGTTGTAATTTACTGCTTTCATGTTTTAAAAATGTAGTTTATCACTTTATTATGGTTTTCATGTTGCGAAGTTGTAATTTATTGCTTTCATTAGTGGATTTGTTATTCCAAGGTTGTAATTTACTATTCCAAATTGTAAGTTGTAATTTATCGCTTTCGATTAACGGATTGAGTTTTTGTTGTTCCAAATTCCTTTACCATTGATGTATGCAAAATTACTAAAGTTCCTTGAAAAAACTTTTAAAATGAGTCATCATTTGCATCGCCATCATGCATCATTTCACATTCCACCTCACATGTTTTCTAGAGTCTCATCCTTGTTCTTTTTCCACCGAAGGTTGTCAAGCTGTCTCACCGATACGACACTCGGACCAATCGTCAGAGGAAAATGGAAGATTTGGAACAGGAAAATCACGAGCTTCGTGGGGAAGTTGCTACACTTCGTGCCGAGATGGAAAAGTTAACGGCGTTAGTGGAAAGTTTGGTGGCTGTTCAGAATCAGCCATCGACTACGGCTGCCGAGATTCAGACTTCAACTCCAGTGGTTTCCGAAATTGTTACAGTTCCTGCCTCCGCAACTCAAATCAACTCTCCGCTTCAACATCAGATGTCGAAAGGTTTTCCGTGGGGAATGCCTTACAACTTTGTGCCAGAAGGGTATCAGCCTACCGTACAACCTCTATTTCAGCCTGCATTGTCTCTTCCTCAACCAGAGACAACTGCCATGCCGTCAGTAATTCCGTCTGTAGCACCTTTTCCGCAACCAGTTATGACGACCGTTGCTCCTATGGTCCACTCAGTGCCATACTTGAATGAACCAATTTATCCTGCCGAGCCCGCTGAAAGTTTGGGTCTTTTTGATAGAATGGAAGAATTTCAGGATCAGTTCCAGGAAATGCAGAAGGAGCTTAGAGCATTGAAAGGGAAGGATTTGTTTGGGAAGAGTACGCATGACCTTTGTTTAGTTCCAAATGTCAAGATTCCAGCGAAATTCAAAGTGCCAGACTTTGAGAGATATAAGGGTGATTCGTGTCCTAGAAGTCATTTGACAATGTACGTGAGGAAGATGTCCACGTACTCCGATGATCATGATTTGTTGATTCATTATTTTCAAGACAGTTTGACGGGTGCTGCTCTAAAGTGGTATATGGGTTTAGACAGCATTCGAATCCGCAACTTTAACGATCTTAGTGAAGCCTTTGTCCATCAGTACAAGTACAACGTTGACATGGCGCCGGACAGGGATCAACTCCGGGCGATGTCGCAGAGAGACCGAGAATCTTTTAAGGAATACGCCCAGAGGTGGCGTGAAATTGCTGCTCAAATCTATCCACCTCTTGAGGAGAAAGAGATGACTAAGATATTTTTGAAGACTTTAGGGTCCTTTTACTATGAAAGAATGATAGCCAGCGCACCCAGTGACTTCACCGAAATGGTGAGCATGGGCATGCGATTAGAGGAAGGGATTCGCGAAGGGCGTTTGGTTAAAGAAGGGAGTCCGTCTAGCAGTGCGAAGAAGTTTAGAAGTGTTTTCCCGAAAAGAAAAGAGCAGGATGTCAGTGCTTTGTTTCCAGGTAGGCCTAGGAGAGGTTACTCTCACGTTGCGGCAGTCACTCCGGCTGTCCGCCCATCTTTGATGGCCCCAACTCATCAGATCCCGCCAACTCAACCACGGCCATTTCAGCAGCAGCCTCGACAACAGGCTTATCCGTTCAACAATCAGAACCGTTCACCCAGAAAACCGCAGTTCGATGCCATTCCTATGACGTATACTGAATTGTTCCCTGCTCTCATCAGAAAGAATCTCATCACAACAAAGCCTCCTCCTGTCGCACCGAACAGTGCTTCTCCGTGGTACAAGGCGGATCAATTCTGTGAATATCATCAAGGGTCGCCGGGGCACAACCTTGAGAATTGCTTTGCTCTAAAGGCGGACGTGCAGAGATTAATTAAGAATGGTGTCTTGTCTTTTAAGGATGTTAATCCAAATGTTAGAGATAATCCTTTGCCTCGACATGGGGCAGCTTCAGTGAATATGGTGGAAGGTTGTCCGGGGAAGTTCCGAGTTTTTCAAGTCGAGCACATAAGAGAATCATTGATCAGGTTACATCAGAGTTTGAGAAGACTTGCCTTTGTTAGGCACCAGCATGATTATGATGTTTGTGAGTTTTGTTCAAGAGAGGATGATTGTCCTATTGTGAAGGAGGACATTCAGAAGTTGCTAGATCAGAGAATTATCACTATTACCTATGACCGAAATCCGGAAGATGAAGTGAATGTTATCACACCACAATTTAATTTGCCAGAATCAGTGGAGATTGCTTACAACAGTCAGGTTACGCCTATTGATCCTTTGATTATTTACCCACCTGGCCCTGTGCCTTACAGCTCAGACCAAGCCGTGCCGTACAAATATAACGCCACAATTATTGAGAATGGGGTAGAAGTCCCCATACCAACCAGACCGTCTTTTGTTAACATTACCGATGTGAGTAGAGTTACAAGAAGTGGGCGTGTTTTTGCAGCAGTACCGTCGAGAAGACCAGAAGTTCAAGTTAGGAGGCCCATACCGGCGGAGATTCCCGTAAGAAACGTTGAACCAAGGGTTGAGATAGGCCGATCTAGTGAATCTATCCCTCACCCTGAAGAGGATGAGATCCTAAAGCTTATCAAAAGGAGTGAGTATAAGATTGTGGACCAGCTTTTGCAAACACCTTCCAAGATTTCCTTGCTTGCCTTATTGAGAGATTCTGGTGCACATAGAGAAGCTTTGATGAAGGTCTTGGACCAGGCGTTCGTAGACCATGATGTGACAGTAGATCAGTTTGATGGGATTGTGGGAAATATAACTTCGTGTAACAATCTGGGTTTCAGTGATGAAGAACTCCCGGAGGAGGGGAGAAACCATAATATGGCTTTGCACATTTCAGTAAGTTGTGGAAACGATACCTTAACAAGTGTGTTGGTGGATACGGGCTCGTCGTTGAATGTAATGCCCAAGACTACGTTGTCTCGGCTTTCATATCCAGGTGCTCCTATGAGGCCTAGTGGAGTAATTGTTAAAGCATTTGATGGTTCCAGGAAGACAGTTATTGGTGAAGTGGATCTTCCCATAGTGATTGGTCCCCATACTTTTCAAATCACTTTCCAAGTGATGGATATCCGTGCTGCCTACAATTGTTTATTAGGTCGTCCCTGGATCCATGATGCCGGGGCAGTCACCTCCACGCTCCATCAGAGACTAAAGTTTGTAAGACATGGGAAGCTGGTGATGATTGGGGGAGAGTAGGCTATGGTGGTAAGCCATTTATCATCGTTTTCTTTTATTGATGCTGACGAGGATGTTGGGACCCAGTTCCAGGGCCTATCTGTTGCTAAGAATACAGTGAAGAAGCAAGGGGCATCCATCTCTTCTTTTGAGGATGCGCGGCGAGTGGTGGAAAGTGGTTCGGCCGAAGGATGGGGCCAGGTGTTGACGTTACCCGAGAACAAGTCTGGGGAAGGTCTGGGTTTTCATCCAATATCTGCAAGGGTCAAGAAGGAGGTGGTGGTTCGTCCGATTCAAGAGGTTTTCCGAAGTGCAGGGTTTGTGCATCCTGAGGTTGATGCTATCATAGATGATGATTCCGAGGAGGATTTTCCCGTGTTTGTGACGCCTGGATTGGCTTGCCAAAACTGGATAGCTGTTGATGTTCCTGTGGTTATGCACATTTCCGAGTAATGTTTTGTTTATGTTCCTTTGAAAAATTCGCTCTGCCCAAGGCGAAACGTATTTTGTGTCGGGCTATGAAAAATAACTCCTTTTTCTCTGCCCAAGGCAAAAGAGAAATGTCTGGGCTTTTTGTTTCAAGTATTTCCCCTTTAATGAATAAAAATGTTATTTTGTCCACTGCTGTTTTATTTTTTTCACTTTTTCTGGGAAATAACGATGAAAATTAATTAATAACATCTTGTTTTATTTGCACAAATCGATTTCTAAAATAAAGCATAATCATGTGTGCAGATTACTTCATGACTTAACCATCGAAAACGATGATCCTATGCCCTCTCCCAACTTTGAATTCCCGGTGTTCAGAGCCGAAGAAGAGGATGAGGAAGAGATTCCTGTTGAGATTTCCCGTTTGCTTGAGCATGATGAGAAGGTTATCCAACCATTTGAAGAACCTGTAGAGTTGGTCAACTTGGGTGATGAAAAGGATAGAAAGGAAGTCAAAGTCGGAGCTTTGCTTATCCCAGAAGTTAAGGAGAAAATGTTGGAGCTTCTCAAAGAGTATGTTGACGTGTTTGCTTGGTCCTACCAAGATATGCCAGGGTTGGACAACGACATTGTGGAGCATCGTTTACCGTTGAGACCTGAGTGTCCACCGATTAAGCAGAAGTTGAGAAGGACTCGTCCCGATATGGCTGACAAGATTAAAGAGGAGGTTCAAAAACAGATCAATGCAGGTTTCCTTGTTACGTCGGTCTATCCTCAATGGTTAGCCAATATAGTGCATGTTGCAAAGAAAGATGGTAAGGTTCGGATGTGTGTAGACTACAGAGATCTGGATAGAGCTAGTCCGAAAGATGATTTCCCATTACGTCATATTGACGTATTGGTCGACAGTACCGCCAAGTTCAAAGTCTTTTCTTTCATGGATGGTTTCTCTGGTTACAATCAAATCAAGATGGCGCCGGAAGATATGGAGAAGACCGCTTTCATTACACCTTGGGGAACTTTCTGTTATCGGGTTATGCCGTTTGGTTTGAGGAATGCTGGTGCAACATACCAAAGGGCCATGACTGCTTTGTTCCATGACATGATGCATAAGGAGATTGAAGTGTATGTGGATGACATGATTTCCAAATCACAAACTGAGGAAGATCACTTGGAACATTTGTTGAAATTATTCCAGCGTTTGAGAAAGTACAAACTCCGTCTGAATCCCAACAAGTGCACTTTTGGTGTTCGTTCTGGAAGACTTTTGGGTTTCATTGTCAGTCAGAAAGGTATTGAGGTAGATCCTGATAAAGTCAAAGCTATTCGGGAAATGCCCACGCCCAAGACAGAAAAACAAGTAAGAGGATTCCTTGGGAGACTGAAATACATTTCTAGATTTATATCTCATATGACTGCTACCTGTGGGCCGATTTTCAAGCTTCTACGGAAGAACCAAGGATGTGTGTGGACAGAAGATTGTCAGAGAACTTTTGATAGTATCAAAGAATATTTGCTTGAACCTCCCATTTTGATTCCTCCGGTGGAAGGAAGACCTTTGATTATGTACCTGACTATATTGGAAGACTCCATGGGATGTGTGCTTGGTCAACGAGATGAGACTGGAAGAAAAGAGCATGCTGTATATTATTTGAGTAAGAAATTCACAGACTGTGAGTCTCGGTACTCATTGCTTGAGAAAACCTGTTGTGCTTTAGCTTGGGCTGCTCGCCGTCTGCGCCAGTATATGATTAATCACACTACTTGGTTGATATCCAAAATGGACCCGATCAAGTATATCTTTGAGAAGCCCGCCTTATCTGGAAGAATAGCCCGTTGGCAGATGTTGTTATCTGAATATGACATTGAGTACCACACTCAGAAAGCGATCAAAGGGAGTATTTTAGCCGATCATTTGGCTCACCAACCAATTGAAGATTATCAACCCATCAAGTTTGATTTCCCAGATGAAGATGTTATGTACTTGAAAGCTAAAGACTGTGAAGAGCCGCTACCGGAAGAAGGACCTGATCCCGAATCCCATTGGGGTTTGATATTTGACGGAGCTGTGAATTCCTATGGAAATGGAATTGGGGCAATCATCGTCACTCCCCGAGGTACTCATATCCCATTTACGGCGAGATTGAAGTTTGACTGCACGAACAACATGGAGGAATATGAGGCATGTATTATGGGTCTCGAAGAAGCAGTAGATCTAAGGATTAAAATTCTTGATATTTATGGAGATTCGGCATTGGTGATTAATCAGATCAAAGGAGAATGGGAGACTCGTCACCCTGGTTTGATCCCTTACAGAGACTATGCTAGAAGGTTGTTAACTTTCTTCAACAAAGTGGAATTACATCATATCCCTAGAGATGAGAACCAAATGGCTGATGCTTTAGCTACTTTGTCTTCAATGTTTCAAGTGAATGATTGGAACGACGTGCCTACAATCCGAGTTATGCGCCTTGATAGACCTGCTCATGTGTTTTCAGTGGAAGAGGTCACCGACGACAAACCGTGGTTCTATGACATTAAACGTGTTCTTCAAACTCAAGAGTACCCGCTTGGGGCATCCAATAAAGATAGGAAGACGTTGAGAAGATTAGCAAGCAGTTTCTTTCTCAATGAAGAAGTTTTGTATAAGAGGAATTACGACATAGTCTTGCTCAGATGTGTAGACAGACGTGAACCGGACGTGCTGATGCAAGAAGTACACGAAGGATCCTTTGGCACTCATGCCAACGGACATGCAATGGCTAGAAAGATGTTGAGAGCTGGTTACTATTGGATGACAATGGAATCCGACTGCTGCAAATATGTGAAGAAGTGTCATAAATGCCAGATTTATGCGGACAAGATGCATGTGCCGCCGACTCTCCTCAATGTTATTTCTTCACCTTGGCCTTTCTCTATGTGGGGCATTGATATGATTGGGATGATTGAACCCAAGGCTTCAAATGGTCATCGTTTCATCTTGGTAGCGATCGATTATTTTACTAAATGGGTGGAAGCAGCATCTTATGCTAATGTAACCAGACAGGTGGTAGTCAGATTTATCAAGAATCAGATCATTTGTCGATACGGTATCCCGAGCAAGATTATCACTGATAATGGTTCGAATTTGAATAACAAGATGATGAGAGAGCTTTGTGAAGAATTCAAAATCGAACATCATAATTCCTCTCCTTACAGAACGAAGATGAATGGGGCTGTTGAAGCTGCTAATAAGAACATCAAGAAGATTGTCCAGAAGATGGTGGTAACTTATAAGGATTGGCATGAAATGCTTCCGTTTGCTTTACACAGGTACCGTACTTCAGTTCGAACTTCAACGGGCGTAACCCCATTTTCCCTAGTTTACGGTATGGAAGCAGTACTCCCCGTGGAGGTTGAGATTCCGTCTCTGAGAGTGTTGATGGAAGCTAAACTTTCTGAGGCTGAATGGTGTCAAAGTAGATACGATCAGTTGAATTTAATCGAAGAAAAGAGATTGACAGCTTTGTGTCATGGTCAGTTGTATCAGCAGAGGATGAAGAAGGCTTTTGATAAGAAGGTTCGACCGCGCGAGTTCAGAGAAGGTGACCTTGTACTCAAGAAAATATTATCTTTCCAACCTGATTCTAGGGGCAAGTGGGCTCCGAATTATGAAGGACCGTACGTCGTTAAGAAAGTTTTCTCTGGAGGTGCCATGATTCTCACCAATATGGACGGTGAAGAACTCCCACGTCCCTTGAACGCCGATGCAGTCAAGAAGTATTTCGCTTAGGCAAATTTCTGGTCAAATCAGTCTCGGCATCTGAACACATTCTGGAATTCAAAGTTGTTAGGGAGAATATCGATCATTGTTTTTGTATGACCTTTTATTTCATGTATTATTTCCCCAAGCTTTTGTAAACCGTTGGAGTCGCATTGTTAGCGAACTACCTCTTATCAATGGAATTTGAGCATTTACCTTTTGTGGGAAAAATTTTAATTTTTATGAAAAATACTTGAAACAAATTTACTTAAGTGTTCTTATTTTAAATATGTGTTGTGGATAACGAAAGGAATATTAACAGTTTGTTCCAAGGATGGTCAAGCCAGGAACTGCAAAGCAGTACAGTAATTTATCCTCGCATGATGAACATGTTTTATTTCAAAATCGCCATGAGGTGTTGGTTGTGTAAACTTGTGTTTCTAGTGGTACTAAGTGTGGTGACTCCCCAGCTGTTCCAGTTGAGCATTGTTTTGGCTATCTCTATCTGGGCGATTTCTGAAGTTTAGTACGTTTTGTCTCATACCGTGGTCTATTGGTGTTAGAAGATTGGATTTGGATGCTTTTCTCCTCAGAAGACTTGGACCTTGTAGCGTGACACCCTCCGACATTGCTTTGTGTTTCCAGTTCCGTTTATCTTCCGTCTTTTCAAGATTGGCCAAGTATCTATTTTGCTGTGACGTCTTGTTTATCTCCATCTTATTCCGCCTGTCTGTTTTGTCAGCATAACATTCATTTACTTATTTACACTCATATCAGCATGCATATCCACATTTGCCGTTGATTTTGAGTCGTACTTTGTTTATTCGAACAACGTACATATGTTCTTTCCAGGTAGAAAGTCAGCTTAGGTAGAAAATGTGTTTCTTTTTCTAAATTCCCCAACTGAGCTAATCCTCATGGATGATTTTGGTTTAGCCTACCTTGCCCATTTCTGAATACGATGAATTCCCCAATTGAGTTACTTTCTCATCGGGTGGAGTCTTGTTCGACTGCTTTCTTTCTAGGTTATCCCTGGATGAAGTTGCTGCCTCGTGCATAGACTATTTCTTTGATTTTCTCCAATGAAATCGCGACCCAGACAGTTGGTGCATTTATTTTGCACGTTAAAGTATATGATCTCCTCGGGAAGGATTGATTCAGGGTTCTCTTTGACGAGGATTTTATTCTCTGCCAGTATCATCGCAATTTCCTCCTGTTTGTTTTTTGGAAAACGACAAGCGGCAGCTCTTCATGAGCAACTTGTACGTTATAGACACAGTTGGAAAACGACAAGCGGCAGCTCTTCATGAGCAACTTGTACGTTATAGACACCGTTGGAAAACGACAAGCGGCAGCTCTTCATGAGCAACTTGTGCGTTATAGACACCGTTGGAAAACGACAAGCGGCAGCTCTTCATGAGCAACTTGTACGTTTACTTTTTGAAAGTGCCGAGCAGCAGTTCTTCATGAGCTACTAGTGCGTTATCTACTTTTTGAAAGCACCAAGCAGCAGTTCTTCACGAGCTACTAGTGCATCATTTTATTTTTCTGAAAGCGACAAGCAGCAAACTCTTCATGATTTACCAGTATGTTACTACCTTTCTGGAATACAACAAGCGGCAGCTTCTTTATTTGAGCAGTTTGTATATTATCGGTATTTTCTTTGGACGACAGCAAGCGGCAGCCTCTTTATTTGAGCAGCTTGTATGTTATCGGTATTTTCTCTGGACAACAACAAGCGGCAGCTTCTTTATTTGAGCAGCTTGTATGTTATCGGTATTTTCTCTGGACAACAACAAATGGCAGTTTTCTTTATTTGAACAACCTTCGTATCTACGATCTTATTACCTCAGCATTAATGAGTATATCTCTGAAAATCTAGCAGAGAAGTCTGTTACGAATCCATACCTCCAGAAGTCGGTAATCAGTTATCAGCAATTTGATACTCTCTGTCTACCATCGACCTTGAGTTGCGAACTCACTGTTTTGGATCAATGATCTGTTATGGCCTATGCAAGATGCTCTCTTTGTTAGGGTTAGAGGTTGTATTCCCTCGATTTTATTCGCTGTCAGGAGTCTGTCGTTTGAAGTCGATAGCTTGTTTCCCCAGTAATGTATAATCCATGCCGCTGTGTTTTGTTGGTGTTCGATTCCCCCAACATTGTCTTGTTTCACACAATATCTTTCTCTGTGAGTTCGATCGCTGCATTCATATCAAACATGACGACGGCATCTTAGGACAAAATTTGCGTAGTTATGTATTTAAGTACCTTCAATCTCGTCGAAACGAAGATTTCAATCTTCATATCTCCGGATAGAAGAAACTTAAATAGGGGCAGCTGTTGTACCTCAAATTTTGACCTAAGATATCGTCTCTACCTGCATCATTACATTACAAGTGTTTTGATCCATCGATTTTAAAATTCATAACTTTTTTTCAGGCCAAGAGCTATTTATGCTGAACATTAAATCATTTAATCGATTCGTGCTAAAAGGATGTTTATTAATTATTTATTATCTTAAATCTAAATAATTGAAATTTGTTTTCGATTATTATGTAGTTTAAAGATGTATAGATAATAAAATAAACATTAGAGAAGAGGCGCATTAATTGTGCGGACAGTATTTATTTATTACTCACTATCTTAAATTTAAATAACTGGAATTTATTCTCAGTTATTACATAATTTAAAGATTTATGAATAATATAATAAATATTCGGAAAAGTTCATTGGTCAATAACGATTATTTAATCATTTGTCATTCTAAATTAAATAATTGAAACCCTATTTTAATTATTATAGTTTAGAAAGTTATGGATGATGAATTAAATAATTGAGGCTATTAATTGATCAATGATAATTATTTATTTATCTGTTTATTATTCTGAATGTAGGTAGTTGAAATTCGTTTTCAATTATTATACGATTAAAGAAGTGTAAACGATAAAATAAATAATTAAAGGGAAAGAAGAACTTAATTGGCGAATAGTGGATTTTTTTATTCATTTTTCTAATTGTACAATTATTATGTAAACGTTGTATCTATTACAACAAAATTACAATAATAAATTTACAAAGCTAAAATGAAATAAAAACTAATCTAATATTCCTAATTCTAAAACTTCCGATCCAATGCGTTTGCGTCTGCTCACTTAATGTTACCTGCAAAATTAAAAGAGATTAGAATTCGAATAAATAATTAAAAAGCGAAATTATTTAAGGTTCATCATTAAAAGCAATGGCCGAAATCAATTACTCTTTTTTGCAAATCACGGGATTTCTCCCGGTTCACAAAAAAGAAAGGAATTTTAAATGAACGCACAAGTTTATTTTTGTCCAAAAATTGCATGTTTTAAATTAACTGCATTTTTCAAAATCCCAAATGCATATTTCAAAAACATACAGCATACAAAGCCCATGCATGAACTACATATGCAAGCATGCTAACGTAAACCAATGCCCACACAGCAGAAAACAAAACAAACTATTGCATTAGAGGAAAACATGCAGTTTAACTACATATGCAAGCAATATGGATATTCCATTTTCATCATTTTCTGGCCATTTGCAATTTCAGAAAGGTACAGCCTATCACATTTTTGTCAAAGCTATACTGAGAGAAAAAGAGAGGGAGAAGTGTGGGTTTTACAGGCTTGGCATAGGCAGAAAAAGGATATACAAGACAAACTGTAAAATATAGCCAGTAGAGATAAAAACATAAAAGAAGAATAGAAACAAATTGGAGATGACAGTCTAGTGCAGAATGCCCAGGAAGAGGGAAAGCATCTTTCAAAAACTTCCAGCCTGTAACGTAACAAGGGAGGGAAATTGTTATAACAATAACCAAAAAGAAATCAATAGAGATCAGAGAAAAAAAGCCTTCAAAAAACTTAGAGAGAAAAATAGTTATCAGAAAAACACAAAAAGCTCAGCAAACCTGCATAATTATCCCACTACTGTCAAAAACTATTTCAACCATATGGCCTAAACTTTGCAAAAAACTGATTGAGCCATTCAAGCCAACATCATCATCCTAGTGTCAAAGAGATATCAAAAATAATCTCACACAAAGAACCAGTTCAAACCACACCATCAATATGGCCTAGCAAAAGACTTATGCCCCTGCTTCCATCAACCTGTCCAACCAACATGAAATCACCATACACATAACCATGTCAAATCTATACTCAAGCCTGAACATCCTCAATCAAAAACCTGAAACGATCCAAGCCAGAACCAACTCCTAAGGCAACAAGCTAGGCCTCAGTGTTACCATCACTGGCCATCCAAGTATACAACTCAAAGCCTCAAAGAAAAATTATCACAGGCCAATGCACCTCGTACAGCAACGCGTTTAAGAAGAAGAAGGAAAACAAAGTACAGTACGAAGGCAAACGAAGAGGAAGAAGCATCACAGTACAGTTTCAACAAGAAGAAGCGTACAGCATTAGCAAGAAGAAGAGGAAAATCACGTAAATACCGGTCACCAAGGTGAGCTCGCGTTTCTCCTCTCCTCGCCGTCTAGCCTCCTTCGCTCCCGGCCTCCTCCTCCGTCTCCACCTAGGTAACGGTCCCCTCTCCTTTTTATTTCTTTGGAACCTCAATCAAACATTAACAATCAAATATAAGAATTAACAATAAAGATCAAACAGAATAGAATTCGTGGAATCAGAATCAACATGCAAAAACGGAACCAAGTGTTAACAAATCAATAGCGTCTTACTGAATCCGTAGCCGTCACTTTTCTCGTTCAGCTGGAGGGAAGAGGAGCTGGAGTGGGTGGCCATGGCAAGGAGAGACAACAAACTCAGAGGCAATATGGAGAAGAAAACGCGAAGAGGATCAAAGAGAAGAAGAGGCGCGCCGTTTCTGCCTAACAAAACAAAACCCTAATCTCATTGTTAAACAAATTAACCCTAATACCTTGACAAACTTATGGGCCTCACCCCATTTCTTCTCCTTAAAGCCCACGACCTGCTTCTGCACCCCCCCCCCCCCCCTCCTTATGAATTTTTGCGTTGGGCCTTCAGCCACCTGGCCCATCTACTTTTTGTTTGTTTTATTTTTGATATATTTTCTTTTTCACCTTTTGTTATTTTTCTATAATTTTTTTTTGTAGAATTATTATTTATGTTAATTAATTAATAAGTATATTAAAAAAACAAAAGATATGTCTCAATAGGTTTTTTTTTTATTAATTAGTTGACCTCTTAGTTTAAATTTTGGATTTAATTTAAGAATTTTAATTTTATTTCACTAAGGTAAATTATTAATCTTTAACTTAATTTGGAACCCCCTTAATTTTTTAAATAAGTATTTTTTATACATAAAAAACATAGAATTTAAGGTTGTAGACATTTTATTTTTTTAATTAATTAATTAATTCTCCTCTTACATCGTTATCAATCAGAAATCCTAAAACATATAAAAAATAGAAAAAACTAAAAAATATTTTATTAACTCATTTTCTTGTCTTATTAATATTAATATCAAATATATCAAAAACTTAATAACTTAAAACTAAAAAAAACATTACGTCCTCGTTAAATAATTCTTTTGCTTTTATCCCTATCAAAAATGCGTAAAAATACTTTCGTCCTGTTAACATTAAACCAAAAACATAAAAAACGCATTATTCGCATCATTTATTCCATCATTTAGATTATCGTTATTTAATCGTTATTCGCATATTTTGTCCATGTATTTATTTGTTTATTCGGTTTATGCTTAAATCCAAAGGAAAAAACAGTAAATTTGTTGACTTCATGTCCTCAAGTCTAACTGCGCGAACTTTCGCATTTCATTAAAACTTAGGATAATTTTTCCTCAAATATTCACCCTTTTCAAATTTATGCCCTTTAAGCAAAAAACTTCGACATTAGGTCGTCGCAACTTCAAAAAACCGTCTGTATCCTGTTTCGGCCAAAACGATTTATTTTCAATCAAGCAATTAATTTTAAATAAAACAGATATTTCAAAAGGTTCCTATAGAGTACTATAGATGCATTGGGTGCTAGTACCTTCCCATTGTATAACCAACCCCCGAACCATAAGATCTCTTTTCAAAAACGCTTTGTATTTTTATTAGTATTTACATTGCATATTTAGGGTTTTATTTCGCTCTTTTCCCTTTTCCTTTGGAAACAATAAAGCGCGGTGGCGACTCTTGCTTTTGTGAGATGAATTAATCAATAATTCGATCTCCGATTTACCCCGCTACATTTTTTATCGCTACACCTGCAAGATTCAAAACTAAAATACTAGCAAGATAAATCAAAACCAAAGGCGTAGATCAATTTCAAAGCATGCCCTGAGTTCATTGGTACCCACTATTTGGTCTAATTTTGCCTCTACAAGGAGTCCCCAATTTGGGACCTTGAAACCCTAACAATGGCGTCATGCTATTCCTACACTTGAACTCAGATTAAATCATCCAGAAACAATGCAAATATGATAACAAGCATGAATATGTGATCAAAACGAGTTTAAAATGGGTAAATCAAAAGATTCAAGTTTGAGAAAAATATGCAAATTGTGGTACTATATGGGGCATGATTCTTGATGTTTTTGGCCTTGAGGATAATTGGGATAGATTTAAAACACGCCCAGGAACAGATTATTGGCTTTGAATCACCTTGAATTATCCAATAGAATGAAATCTGATCCTCACTTTTTCGGCAAAAATTGAATTTTGTTTTGATGACTTTCACGACCCAAAACCTTGTCCTTTTGCCTTGGCTGCCTTGTGTATATGTATTGGAGCGTATTAGGTTAACAACAACAGATTGAATCTTGAACAATTATGGAGAGAAGATTTGATTTTTTTCCTTGCATTATTTGTTTCCAAAACAATCCAAATCATACCATTCTTGTTTCAATCACCCCTTGCACGATTTGATCTTGATATGCCAGCATATATCATCTTCATCCAATGCCAAAAATCATTCCAGAGGCAATTTATATGATTTATTTGATTTTATTTGAATTTTACATGAATAAAATCACAATAAATTAAATAAATAAGTTAAGGCATGGAGTGGTTCATGGGTCGTGGACCATGTTAGGAACAAGCTCCAATATTGAAAAGATAGGCCCATGTGGAGAAAATACCATATTGGGCATTGTTGACTTTGTGCAAATTTCCAAAAATGGCCAACTTTGACAATGCACATCTCTCTCAATTTTGACCCTAAGAAGGTGTTCTTGGACTTTTTAGAAAGATTAGGATGTCCTCTAGCAAATTATTGGTTTCATCTCAATTGGATCTTCCATGTTCATGTAAGAAGCTTTGACCTAAAAGGTGTTTTTGTTGACTTTTGAAAAGGACCTATAATGCTTGAATTTATATCTTTCCATGAGTGCATTTCTTGAATTTAAGCGCTGAAGATGAGTTGTAGGGAATTTCATCCTCTTCAAAATGAGCCTTGGATGGGAAATTTCTGATAAAGTACGACAAAGTTATGCTTGGTCAAAGTTTGGTTGACTTTTCCTATAGAAACCCTAATTTAGCAACTTTTGAGTTTTGATGAATTTGGGGCATTCCTTGAGGAATCATGATCAACCCTTGATAAAATGATGGATGTTACTTTAAAATGTTGATTTTGACCAAAAACATTGAAGTTTGACTGTATGAGGGTCACAGTTGACTTTTGAGATAGCACTATTGATTTTCAGGCATTTGAGCAGTTGACTGAGCAAATTCCTTGTGCAAGGCATGAAACTTGACATGGATGATCTTTATAACATATTAAGACCATGGAAAAGATTTGAGACCTTTGGGGTTCACCCATCTTGATGAAAATGGAAACCCTAGTTTGAGGTTCATTGTCTTAGGAGAGCATTTGTCTGATCAATCCTTGGGCATCCTTAAGCAAGTTAAAGATTTCAATGAGCATATGTTGAGTAAAATGAGAGGGAAAATTTTGGGGTACAACAGTTTCCCTTGTTCAATCTTCTTAAACCTGAGGATGTAGATTGGTTGGTCTTCCTTTTGTGATCGTCGGAGATGGGCTTAAAGATTCCATCCATAAAAGACATCAGTTGCATAAGAGATTCCATTACGAGAATTCCTATATCTACCGTTGAGAGGGACTTCACCGAGGAATGTTGGTTTATGTCCTAGGAGATATAGTATAGGAGCTTTGGTTGTCCACTACTCTACTGGGGAATTAACTCCTGATTGAGGAGGTGGGAGTAAACTGCATATCTGGTTAGGGTCTAGGCTGCACAGCGGCTTTCTGGGGAAATGTGAGATCAACGTCTTGCTGTGTTGTAAACTGTTGTCTGGAGATAAGAGAGAAGGAACCTATATAGTAGGGTTGCTTCGAAATGAAAGTCTGGATAGTAGGGCTATGATAAGGAAACTAGATAGTAGGGTTACTTTGAGATAAAATCCTGGATAGTAGGGTTATGAGAAGAAACCTAGATAGTAGGGTTACTTTGAGATGAAAGCCTGGATAGTAGGGCTATGAGAAGAAACCTGGATAGTAGGGTTACTTCGAGATGAAATCCTGGATAGTAGGGCTATGAGAAGAAACCTGGATAGTATGGTTACTTCGAGGTGAAATCGTGGATAGTAGGGCTGCGAGAAGGAACCTGGATAGTAGGGTTACATCTAGATGAAAGCCTGGATAGTAGGGCTGCAAGAAGGAACCTGGATAGTAGGGTTACTTCGAGATGATAGCCTGGATAGTAGGGCTATGAGAAGAAACCTGGATAGTAGGGTTACTTCGAGATGAAAGCCTGGACAGTAGAGCTATCAGAAGAAACCTGAATAGTAGGGTTATGAGAAGAAACCTGGATATTAGGGTTACTTCGAGATGAAAGCCTGGATAGTAGGGTTATGAGAATAAACCTGGATAGTAGGGTTACTTCGAGATGAAAGCCTGGATAATAGGGCTATGAGAAGAAACCTAGATAGTAGGGTTACTTCGAGATGAAAGCCTGGATAGTAGGGCTATGAGAAGAAACCTGGATAGTAGGGTTACTTCGAGATGAAAGCCTTGATAGTAGGGCTGCGAGAAGGAACTTGGATAGTAGGGTTACTTCGAGATGAAAGCCTGGATAGTAGGGCTATGAGAAGAAACCTGGATAGTAGGGTTACTTCGAGATGAAAGCTTGGATAGTAGGGCTATGAGAAGAAACCTGGATTGTAGGGTTACTTCGAGATGAAAGCCTGGATAGTAGGGCTATGAGAAGAATCTTGGATAGTAAGGTTACTTCGAGATGAAAGCCTGGATAGTAGGGCTATGAGAAGAAACCTGGATAGTAGGGTTACTTTGAGATGAAAGCTTGGATAGTAGGGCTGCGAGAAGGAACCTGGATAGTAAGGTTACTTCAAGATAAAAGCCTAGATGGTAGAGCTTATCTTTTTTGATCATGTAGATTAGTTGACCCGTTTGGTTTCGGGAACCGATTTTCCATTAGCTGTCTGCAGATATGACATGTATAAATTCTGGAATTGTTGGTGATAATTGTCTTTCCTGAAAAGATAATGGTGTTAATTATATGTGATGCATGAAATGCATGGTGGGATAATGTTATCAAAATAAATGAGATTATGTTGTATGCAATATGTATGCGCACGTCATGATGTATGAACATGAGATGCTATTGTGACATATCTGAGTCTGGGAAAATAAATCCCTGACTGTTGCTGGAGAGTATTGGAAACTGAATTCTTGACCGTCGTAGAAAAAGTGGTTCTTCTACATCCGCTGGGGATGGTAAACGAAGATGACTATGTTGGGGATTTATTACTTTCTATTTGTGAATATTCTTCCAGGGAGAGACTCTGTTTGAGAATAGCTCTGCGGGGGAATAATTTTGTTGGAAAGTGAACTTCCGTAGCTTGAGGGATAAACTCTGTTGGGAATTGAGTTTCCGCATTCAGGGAAATAAACTCTGCTTGGGAGACAAATTTTATGACTTGCTTGCGATTATGAAATTCGGCTGGGGGAATATAGCTATCAGTTCTATGAAGGGAACCGGCTGGGGAAAGTACCTCCTGTTTTGGGGAAGCTGACATCAACGCTTTGATTACCTTTACTCTGTGGGGAGTATAGATGTCGCGAGGTCGTATGCATTGTTGACTTTGTTTCAAGGTTGTCTATGCCCCGGTACCTGCTGGACAGAGTAACTGTCAGGTTTGACATTTTTTGTTTTTTCCCCTATTTCTTAAGTTACGAGCAATCATCTTTCTGTTTCTTATACAAACATTTATGAACAGCAATCATATTCAAATGCATATGTCAAGAATAAATCATTGGACGTTTTTACGAAACAAAACAGAAAATGAAAAGCAAATGATTTTGTAAAAAATGACTTGTCTTAATTTTCGAAGTTGGCCTATAACAGACGTTTTTGTACAAGGAAGTTGATGCTCTAGTAAGAGAACGCCACTGTAAAAATGGAAGTTATACAATATTGTGTACAACCAAAAGAAAACAGCTATGTGCAACAATCCCATTGGGTTCCAATTCTGCTATTTTCGCTATGTCTTCGAGCGTCTCATCACTTTTCTGCTTGTCCGAAGCTGATTAGATTGACCGGTGTCGTTCGAGCTTGACAGTTGATACTGAGGTCAGGTCGCAAGGTGACCCAATGGGACATAGCGATACGTTTTACATCCCTAACTTTTGCTTGGACTGCCCTTTCAGGTTTTCAGTCCACCAGGATACCCCTTTTTTCCCAAGCCTCGTTTTCAGGTTTTCACTTGTCGGGTGTACGGATTTTTTCTTTTTCATCCCTTACTTTTGCCCGAACCCTTTTGGTTCGCCGGGAAGCCCTTATTTTTTCCTAGGCCAGTCAACCTAGTGGGCCTTTTATCATGTGTAGTATCTTTTCATTATGTCCACATTGACAGGGTGAGGAAGGTCGTCACCATCCATGGTGGTTAGAATCATGGCTCCACCTGAGAAAATGTTTTTGATCACAAATGGCCCTTCGTATGTGGGTGTCCATTTTCCCCTGGGATCACCTTGCAGAAATATGATGTGCTTGATCACTAGATCCCTGACTTGATACTCTTGGCGACTGACTTTTTTGTTGAAAGCCTTGATCATCCGTTTTTGATACGTTTGACCATGACAGACAATAGTAAGTCTCTTCTCATCAATCAAATTTAGTTGATCAAGTCGAGTCTGGATCCAGTCTTCTTCGTTCAAACCCGCATCTTTCATAAACCCTGTTGATGTCTGTGCTGAGGTGCGGTACCCATGAAGAGAAAATGGTAACATCTCATTCTAGTCTTTATATGTCACCGTCATCTTCTATATAATCTTCTTGATGTTCTTGTTAGCCGCTTCAACAGCGCCATTCATCTTCGGCCGGTAGGGAGAAGAGTTATGATGTTGTATCTTGAATTGCTTACAGAACTCGGTGATCATCGTATTATTGAGATTATTACCATTGTCAGTAATGATTCTCTCTGGCACACCATACCGATAAATCACGTTATGCTTGATGAACCGCGCCACAACATTCTTGGTAACGGTAGCAAAGGAGGCAGCCTCAACCCACTTTATGAAGTAATCAATGGCCACCAGGATGAAATGATGCCCATTGGAAGCGGTAGCTCTGATTTCTCTGATCATGTCAACGCCCCACATTGCAAAGGGCCAAGGAGTCGTCAATACATTCAAAGGAACCTGGGGCACATACACCTTATCATCATAGACTTGGCACTTATGACAAGTTTGGGAGTGCTGATAACAATTTGCTTCCATAGTGGACCAGTAGTATCCTGCCCGTAGGATCTTCTTAGCCATGGTATGTCCACTGGAATTGGTTTTGAAGGTACCTTCATGTAAATATGTCATAATCCTCTCTACTTCGCCCTTGTATACACATCGCAGTAAGGTAGAGTCATGATTGCATTTGTACAGGATTCCATTACCGAGGAAGAATTTCGCATCGAACCTTCTCAGAAATTTCTTATCGTCGACAGATGCCCCTTCGGGATACTCTTGAGTCTCGAGATACCTTTTCACTTCGTGAAACCAAGGTTTATCTTCTACCTCTTCAGTCTCAATCTCGTAGCAGTGTGCTGGTTCATCCATCCTTTCAATGGTGACTCGGGGAGCTTCGTTGTCCCACCTGACTTTGAACATAGAAGACATGGTAGCTAGCGCATCCGCTAACTGATTCTCCTCTCATGGGAAATGTTCAAAGGTTACCTCCTCAAAGTGTGAGAGCAACGTCAGCACGTGCTCTTTATACGGGATGAGGTTTGGATGCTTTGTATCCCATTCGCCTTTGATCTAACTTATCACCAAGGCTGAATCCCCGAAGACATTTAAGAACTTGATCCTGAGGTCGATAGTGGCTTTGAGACGCATAATGCAGGCTTCGTACGCCGCCATGTTGTTAGTGCAGTTGAAACATAGTCAAGCAGTGAAAGGAGTATGACAGCCCTCAGGAGATATGATTACAGCGCCAATGCCATTACCGAGTGTGTCCGAAGCTCCATCAAAAACCATGGTCCATCGGGATCCCTCCTCAGGTCCTTCATCCAGTCCAGGTTCTTCATAGTCAGTCACCAGCATAATACTCTCATCCGGGAACTCAAAATTCATGGAATGGTAGTCATCCACGGTCTGATGAGCCAAATGATCATCCATTACACTTCCCTTGATTGCTTTCTGGTTTGTATATTAAATATCGTATTCAATTAATATCATTTTCCATCTTGCTATTCTTCCGGAGAGAGCGGGCTTCTCGAAGATGTACTTGATTGGGTCCATCTTAGATATCAACAAAGTAGTGTGGGTCAAGATATACTGTCTCAGTCGGAGAGCATCCCATTCCAAAGCGCAACAAGTTTTCTCGAGCAGTGAGTATCTTGTCTCACAGTCGGTAAACTTTTTGCTAAGGTAGTATATTGCGTGCTCTTTTCGACCAGACTCGTCATGCTGCCCCAGCACACACCCCATTGAATTGTCTAGCACTGTTAAGTACAATATCAGAGGTCTTCCTTCAACTGGAGGCATCAGAGTTGGTGCTTCTTGAAGGTATTCCTTGATTCTTTCGAAAGCAGTCTGGCATTCATCATTCCACTTTACCACTTAATCTTTCTTCAGGAGCTTGAAAATTGGCTCACAAGTAGCAGTCAGATGCGAAATGAACCTGGAGATATAATTCAGGTGTCCCAAGAAACCTCTAACTTCCTTCTCAGTACAGGGAGCCGGCATCTCTTGTGTGGATTTTACCTTTGCGGGGTCTACCTGAATACCTTTGTCATTGACGATGAACCTCAGAAGCTTGCCAGACCTTACCCCGAAGGTACACTTGTTCGGATTTAATCTCAGCTTGTATGTCTTCAACCGATCAAACAACTTTTGTAGATGGTCAAGGTGCTCCTCCTCAGTTTGAGATCTGGCTATCATGTCATCAACATAAACCTCTATCTCATGGTGGATCATGTCGTGGAATAAGGCGACCATGGCTCGCTGATAAGTTGCCCCAGCATTCTTCAACCCAAAAGGCATCACCTTGTAACATAAGGTGCCCCACTGTGTGATGAAGGTTATCTTCTCCATGTCTTCAGGAGCCATCTTGATCTGGTCGTAGCCAGAGAAACCATCCATGAAGGAGAAAAATTTGTGCTGCACGGTGTTGTCAACCAGAATGTCAATATGGGGAAGCGGGAAGTCATCCTTGGGGCTTGCCCTGGTCAGGTATCTGTAGTCCACACACATTCGTACCTTACCTCCCTTCTTTGGCACCAGAACGACATTAGAAACCCACTGCGGATAGGAGGTGATAGCTAAGAACCCAGTGTTGAACTGCTTCATGACCTCTGCCTTGATCTTCTCCGACATTTTAGGGTGCATGCGGCGGACCTTTTTCTTAACCGGAGGAAAATCTTATTTAGTTGGCAGACGATGTACCACAATATCAGTCTAAACCGGGCATGTCTTCATATGACCAGGCGAAGATCTCAACATAGTCGTGCAACATCTGTATCAACCGCTATTTGATCTTAGTCTCCTGAGTTACACCGATCTTGACTTCTTTTCTATTTACTTCCGTGCCCAAGTTTATCATCTCAACTAGCTCTTCATGAGGCTGTATAGCCCTCTCTTCCTACTGTAACAGTTTAGCAAGTTCTTCGGGTACTTCACAGTCGTCCTCACCTTCGTCCTCGGCTTGGTTGATCGGATTTTCGAAGTTATGATTGGTAATAGCAGAATTGTTATCAATGGGATCCGGGGTGGATATGGATCTACAATTGGATGTGTGAGTGTGTGTTAGAGCATAGCTGTATTGATAAAGTGAAAAGCAAAAAAGAAAAATAAAGAGCGCAAAATTTGTATGCAAGAAACGTCCAATGTTTTATTGATGACATATGAAAATGGCGTATAATAGCCCTAACAAACAAAACCATTGTGCCTCGGGTAAGACACAAGGCCGTAGAGTTTAAATTGTTTATTACAAACTTGAAAAATAAGTAAGACAATTACTGCTGAACAAAATAAATTGGTATAAAATCTCTGGTCGTCCAGTTACTAGGTCCACCGTTGGTAGTCGGGTAGATCCAGCTGTCATTATCGGAATCTTCCTCACTGTCTTTAATAACATTGACCCCATGACTGCTGATGCGTAGGGGAGGTCCTCCAGCCCTAGCGCGTCGAACAACCCTTTGAGCTCCTTCTTCAACTACTGCTCTGGCGTCCTTGAGAGAAGCCATCTTCAGAGGAGGTTTGGTTCTGGTGGTAGTCTCTGTTGACGCCAAAATCTGGGGAACTTCTTCAATGTTTTGACAAGGAGTCTCTATGAATTCCTCGTCCATCTCCACATACCTGAAGGAGTTCAGGTGGCTTACCATATACTCCTCTTCACCGTGCACAGTGACGATTTTCCCCTTCACCGGATACTTCAGCATTTGGTGCAGTGTAGAAGTGATGGCCCTAGCTTCATGGATCCAAGGACCCCAACAAACAATAGTACGATGGCCTAATGTCCATCACATAGAAGGTGGACCCAAAGGTCTGAGAGCCCACTTTGATAGGGATGTCCACCTCCCCATGCACCATTATCTTTGACCCGTCAAAATCCCTCACCATAATGCTACTGGGCTTTAGGGTCAAGCCTTCACAATCTAGCCAATCGAGAGCCTTCTTAGGCAGAACATTCAGTGAAGATCCAGTGTCTACCAGCACATGAGCCATAGTAGTGCCCCTGCATTCTAACGAGACATGCAGAGCATCATTATGCTTTCTCCCCTTTGGTGTCAAGTCAGTATCTGAAAAACCCAACCCATTATCAGTAGTCAGACTGGCCACACAGTCTTTGAATTGATCGGTTGAGATTTCTTGCCGCACATGCGCAGTCTTGAGGAATGCAATCAAAGTCTTTGCATGGGCCTCAGAACATAACAACAGAGACAACATCGATATCTTCTAAGGGGTCTGCCCCAGCTGCTCGACCACATTGTAGTCGCTTTTCTTGATTATTTTTAAGATTTCCTCTATTTCTTGCTTAGACGATTCCACAACAACCTTTCTAGGTGCCTCCGTCTGGGCAGGCTCACCTATAGCTTCTTTGCCCCGAATCCCAGATAACTCAACGACAGGGGTAACAATTGGAGTAAGAACGAGAGTAGTAACGGAAGTACCGGTAGGAACAACAGATGAAATAACAACAGGCTTAGTGACAGTCTTCAGGGAGATCTCGGGAGAGAAAACCCTTCCACTTCTGGTGATCTTTTTGGCCTCGACAATGTTACTGACATCAGGATCAGCCTCTTCATTCTTCAAATCATGTTTAACACCATGATAGTAAATGTCGGCGCCATAATTCCAAGGGACAGCTTTGTCCGAGGAGTACGGTACAGGACCAGGAAAAGTGATTATCAATGGGGCGGTTCTTTGAGAAGGTGTAATCCTAATAGGTCCTTTAGAGGAGACCTTGGAAGGATTAGAAGAAATGGTTATAATGGAAATATCTTCACACGGAACAGTCGAAATCAAAGTCTTTTCGAACAAAATCTCTCTGTTGTCCATCAGGCGTTGAACACCTGCTTTCAGCAAATAGCAACCAGAGGACAGAGATGAACACATGTGGCAACCTTCACCATAGCCCAGAAATAAACTGGCTAACAACAAATTCTTCTTAACAGTCATGATAGGAGTGGAAACTTCATCAATAGAGGTAACAAATAGATCAGTGCCAATGGCATTAACTCCATGGTTGTGCTTGGGCATGGGAGCAGTTATGACATTATGCTTCTCTGTAGCATCAAAATCAATCTCCTTGGATTCAATTAGATCTTGTACCTTATTTCTCAAAGCCCAACAGTCATTTGTATCATGACCAAGACTCTTAGAATGGTATCCACACCAAGCGTTTGGATTGTACCGAGGAGATGTGGTGTTAGGATTCTTGGGAGCCTCTTTCAAGGTTTCCAAGTTGGATCTTAGAAGATGGGGTAGAACCTCAGTCAATGTCATGTTAATCCGAGTAAACTGCCTTTGCGGTCTTTCTACCTTTTGCTGATTGTTTCGTGGTGGGGTAGCCGTAGGCCTATGTATCATTACAGTGCCTGCCGTTAGACGCCATTCAGCTCTGCTCTGACCTCTTGGGCTATAAATGGCACTGACCTCCTTCTTACCCGTGAAGGGCTTCTTCACTGAACTTGACGAGGTATCTTTCTGTATTTTGCCACTCCGGATCCCAGCTTATACCCTTTCTCCCGTTAATATCAGCTCGATGAAACCAGCTGAGAAGATACCAATCAAATGATTGAAGAATGGACCAGACAGCGTCCCAAGAAACATGTCAACTAACTCCCTATCAGACAAAGGGGGTTGGACTCTCCCAACCAAATCTCTCCACTTCTGCGCATAGTCCTTAAAGCCTTCACTTGCGCCCATGGACATACTCTGAAGTTGAGTACGAGTAGAGGCAAGGTCAACGTTATACTGATACTGCTTATAAAAAGCAGCAGCCAAATCCTCCCAATTTCGGACATTGGTTCCCTCCAGCTGATAGAACCATTTAAGCTGAGTCCTAGACAGACTGTCCTAAAAGAAATGGACCCACATATTCCTATCAGCAGTGTGAGGCTGAATCTTCCTCACATAGGAACGGAGATGAAGCTTGGGACAAGACACCCTATTATACTTCACGAAAACCGAAGCCTTAAACTTCCGTGGGCTGACCACCCCAAATACCAAACCCAACTCTTCAAAATCCAGCCCTGGTATTCTATGGATCTCCATTGCGCTCAACTGATCCTCTAACTGCTTGTATCTATCCTCAATGGGAGGATATGCTCATTATTGTAGTATGTGTCATTATCCGAAACTTCTAGGATAGGGTCCTCTTTCTCTTTATTCTCTCTTTCTTTGGACGAGAAGGTCAGATCAACTAGTTGCTTTAATGGCCCCCTGAACCTTCTGCCTAGATTCAGAACACCAGAGGTCTTCTTCTTCTTCTTCTTTTCCTTCAGGATAAGGGCCTTCAGATCTTCCTGCCCTTTTGCCAAAGCTATGAACATTTGTTGAAATTGGGCATTTTGTTCTTGGAGATCTTTGATGCTTTGTTCAGAAGACATTATTGCTGAAATAAACAGTGAAGAAGATGAGAAACCTGTAATGGTACCTGTTTATGCAATGTCATGGATTGTATGCGTATGCCATGATTTCAAGGACTCTTAAAGGCTCAAATTTTTTAACCAAAATAAACACACGTTAATTTAATTAATAAGTTCGAATTGTTACAAAGAATTCCCTTTAGGCTTACAATTAAACAAAACAAAACTTAAAAAAGAAAATTAGGTTTCCCAGGAGCGCATCCTCTTTGGTGCAACGTAGGCGTATATGTTCCTCTATTCATGAAGTAGCCTAGTGAGATTCAGGACCTTCTTCTTGCTGGCATAGAATTGGGCTTCAAACGTATCCCGCTCCTCTTTAAGTTGAACCCAGGATTTCTGTAACTCCTCATGATCAGTTGGCATGTCAGGATGATGAACAAGAGAAGAAGTGTCTCCTTAAGCAACTGGTTCCATAATCGTTGGTAGGACAGCAGGGTAAGGCATCATAAGACTTTGGGCACGGGATCATACCCATCTGAGATAAGGCTCAAGAGGGATGGAATTCTTGCGCCCCAGTGTCTTGATATCAACTCTATGTACCATGCCCCAAGCTCGCATGAACCTTTTACAATAACCCTGAGCATCATTCTCATAGTCGAAGGCGGTTCCTTAGATAAGTGTATCATGAGGACCATCCCTTCTTGCATAACCAAACTATCGCAGTTCCAAACAAGGGTTATAAGTGATTCCTCCCCTAATACCTAAGAGAGGGACATCATGGAATTCACCACAGCAATCGATGATGGTAACATCTTCCAAAGACCGTGAACACCAATGAATGTCTGAATGTGTAAGGGACATCAGCCTATGAGACCATTTCATACCCTAATCATTCTTCAAAATAGACCTGGATAGGTGTGAAATAAACAACCTAGCCAATAGAAGGGTGCAACATAGGAGGGTCCCCTGTCTCTTTAGAGTGCGAGCATGTAGAAAGTGTAGAATATCCCCAAGTAATGTGGGCACCAGATTATGAGACAGAAAAACCTTAATCATGTTCACATCTACGAGTTGGTCTGCTTTAGGGAATAGTACCATCCCGTATATGAGGAGTGCCAATATCTCTTCAAAAGCTTGTAAATCAAGGGTTTCCCAAAAATAATAAGCTTTCTCGAATAGAAATTTAATCGGGATTCCTTGGACACTTCCCCTGGTTTCCCAATTTGTCGCTACATCGGACCATTGTAAGGACAGAGCTCAAGCAATCTCTTCAGGCTTTGGATGTTTTTCCATACCGTTGAAAAGGTAACTGATCAAGAATAGGTACCCCTAACAACCGAGAAAATTCCTCCATAGTAGGCACTAGCTGGTAATCCGGGAAGGTGAAGTAGTGGTGCAAAGGATCAAAGAACTGAAATAGCACTTTTAACAATTCTTCATCAGGTTTTGAAGTGACCAAGTTGAGCAACCGACCATGTTTTTCAGTGAAGGGAGAGCTTTCAGGAATCCTTAATGCCAAGTCCTTTAGTTGGGGAGGCACTTTCACAAGGTTAATCTGGATAGTGTTCCTGTGGGCGGATGTCGTGTCCTACAAAACAAAGCAAAGATGAGCCCTAGAAAATCCTTGAAATGGTTAGTATGATATGCCATGCTTATGATGTCATGATTATGCTAAAAAATCACATGTATAGCAAGAAACAAACAAGTCACACCAAGTCCTTAGGTTTAATGCCTGCATGAGTTTTAAGGTCATACCCTCTTGAAGATGGATTGGTTCAACCTATCCTATAAATAGTAACCGGGTTCTAAGGGATCTCAATATCACTGATCTTTCCCCCAATCTTCGTTCAATAGGCGATTGACTCACAACCAAACAAAACTCAAGAGTCAAACCTTAATCAGTGTAGCATCGAGTATCTGTCGACCTTGGGAATACACCAAAGTCGGCCATCTCGCTACGTCCTACTGGCCAAGTTGTGCAATTAAAGGTTCTAAGTTCAATTGATGCTTTATGACACCACGCAGCGGTTCCGTACTATCCTTGATTGACTCAAGGGTTACCGATACCAACCAACGTATCACATCAACATAGCTACTACTTCAACCGCATCGGTATACCCCATACAGTTCCCTCACAGTTTATTGCTACTTACCTAAAAGGTGTTCCCAGATCCGGGTGTAGGATCTACATAACCCCAACAAAACCCTTGAATATAAAGCAGGAAAAGCAAAACAAGAAAGCAATTTTAAAAATGACCTAGATCTTAAGGTATACCCCACATATTAAGTCCCCAGCAGAGTCGCCAGTTCTGTGATACGGTGGCAGAACCGACTGTTATACTGGTTTGCATTTTATATTTGCAAATGTCGCGTTAAGCAAGAGTCGTCACCGACTTTTATTTCATCCAACAAAGGAAAAGGAAAAAGAACAGAAAAAACCTTTTTTCGAGATATTTTTGAGTACGGGGGGTAGATTATAGAAAGGGAAGGTGTTAGCACCCTTTCTATCCATGGTTTTCCATGGGCTCTTAGGTACTTGCTCATTTTGAAATTGCTTGTGTTTGTTTTGAAAAAACTTTTTGTTTAACTTCGTGATAACCCTTGTATCTATCCTCAAGAGTGTGACGAAATGGTTTTTCAAAACTGTTTTGAAAGTGTCTGAAAAAGTTTGTTTTGAGTAAGTACTTAAGATTTTCTACCTACTCGAAAAAGATTGTTTGTTCTGGTTTCCTTTAGACAGCGCTACCCTACTATTAAGGAGTAGGTAGCCCCATCGTTGGAGTTTTCAGGGACATTCGAAGGGACGAAATGGTCACTGAAGGCAACATGTAAGGATACCTTAGAATTTCGAAGGGACTATCATCATAAGATCATTTCTCATAGGAAACTCGAGGGACAGTAAGAGACTATGATCTTTATAACGAATTTGAATTGCGGGTCTTTGCTAAGATGTACCTACGTTCGAGGGTCATGACCATTGTTTCCGAGGCAACCAAGTGACACAAACCCTAGGAGTGAGCATGTGCATGTGTGCTTTTTTCATTTAATTATCTTTGCACAATTAGGGTTATCTACCTTTTAATCGTTGATTTATCTTTTACATACAATCCTAATATCCATGCATCTAGGCAGTTTTATAGTTGCGGAAATTAAAAAGTGCGAGAAATTGAAGTCCTACCTATTACAAGGCCTCGGGGAAGTGGTTACATAACCAAAACTTGGGGCATAAACAGTAAATAAAAAGCGGTAAAATAAACCCTAATTAAAAACTATTACAACCTCAAAACAGTTACAATAATTTGAATTAAAAATAAAAAAATGCGTGCGAAACAAATTAAATACGAGAATAAATTAGAAGCCTAAAAATCTAATTAATTAAAAAATATTTTTGTGTATTTTTTTTTAATGAGAAAATAATTTAATTACAAATTAAACCTAATTTCTAGTTAATTTTAATTAATATAAAAACAACCAAGTTAATCTAATTAAAATAATTTATTTTCAATAATAATTAATTTAAATAAAAAAACCTAATTCTATATTTTTTGAGATTTTTTTTATTTAAAAAATTGATTTTTGTTGTTTTGTAAAAAGAAATAATCAACAAATAATTAAAAGACAAAAGAAATAAAGAAAAGAAATATTTTTGGGCCTGTGGTGAAAGCAGATCAGGGGCGGTGCATTATTGATTTTTGTTGAGCCCAAGATGCACAAGCCCAACCAATTGTTTGGATCCAGTGAGGGCCACGTTTGAGGGTGCACCATGGACTTTGCTTGCATGAGCGCCAAATCTGGCAGGAGATTGATCCAATGGATGGATCTGAAGTGCAGGGTAGGCGCTTGGAATGTGAGACGTATAGGATCCTGTACAAAGAAATTGAAAAAATATGAAAACGTGAGATTCTGGGATCGAACCCAGAACCCTTCGCTTCAACGCTTGCGCCCTTGTCATATGTGCCATCTTGTTTATTTGTTAGCATAATGAACAAACAATAATATAATATAAAGAAACGCCTTATGCCCAGAAAACGCGCGCGATTTCAAATCCTCCAGTGGTTATCAAACACATCATCATCTTCTTCCCATGATTGTTGTCTTAGGTATCATCCTTTTACCTACGGACAAAACCGTCACTAAAGGCTATAGTGACTATTTTTGTCTGTAGCTACATCCCTGCAACATTCAAAACTAAAATACCATCAAGATAAATCAAAACCAAAGGCGTAGATCAATTTCAAATCATGCCCTGAGTTCACTGGTACCCACTATTTGGTCTAATTTTGCCTCTACAGGGAGTCCCCAATTTGGGACCTTGAAACCCTAACAATGGTGTCATGCTATTCCTGGACTTAAACTCAGATTAAACCATCCAGAAATAATGAAAATATGATAACAAGCGTGAATATGTGACCAAAACGAGTTTATAATGGGAAATCAAAAGATTCAAGTTTGAGAAAAATATGCAAATCGTGGTACTGTAGGGGCAAGATTCTTGATGTTTTTGGCCTTAAGGATAATTGGGATAACTTCAGAACATGCGCAGCAACAGATTATTGGATTTGAATCACCTTGAACTGTCATGTAGAATGAAATCCGATCCTCACTTTTTTGGCAAAAACTGAATTTTGTTCTGATGATTTTCACGACCCAAAACCTTGTCCTTTTGCCTTGGCTGCCTTGTGTATATGTATTGGAACGTATTAGGTTAACAAAAACAGATTGAATCTTGAACAATTATGGAGAGAAGATTTGAATTGTTCCTTGCATCATTTGTTTCCAAAACAAGCCAAATCATTCCATTATTTTTCCAATCACCCCTTGCACGATTTGATCTTGACATGCCAGCCTATATCATCTTCATTCAATGCCAAAAATCATTCCAAAAGCAATTTATATGATTTATTTGATTTTATTTAAATTTTACATGAATAAAATCACAATAAATTAAATAAATAAGTTAATAAGGCATGGAGTAGTTCATGGGTCATGGACCATGTTAGGAACAAGCTCCAATCTTGAAAAGATAGGCCCGTGTGGAGAAAATAACATTTTGTGCATTGTTGACTTTGTGCAAATTTCCAAAAATGTCCAAATTTGACAATGCACATCTCTCTCAATTTTGACCCTAAGAAGGTGTTCTTGGACTTTTTAGAAATATTAGGATGTCCTCTAAGCAACCTCTTTGGTTTTATCTCAATTGGATCTTCCATGTTCATGTAAAAATCTTTGACCCAATAGGTGTTTTTGTTGACTTTTGAAAAGGACCTATAATGCCTGAATTAATATCTTTCCATGAGTGCATTTATTGAATTTGAGGGCTAAATATAAGTTGTACGGAATTGCATCCTCTTCAAAATGAGCCTTGTATGAGAAATTTTTGTTAAAGTATGAGAAAGTTATGTCTGGTCAGAGTTTGGTTAACTTTTCCTATAGAAACCCTAATTTAGCAACTTTTGAGTTTTGATGAATTTGGGGCATTCCTTGAGGAATCATGATCAAACCTTGATCAAGTGATGGATGTTACTATAAAATGTTGATGTTGACCAAAAATATTGAAGTTTGACTGTATGAGGGTCACAGTTGACTTTTGACCTAGCACAGTTGATTTTCAAGCATTTGAGCAGTTGAATGAGCAAACTTTTTGTGCAAGGCATGAAACTTGACATGGATGATCTTGAGAACATATTAAGACCATGGAAAAGATTTGAGACCTTTTAAGTTCACCCATCTTGATTAAAATGGAAACCCTAGTTTGAGGTTCATTGTCTTAGGAGAGCATTTGTCTGATCATCTTTGGGCATCCTTGAGCAAGTTGAGGATTTCAATGAGCATATGTTGAGTAAAATGAGAGGGAAAATTTTGGGGTACGATAGTAGTGAAGTGAGATATTTTCCACTTGGGTGTTGAGTGAGGCATTGTTGATTTTAAAATCCAAGCCATATCCTCTACTTTGAGATGATGCGAATTCTCCTTCCTCATAATTGTGGGTAGTAAGTATGTTTTCCATACAGACAATGACAATAATGTCTTATCTCATAAAAATTAACCAACACACTTATTTTTTTAAAATTTTTAAAGAGAAACTACGTGTACCCTGATCCCCTATTGCACAGAAGGTGGTACGTAGGTACTAAAGGTTCACAACCGCGGCAGGTGCAAAAATCAAAAAATATATATATACTTCTTTTCTCACCTCCACCATCTATTTTTATACAACATTTTTATAGCCAAAATATACATATTTTACAAAGAGGTTCCTGCCGAGTACCGTAGATATTTAGGGTGCTAATAACTTCCATTTACATAACCAACCCCCTTACCTTGAATCTTTCCCCCTCTTTTTTGGGTTATTCGCTCTTTTCCCATTCCTTTGGAAACAGTAAAGCACGGTAGCGATTTTTATTTTTTTATCTGTATAAGTCTAGTCAATCCAATGGCTTAGTCTTAAACATTTCTACCGCTACACCAGTTTCCCTAGAATATGTGTAGAAGATTCTTTTATGAGAGCGAATGAATGTTTTACCAAGCGAATTGGTAAAAACTGCATCACCAAGCATATTACGCCATAAAGAAATGATACAGTTCGCCTTATATTGGAACAACCGAGACATCCACCTGGAGAGAAAGAGTCTGACAGTTGGCCAAATAGGAATTGGACCTTTCCAAGAGACGCTAGATAGGTGTTAGACTTTATACTTCAACCCCTTTATAGTCTTTGATATTAAAAGTGGATTCCCTAGAATAGGGGATACATCTAGCTTGTGTATCACAATCATAAGAGATGTTTGTGGGAAAAGGACCCCAAAGATCAGAGCTTTACCAATTGAAATTCCACAAGGCGAGGAGATAACGGGATGTAATGCATTGGGCTTATATCAACATGCTCATCAGGCTTATTCTGTTTTTGCTTAAAAGCTTTACCCCATGAATTCACTAGGGGAACAAAGATTGGATGTTGTCGAACAGATCAGGGAATGCAAAGTTGTAGAGAGTGTCCCCGATCGAATAGTCGGATGCCTCAGCATGGTAACCATATCTGATGTTGGTATCATGAATGAAGCACTGATATAAGATCCCATAGTATATGGGAACCATCTGCTGATAAGATGTTCCAAGAACTCAAGATTATGTAACACTCCTTGTTTGAAAGTGTTCCCCAAAAGATGAGGTGAAGAGAAAACCTCTTGCGGCAGTAAATGCAAGATTGTTGACATCATCATCAGAGCTTCCATGGCCTGGCTTATCTGAGTCTTCAATCAATTATCTCCCTTCTCTGAGAATTCCCAACCACGGGCCAAAGCTTGCATGTATACCACAACTATCCCCATCAAGATTTTGGTATCGGTCAATCCCCCACGGATTCATCACATACTAGTCTCTGAACATGTGAAGCAAGATTACAGTTGGACCTCTAAAGAGAACACCAGGCCTGAATGAGAATCCCCCATCTTCGAGTACCTGTTATGGATGCATGGGATGCATGAGTGGATTCCATGTCATGTTCCGTCATTTCCAAGGAATTTGCGTGCTTTGATTTTAGCTTATGCAAGTAAAAGATGGAAAGGTTAAGCACAAGACTTTCATTCCCTGGAAATAACAGAACATGTATGTTAAGCATGTGGTTAACCATGTTTTGAATGCAAGGACATGGGATCAAAGTTCTATAACTTCTAAATATGGTTGTTATACTGTTCTTAAACCAATGAATATAACCCGATCAAAGGTCTGACATAGCTTTTACACATATAAGAACCAAGTATTGTGCAGATCATCGATTATACAGAATCAAGGCTTCTGGAACATTAGATACCGTTGAGTCTTTTCTGAACATGTTGGGAATACCAAGATCAAAGCATGGATGAACCTCCCAATAAACAAGTCAGGAACTCATAAAATAAATTCGAGAACCCCATAGTAACCAACAGAGTATAGCATTTGAATAGGTCACCAACAAAAATCCAGAACATGACCATTAGAATTAATAGTCACTCTCTGATCATAGTCATCATCTAAACATAGTCACCATCTGTACCTGTGATAAAAATTCTTGTCCCACTCACAGGTAAAGACTGGGTCAGGGTAAGGCAATGGTAACTCAAAATCACGGGTCCGCTTGAGAGTACTATCATCGCACACCTATGTAATGATAGCACCTCATTAAAACCTCATCTAAGCGTGGACGACACAGCCATCTAGGGAAATCTACATCCCCTATCTGTCGTGTTCCACTCTATTCCTAGTGTTCATGTGGTTGTCACTTGGCCTGGGTATTGGGCCTTTTACCTCTTGTAACACCCACCCAACAAGAAATAGATCCAATACAGCAGTAGTGTATGAGAAAACACTAAAATGAAATGTATAGATATGCTCAAGTAATTATGTATGAATGAATAAACTGAAAGAATATAAATAAATACCCAAAGAGAAGAAAACAAGAGCTAGGAGCGACTCTGGGATGGACCAGTATTTGGTCGACCTGTCCCCAGTGAATTCGCCGGCTGAAACAACCGGTTGAAAATCATCAAATAATGAAGTGGCCATTGAACGTCTTTCATCCCATATGGAGGGAAAGGTAAACATCGAGAAAACCTGAGAAGGGAGAAGTCACGGTCTTTTGACTGAGATATCAGGTAAGGGAGTCTGTTACGCGAGTGGAAGGTATTAGCACCCCACACGCCCGTAGTACTCTATGATATCCACTCTTGTTGTTTATCTTATGGGTGTGTTTAATCTATGCTTACTCTTTACTTCTAGGGATGAATGCATGCAAAATAAAGAAGAAAATAATGTAGGGAAAATAAAAGTTGTACTCGCTTGGGCCCTACCCCAATACCTACGTATCCTTTTTGAGGAATCAGAGCTACCGTAGTTCGGCTCACATGTTTTGTTTTGTGTTTTTTATGGATGAGGTTAATTCCACCTTCTGCCACAACTCGACCTTTATAGACTTATGCGTTGGCACAAAAGTAAAGTAATCATGTCCTTACTTGAAAAGGTTTTTTAGAGAAAAGGTGCTTGGGCGCACAAAAGGGTTTGAATTTGTTTGTATTTTGTTACCTTGAAAAAGGGTTTAAGTGTGATTAACATGTTTTATGATTTGCTAAGAAAAGGGATTTTAGTTTTAAATGCATATGCAAAAGGGGAAGAAAAGAGTCTATGAGGGACTAGCCTATTTCTCACCTAATGTTATCATACAATGGTAACCCTGTGTCAAGGATGAAAGGGAAATCTCTACCTAATGTTAACATGCATAGTTTGCAACCTAAGGTTTAACTTACATCCAGAAGGAACAAACATATCCTAAAAGAACATGGTAAGTACAAGGATAAAGCAAGCAAGCTCGAAAGAGCACAAACATAAAATAGTAAGGAAAAGAATCAAAATGCTTTAGCCAAGGGGAGCGTATCACTCGAGACAAACAAGCGGGAATGAGATGAAGAAACAAAAATGTGATGTTCAAAGCGACTGAACACATAACCAAGATATAGGAGATCGAGGTAAGCAACAAAAGACAATATGAACAATCACGGAGTATCAGCATCGGCTAATGCAAACTCCTGACAAAGCACGGGGGTTCAATTATGGAACTCTTATCCACTTGAAGACTCGATAATAAGAGCAGGCACAACTCTGAAGCTTCGTGGTACGTCACGAGCTAAGGATGACACTGACGAAATTGCAGGGGTTGATTGCTAACCCTCCGTGCTCTCCTCCTTTTGAGGACTTCAAAAAGGGATGGGGGAATAATGCGGGCACAAAACGTAAACACACTTGCAGAATACCTACTCAAAGTTATGGTTTTAAACAACCACAAATAGCAAATAGAATGCACATAATGTGGAATTTCCCTAAACGGGTCTTTAAATAAACAAGAGGGGTTCCTGATGTGATCAAAAATGAAGAACCCGTCATACATCTCTATCCTACTTCTCATGGAATCAGAAAGCAGTAAAGCCCTTACTTCTCATGATATCTAGAAAAGCGGTAAAGAAATGTAGTAAAGTGCGAAGAAGTACGAAGGTAGTAGCGGCGATTACCACAAGCAAGCAAATCGTCAAGAGCGGACGAAATCAATGGTGAAGCAGGGTGTACGCGTCGAGTAAACTTCACCAAAAAATAAACAAAGTCATAAATGATATCCAACTAAGATAAAGACAAATACAAATTGCGAATGCAATGTTGTTTACCCTGTAATTTGGTAAACAATTGTTGATCCTCTAAATCCTCTAATGGGTTCAGTTACTCGTGAGATCGATCAGATTGATCTGAGGACTGTTGTGTTCTAGTATTTAGAAAATGTGTTTTTTTATGATAACATCTTTTAAACGAAAGGAAACACTTCGTATGTCGAAGTGGAACTTCTTTATGAAAGTAATAAAATAGAAACTAGTCTAGACTGGAAACTATAAAGAACATAAATAACATGAAGAGACTTCATTGAATGTAAGTGACATTGAATTGTAAAATATGGTGCATCATACGTACATTCTTGCTAACTCATTTCTCTAACACTGGTAATTTGAGTATATTTGAGTATTTTGTACAAAGATGTGAACACAACAAATTGAAACACAAAAGCTACAATTTATAGAATTTCGACCCTAACGGTCTCCTAACGAACTAATGGCATGTTTCCTGCTGGCATGCCTTCAATGATCCTAAAGATTCCACGCGTCCTTCTGGATAAGAATAAACATTCAAATTCAAAAACCCTTCAATTATTCGTCTTGAGCGCCAAAACCTGATAATGTTCGAAGTATAACATTTTGAACCTTATCTCGAATAATACCTTAATTCGAATTCGAATTTCAAATGATACTTTATTTCACAATTTAAATTTCATAAACTATCAATTTCGAATTTGAATCTTCATGGGTTCCAATAAATAAAATAACAAAACAACTCTCCAAGTATATTCGGTACCATTGACTCAGCTCAATTTTGACTTAGTCGAAATTTCCAGCCAACAAATTTCCCCCAAGAAATATTCATTTCGAATCCAGAAATGCATATTTTTTGCAATCTCCTCAAATTTCGACCTTCTGAACAATTCCTCAACCGCTTCAACTTATTATGACGTCATTATCATAATGAATTTTGATTCCCAAACGTCTAATCGTCGTATGAGTATATATCAATTTCATCATTAGCTATGATGACTAGTCTTAACTTTGGAACTCACAAAAACCATTCATCAAGCAAAGGATCTCCTTACATGTGTCCCACTAAAATTTTAACTTCCCTCTTTCCATCAAAAACGATTCATTTTCCCTTCATATAAATTAACACCATTCATTTTATTTCTCTTCTTCTTCTAAAGTTCAATAACTTTTCTGTAACTTTTTCTTCTTCAAAACACAATCAATGGCGTCCCAGAAGAAATCAAAGTCTGGAAAGAGAAAACAAAACACAAATGATGTTGCTTTCAACCCTTTATTCAAAGTAGCAACACCCACCATGATTGGAAATCAAGAATTTATTCCCACACCAAAATGACAATCCTGAAGTTTCCCAGGCTCAAATGTCCATTCCTATGGTTATTGAAGATACACTCCCTTCATTCGAAGAAATGGAACTTCTTAAAAAGACTAAGCCTCTTGAGTACATCAAACTTTTCAAAGCTCGAAAAGAGTCGCTTGCAGAGAGTATTTGCCCCAGCCCAACTATTACTTCAAGTGGCACTTCGTCTGGTAAAACGAATGAAGCACTTCTCCAAATGATTAAAGAAAAAGTCTTTGGGGTTGACTTATTAGAACTTGTGAAGGCAAATTCTATTGTTGGCATTTCTTTGAGGAAGCTCATTAACATGATTGATCTGGTTGATTGCCCCCTACAACAGCTGAGTTTCTGATCGATATGACCACTCTCATTAACAATCTGGAAGCAGAGTTTCTCAGAGATAGGAATGTTGATTTGAAGATCACAGAAAAATAAACCCTTCAAGAGACTAAGTGGTCCAAGGCCTTCGAATTATCATAGAAATCTGAAAAACGCGAAGAAGCTCTCAAGCTTACCCAAGAGGAACATGATAAGAATGCTAAATCCATCATGCTTTGGAAGCAACAAACCGAAGAGTTACAGAAGCAAACTTCTCAAACAGAGGACCGTTAGAAAGTTCTCGAAGCCATGAAAAACCATGAAGCCAATGAAGATCTGAATCAAAGCATTCAATTCATTTATGTAGCTAGAGGCTTAGAAGATGAGATCACTACTCTTCGAACAACCAAAGCTTCGATTGACTGCAGGCTAGGGTTCTTGAAGGTAAAGTATGACAAGATGAAGGATAACTTTCCTTTCTAAAATTTGCATTTGAATGTTTTCCTCCATTATACATTAGCTTCTACATAAAATCCCTTTTGTAATATTTTGACAGAGCCATTTTGGCACCCTTTATGTTATACCATATTGGCTTTGTTATTTTACTACCTTACTATTCTGTCGTAATTTTTAAATCTTGAAGGAAAGGTTTATATTTTTTCAAATACTTACCGTTAATTTTCAAGACTCTTCGATCTTCTTCCAGTTCTTCGATTTCATAGGCATTGTTAGTGAATGTTTGAATGATTCGAAAGGGGCCTTCCCAATGTGGGGACCATTTTCCTAATAACTTATTCTTTCGATCCATTGGCAAAATCACCTTCAAAACCAAATCATCATTTGAGCAGACTTTGCCCTTAACTCTCTTATTATATGCTCTGGCTACTCTTTCCTTTTGTCTTCTTAGAATTTCCAAAGCACGTAATCTTTCTTCATCAAAATCCACCAATTCGTTTATCATCATCTCCCAATAGAGATCTGTGGGAATTTTGTTTTGCCTTTGGATTCTGATTGACTGTAAGTAAATCTCCACTGGAAAAAATACATCAAAGACAAATAAACTGAATTAAATCACATGCACATATACACCTCTAAGGTACGCCCACTTTGGTTGCCTTCGAAAAAATAGTCATAACTATCGAAAGGTGAGAGGTTTTAGTGGCCACCCTCTGGTTCAAAAATATCATAAGTCCCTCAATGACCCTCTCGACGTTGCCTCGGTAAAAATGTGATCTTAGAACCTTAGGGTAGTTACTAAATCTTCTTGCCCAGTTTCCTTTGTGACTATAAAAATGTCCCTTCGGATGTCCCTCAAACATCTGACGATAGGGCTACCTACTCACTAATAGTAGGATAAGCATTGTCTAAAGGATATGAGGAAAAGAATGATCTTTTCGAGTACAAGTAGATAGTTGTTAGATACTTGCTCAAAAAAAATCTTTTTACACTTACACATTTCAAAAACAACTTTCAAAAACATTTGCCTTGTCAACACTCTTGAGGACTAATACAAGAGTTAACGCAAAGCAAATCGCAGCACTAAGGCATTTCAAAACATCTTTTCAAAAACACACAAAGCACAAGGTACTTTTAAAATTAGCTAAGAATCTAAGAGCCCGTAGATAACTACAGATGGAAAGGGTGCTAACACCTTCCCTTTCCATAATCTACCCCTCTTACTCAGAAAACTCTCAAAAGGTATTTTTCTGTTCTTTTCACCCTTTCCTTTGTTGGATAAAAGAAAAGTTGGTGGCGACTCTTGCTTACCATAAGATTTACGAATACAAATGCAAAACCAGTATAACAGTCAGTTCTCCCACCATATTACACCCCCCTTTGAGTTGAATCCATGATCTTTTCAACTCCTTGAAAGTAGTCGGCATGTCAGGATGGAGAATAGTGTAGGGAACATCTCCCTCGAAAATAGGCTCCATGATGATAGGTAGAATGGCCTCATAAGGCATCATGAGACTTTGAGATAAAGCTCACACCCACTTGAGATAAGGCTCCAAAGTAATGGAGTTCTTATTCCCTAATATCTTGCTATCAACTTTGTTCGCCATGCCTCAAGCTCGTATAAATCTTTGACAGTAACCTTAGACACCATTCTCATAGTCAAATGTAATTCCTTGGACTAGTGCATCATGAGGACCATCCCTCCTAGCATACCCAAACTGCCGTAGTGCAAATAAAGTATTATAAGTGATACCTCCCCTAATTCCAAGGAGAGGGACATTAGGGAATTACCCACAGCGATCAATAATGGTAACATCCTCCAAAGATCGAAAACACCAATGAATATTCGAATGCGTGAGTGACATCAACCTATTAGACCATCTCATGCTTTGCTCATTCTTCAAAACAGATCAAGGTAGGTGCAAAGTTAACCACCTAGCCAACAAATGAGTGCAACACATAAGAATTCCCCTTCTCTTCATGGTGCGAGTCTAAAGAGAATGCAAGATATCTCTGAGTAAGGTAGGCACCAGGTTACGAGATAGAAGAACTTTGATCGCATTCACATCTATGAGTTGGTATGGATTAGGAAATAGTACCATCCTATAGATTAGAAGAGCCAACACTTCTTCAAAAGCTTGCAAATCTAGAGCCTCCCAAAATTGTTGAGCCTTCTCAAACAGAAACTTGGCTAGAAACCCTTTAACACCACTCCTTGTTTCCCAATTTGCCACAACATCGGACCGTTGCAAATGTAAAGCTCAAGAAATCTCCTCAGGTCTCAGGTCTTTCTCAATACCCATGAAGGGTATTTTATCAAGAATTGGAACTCCTAAGAGTTGAGAGAACTCCTTCATGGTGGGCACTAATTGGTAATCAGGAAATGTAAAGCAATGGTATAAAGGGTCAAAGAATTGAAAGAGAACTTTCATCATGTCTTCATCATGGCTTGAGGTAACCAGATTGAGAAGTCGACCATGTCTTTTGGTAAATGAAGAATGCTCAGGAACCCTTGATGCTAACTCTTTAAGTTGAGGAGGCACTCTTACGAGGTTGACTTGGATGGTATTCCTGCGAGTGGAAGCCATGTCCTACAAAACAACACAAAGATAAATCCCAAAAATCCTTGAAATGGTTAGTGCAAATGCAATGGTATGATTTCATGATGTTATGTACAAGTAAACATATACACACAAAGCAAAAAAGTCCTTAGGTTTAGGCTTTCATGAGGTTCATTGGTAAGTATCCTCTTGAAGTTTAGTTGGTTCATCCTGTCCTAGAAAGTAATCGGTTTCTAGGGAATCTCAATGTCACTGATCTTTCTTCATCGGGAATTATTTCAGCGCAAGCCTCTTTATTGGCGACCGAAATATCCCGAAAGTCCGATCTCAATGAGCGTAGTATCGATTATCAACCAACTTCAGACTGCACCAAATCCGGCTACCTCACTACTTCCTAAGGGCCAAGTAGTTCAATTAAAGGTTCTACGGTCAATTAGTGCTTTATGACACTGCACAACAGACTCGTATTCTCCTTGACTGAACTCAAGGGATACCGGTACCAACAAATGTGTCACACAAACGTAGCCATCGCTTCAACCATGTCGGTATACCCCGCATAATCCCCATGATTTATTGCTACTTACCTAATAATGTTCCTCGATCCGGGTGGAGGATCAATAAAAACCCAAACAAGGACCCATTAATGTAAAGCAAACAAATCAAACAATGAAAGCATTTTAAAGGTGATCTAGCTCTAAGGTAACCCCACTTTTTTATCCCCAGCAGAGTCACCAGTTCTGTAATATGGTGGGAGAACTAACTTGGGTGTTTTGAGTTTTATCGCAATTGTTGCGGATATCAAGAGTCGCCACCGAATTTTCTTTTATCCGATAAAGGAAAGGGTGAAAATAAAAGGAAAGACCTTTTGAGATATTTTCTTGAGTTCGGGGGGTAGGTTATGAAAAGGGAAGGTGTTAGCACCCTTTTCATCCGTAGTTATCTACGGCTCTTAGTTTCTAGCTCACTTTAAAAATGTTTTGTTTGAAATATGTTGGTGATTGTTTGAAAGTATTTTTGAAAAGTGTCTTTGTTTAGGCGAACTTTGTAATGATTCTCGTCTCTATAAGAATATTTACAAAGTGTTGACTTTTTGAAAATATTTCGTTTTGAAAGTGTTGGTGTGTTTTGAAAGATGTCGTTTTGAAAATGTTGTGAGCAAGCAACTATGAACGTTCTACCTACTCAAAAAAAGTATTTGTTCTTTTCCTCCTCCTTTAGATGTTTCTATCTTACCATTGATTGATAAGAAGCCCTATCATTGGATGTGAAGGGACGGGCGTGGGTCGTCGTAGAGTCATAGAAGGAAACTTATGAGACGCTTTAGCAATTGTCGTACGGGACTAAGATCGTTTTACTGAAGGCAGCGTCGAAGGTCCATTGAGGGACTACGTGTTAGAACATAGTTTGATTCTACAATCCTCATAAGAGTTTTGATGATAACAAACACATAGAATAAATATGCACTCTAAATTTGTGTTCTATTTTGTACAGAAGTTCTGACGGAAGTGGACCAGAAGTTAAGCTTCAAAGGTGTTCAAGCTGAGTATGCAGACTGATATCAGAATGTTCTGAAGAGTGAAGATCAGAACTTGTGCTAAAGAGAAAGACATCTTAATTCTGAACGAAAGTATAACGTGCAAACAGAACCTTATGATTCTGACTTCCCAAGTTCTGAAGCAAAGCAGCAAGCAAATTCCTTATGTTCTAAAGCGTTACTTTTCCATAAAATCAGTATCAATTACAATGGCTACAATCAGACAAGGATCTTCATATTATGGAAAGTGCATTTACTGCTAATTATCATGTTTCCATTTCTACAGATTGCCACGCCTATTTAAACAAGCAGCAAGGCTAAATCGTTCACGATTTACACAACTGCTTCATACAATCTCACAACGCTGCAAAATCATATTCATACTATTCTCTAAAATTGTGTAATACATCACAAGTTTGTGATATAGTTTTTGTAACGAAATACAACTAGTACACATATTATTTCTTCTTTTGATTGGTGAATTTCCTTGAGATAAATTGGGTTATGGTTGTACTCAAGAAGACTTTGGCAGTTGTCAAAGTAGAATTGTAATCAGTTTGATTAGTGAATTAAGTCCTCGTTGGAGAGAGGAGAAATCACCTTGGCGGGTGGACTGGAGTTGTTTGAGATCAAGAGAACCAGGATAAAAATCATCGTGTCAATTGCTTTTGATTTTAAAGTTTCAATTCAGCCCCCCCCCCCCCCCCTTCTTGTGTTTTTTACTTCTTCAATTGGTATCAGAGCGCCTGGTTCTGAGTTCATACGCTTAACCGTGTCAGTACAAGATCCAAGCTTAGAAAAATACTATGGTGGGACCAAGTCAGAACATCAGCAATGACTATCATGATGATAAGGATAGAATCAACGGCAAACCTCCAATCTTTGATGGAGAAAACTTTGACTACTGGAAAGACATAATTGAGAGCTTCTTTCTGGCTCATGATGCTGATTTATGGGATATGGTAATTTATGGATACATGCATCTTGTGGATGAAAGTGGTCAGAAGATTGATAGAAAAAGAATGTGCGACCAACAAAAGCGTGACTTCAGAAACCATCACAAGGCCAGAACGATTCTTCTTAGTGCAATCTCATATTCAGAGTATGAGAAAATCTCAAACAGAGAGACAGCTAAAAACATGTTTGACTCTATGAGAATGACGCGTGAAGGCAACATACAAGTTAAAGAAACCAAGGCCCTTGCGCTCATTCAAAAATACGAAGCCTTCAAGATGGAAGAAAGTGAATCTATTGAAGCAATGTTCTCAAGATTCCAGATTCTAGTTACTGGACTGAGAGTTCTTGAAAAAGGGTACTCAACTGCTGATCATGTAAAGAAGATCATCAGAAGTTTACCAAAGCAATGGAGGCCAATGGTCACTGCTCTCAAGCTGGCTAAAGATCTCAACAAGATATCTCTGGAGGAACTTGTCAGCTCACTCAGAAGTCATGAGATAGGGATGGAAGATGACGAGCCTCAGAAGCAAGGTAAGCCTTTAGCGTTAAAATCTAACAAAAAATTTGATTCTAAAGTTTTTCAGCTATGGAAGAAACCTTTGATGGATCCTCATCAGAAGAATACGAATTGTCTCTTCTCTCCAGAAGAGTCAATCAGTTGTGGAAGCAGAGGCAAAGAAAATTCAGAAACTCCAGAAGAACAGGGAATCAGAATGAATCACCCTCTGGATACAGAAAGATTGAACCCTCCTTTGGATACAGAAAGTCTGAACCCTCCTAAGGACACAAAAAGTCAGAATCTTCCTCTGGTCACAGAAAGTCAGGCAACAGGGACATCGTCTTCTATGAGTGCAATGAACAATGGAACTACAAAAGTGATTATCCAAGGCTTCAGAAGGAGAAACCTAAAAAGAAGTTCTTCAAGGAGAAGAAGAAAAGTCTCATGGAAATATGGGATGATTCAGATACTTCTGACATAGATAGAGTCAGATGATGAAAGAGACAACATTACTCTTATGGCAAATGTGACAGAAGACAGCGAAGCATCTGGGTCAGAATCAGAATCAGACACAGAAGAGGTATTTCCTGACTTTACTGTTAATTTTACTAAAGCTGAACTAGGAGAAAGTATGAGTGAAATTCTGGAAAGATATCAGCAGCTTCGAGTCAAATTCAAGAACCTGGAAAAGGATCTTGTTTCTGACTGTGAAGAAACTGAGAGTCTGAGATTAGAAAATTCTAAGTTAAAAGAAAAGATTTCAAAACTAGAAAATGATTTACAAAACTCTCAGAAGGAAACAATCTCAGAGGTTCCCAGTAATGCTGATACGATCATTAAAAAATATGATTAAAGCTTTCAGAAGCTTCTGGCTAAAAACATAGATAGAAGAAAGATGGCTTCAATGATTTATGGAGTTAGCAGAAATGGAAGAAAAGGTTTAAGATACCAAGGTAAAGTATACCCACCTAAGAAAGTCATGGACTTAGTAATTAAACGCACACCATTAAAATCTCACTTCACCTATGGGCACACACATGATCTGAAATACACTAGTAATGATTATTCTGCCAAACCAAATTTCAAATAGAATTTTTGTAAAACTAACAAACAAGGACCCAAAAAGATATGGGTACCTAAGGACAAAATTATATATGTAGCAGATATCTTTAGCAGCAAGACTAAAACACCATTCATGGTACCTGGACTCTGGATGCTCTCGACACATGACGGGAAGAAAGCATATGTTCCAAAGTCTGGAACTTAAACCTGGAGGCTATGTGGGTTTTGGAGGCAATAAAAGAGGGAAGATCATTGGCTCTGGAACAGTAGGTAACGGTAACCTCCCTTTTATTAATAATGTTCTGTTAGTAGATGGATTGATGCATAACCTGTTATCCATAAGTCAATTAAGTGATAACGGTTATGATATAATCTTTAATCAAAATTCATGCAAAGTTGTTAGTCAGAAAGATGGAACTATCCTATTTAATGGAAAGAGGAAAAATAACATTTATAAAATAAAACTTTCTGAACTAAAGAGTCAGAATGTAAAATGCCTTCTTTCTGTTAACAACGAGCAATGGGTCTGGCACAGAATATTGGGGCATGTTAGTATGATAAGAATATCTCAGATTAACAAACTCAATCTGGTCAGAGGACTTCCTAATCTGAAGTTCAGCTCAGATGCTCTGTGTGAAGCATGTCAGAAAGGCAAATTTGCAAAGCCTTACTTTAAAGCAAAAAATGTTGTTTCTACCTCTAGGCCATTAGAACTTCTGCACATAGATTTATTTGGACCAGTGAAAATTGTGTCTGTTAGTGGCAAGAAGTATGAGTTAGTGATCGTAGATGACTATAGCAGATGGACATGGGTAAAGTTCTAAAGACACAAGGACGAGTCACATTCTGTGTTAGTGGCTTTCTGTAACCAAGTTCAGAATGAGAAAGATCTTAGAATTGTCAAAGTCAGAAGTGATCATGGTGGAGAATTTGAAAACAAAAAATTTGAAATAGTTTTTAATGAAAATGGCATTTCTCACAATTTATCTTATCCTAGAAATCCCCAACAAAATGGAGTTGTAGAACGAAAGAACATAACATTACAAGAAATGGCCAGAATCATGATCAATGAGACTAACATTGCTAAGATCTTCTGGGAAGAAGCAATTAATACAACATGTTACATTCAAAATAGAATCTCCATAAGACCTATTCTGGATAAGACTCCATATGAATTTTGGAAGAACAGAAAGCCCAACATTTTTTATTTCCATCCTTTTGGATGTACCTGTTTTATACTAACACTAAAGAACATTTGAACAAGTTTGACTCTAAAGCACAGAAGTGTATTATGTTAGGATACTCTGAACGCTCAAGAGGCTACAGAGTATACAATACAGAAACACATATTGTAGAAGATTCAATCAGTGTTAGATTTGATGACCAGCTTGGCCCTCAAAAGTCAAAGCAGAATGTATCTTTTTCAGATATAGAAGTTGAATTCACAGGTGCTGAAGGCAACTCATCAAAGTTCCCAACAAAGACGCTCCAACAACATCAAAAGGAAATGTCACAAGCACTTCAGCAACTTCTGCAGAAAAACTACAGAAAAGACTTTTCAGAAGCAGCATAGCTCACCCTGAAGATAAAATTCTGGGAAAGAAGGATGATCCAATCAGAACAAGATCAACATTCAGAAATTCTTAAGAATCCCTCATGGGATTGGTATCTCTGATTGAACCAACAACAATTAATGAAGCTCTTATGGATAATGACTAGATTCTGGATATGCAGGTAGAGTTAAATCAATTCACCAGAAATGGCGTATGGGATTTGGTTCCTAAACTAAAAGGATTCAACGTCATTGGAACAAAGTGGGTGTTCAGAAACAAACTGAATGAACAAGGAGAAGTAATCAAAAACAAGGCACGACTGGTTGCACAAGGTTATAGTCAGCAAGAGGGGATAGACTATACAGAAACCTTTGCTCCAATCTCCAGGTTAGAATCTATCAGACTCTTAATCTATTTTGTTGTAAATAATGGCATCACTCTGTATCAGATGGATGTCAAAAGTGCATTCTTAAATGGTTACATTGATGAAGAGGTTTATGTGCACCAACCCCCTGGGTTTGAAAATTCCAAACACCCAGAATATGTTTTCAAACTAAAGAAATCTCTTTATGGTCTGAAACAAGCTCCCATAGCTTGGTATGTAAGACATTTAAGCAACTTTCTGTTAAAAAAGGAATTTACTAGAGGGAAAGTGGACATAACCTTGTTATGTAAGACATTTAAGAATGACATTTTAGTTTCTCAGATTTATGTAGATGATATTATATTTGGATCTACTAAACCTTCTCTGGGAAGAGAATTTGCTAAATGTATGCAGGCAGAGTTTGAAATGAGCTTGATAGGAGAAATTAAATTCTTTCTAGACATTCATATCAATCAGACTCCAGAAGGAACTTACATTCACCAGAGAAAATACGTCAGAGAACTTCTGAAGAAATTTGATCTCTCAGAGTGTAAGCCATCAAAGACTACAATGCATCCCACATGCATTCTGGAAAAGGAAGAGGTAAGTAAAAAGGTAGAACATAAGATCTACATAGGTATGATTGGTTCTATCCTTTATCTGACAGCTTCAAGGCCATACATTTTATATAGTGTTTTCTTATGTGCCAGATTCTAATCAGATCCTAGAGAATCCCACTTAACAGTTGTTAAGCAAATTTTCAAGTATTTGAAATGTACTACTAACTTGGGTTTGTTTTATAGGAAAACCAGTGAGTACAGTTTAGTAGGGTACTGTGATGCTGATTTTGCTGGAGACAGAGTAGAACAAAAAAGCACTTCTAGAAGCTGCCAGTTTTTGGGAGACAATCTGATCTCATGGACCAGCAAGAGGCAGTTCACAATTGTGTTGTCAACAGATGAAGCTGAATACATTGCAGTTGTTGGATGCAACACACAGATGCTTTGGATGAAAAGTAAGCTTGAAGACTTCAACATATTTGAGAGTAACATCCCTATTTTCTGTGATAATACTTCTGCAATATGTTTATCTAGAAATCTAATTTTGCATTCTAGGGTGTTGTACCCCCAAAATTTGCCCTCCCATTTCATCAACATTTTCTCACCACAAGACCTTTGGAGCTCAAGATCAAGTTAGGGTTTGTTCTGCTCAAGACTCCTCCTTGCACTATTGACCCAAATTAGGGTTTGAGTTTGCACAAAGATGTTTTGACCTAAAAGGCCCAAATTGACTTTCATGCTTCATATTGGACTCACAAGTTTATCCATACCAAGTTTCAAGCCTTGATTCCAATCTTTGCCCAGTCAATTGGACAGTTGACCTAGAAATCAGCTGTATTGGGGAAAAAGTCAATTATGGTCAATTGACAGTCAAACCTCATGATTTTTGACCCACATCAACATTATGAACTCATATGGACCATTTGATCAAGTTTGGATCACAATTCCACAAGAAATTTGATCAGATCACCAAAAGGGCAAAATGGTCATTTTTAGGGTTTTGACTGCACAAAGGCAATTTTTGACTGTTTGACCTAACCAATGGCAATCCAAGCTCACATATGGACTCAAGGACTCAATGACATGGTCTTTACACATTCAACAAGTTCAAAAGATCCCAAATGCACAAGATTGACAGATGAATTTTCCAATCAACTGATCAATTTTGACTATATACTGAAAAGTCAAACTTTGACTTTTTGGTCAAAATCAAGTGCCAAGATTCATTTTTCATCAAGACATGCCAAAGTATGAAACTTGTTCACCAAGAAACCAAAAATTACAAATTAGGGTTTAAAATGAAGAAATTTCATAACTTAGAAATTTTCTAAGTTATGAAATTTCCTAATTGTTTCCTAACTTTGTCCCATTTTTTCATCAAGATACATTTGGATTCAAATAAAACTGAAAACATGAAAGTTATAGTCCATTGCAAAATCTATAACTTTGATTCACAAAGTTTCCTCAAAAGAAGCTTTTAGCTCAAGTTATGATTTTTGGAATAGGGGTGCAAAACATTCTTAACTTAGAAATTTTTTGACCTATTTTAGGCAGGATTTTTGCCCAACTTCATGGCCACTTTTCACATGCTTCCACTTGGAATTTCAACTTGCATTACAAAGATGGATTGTAGTACACATTCCAAGCTTTCCAAATTGTCCAAGAACTTCTCAAACACTCTTGTGGTTAGGGAGAATAGAATTTGTGAAGATGGACAAAAGTCACTTTGTTCATAAGCCATTTACATGTTCATAACTTGAGCATTTTTTAAATCAGCTTGCACAAGCTAGGTTACAGGCCTCTAATCCCATTTGCACTCAATAATTCAATGCTAAACCTTTGTGCCAAGATTTTATTTTGCTCATTTGGTCATTACATGGAAGTTTAATCCATAATTAGAAAAAGTAACTTATCTATTCTTGTAAAGATCAACTTTATGTCAAACACAAATCTAAGAAGTACCAAGGCAGATCTTTTGGGCACAAGTTGAGGAACCAATTCCACTGATCAAGAGTGATTTGTGCAGCATGCTTGAGGGGCCTGTAGGAGCCTATAACCCAACTTGACAAACTTTGCTTATCATAGAAGAAACTTGGCATATTGAATCACAACTTACATTCCTGCAAGCAAGAACAAAAGCAAACTTTGTCCACACATTCCATACTCCCTGACTAACCTGAAACACGACCAAACCATCCCCAATACATCCTCATCCATCAAAGCCCATTTTTTCTGCAAAACAGAGTCCCTGTTGCAGATTGACTTGGCCAGTTCATTTCCATCGTGCATTTTCATCCAAGCCACCTCAAACACCTTCCATAACATCCATACAAACTATCCCAAGCCTTGGAAACAGACTGTAACACCTCTAACCAAGTTTGCCATTTTCACTTTTCTCTCTTGCAGGTTGACTTCTGTAGCTTGATATAGCAAGATTCAAAGCATACCAAGCATTGGAGAAGCATCCCTGAACTTCAAGCAAGATGTACAAGTCCTCAAATTCCATTGAAAGTGCCTCCATTGTTGCACACGATTCAAGCTGAACAGGTAAAAGTTTGAACTTCTATCTCTCTATCTAGGCATAGTTAGGCTTAAGTTTGTGAAGAAAGCATGTTCTAATCACAGCCCTGAAGCAATCCATATAGTTACTTTTCATTTATATTATGTGTGCTGAGAGAATTTAGGGCATGAACATTGACAAAAACTTAGGTCAGAAATTGGGGGAGAAGAAATTCTCTCTCATTTCTGAGAGTTAGATCAAGTTTTTTATATGTATGAACTCGTGACATGATGCTCTATAATGTTTGTGTTGTGAGTTTTTGTTAAAAGTCAAGGAATCAAGAGATTGCAGAGATGGAGGAAGGGCGTGCGTTTTTTGTTTGAATCTGTCTAGAGGTTGAAGACAGAGTTGACTTGGGCTGGGCCTGAGTCAACCTGCTTTTTGCACCCCTTTTTTCAATTTGCACCCCCTGGCCCATTGTATGATATACTTGTCATTTTTGATTTTTTCTTTTTGATTCTGATTTTATATTTTTATTCAAGCATGAAAAAACATTAAAAATATTTTTCTCACATTTTTTGCATTTTATTTGGTATTTTATTTGTTTCATTTAGTTCTATATGTAAATAAATATATATATACTTTTATTTAAAATACTAAAAATAATACAAATACATTCTATTTTCTGATTTTATTTTATTTTATCTTTTGAAAACATTTTCTAAAAAATATATACTTTTTTTGTAAATAATAAATATTTTATTTTTTGTACATATTTAATATATTTAGTAAATAATATAAATACTTATATATTTATTAGAATATTTAGGGTAAATACAAAAAATAATACATTTTTATTTTTATTAATATTTAACCTCAAAAATCACTTTTTTACAATACACTTCCTTTTTATTTATTTTTTGTGTATAATTAATAAATATTGTATATAATACATAATAAATACTCTTTCATTTATTTACAAAATTAGGGTTTTGCCCTAAACATAAAAATATCCAAAATTATCCTTTTTATTTTTGTTTATATGTCACATGAAAAATACTTTTACATACATAAAAAAACCATTTTTTGCATCTTGCATATTTATTGTATTTTATTTAATTATTGTACAATTAATCTTTGTATATTCGATTTGGATGTAATAGCTTAGATTTTAATTTCTTGCTAAATATCCCCATTTGAACATTTGTACCCCCATCCCATAATTGTGTTGTAATAATTTAGGATTTTATTTCTCGCATTTAAAAGCTTTCTAAATATGCCATGATAGACTTAGGATTTTGTATGCAAATCAAAAATAACAAATAGCTTGACCTAATTCAAAGACAAAAAAGCATGAAAATGGACAACACCAATCACACTTGCACCCCTAGGGTTACTCCACTTGTTGCCTTCAATAATGGGCCATGTTGCATGTTGAGTTTCTTTGGCAAAACAAAACAATTTAAATGATCATAGTCCCTCGATGACGCTTTCGAAAGTTGCCTAAAAATGATCAAGTCCCTTAAAGGAAAAATTGCCAAAGACACTTGACACCATTGCAATCATTGTCTAAACGATGACCCGCGCCCGTCCCGTTAACATCCTAACACAAGATTGTCCACCAAATACAATGGTGGAACAAAATTGTTAAAAGGGTTAAAACATAGGAAAGATCTTTGAGAAATTTAGGGTAGATAGCTCTTGGTTACTTGACCGAATCTTGCAAAACAATCCTTGCCATTTTTCAAAACACACATCACAACACATTTTCAAAACACTTTCAAAAACAACTTCCAAAAACATTGAAAACTTTTCAAAAGATACACACCTTTGTATACATTCAAACATGGATCATTACAAAGGTTGCCACAACAAATGGCCTCTTTTCAAAACATTTTCAAACCCACACACAAAGCACCATTTCAAACAATTGAAAACACAAGGCAAGTGATCTAAGCAAGTAACTAAGAGCCCATGGATAACCATGGATAGAAAGGGTGCTAATACCTTCCCTTTCTATAATCTACTCCCCGAACCCAAGAAAACATCTCAAAGGTTTTTGTTGTGCTTTTTAACCTTTCCTTAGGATAAAATAAAAAGTCGGTGGCGACTCTTGCTCAACCGAAACATTTGCAAAAACAAACGCAAAACCCAAGTCAGTTCTCCCACCGTATCACATAGGGCTAAGCATATAGAAATAAAACATCATTTTATTAGGGACTATATTCTGAAAGGAATTCTCACTTTAAAATTTATTAACACAAACCATCAATGGGCTGATGTTTTTGCAAAACTCCTTTCTGAAGATAGGTTTAATTTCATTCTGAAACATCTCAGCATGAAATTATGTCCAAAATAAGAAGTTTTATTTACATATTTTGTAACCCTTAGAACTTTATTTTTTGTGAACATGTGATCAACATGTCTTCAGAAATTAGGAGTACAGTTGCTTCAGAATCTATCTAAGAAGATCTGAACCTTTCATTTCAAAGATAGAGGCGTGCAGTTCACACCATCAAACATCTGTCATCCTCTCACAAGCTACCTTCTAAGGCTGAACATGTGTTCAAATTCTGAAGGGTCTAAGGCTTTGATTGGATGCATTGAGATACACGTCAGTGGTAACTGTTCAGTATCTACACACAATCCCCTATTTTCAGGTTTCATAATTGCAGTGTAATCATTAATTTATTTTATCTTTCTTACTGATTAAGTTTTAAAAATAGTTTATAGATACACAATCACTATTTCATTCACTTCTTCTCTCATCTATTATTTTCTCTAGTCTTTCGTTTTGCAAAAACCCTTTTCTCAAAAATCTCAAAACAAACTGTGTGAACAATGGCATCTTCCTCAAGCATCAAAAATATCCAAAGTGCTCCTGGTTCTTCTTCAACAGTTGAATAGTACGAGGAACCCATAAGAACTTTGCTCACTCCGGTTGATTCTCTTGAAGTTTTATGTGAGCTAATCATCGATTTTGAAAGCTTAAAGGAAAATGGTTTTGATTTGTCTGAAGATGTAACGGCTCAAGGCTGGAATAGGTACTTTGATTGTTTGCTAGGTCCAGTATTCCCCATTCTTGTTAAGGAATTATGGATTCATGCTACTTCATCTAATCATCAAGTTACGTCTTACGTAATGGGGAAGAAGATTGTGATCACTGAAGACTTAATTGAAAAATTGATTGGGTACAATGGCGGCGGAGTTAGGTGCAGCGACATGGATGAAAAGTGTTCTGACCTAAAAACCATTGCTAGAGTTATTTTTACTTACGGACAGCCATCCAGCAAGATAAGGGACTTGAAGGATTACTATAGAATCTGGGCCAGGATCATTCTGGGATGTATAAATCACAGGAAGCCAACAAGCTCTCCTGACTACATCAACATTGATCAACAGTTTCTATTGTACTTTATTTTAAAGAAGACCAAAATAAATCTTCCACACTTGCTTTTCAATCATCTGAGATCAAGCGTGAAAGAAACAAGAGAAGAAGAAAGGATAAAGAGGTATTGGATTCCTCTAGGCAGATTAATTTCAGATATTCTGACAGAGAACATGTTGATAAAGCATCTGACAGAAGCTCACCAAATCAGCACACTGGAGGCATGTGCTGGTAAACCTCTTAATGCCAAAAATTTGAAGAAGATGAAGATCATTGATAATATTAAGAATGAGCCAACAGTTGCTACTAACAAATTCATCACATCAAGGAGAATCCCTCTAAAAGATTTTTCGTTATTCTCTGAAATTGATGCTTCACCATAGATTGTGGTCAGATATTTGGAAGCTTGCAAGGAAGATGGAAAAGATCCAGAACTTAACATTCATGATCTGCACAAGCCAGCTCCAGATATTGTGTTGAAGAAATCCATAAAGAGAAAGGCAGCAGGAGAAGGATCTTCTCAGAGGACACCCAAAGCTGCTAAAAAGAAAGGTGACACTTCCTTTGTTTCTGTTGTAGAATCTATAGTTTTTCCAACATCTGAAACCATCCCCCCTCAACCAACAGAAGATCCCTCACCTCAAACTTTTGAGGACTTTGACATAGAGTGTGATCCTTCTGTAACCCTTGGAAACTTCCTAAACGAACCTCAATCTCCCAATCCTCATCTAGAACAAAATCAGCCAGAACTTGCTAGAGTTCTTTCTGAAATTGATCTATTTGATCAAGACTTTCATTCACCTATCTCAGAAAATCCAAACCTCCATACTCCACAACCAGAACATCAAAACCTCCATTCTCCTCAACCAGAAAATGAAAACCCTCACACTCCCCAAACTTTAAAATCCAAACTTTGAAAATCCTGAACTAGAAAATCAACACGCTACCGCAAACCAATCAGAAGATTCTTTCACATCCTCGGATACCACTACCCCTATTCCTAGAATAACAGAACCTCTTATAGTTCATCAACCTCTCTCCATATTAGACATTCCATAAATACCTTCACCCTATCATTCCACTGCACCAAACATACCCCGTTCGCCAATCATAATTTCTGATTCTCATATTCCCTCTCCCATCAACCGTCCAACTGATCATCTCAGAACAAGCATTGATTTAGAAGTGTTGGACCACCTAGCTTCAACCTCCAATAAAATTTCCATTCCCAAACCCAAACCAACCATTAACCGTCCATCTGATCATCTCAGAACAATCATTGATTTAAGAAAATGTGGTCATGAAACAAAACACTTAGTGAAATTTTGCCCTAATTTGGTCAGGATTTTGACCCAACTTCATGGCACTTTTTCATATAGTTCCAAGAGGAATCCTCAAAATCAATTCAAAGATAGGTTATAGAGAACATTATAAGCTTTCCAAAATGTCCAAGAACTCCTTGAGATCATTCTTGAGTAGGGAGAATCGAAGAGATGAAGTTAGGGTGTTATCACTTGAATTACAAGCCATTTTATGATGAACCAAATTCAAAATTCAAAGTATGCTGCATAACCTCTACTTTGCAGGCCTTAAACTTGTTAGGAACTACATAATTAATGGCTTGCACAGCTGTTAGAGGTCTCATTTCAAGCATTTAATGCAAGGCCATGCTTTATATCCATTTTGGGAATAAAGTGTACATTGTCATTTTGATAAAGTGCTTTTTTACACAAAACTTGTTCTTGAGCCTTGCACTTGTTCTCTTCTGATCATACAAGTCCCATAACCCATAAGAAACTTATTAGACACTTACAATCACTCAGCCCATGCTTGTACCTCACATTGAAACTTGGTTTCCCACTTTTCTTCAAAACCAAGTAACCTAGCAATTAGCTAAAAAAATTGTACTTCTGATTGTCCAAACCACTCCAATCCTTTTGCTTATAGATATAAAAACCATTTGCCACAAAATACATGAATGCTTGACCCCTAAAAACACCAAGAGTTCAGAATCACATCTCATACCTCCATTTTCACATAAACTTACCAAAAACTTGAAACTCATAACTCCCTCGTGCGTTTTCAAGCCTCTTTGTTCCTAAAGCTTCTAAACATGACTTAGAACTCATACCACACCCTGTTACAGAACTGTAACACCATTAATACCATTCTCCATTTTCAAAAATAGAGCTTTGCACTTGGACTTCTCCAGAACTCCTCGGGTACTTTCAGCTTAAGCTAAGCATCCCATTAGCTTCCTGGGAACTTGAGGAAGCTGACCCAATCATTGGAACTCCTTGAAAGCTGCTCAAACTTCAAACCTGATACCCTCTTGCAAGGTAAGTTTTCTAACTTTGGAACTTTTCATACAGGCATCATCAATGATTTATTTGTGAATGAAACATGTAGATATCATTGCCTTAAAGCTAACCATGTCCATAGTTTCCATTAATTTTGCCTGAGCTTAGAGAATTTTAAGATTGAATTTTCTGAGATTTTTAGGGTTCAGAATAGGGCCATTAAAATTCATGTTTATCCTTGAGCTATAGTTTTAATGCTTTACATTTCTGAAACCGTGAGAAAATTTGCTACAAGTTTCATGCTTGCAATTTTCATTTTTGTTGAGATTTGAACAAGTTACAGAGGTTCTGGCTGAGCGTGAGGTTGAAGATGAAGTTGGCCTCAGGAACGTGCTTGCCTTATGTATTTATTGTTTGATTTATATAAACGGATGTATAGCCACCCCAGTGGTAGAAGCGCGCGCCTGTAACCAAAGGGGCCTGGGTTCGAGCCCCAGTGGTACCCTTTTGGTTTTTTAAACTTTTTTGCAATTCTGATCTTTTCTTTTTGACAGGTGTTGGGCCTCCCTTTGGGCCTTTTAGTTTTTTTTCTTATCTCTAACCCCCCTTGCAGGCTATTTGCACCCTGGCCCAGCTTTATTTTCTTTTTTTTTATTTTTTTATTTATTTATTTGTTTTCTTAATTATTTTTTCTAATACTAAAAAATCATAAAAAAAACACAAAAAAATAGTAGATTTATATTTTGACTTAGTTTATTTATTTTTCTCATCTAAAAAATATATTTTATTTAACCATACTTTATTTATTTTACTAATTATTCTTGTAAATTTAATTCAAACTAGGTTATTATTTATTTATTTTTACACCAATTAAAATATATTATTTTAATATAAAAAAGGCCAAAAATATTTTGTAATACTATAAACTATTTTCCAGACAAAAGTACAAAAAATACTTTTCTTAAACTTAACTTCTTTTTAATCAATTAATAGATTTAGGGTTTTATTTAAAATCTTTTCTTAGTAATTTTAGGTTTTACCTTTTACTACTTTAATTAATTGTTTTTCCCTTTAATTAATTAAGTTAAAATCAAAACCCATTTTCTCTAGAAAAATCCAAACAAATATCCATTTTCTCTAGAAAAATCCAAACAAATATCCATTTTCTTCACATTTCACATTCTTGCATATTTATTCATCTTGTACATTATTTATTTAAATTTTTGTACCAATTCAATATGGTTGTAATAGATAATTAGGCTTTATTTTCTTGCAATCCCCATTTGAAATTTGTACTCCCCCCTCCCACAAGTATTGTAATAGCGTAGTAACTTTAAATTCCACAATTTATCGCTTTATATAACATGCTAGTAATTAGGGTTTGTATGGAAAGACTAAAACCAATCAAATAGAAAACCCTAATCAAAGACAAAATCAAGCATGAAAAAAAATACATTTGCACACAAGCACACCCTAGGGTAAATCCACTTGGTTGCCTTTACAAAATGGACATATTATGCATGTGAGGTATCTTAGCAAAAACAAAGCAAAAATACAAGATCATAGTCTCTCGATGACGCTATCTATGTTGCCTTTCAAATGATCTTAGTCCCTAAAGAGAATGCTAAGATACCTTGCAACATTGCTAATCATGGTTATACGATGACCCACACCCGTCCCGTTTACATCCAAAGATAGGGTTACTTACCAAATAAATGGTAAGATAACAATGTCAAAGGAAAAGGAAAATGAATAAGAAAGACTTTTGAGTAGGTAGAATGCTCTTAATTACTTGCTCCATTTCAAAACAAACATCCTTGCTATTTTCAACACAAACACCTACACTTTCAAAACCTCTTACAAAATTAGAAAACATTTTCAAAAGACCAACATCTTTGTATACATTCTTACGAACGAGAATCATTACAAAGATTGCTTAAACAATGGCTTATTTACAAAATAATTTCAAAAAACCACACAAAGCACAATTTCAAACAAAAAGCAAGTGATCTAGAAAGTAACTAAGAGCCCATAGAAAAACATGGATGAAAAGGGTGCTAATACCTTCCCTTTTCATAATCTACCCCCAAAACTCAAGAAATAATCTCAAAGGTCTTTCCTGTGCTTTTTCACCTTTCCTTTTAGATAAAAGAAAAGTCGGTGGCGACTCTTGCTCAGCACAAGACTTGTAAATATGCTTCCCTGGAAATAATAGGACATGTATGTTAAGCATGTGGTTAACCATGTTATGCATGCAAAGACATAGGATCAAAGTTTCATCACTTTCGAATATGATTGATGCACTATTCTGAACCATATGGATATTATCAGATCAAAGGTCTGACATAGCTTCTGCATATATAAGAACCAAGTACCATGTAGATCTCCCATTGTACGGGATCAAGGCTTCTGGAACATCGGATACTGTTGAGTCTTTTGTTGAACATGTTGGGAATACCAAGATCGAAGGCCCGAATGAACCTCCAAATATACAAGTCAGGAACTCAGAAAATAAATCCAAGAACCCCATAGTCACCAACAACACACCATCTGAATATAGTCGCTATCTGAATAAGTCACTGACAGAAATCCAGAATATAACCATTAGAAATAATAGTCACCGTCTGAGCATAGTCACCATCTGTACCTGTGATAATAATTCTCTCCCCACTCACAGGTGAAAACTAGGTCAAGGTAAGGTTGGGTAACTCAGAATTGGGGGTACTTCTGAAAAACTATCACCGAATCATCTACGTGAAAACGGTAGCCCCTGATTTGTATCTTATCTGAGCATGGACGACATGGCGGCGATAGTGAGACCTAAGTCAACTACTCGTTCATGTTCCACTCTATTTCTAGTGTTCTAGTGCACTCTGGCCTGGGTACTGGGCCTTTTACCTCAATAGTAACATCCCAACCCAATAAGAAGCAGATCCAATACAGTAGTAGTATATGGAAAACACTAAAATGAAATGCATACATATGCTCAAGTATATATAACATCAATGAATAAACAAAAAGCATAAAAAATAAACACCCAAATAAAGGAAACAAGAGGTAGGAGAGACTCCGGGATGGACCAGCATTTGGTTGACATGTCCCCAGTGAAGTCGCCAGCTAAAACAACCGGCTGAAAATCATCAAACAATGAAGTCGCCATCGAACGTCTTTTATCCCACATGAAGGGAAAGTTAAACATCGAGAAAACCTAAGAAGGGAGAAGTCACGGTCTTGCGACCGAGAGATCGGGTAAGGGAGTCTGTTACACGAGGGGAAGGTATTAGCACCCCACACGTCCGTAGTACTCTACAGTATCCATTCTTGTTGTCTATCTTATGGGTGTGTTTAATCTATGGTTACTGTTTACTATTACTAAAGGGAGAATGCATGCAAAAGAAAGGAGAGAAGAATGTAGGGAAAATAAAGTTATACTCGCTTGGGCCCTACCCTAATGCCTATGTATCCTTTTTGAGGAATCAAATCTACCGTAGTTCGGCTAACATGTTTTGTTTGTTTTGTGTTTTTTATGGACAACGTTAATTCCGCCTTCTACCGCAGCTCAACCTTTAGAGACTCATGCGTTGGCACAGAAGTAAACTAATCATGTCCTTACCTGAAAAGGGTTTTAGAGAAAAGGTGTTTGGGCGCACAAAAAGGTTTGAATTAGATTGTACTTGTGTTACCTTGAAAAGGGGTTTAAGTGTGATTAGTATGTTTTATGATTTGCTAAGGAAAAGATTTTAGTTTTGAATGAAAGGACGCAAAAAGGGGAAGAAAAGATTCTAAGGGAGACTAGCCTATTTCTAACCTAATGTTATCATGCAATGGTAGCCCTACGTCAAGGATGAAAGGGGAAATTTCTACCTAATGTTAGCATGCATGGTTTACAACCTAAGGTCTAACTTGCATCCGAATGGAGCAAGCGCATCCTAAGGGAACATGGTATGTACAAGGATAAAACAAACAAGCTAATAAGCTCAAGAGAGCACACCTAGATAGATCCTATCTAAGTTAGCATGCCAAATAAAGTCTAACAAAACTATCCTATAGGGAACATGCAATGAGAGCGAAGTCGTGATCTCAATTTCTAAATTGAGTGACCCATTGATCAACAAGAAATAAAGGAAAGCAATAAAATCCTATAGGGAGCATGCACTGAGAGCAAAGTCGTGATCTCAATTTCTAAATTGAGTGACTCATCGATCAACAACCAAGGAAACAAACACAAGCACAACACATATAGCAAATGAAGTGCGAAATGCCTGCTACAGGTCTTTAAACAGTGACTTCGAGCGCACGCTCTTTATTTCCTACTTCTCATGATATCCAGAAAGGCGGTAAAGTGCAGAAATGAGGAATAAAATAAGGTCACGATGATACCGAACGGAGAAGGCCCGTTACCTCTTCATAACCACGCAGGAAATAAGAAAACTCTACCAAAAGCTTCCTTGAATTTACTTTATAACAATTATGCTCTTGGAAAGCTTTAGAGCTTTGTGAAATCTTCACCTAAATCTCTTTTTATTTACCAATATCACAAAAAATAAATCACCAAAATTAATCGCAAGTGCAATTGAAACAAGCATTGAAAATAAAACTTCAGGAGGTGTGAAGCTGGATCTATGGTGTACAATCCAACAATTCAATATATGGTACAAAGCCCAGTCCGTGGATCCTTTTTGTTTGTATCATTTTCAAACCACAAAATATGGTAATGGGCCTTAGGAGAGAACAAATTAGGGTTGATACAACAAGTTGCTCATCAAATTTCTTTCAGCATTTATTTTAATAACAATAAAAAGATAAAAAAAAATTAAAATTAAAGGAAAGGGATGATACGCTGCCGTTTGGAGAAGATTAGGGTTGAAAATTAGTGGCTCTTCAAATTACAAGAACAGAGCCTTCTTCTTCATCCAAGCTGTGGCGCAAACAGACTTACTCCGCCGTCTTCTCCGATTGTGTTTCTTATTCTTCAATGGCACGGTTCATCGATTCGCGTCTTTCTCCAATGGTTTCGTTGCAATCGATTCCACCTCTTCGTCCTCTAGCTTCGCTCATATCTCTTTCTTCCCGCGATTTCGGATTAAGCTTCGTCGCTTCATGAATCGCCTTCGACGGCGACATGGACCTATATCACTTTGAATTACTAATTACATAGTCCACCCTTCCTCTTCTTCTTAAGTCTAGTCCCCATTTCAATAAATTTATTCTCATACTCGACCAACCTAGGTGAAGGTCAAACCCTAGGAATACAACCCTAAAGACGGAAATAGATGGAGAGATTCCGACGATGCTACGAACTCAGGTAACGTTTTCCTTCCCTACTCTTCACTTCTGACTTCGAATCTTCTTTCACTTCCCCTGAATTTCTGTATTTCTTGTTACAAAAATGATGTAGCATTGCGCTTTGATGCAAGTGTTCATTGTTATCTATGGTGAAGGAGCTTGTTGATACCGTTGATGAAGGTCGGAGATAAAAATCATAATTGAAGGTTGTTGAGAAAGTAAAGCAAAAATCATAGAGATTACAGAGGGAAGGGTTGAGGTCATAAGGTTGAAGATTGAAAATGAGATTGAGAGTTTTGTTATGATGTTGCGAAGAGGAAGATGAATGTTGTTTGAAGTTGCAATGTTGCAGCGAGATTGAGAAGAGGATGAAGATGCTTCAAGAATTGTTCCATGAGAGAAGAGATTTTCTGGTGAGTTTTCTATCTCTCCTCCCCTCTGACTTTTCTGGTGTGAATGAAAAAGATGAATCGTTATAGAATTCTTGGTGATGATTGAAGAAGATTGCAAGTTGTTGTTGAAGGTGATTACGGTGATGAAGTTGCAGAAATGATCAAGATGGTGAAGGGAGCGAAGAAGTGGTTTTGATTATGGAGATGGAGATTCGTTGCAAAGGGAAGATGTTGTTGAGGATTGAAAGATGGAGGTGAAGGTAGGATTCACAGAGAAAGATGGAAGAGGAGTTTTTGTTTTTTTAGAATTGGTGTTGTATCCTCCAGAGCGATGGAGAATTAGAGAGTGAAGAAGAAGGTGATGGGGATTGAGAGAGTTTTTCAGATATTTTTGGTGAGTTCTCTTTTTGAATCTTTCTGTTATTCTCTATTATATTCTATTAAGGATTTTCTTCTTATGTATTTTGTTACAGCCTGTTTGTTGGAAGAATCTTTCTGTTATAACTTCTATGTTGGCTGCAAGCTTCTTTCTGTTGAGAAGTTAGGAAGTTAGTTACAGTTGGTTAGGAGGGTAGTTAGAGATAGGTTGGAAACTGTTATGGGAGTTAGAGGGTTGATTGTTCAATTTTTGGGAGTGAAATTCTGCTATGAGGTTTATGTTATAAGCTGTTTCTTTTTGGTAGTTAGTTGGTTAGAGACTGTTATAATCAGTTAGTTGCAGGTTAGAGAAGTTGGTTAGTGAAATAGTTAGGAAAAAATGGTTAGAAGAAGTTTTGGAATTCTGTTTGGATTCTAATGACAATTAGGATAGAAGTTGTTATTTCCGTTAGACTATTTCTATTTTCTATTTCTGGTTGAAAGTTGGCTGACTGGTATGTTTAGACATGTTGTGACCCTTTTTGCGGCATTATCTCCCTCTGCTTCTAATTTTGTGTTTGAACTCAGTGCAGAATTTGATTTTCGTTGCACTCGAGATGCCTTAAATTCTCCCTTGTTTGTTATTGTTCTTATCGGTCCTTGATGTAATGCCACAGATCTTAGCATAATGATGCAAATTATAGTTCCTTAGATATGCATGATTGATGTAATTTGCATTAATTTCACACTTTATTATGTTTGCGCTTGGAACCTCTTGAAATCGCATGTGTATCACTTTTCTTTCTTTTCTCTTGTGCAGGCAAGATTCTGTTTTCCCAAGCTGACGAACACATATTCATACATGTTGAAGGCAAGTCTTTTGTGGTTGCGTTTGACCGCAAATTTGTTATGGTGTACATGTTCCAGTAATGATGCAAGTTAGATATTTGGACGCAGTGATGGCTAAAGAAAAGTTGACTCATGAAGGAAGCTCCAGGACCCTCGAAAGGATCGTATTTCGGAGCATGAAGATGTGATCACGATGAAACTTTAGGACTGTATTAGGGCGGACTTCCATGTATATTTTTTTGCGTACCTGTATTGATTTTTAACTTTGAAAATGACGATGTCGTGATATTTACGACATTTGTCACATACTTTTGAAATCAATGACGTAACTCTATATATTCCAAGCATATTGTCTTAGCATATTACCCATCATTTCTTGATTTTTAAGTAGCATTAATAGAGTGATGATATACTTGAACGACGAACATAGTGTTTAGATGCCTTTGAATTAACTATGACAGACCCATGAATGCCTCAGTTTTTTGAAGTATCGTAATCTATCATTTCGGATTTTTATACTTGTAAATTGAACTCCAAGAGATCTAAATGGATATACCTTGCAACATTTGTTTGATATTCATAATGAACCACATATGTAACCTAATTTCATATCAACTCCCAAGTTCTAGTTAATTCGAGGGAATACCAATTAATCTCCACTTATGAAATAAGTAGTCCCTTAACTGATGAAAATTAAAACTAACACTGATACGTTGGTAGAATTAAACTCCTAATTCTTTAATTGAAATCCTTGGTGGATAGCTTGATGAGAAAGAAGTTCTTAATGCGCCCAAATTCAAACCCTAGTTTGTTAAAAACAAGATACACTCAAATGATAACTCTCTTGCATAGTGAAATCCATCTTGAATTAAAACCCTAACTTCAAACCCTGATTGTTGAAGAGATCAGTCGATCTAAACTTTCATGAAGATGAGAGCTTAAAAGAACGGAGAAACCCTAACTCCGCAATACCCTTGATCTCATGCCAAATTATTGATCATGCCTGATGCGTAAAATGACCTAATGGTAGTCACATATGTGATAAAAGTGTGAGATGCATAAGCCAGATAAAAGTAAAAGGGTAGGACAATGTTGGGGTATTACAACCGCCCTTTCAGGTTTTCAATCCACCGGGATACTCTTTTTTTCCCAAGTCGCCTTTTCATGTTTTCGACTTGCCGGGTGTACAATTTTTATATATATCCCTAATTTTTTCCCGAACCCTTTTGGTTCGCCAGAATGCCCTTATTTTTGCCTAGGCTTGTCAACCTCGCGTGTCTCTTTTATGCGTAGTATTTTTTGACTATGTCCGTGTTCACAGGGCGCACAAAATCTTGACCATCTATAGTGGTAAGTATCATAGCACCACCAGAAAATATCTTCTTGATCACAAATGTCCCTTTGTATGTGGGAGTCCATTTGCCCCTGCGATCACCTTGTGGTAGGATAATGCGCTTTATTACCAAATCACCAGTCTGGTATACTAGATGTTTGACCTTCTTGCTAAAGGCCTTGATCATGTGTTTCTGGTACATCTGACCATGACAAACAGTCGTAAGCCTTTTCTCATCAATCAAATTTATATGGTCTAGCCTAGTCTGAATCCACTCGTCTTCGTCTAAACCTGCATCTTTCATAACCCTTGGGGAAGGGATCTGGACTTCAATAGGCAGGACACCCCCCATACCGTAGACTAGAGAGAACGGGGTTACCCCAGTTGATATACATACTGAAGTGCGATAACCATGAAGAGAAAATGGCAGCATCTCATTCCAATCTTTGTACGTCACGGTCATATTTTGAAAAATCTTCTTGATATTCTTATTGACGGATTCCGCTACGCCATTCATCTTTAGTCGATATGGAGAAGAATTATGGTGTTTGATCTTGAACTCCATGCAGAGTTCTGTGATCATAGTATTGTTGAGATTGGTACCATTATCTGTGATGATCCTTTTCAGGTATGTCATGCCGACAAATAAGGTTGTATTTAAGAATCGGGCAACAACATTCTTGGTAACGGAGGCAAATGAGGTTGCTTCAACCCATTTCGTGAAATAATCAATAGAGATGAGGATGAAACGATGCCCATTAGAAGGGGTAGGCTTAATCTCTCCAATCATATCAATTCCCCATATTGCAAACAGTCAAGGAGAAGTCAATAAATTCAAAGGAACCGGAGGCACATGTACTTTGTCGGTATAAATCTGGCATTTATGGCAAGTTCTAGAATGACGATGGCAATCAGTTTCCATGGTCGACCAATAATAACCCGCTCTCAGAATTTTCTTAGTCATCGTATGCCCACTGGAATGAGTACCAAAGACTCATTTATACATATCTTCCATAATCTTCTCAGCTTCCTTCTTATCTACACAACAAAGCAGAGTCGAATCGTGGTTGCGTTTGTACAAAATCCCATTGCTCAGAAAGAACTTGGCAGAGAACCTCCGTAGAAATTTATTGTCATTGATAGACCCCTCAGGGTACTCTTGAGTCTCAAGGTATCCTTTCACTTCATGAAACTGAGGCTTTTCTTCTACTCCATCTGTATCAATTTCGTAGCAATGCGTCAGTTCGTCTAGTCTCTCAATAGTGATTCGAGGAGCTTCATTATCCCATCTAACTTTTAACATAGATGACATTGTAGCTAATTCATTTTCCAATTGATTATCTTCTAGTGGAATATGTTCAAAAGTGATTTCCTCGAAGTACGAAATTAATGTCAACACATGCTCTCGGTAAGGAATGAGATTTAGATGCTTCATATCTCATTCTCCCTTAATCTGACTGATCACTAGGGCTGAGTCCCTATATACATTCAAGAATTTAATTCTCATATTGATGGTAGCTTTTATACCCATGATACATTATTCGTACTCGGCCATGTTGTTGGTACAGTCAAAACACAACCTGGCGGTGAAAGGTGTATGGCAACCCCTGGGAGAGATAATCATAGCACTGATTCCATTACCAAATGCATTGGAAGCTCCATTAAAAACCATAATCCATTGAGATCCCGATTCAGGTCCTTAATACGATCCAAGTTTTTCATAATCAGTAACTAGCATAATATTCTAATCTGGGAACTTAAAATTCATAGACTGATAGTCATCCACAACTTGATGAGCCAAATGATCTGCCAGTACAATTCCTTTGATTGCCTTCGAAGTAGTATATTGAATAAAATATTTTGTTAAGACCATTTTGTTAGAACAAAGTTTGAATCTACTACCCTAAGTTTAAGTTTTGATGATAACAAAATGAAAAGATATATTAATTATGTGATTCATGTAAGAACTATTTGCTACCTAAAAATTACTTTCTGTTTTACAGAAACTCTGATGGGTATCAGCAAGAGTACATCATAATCAGCATCAGAATATTGGATATCAACATCAGCATCAGAAGATGCTATATCAGATACCAGAATCAGAAGAACAACTCACGCTTATGCTGAAGCTTGATGAACAGATCTGCGCTCAACACTCTGAACTCTGATAAAGACAACAACAGTTCATCAGCACTTAAGCAGCGTCAGAATGAGCCAAAGCCAGAACACGCTTAAGTGGCAACGGTACTGTGCATTCAAGATGAGTTATTACCAACGGCATCATTCCAGACAAGATCTGCTTAATAAGGAAAGATTGTTATTGGCATTGAATCAGAATTATTGCTCCAACGTTCACTAATTCCAATGCTATATAAACAAGTCAATGAAGATTGAATTGGCTAATGCTCTACACCAATCTACACGCCTAAAAGCTATTCATCATCTTCCTCACTCTCAGTTTTGCTAAAAGCTCCAAAATTCCTTACTCAATTATTTTAGCAATCTAGTTATCTTAAGCTTAAATTGTGTAGTATCACAGTTGTGATAAATAGTTTTGTAGAAAACATTCACACACCTAGATTTCAATTCTTTGTAAGAAAGTGATTCCTTGACAAACCGGTTTGTGGTTTGGATCAAGAAGGCTTTAGCAGTTGTTAAAGCAGATTGTAATATTCGGTTGAATATAGTGGATTAAGACCTCGTTGGAGAGAGGCGAAATCACCTTGACGGTTGAATATCCAGTTTTTACAATTCAACCCCCCTTCTTGTGTTTTTCACTTCTTCAATTGGCATCAGAGCGCCTGGTTCTGAGCTAAAACACTTAACCGTGTCAGTACAAGATACAGCGTCAGAAAAACACAATGGCAGGAATTTATCAACACACCAGCAATGACAACCATGAGGACAGAGACAGATTAAGCGGCAAACCTCCAGTCTTTGATGGAGAAAATTTTGATTACTGGAAAGACAGAATTGAAAGCTTCTTTCTGGCACATGATGCTGATCTGTGGGACATGGTGACAGATGGATACATGCACCCTGTGAATGCAAGCGGTCAGAAGATTAATAGGAAAGCAATGTCTGACCAACAAAAGCGTGACTTCAAAAATCACCACAATGCCAGAACCATCCTTCTCAGCACCATCTCTTATGCTGAATATGAAAAGATCTCTAACAGAGACACAACAAAGAACATGTTTGACTCACTCAGAATGACGCATGAGGGCAACGTTCAGGTCAAAGAAACTAAAGCTCTTGCGCTCATTCAGAAGTATGAGGCATTCAAAATGGAAGAAAGTGAATCCATTGAAACAATGTTCTCAAGATTCCAGATTCTGGTAGCTGGTCTCAAGGTTCTGGATAAAGGATACTCTACTGCTGATCACGTCAAGAAGATCATCAGAAGCTTACCTAAGCAGTGGAGGCCAATGGTTACAGCTCTGAAGCTAGCAAAAGATCTCAACAAAACTTCTCTGGAGGAACTTATCAGCTCCCTCATAAGTCATGAGATAGAGCTAGAAGCTGATGAACCCCAGAAGCAAGGTAAGCCTTTAGCATTAAAATCTAACAAACAATCTGAGTCTAAAGTTTTGCAGGCAGTTGAAGAAACATCTGATGGATCCTCATCAGAAGAAGACGAACTTTCTCTCCTCTCCAGAAGAGTGAATCAACTGTGGAAGTAGAGGCAAAGGAAGTTCAGGAATCCCAGAAGATCTGATCAGAACGAGTCTTCTTCCAGATACAGAAGGACAGATTCTTCCTCTGGATACAGAAGATCTGAAGGTTCCTCAGGAAGCAGAAAGCCAAACACCAAGGACATCATCTGCTATGAGTGCAATGAGCAAGGGCACTACAAGAGTGACTGCCCAAAGCTTCAGAGGGAAAAGCCCAAAAAGAAGTTTGGAAGAGAAAAGAAGAAAAGTCTCATGGCTACATGGGATGACTCTGACTCGTCTGAAGCTGACTCAGAATCAGATGATGAGAGAGCAAACATAGCTCTCATGGCCAACATTTCAGAAGATAGTGAAGCTTCTGAATCAGACTCAGAATCAGATACTGAAGAGGTATTTCCTGACTTTGCAGTTAATTTTACCAAGGCTGAACTTCCTGAAAGCCTTAACGAAATTCTGGAAAGGTACCAGCAGATTAGAGTTAAATTCAGAAACCTGAAAAGGAATCTTGAATCTGACTCTGATAAGACTGGGAGTCTTAAATTGGAAAATTCTGAGCTGAGAAATAAAATTTCAAAATTAGAAAATGTTTTACAAAACTCTCAGAAGGAACCAATTTCTGAAACTCCCAGTAGTGCTGATGAGATCATCAAGGAGTATGATCACAGTTTCCAGAAGTTCCTTGCTAAAAGCATAGATAGAAGCAAAATGGCTTCAATGATCTATGGAGTTAGCAGAAACGGCAGGAAGGGAATAGGATACCAAGGTAAGGTTCCTACACCAAAGAATGTCATGGATTTAACCATTAAACACACTCCTCTGAACTCACATTTTGTGTATGGTCACACACATGATATTAAATACACTAGCAGTAAGTATTCTGTGAAACCAAAATTCAATCAGAGTTTTGGTAAATCTAACAAATCAGGACCCAAGAAAATTTGGGTACCTAAGGATAAAATAATACATGTTGCAGATATCTTTAGCAGCAAATCAGAAACACCAGTCATGGTACCTGGACTCTGGCTGCTCGCGACACATGACGGGAAGAAGGCATATGTTCCAAAGCCTGGAACTTAAGCCTAGAGGCCACGTTGGCTTTGGAGGCAATCAGAGGGGAAAGATCATTGGCTCTGGAACTGTAGGTAATGGAAATCTTCCCTCTATAAATAATGTTCTACTTTTAGATGGATTAATGCATAATCTGTTATCCATAAGTCAATTAAGTGATAACAGTTATGATATAATCTTTAATCAAAAATCATGTAAAGCTGTTAGTCAGAAAGATGGGACTATCCTGTTTAATGGAAAGAGGAAAAACAACATATATAAAATCAAACTTTCTGAACTGAAAAGTCAGAATGTAAAGTGTCTTCTGTCTGTTAACAACGAGCAGTGGATCTGGCACAGAAGATTGGGGCATGTTAGTATGAGAAGAATATCTCAGATTAACAAACTCAATCTGGTCAGAGGACTTCCTAATTTGAAGTTCAATTTAGATGCTCTGTGTGAAGCATGTCAGAAAGGCAAGTTTGCAAAACCTTCTTTCAAATCTAAAAATGTTGTTTCTACCTCTAAGCCATTAGAACTTCTGCACATTGACTTATTTGGACCAGTTAAAACTGCTTCAGTCAGTGGCAAGAAGTATGGGTTAGTAATCGTAGATGATTATAGCAGATGGACATGGGTAAAGTTCTTAAGACACAAGGATGAGTCACACTTTGTGTTTGTTACCTTCTGTAACCAAGTTCAGAATGAAAAGGATCTTAGAATCATTAAAGTCAGAAGTGATCATGGTGGAGAGTTTGAAAACAAAGATTTTGAGTCATTCTTTAATGACAGAGGCATTCTGCATGATTTCTCTTGTCCTAGAACTCCTCAACAAAATGGAGTTGTAGAACGAAAGAACAGAACATTGCAAGAAATGGCTAGAACCATGATCAATGAGACAAACGTTGCTAAGATCTTCTGGGCAGAGGCAATAAACACAGCGTGCTACATTCAGAATAGAATCTCAATAAGACCTATTCTGGAAAAGACTCCATATGAATTGTGGAAGAACAGAAAGCCCAACATTTCATATTTTCATCCATTTGGATGTACCTGTTTTATGTTAAATACAAAGAGTTATTTGAACAAGTTTGACTATAAAGCACAGAAGTGTATTATGTTAGGATACTCTGAACGCTCAAGAGGGTACAGAGTATACAATACAGAAACACAGATTGTGGAAGAATCAATCAGTGTTTGTTTTGATGATAAGCTTGACTCTGAAAAGTCAAAGCAGAATGAAGTTTTTGCAGGTATGGAAATTGAATTTACAGGTTCTGAAGACAAGTCATCAGAAGCTCTCAACACAGACACTCCTTCATCATCTGAAAGGAGCACTACTAGCAATCCTACAACAGCTGCTGATCAACCTCATAAGAGACTACCCAGAAGCAGCTTGGATCACCCAGAAGAAACTATCTTAGGAAGAAAGGAAGATCCAATCAGAACAAGAGCAAGCTTCAGAAACTCTGAAGAAACCCTCATGGGACTTGTGTCTCTGATTGAACCTTCTTCCATTGATGAAGCACTTCTGGACAATGACTGGATTCTAGCAATGCAAGAAGAGCTGAATCAATTCACCAGAAATGACGTATGGGATCTTGTTCCCAGACCAAAAGGATTCAACGTCATTAGAACAAGATGGGTGTTCATAAACAAGCTTAATGAACAAGGTGAAGTCATCAGAAACAAAGTACGACTGGTAGCACAAGGTTATAGTCAGCAAGAGGGGATAGACTATACAGAAACCTTTGCTCCAGTCGCCATGTTAGAATCTATCAGACTTTTGATTTCATTTGTTGTTAACAGAGGCATCACTCTATATCAGATGGATGTCAAGAGTGCATTCTTAAATGGGTATATAGAAGAAGAGGTTTATGTGCACCAACCCCCTGGTTTTGAAAATACAAAATATCCAGAACATGTTTTCAAACTAAAGAAGTCACTATATGGTCTGAAACAAGCTCCCAGAGCTTGGTATGAAAGACTAAGTAACTTTCTGTTAGAAAATGAATTCACCAGAGGGAAGGTGGACACTACCTTATTCTGTAAGTAAGTTAAGAATGACATCTTAGTCTGTCAAATTTATGTTGATGATATTATTTTTGGATCTACTAATCCTTCTCTTGGAAGAAAATTTGCTAAGTGTATGCAGGCTGAATTTGAGATGAGCCTCATGGGGGAACTGAAATTCTTTCTAGGAATTCAGATCAATCAAACTCCAGAGGGAACTTACATTCATCAGAGCAAATATGTCAGAGATCTTCTGAAGAAATTTGACCTCTCAGAATGTAAGCCATCAAAGATTCCAATGCATCCCACGTGCATTCTGGAAAGAGAAGAGGTAAGCAAAAAGGTAGAACAGAAGGTCTACAGAGGTATGATTGGTTCTCTCCTTTATCTGACTGCTTCAAGGCCTGATATCTTATTCAGCGTATGTATTTGTGCTAGATTCCAATCAGATCCTAGAGAATCTCACTTAACAGTTGTTAAGCGAATTTTAAAGTATCTGAAAGGTACTACTAATCTGGGTTTATTTTATAGAAAATCTAGTGATTACAGCTTAGTAGGCTACTGCGATGCTGAATTTGCTGGAGACAGAGTAGAGCGTAAAAGTACTTCTGGAAGCTGCCAGTTTCTGGGAGAAAATCTGATCTCTTGGTCCAGCAAAAGGCAATCCACAATTGCGCTATCAACAGCAGAAGCTGAGTACATAGCAGCAGCAGGATGTATCACACAAATGCTCTGGATGAAAAGTCAGCTTGAAGACTTCCAGATTTTTTAGAGTAACATCCCTATACTCTGTGACAATACTTCTGCTATTTGCTTAAGTAAGAATCCTATTTTACATTCTAGAGCTAAGCATATAGAAATAAAACATCACTTCATTAGGGACTACATTCAGAAAGGAATTTTGAACTTAAAATTTATAGATACAGACCATCAATGGGCTGATATCTTCACTAAACCCCTTTCTGAAGATAGGTTCAATTTCATTCTGAAACATCTCAACATGAAAATCTGCCCAGAGTGAAAATGCTCTAATTCTATATATTTATCTTTAGAATGTATTTGTTTTACTGTGAACTTCTGATCAATCTCTTTTCAGAAAGATAGAACATGCTGATTGTATCAGAATGCTATTCTTAAAGATCTGAGCGTTTCAGCTTAAGGATAGACGTGTTGCTCACTAAATCAAACAAGTGTCATCCAATCATCAGCAAATCTCTGAAGCAGAACGCATGCACGCTTCTGAGAAGGCAAAACGTTGATTGGGTGCATTGAGACACATGTCTGGTAACCGTTTCAAGTATCTTTCTCAAATCCCCTAAAATCAGCAAGCATTAAATGAAAGTAATCATGTTTTTAAAACGTAATCATGAATTATTTCTCTTTCTTGAAACCGTTTACACTTTCAAAAAGTATTTTGAAATCTATTTAAGCACTTTAACTTCTCACATTAATCCTTTATCGTTTCTAACAATTCTCAAATATTTTTCTGCATTTTCTCTGCGTGTTCATCTCTCTCAAAAGAAACCCATTTTTCAGTTTTCTCAGAAAAACCCTAAGTGTGAACATGGCAACCTCCAGCAATGTCTCTGCAGGTTCTCAGAAGGAAGCTTCCTCTGAACAGTACCAAGTTCCCTTCAGAACACTCCTTACACCAGTGAAAATTTTGGAAGTGCTGTCTGAACTGATTATTGACTTCTCCAGTCTGAAAGAAAATGGATTTGACTTGACAGAAGAATTTAGGGCACAGGAATGGGAGAGATATTTTGATAGGTTGGTTGGACCAACGTTCCCAGTCTTGGTTAAGGAGTTTTGGATTCATGCGTACTCATCAACGCATCAAGTCACCTCCTACATAATGGGAAAGAAGATTGTGATCACTGAGGATCACATAGCAAGATTGATTAGATACAGTGGCGGTGGTATCCGCTGTATCGATATGGCTGAAAGATGCTCTGACGTTGCTGTCATTACAAGGCAGATTTTCACCCATGGGGTTCCTAGCAGCAAGATCAGAGACTTAAAGGATCACGACAGAGTATGGGCGAAGATCATTCTGGGGTGCTTTAATCACAGGAAGCCAACAAGCTCTCCTGATTATATAAATATAGATCAGCAGTTTCTGATCTATTTTATTAATCAGAAGGTAAAAATCAACTTGGCTCATCTTATGTTTAATCACCTCAGGACCAGCGTCAAGGAGACAAGGGAAGAAGAAAGAACAAAGAGGGATTGGATACCCTTTGGCAGGTTAATATCAGATATTCTGACAGAGAATAGGCTGATAGAGCACCTCACAGAAGCTCAGAAATTAAGTACTATTGAACCAACTGTTGGCAAGCCTCTGAACGCCAAGAATCTGAAGAAAATGAAACTGATAGAGAATATCAGAAAGGAGCCCAGCGTTACTCCTCTTGCTGACATCACTAGAAGAAGAGTCCCTCTGGACGACTTTTCATTATTTTCTGAGATAGAATCAAAACCAGTTGTGGTTCTCAGATACTTGGACGCTTGCAAGGCTGATGGTACAGATCCCAAACTGAATATCAAAGATCTGCACCAACCACAACCAGAAGTTTCACTGAAGAAGACGAAGAAAAGAAAGGCCACTTCAGAAGGACCATCCCAGCAGACTCCTAAGAAAAGAGGTAATTTATCTGTTGCTTCTGTTTTAAATTCTTCTGCTATTCCAACATCAATCCCAACCCCAGCTTCACATGAAATTCCAATCCCCATACCAACTATTAATGAAACCAAACCAGAAGATGAGCCTTCTGAGTCACTGACTCTCAGAAGACCCCGCACCAAACATCCAAAACCCACAACATCAACAGCATCAGAACTTGATAAAGTTCTGTCTGACATTGATCAACGTGTTTCTGCACCTCTCAAATAATCCAAACACTGAACCAGAAATTGCCCACTCTCCTCAACCAGCACAACCTCTTTCACCCATACCAGAAGAACCACAAATTCCACAACAACCAAAAATTCCATCTCCCTCTCCACAACCAGCAATTCCTCCTCCCTCTCCTCAACCAGAAGTTTATCCACCATCACCTCCTCAACCTGAGTTTCATCACTCTGAAACTCCATCACCTGAACCTCATTCTCCTCAATCCTCTGAGCCACAACCCTTGGCAATTCAGTTGCCATGTGGAACAACTGTAACCATGGCCCGGCTGCCATCCTCGCCAGAAACTACCCCCCCCCCCCCCCCCAAATACTCCAAAAACTCCAAACAGTCCAATTATTATTTCTGATTCTCCCACTCCATCTCCCAAACAAACTACAGAAGACCACAGCAGGACCTTCATCGATTTAACAATCCTTGACCGTCTTGTTGATCTCAAACACAAAATAGCCATTCCCAAACCAAAACAGCCAGATGTTGGCTCTGGCATTGTGAATTTTGAAACAGGTTTGCAGCAATGGATTGCTTCTCTAAAGCAAGTTTGTCCTGGAATGATTGATCCTGCTGCCTCAGACCAACTCTGGACATGCTTCAGAATCTGGGTACATGTTGAAGCCCTCAAGTTGCAAGATGTCAACTATGAGCAGGCACAACAGAACTTCAACAAGCTGCTGAAGGAAGTTGAAAGTCAGATGCCACAGGAAGACGTGCTCCTTCTGGATAGTGAGCCATGGTCTGAGAAGCGTCCAGCTTCAAAAGTACAGCCAGAAGAAGATCAGACTACTCAAGCTAAAGTCAGTCAAGCTGAAGATGTTGCAGAAAGCTCTCAGAAGCTTCCTGCTTCTGATGTTTCTCAAGCTGCCTTGGACAGGAAAACTCTGGAAGAGCTGAAGCTGAATGATATTCGTCTGCAACAAAGAATGGATGAAAATGATCAGAAGATGAAGGAAAGGATGGACGTGCAAGACAGCAAGATAGATACAGTAGTCAGCATGGTGCACAAGCAGACTGAAACTGCTGATCAGATTAAGGCAATGCTAGAGACTCTGTTCACACGCTTCCCACCCCAACCTTAGTTTTTCATTCATGATATTTTCAATGTTTTCTTTGCATATCATTTGTACTATTTTGTCTGGCTCTGAATATTTTAATATAACAAGTTTTTCTGCTCTGACCGTTTTAGCACATCACTTACACTTTTTGATTGCTGACAAAAAGGGGGAGAACAAGAATGATATTTTTCAATAACGGATTACTGAGACAAAAAGTCTCAAACATTCTAACTCTGATATACTTGAATATGTTTTCTGTTTTTGCATAAGTCTACAGGTACAAGAAGGTAATCACCTCTGATACAGTGAAGTTCTGATAGTCAAAGCTGATCTGAAGCTCTGATATTCTAATGTTCAAAGAAAGTCAATAAAGATCTGATCCTGAAGAACTCTTGGAATTAAAAAGGGAAGTAATAAATTCAGGGGGAGTATCTCCGATCCCAACTCTGATATCTCTTTATCCCTTATCTTTGATAACTCCTTATTTAATTCTGATGCAACTTATCATTTAGTTATCTCTGACACTTTTCACGCTAATTTTCAATTAAAAATATCTAGTTTCTGTCATCATCAAAAAGGGGGAGATTGTTAGAACAAAGTTTGAATCTACTACCCTAAGTTTAAGTTTTGATGATAACAAAATGAAAATATATATTAATTATGTGATTCATGTAAGAACTATTTGCTACCTAAAAATTACTTTCTGTTTTACAGAAACTCTGATGGGTATCAGCAAGAGTACATCATAATCAGCATCAGAATATTGGATATCAACATCAGCATCAGAAGATGCTATATCAGATACCAGAATCAGAAGAACAACTCACGCTTATGCTGAAGCTTGATGAACAGATCTGCGCTTAACACTCTGAACTCTGATAAAGACAACAACAGTTCATCAGCACTTAAGCAGCGTCAGAATGAGCCAAAGCCAGAACACGCTTAAGTGGCAACAGTACTGTGCATTCAAGATGAGTTATTACCAATGACATCATTCCAGACAAGATCTGCTTAATAAGGAAAGATTGTTATTGGCATTGAATCAGAATTATTGCTCCAACATTCACTAATTCCAATGCTATATAAACAAGTCAATGAAGATTGAATTGGCTAATGCTCTACACCAATCTACACGCCTAAAAGCTATTCATCATCTTCCTCACTCTCAGTTTTGCTAAAAGCTCCAAAATTCCTTACTCAATTATTTTAGCAATCTAGTTATCTTAAGCTTAAATTGTGTAGTATCACAGTTGTGATAAACAGTTTTGTAGAAAACATTCACACACCTAGATTTCAATTCTTTATAAGAAAGTGATTCCTTGACAAACCGGTTTGTGGTTTGCATCAAGAAGGCTTTAGCAGTTGTTAAAGCAGATTGTAATATTCGGTTGAATATAGTGGATTAAGACCTCGTTGGAGAGAGGCGAAATCACCTAGACGGGTGGACTGGAGTAGTTTGAGATTAAACGAACCAGGATAAAAATACAGTGTTCATTGCAATTGATTTCCAGTTTTTACAATTCAACCCCCCTTCTTGTGTTTTTCACTTCTTCACATTTTCCATCTTTCTATTCTTCCGAAGAGAGCGGGTTTCTCGAATATGTATTTTATTGGATCCATCTTAGAGATCAACGAAGTAGTATAAGTCAACATATACTGTCTTAGTCAGCGAGCAGCCCATGCCAAAACACATCAAGTTTTCTCAAGTAGTAAGTATCATGTTTCACAGTCAGCAAACTTTTTACTAAGGTAGTATATTACATGCTCTTTTCAACCAGACACGTCATGTTGCCCCCAATACACACCCCCATTGAGTTCTCTAATACTGTCAGGTACATGATCAGAGGTTTTCCTTCAACCGGTGGCATCAGAATTGGAGGTTCCTAGAGGTACTCCTTGATTTTGTTAAAGTCTATCTGAAAATAGTTGTTCTACTTTACTACTTGATCTTTCTTCAACAACTTGAAGACTGGTTCATAAGTAGCAGTCAAATGGGAAATAAATCTAACAATGCAGTTTAATCGTCCTAGGAAACCTCTAACTTCCCTCTCAGTACGGGGAGATGGCATTTCTTAAATGGCTTTAAGCTTGGAAGGATCAACTTTAATACCTTTACTACTGATGACGAAACCTAGAAGCATACCGGATCTTACCCCAAAGGTGCACTTATTTGGATTCAACCTTAGCTTATACTTCTTCAATCTCTTAAACAGCTTGTGTAGGTAGTCGAGATGTTCTTCTTTAGTCTGAGACCTAGCTATCATGTCATAAACATAAACCTCTATCTTGTGATGGATCATGTCATGGAACAAAGCTACCATAGCACGCTGATATGTTGCGTCGGCGTTCTTCAAATCGAAAGGAATAACTTTGTAACAAAAGGTACCCCACTGTGTGACAAAAGTAGTCTTCTCCATGTCTTCAGATGCCATCTTGATTTGATTATAACCAGAGAAACCATCCATGAAGGAAAATACTTTATGCTGAGTGGTGTTGTCAACCAGAACATCAATATGTGGAAGAGGAAAGTAATATTCGGGGCTTTCCCTTTTCAAATCCATGTAGTCTATACACATACGCACCTTGCCATCTTTCTTAGGTGCTGGCACCACATTTACAACCCACTGAGGATAGGATGTAACAACTAAGAAACTTGCATTGAACTGCTTCATAACCTCAGCTTTAATCTTTTCAGACATCTCGGGACGCATACGATGAACCTTCTGTTTTATAGGAGGACAACCTTCCTTCATTGGTAGGCGGTGAACCACAATATCAATATCAAGCCATGGCATGTCTTCGTACGACCAAGAAAAGATTTCAACATAGTCACGCAACATCTGGATTAACCTCTTCTTGACACTATCTTCTAGGTTGGCACCTATTTTGACTTCTTTCTTGTCCTCTTCAGTACCCAAGTTCACAACCTCGACCGGATTTTTATGCGGTTGTATAGCCTTTTCCTCTTGCATTAACAGCCTAGCAAGCTCTCCATGTACTTCAAAATCTTCCTCGCCTTTGTCCTCGGCTTGGTAGATCAGATTTTCAAAGTCATAATTGGTAATAGCAAAATTGTTATCAATGGGATCCAGGGTGGATATGGATATCCAATTTGTTGTGTGGGTGTGTGTAAGAACACATAGCTATTTTGAAAGCAATAAAGTAAAATAAAGACAATGAGCGTAAAATTTGAATGCAAACTTCCAATGATTTATTAAATGAAAATATGGGAATGAAAAATGATAACCCTAACAAATGGACCGTTGTGCCCCGGGTAAGGTAAAGGTTTAAATTTATTGTTTAAATTCCATAACCAAAAAATTGAAAGCAAGAAAATAGAAAATAGAATTTACTCCTGACTAAAGGAGATTGGTATAAACTCTTCAACCTTCCAATTGTTGAGCCCATTGTCGGTAGTAGGGAAAATCCAATTGTTTATGTCATAGTCATTATCAGTATCTTCTACCGCATTGACTCCATTGTTGTTGATGCGGAATGGTGGTCTCCCAGCACGAGCACGACGAACATCCCTCTGAGCCTCTGAGGCGAAACCCAAACCAAATTTATCATACTTGTAAGGAATTTCAGGAAGCTGACCTCAAGCAGCGCAACCACCTTCTTTTATCACAGCTCTAACATCTTTCAGAGAAGCCATTTTTGGTGGAACTTTGGTAACCTTAGGAACAGCAGAAACGTCTTTAGTAATGGTAGTTGTCCGAGGAATAACTTTAAAGGTCTGGCAGGGAGTCTCGATGAATTCTTCGTCCATTTCAACATACTTGAAGGAGTTAAAATGGATCATCATGTATTCTTCTTCACCATAAAGTGTAACAATTTATCCTTTCACGGGATATTTCAACTTTTGGTGTGAAGTATAAGTAACAGCGCCTGCCCCATGAATCCAAGGGCGTCCAAGCAAACATGAATAAGCTGGAAAAATGTCCATCACATAGAAAGTAGAGTCGAAGATCTGAGAACCGACTTTGATTGGAAGATCAACCTCTCTGTGCACCATTCTCTTTGAACCGTCAAAGGCTCTCACCATAATACCACCAGTTTCAGCACAACCCCTTCAAAGTCAAGCTTGTCTAGAGCACCCTTTGGTAGAACATTTAATAAGGAACACGTATCAACCAACACGTGAGCTAAGGTAGTTCCCCTACACTCAATAGAGACATGCAGGGTCTTGTTATGGTTCCTTCCTACAGGAGTTAGATCAGCATCAGAAAAGCCTAGTCCATTGTCAGTTATCAGGCTAGCAACATAATTTTTAAATTGATCAACAGAGATTTCTTGTGGTACATGAGCAGATTTCAAGAACTTCACCAAAGCACGATCATAGGCTTCAGAGCACAACAACAGGGATAACAGGATATCTTGGAGGGAGTCTTCCCCAGCTATTCAAAAATCTTATAGTCAATTTTCCGGATAATTTTCAGTACTTCCTCCATCTCTTGCTTGGAGGTATCTTTAGCGGTAACCTCTTTAGGTGCCCCAATATGGGCAGACTCAGTCATCTGTTCTTTGCCTCGAGTCTCAGTAGTTAACTCAGTAGCAGTAACACGAAATGGTGTAGTAACAGTCTTCGGAGAGATATATGGAGAGAAAACCCTTCCACTTCTGGTAACTTTACTGGTCCCGGCAATATTGTCAATGTTGGGATCAGTAACTTCAGTATTTCCACTTTCGACAGTCAATGGTTCTTGCTTGACACCATGGTAGTAGACATCAGCTCCATAATTCCAAGGTATAGCCTTAGTATAGGAATATGGAATTGGTCTGGTGCAGTAATGATCAGAGGAGCAACCCTAAGCTCGGCAGTAATCTTCACATGACCCTTAGAAGTGATCCTTACAGGAGTTCGGAAATTACAGACATGTCTTCAAGCTCCAAGTCTTGAAACAAATTCTCCATATAAGGAGACTTCTCAAATATAATCATATGGTTATCCATTAGATGTTGGATACCTTCTTTCGGTGGTTTGCAGCCATTGGATTAGGTTGCGCAGCAGTAGCACCTTTCAATGCAACTCAGAAATAAACTGGCTTGCAACAGATTCTTCTTAATAATCAGGAGGGGAATAGTCAAGTCACTTACAACATAAACATAAGAAACATCATCAATAACATTAATGCCTTTGTCGTGCTTAGGCATAGGAGAGGTAATGACATTTGGAGTCTTATGAGGGTCAAATTCAATCTCCTTAGAGTCAATCATATCTTGGATCTTATTCTTCAGAGCCCAACAGTTGTTAGTGTCATGTCCAAGACTGTTGGAGTGATATGCACACCTTGAATTGGGATTATAACTGGGAGAAGAAGTATTGGGATTATGAGGAGGATCTTTCAATGTAATTAACTTTTCCTTCAACATGTGTTGCAATGCTTGAGACAACGGCATGTTGATTTTTATGAACTGTTTCTTGGGTGCGACCTGCCTGCGCTGATTATTTTGTTGTTGTTGTTGCACTGGTGCAAGATTAGAAATCAGAATTGCCCCCGCAGATTGGTTATGGTCACTCTTATCACGACCCTTCTGGCCATACACAGCATTAGCTTCTTTCTTCTCGTTGAATGACTTCTTCACTGTACTTGAAGACGCATCCACTTGAATTTTTCCGCTTCTGATTCCACATTTAACATGCTCCCCTGTTAATATCAACTCGGTAAACCTGGCCGAAGAGCTTCCAATCAGATGATTGAAGAAAGGACTTGTCAAAGTTCCCATAAACATGTCAACCAACTCCCTATCATACAAAGGAGGTTAAACTCTTCCTGCTAGATCTCTCTGTTTCTGGGCATACTCTTTAAAGCCTTCGTTAGAGCCCATGGTCATATTTTGTTGTTGCACACAGGTTGGTGCAAGATCAGCATTATATTGGTATTGCTTATAGAAATCAGCAGCCAAATATTCCCAAGTACTTATATTGGTCCCTTCTAGTTGATATAACAATTCCAATTGTGTTCCAGACAGGCTTTCTTGAAAGAAATGCACCCATAGCTTTCTGTCAGTAGTGTGTGGTTGAATTTTCCATACATATGACCTCAAATGAAGCTTTGGGAAAGAAACCCCATCATACTTTTCAAAAGTGGGGACCTTGATCTTATGAGGAATGACAACTCCCGGGGCTAAACCCAGATATCCAAAATCTAACCTAGGCACTTTCTCGATCTTCATAGCATTTAGACGATCTTCTAGCTGTTTGTATTTTTCATCTGCGGGGGGGGGGGGGGGGGGGGGGATATTCTTCATCTGAATAGTATTCTTCCTCTTCATTAGAATATTTATCAAAACCAAGGTTTATTCCTGTTGTACCCCAAAATTTTCCCTCTCATTTCATTCAAGACATTCTCCTAGTGTTCTCAAATACTCAAGGAGGCTCAAGAATCGATCAGGAAAATTCTCCTCCTAAGCAATGGGTCCACAACTAGGGTTTCACTTTTCACAAGGAGATTTTGGTTTAAAAGGCCTCAAGTGGTTTTCATGGTTTCTCATTGAAATTCTGGCAACAGATACTCAATGTCACAGTGAATGTTATGACACTGTATCTGACTTTCTATAAGACAGTAAATAAAAATAACAGTAAAGAACACAGTCAATTGTATACCCAGTTCAGTGTGAAACAACACCTACTCTGGGGGCTACCAAGCCAGGGAGGAAATCCACTATAAGAGATATTAATTCAGGAATAAACCAACCAGTTTATCTCCTTCACTTAAGACCTACCCAATGCAACTTCAATCTAAGTTCAACTTAAACCTGAGTTCCTACTCACTCCCCCTCAATCACAGCAGTGATACTAAACAATTGACTAATGAAATAATGAAGACACTCTTCAGAACATACACTTGATTATGCTTCACAGCTTTTAATCAAGTAACACAAACACTTGTGCTTCAAAGCTTTGAGTGATACATAAACCTAACTTGACCTTGCTTCAAAGCTTTAATCAAGTGACACAAACACTCTTGCTTCAAAGCTTTGAGTGATACACAGCCCTTACAATCAAAACCTACTCCAAGTCACTTATCACAATGATACTTGCTTGGATTACAGTAGTTAAAACTATACAGCCCCTAGTTGATCTTCTGTCAAAAAGTTGATTTTCCAAACAGCCTTCCTGTTGAACATATATGCAGTTGTTTCTTCAGTTAGGGCTTCCACGAAAAGCTAGGGTTAATTAGGGTTAACCTTAAGACTTGGTCACAAGACTTTATCAACCAGATTAGGGTTGAGCTAGGTTAACCTAAAGTCCACGTGAGATTCTGTTCTGGAATGTATGAACCAAATTCCTGAAAAATCTCAGAATTAACCAAACTACATAACTGTTAGATCAGTACAGGATGTCTTAACATTGGTTATGACAACAGGAATCCTGTTTACTGATTTTGGTAGAATGTAATAAATGTGATTATTGCAAAATGCTCAGATACACACTCATAAAGAGCAGCTACTGTATGCCATTCTTTTTCTGCATAAAGTACCTAATAACTCAGAATGTTATGACATCAGTCATGACATTCACACACCTGGTTTTACCAAAAATATATGCCAATAACTAAACACTTACAAACTCCCCCTTTGGCAAATTTTTGGCTAAAACCCCTAAACAATCAGAGAATAGAGAGCAGCAGAAATAATATGTCTGCAGAAAAATTAATGTCTACCAAGAATAATTAACACATAATCTTCTCCCCCTCTTTAGCCATAAATAGGCCAAAGATACATGTACTTTTAGGTTATACAGTCATCCAAAATGAATAATAAAAACAACAAAAATTCTGAAATCACTTGCAGCAATAGGTATCAGCAGCAAGCTTGACACTCCACTGTTCTTCAAGCACTGTCATCTTCAGAGGAGGCATTATCATCAGCATTAAGCTGATCTTCAGCAGCATCCTCTTCCCTTCTTTGTCCTTCAGTCTCCTCCTGTTCTAGTCTAGCAATTAGATTCTCAAGAGTCCTTTTCCTTGTCTCCAGCTCTTTGCAGGTTTCCTTCAACACAGCTATAACATCAGATTTCTTGGACTGAGTTTTGACAGTTGATGTCTCAACTGATGTCATGACAATGTCAGGAACATGAGTTCCCTGAAATAGCTTATAGTGCAACCCAAGAGCAGGGGCTCTTTTGCATATAGTATCTCTTTCCACTAGGATGTCAGGATATTGAGAAAGGACAATACCACATAGGAGGGAGGGAAAGGAAATAGGGCCTTTAACAGCATAGCTTCCAGCATGTTTTAAAGTTTGATAAAAGATATACCTGCCATAGTCAAATTTTGTCCTGGTTCCAACAGCATAAATGAATCTTCCCAATCCTGTGGAGATGGTTGATTTATGGTTGGTAGGAACTCAGTTGGCTGCACCAATCTTGTGCAGGATGGCAAATTTCATGCTTAGCTTGCTTGCATTCAGCTTGCCTTTTAAGGGCCAGCTCCTTACTTGATTTGCAGTGATGGTTTGGCATACTTGGTTGTCAGTAACCTCTAGTTCAGGACAATCCTCATCTGGTCTTCCAAGGAATTTGTTTATTTCAGAGGGAGAGAAATTAACCTTTCTTCCTCTCACATAGACACACTTAAAGTCAGCTGACCTTCCATCAGCACATCCATCAGATAAATTCACTATGAATTCTTTAACAAGATTTTCATAGCAATTGGTAAACTTTACCACAGTTTTCATTAGTCCAGCAGTTTTGATTAGGTCCATGATCTCCTTACATTCCATGGCACCATTGTTCAGTTCTCTTTCCAAGGCTATTCTTTTCAAACAAACATACTTCCATCTGTTGGCATTTTCAGGGTGGTGAAAAGAAATGTTGTCAGTGGGAACTTCAGGAACTTTAGCCATTTTGCTTGAAGGGAGTTTCCTTCTGAGGGGAATGTCTTCAGCATCAACTTCAAATTCTGATTCCTCATCAGAATCATAAGGTTCAGGCTCTTTCCTTTTCTTTGCTATTGGTTGTCTCATAGGCTTTGAGAGACTACCAGCATATACTCGGGTTTTCACCTTCCCTTTGGACAATCCAGTCTTCACAGTTTCTACACCAGTCTTGCCTTCAGACATGGTTTTCTTATGAGCAACATCATCAGTCTTCTCTTTGGTCAGACATTTTGCAGCATCCTGCTTACCTTTTCTGTTCATCATCCTCCTAGATATGCTAGGGTTGATATTTGCAATTAGGTCATTGTCAGAGTATTCTTCATCCACATCTATAACCGGTGGTTCAACATCCTTCTCTGAAGGGTTCTGGATATCATCAAGATTTTCATATGTTTTCTGAATATTGTCATCCGGTGTCTCAACATTCTTAGAGACATCTGGATTGATTTCCACATTTGGACTAGCAGATTCTTGATTTAAAGGAACAGAAATGCCAGGTACATAGTGGTTTTCATTCAAAATTCTTGTAACAAGTCTAGCTATTGCTTGATGAACATAAGTTGTGCCTTCCCTATTTGCTATTCCTGAGGGAACAGAAGATGATGGTTTAGAGGGATTACCAGATGACGTAGCTTGAGACCTTCCTGCATGCCTTGCTCTCAGCTTTTTAACCTTAGAGGGGTTAGTTGCCAGTTCTCTAAGAGGAGTAATCTCCAGGACTTCAGAATCCATGCATGTTGTGATTGCCCTAGGATCTCGATCAGAGGATGTGGATGAAACATTCGTCTTGGAAGAGGATGATGTTTGAGACATTTTGAGAGTCTTAGAAAACTAGTAACAACGAGAGAGAAATCTTTGATTGAGAGAATGGAGATTGTTGCAGAGCCGAGAGAGGAAGGAGGTAAATGAGTGTCTATTCAACTTCTTAACAATTTTGAAAGAAATAGGAAAACATATGATTAACCCAATCAAAATAGACTTAACACAAAAAACTCCTTCATCCCTTGTTTTAAGCAAAATTAATTGCTACATTTCCTCATGTTGGCAAATACCCAACTTGCCCCTCAAATTTTCAAATTGATTTGCATCAAGTGCTTTGGTAAAAATGTCAGCCAGCTGTAGTTCAGTGGCAACATGTTCCAGTTTAATCGTCTTCTCCTCTACAAGATCTCTGATAAAATGATGTCTAATGTCAATATGCTTGGTCCTGCTATGCTGAATAGGATTCTTGGAAATGTTGATTATACTCAGATTGTCACAGTACAATGTCATAACATCTTGTGTGACATTATACTCAGTAAGCATCTGTTTCATCCAGATCATTTGAGAACAGCTACTACCAGCTGCAATGTATTCAGCTTCAGCAGTAGAGAGAGACACACAGTTCTGTTTCTTGCTGAACCAGGAGACCAGATTATTTCCTAAGAAGAAACATCCTCCAGAGGTGCTCTTTCTATCATCAGCACTTCCAGCCTAATCAGCATCACAGTAACCAGTCAGAGTTGGTTCACAACCATGAGAGTACAGCAAGCCATAGTTGTAAGTTCCACTTACATACTTCAAAATTCTCTTCACTTGGTTGATATGACTGACTTTGGGATCAGCTTGGTATCTTGCACATACTCCAACTTCAAAAGCAATGTCAGGTCTGCTGGCTGTTAAGTACAGCAGGCTTCCTATCATGCTTCTGTACAGGCTTTGGTCCACCTTAACCCCACTTGAATCTTTGGACAGCTTTAAATGAGTAGGTGCAGGAGTCCTTTTGTGACTGGCATTCTCCATTCCAAACTTCTTGACAATGTTCTTTGCATACTTGCTTTGAGACAGAAAAATTGAGTCTTCCATCTGTGTGACTTGCAGTCCAAGAAAGTAGTTCAATTCTCCCATGAGGCTTATTTCGAATTCAGCCTGCATTTGGTCAGCAAAATGTTTAACCATTTTATCTGACATTCCCCCAAACACTATGTCATCAACATAGATTTGAGCTACCATTATCTTTCCTCCTTCATTTTTGACAAAGAGGGTTTTATCCAAGCCTCCTTTTCTATATCCTTTGTCAGAGAGAAATTTTGTCAACCTGTCATACCATGCTCTAGGAGCTTGTTTCAGGCCATATAAAGCTTTCCTCAATTTGTAGACATGATCAGGGTAGTTTGGATCCATAAAACCTTTAGGCTGTTCCACATAAACTTCCTCATTTAAGTACCCATTTAGGAAGGCACTTTTTACATCCATCTGAAATAACTTGAACTTCAGGAGACAAGCAATTCCCAATAGGAGTCTGATAGATTCCATTCTGGCTACAGGGGCAAAGGTATCATCAAAATCAACCCCTTCAACTTGAGTGTATCCTTGAGCAACAAGTCTTGCCTTATTCCTGGTGACAACTCCTTCAGCATCTGATTTGTTCTTGTATATCCATTTTGTGGCAATGATGTTTGTTCCTTCTGGTCTAGGAACTAACTCCCATACTTCATGTTGCTTGAATTGGTTCAATTCATCTTGCATTGCACCAATCCAGTATTCATCAGTTAAAGCCTCCTTAACATTTCTTGGTTCAATTTTAGACACAAAGCAAGAGTTTGAGATGATTTCTCTAGATCTTGTAATGACTCCACTGTTAGGATCTCCTATGATGAGTTCTTTAGGATGATCTTTCTGAATTCTGATGGAAGGGATTTTGCTAGCTTCCTTGGATTCAGAGTCTGCTGCAGTGATGTTAGGTAGGTCATTCTGTTGAGTTGAAATCTCAAAGAATGTCTCAACATTACAAGGGACATCTGTTTCCTCATGATAATCATCAACTATGACATTTATTGATTCCATCATAACTTTGGTCCTGGAATTGAATACCCTATAAGCTCTGCTGTTGGTGGAGTATCCTAGAAATATTCCTTCATCACTTTTAGGGTCCATCTTTCTCCTTTGATCACGATCTGCCAGAATATAGCATTTGCTACCAAATACATGGAAGTACTTCACTGTTGGCTTTCTTCCTTTCCAGAGTTCATAAATGGTGGATGAGGTTCCCTTTCTCAAGGTGACCCTGTTATGGACATAACAGGCTGTATTCATAGCTTCAGCCCAAAAATGAATAGGAAGTCTTTTGGCATGTATCATTGCTCTGGCAGATTCCTGTATGGTCCTGTTTTTCCTTTCTACAACTCCATTTTGTTGAGGAGTTATAGGAGAAGAGAATTCATGATTAATTCCTTCTGAGGAATAGAACTCATTAAACTTACTATTTTCAAATTCCTTGCCATGATCACTTCTGATTCTGACAATGCACCCTTCTTTTTCTCTTTGAATTCTTTTGCACAGTTCTTTAAAAACTTCAAATACATCAGATTTTTCCCTAATGAAGTTAATCCAGGTGAATCTGGAAAAATCATCCACAACAACATAGGCATATCTTTTTCCACCAAGACTTTCCACCTGCATTGGTCCCATCAGATCCATATGTAGAAGTTCTAGAACCTTAGAGGTGGTCAGATGTCTTGACTTTGGATGTGACATCCTAGTCTGCTTACCAACCTGACATTCACCACATACTCTCCCTTCATCAATTTGCAGTCTTGGAATCCCTCTGACTGCCTCCATGGATATAATCCTTTTCATTCCTCTTAGATGTAGATGGCCAAGTTTTTGGTGCCACAGTTTCACTTCTTTTTCTTCTTTGGCAATAGAACACACAGTGGAGTAATTAGTGTTCTCAGGCTCCCACAAGTAGCAGTTGTCTTTAGATCTGACTCCTTTCATTACAACTTCTTGTTTCTCATTAGTTACAAGACATTCAGATTTTGAGAAGTTGACCTTGAATCCTAGATCGAATAATTGACTGATACTTATGAGATTAGCAGTCAGGCCTTTTACCAGCAATACTTCATTTAGATTTGGAACTCCAGGGCAGTCCAAGTTTCCAACTCCTTTGATTTCTCCTTTAGCACCATCTCCAAAGGTCACATAACTAGTGGTGTGAGGTTTAACATTATTGAGAAGGTTCTTGATTCCAGTCATGTGCTTAGAACATCCACTGTCAAAGTATCAGTCTTCCTTTGCAGAGACTCTAAGGGAAGTGTGGGCTATCAGGGCAGTAGTCTTTTTCTTCCACTGTGGAGTATGTGGTACCTTGTTAGACTTAGGTTTGACACCTGGGTTCTGATTAGGGTATCCATACAGTTTGAAACAGAATGGCTTTATGTGACCAAACCTCCCACAATGATGACATCTCCATCTTTGGTACTTTTTCTTCATATTTCTCTGTTCCCGATGTTGAGTGCTATGTTGTGACATCTGCTTTGACATTTGTTTGTCAGGCCTGATCTTCTTGTCTGTACCAGTTTCCTTTGCTGCCACAAATCCTAGACCAGACTTGTTTCCCACATTTTGTCCAACCTGAAGGATTTCTTCCAATTTGTCAGTTCCATTTGTCAGCATCTTGACAGATTTGATCATCTGGTCCAGTTTTGAGTTCAGCATTTGAACTTCCCCTTCTAGATGACTTATAGTTTCAATGTCTGCCCTTTTCTCAGTCTCCAACTTTATTATGAGTTTTGTTTGTCTCTCATTTTGCTGACAGACTTCAGCACTTCTGATACATAATTTCTTGTAGGTATCAGCCAGTTCTTCGAATGTCACTTCCTCATCACTAGTGTCACTATCAGAGGTACAAATACCAGTTAGTGTAGTAACTAGTTTGGCAGATTCTTCTTCAGAATTACTTTCTGAATCACAGTCAGACCAAGTAACAGACATTCCTTTCTTTTGTTTCTTAAGAAAGGTAGGACATTCAGCTCGAATGTGCCCATATCCTTCACATCCATGGCATTGAATTCCTCTGCTTTGATTTCCCTTCTCTTCAGACTTTGGTCTTCTGCTGGAGTCATAAGATCTGTTAATGTCAGAAGGAATGTTCTTAACATTTGACCTTGACTTTGGATCCATTCTCTTGATGAGTTTGTTGAATTGTCTTCCAAGCATGGCTATAGCTTCTGAAATATTTTCTTCTTTATCCTCCTTGTTTTCATCTTCAGTGTTGGATACAAGTGTTATGCTCTTGTTTTTCTTGTCAACATTGTCACTGATCCCCATATCAAAGGTCTGAAGAGACCCAATGAGTTCATCCGCCTTCAACTTGCTGATATCCTGGGCTTCCTCTATAGCAGTTACCTTCATTGCAAATCTTTTAGGCAAGGATCTGAGAATCTTTCTCACCAGTTTTTCTTCTGACATCTTTTCTCCCAATGCTCCTGAGGTGTTGGCAATTTCCAAGATGTTCATGTGAAACTCATGAATGGTTTCATCTTCCATCATCCTTAGGTTCTCAAATTTGGTAGTCAGCATCTGAAGCCTTGACATTTTTACTTTGGATGTGCCCTCATGTGTAGTTTTGAGAGTGTCCCAAACTTCCTTGGCCAGTTCACATTGATGTACTAGTCTGAATATGTTTCTATCAATTCCATTGAACAAGGCATTTAATGCTTTAGAATTACCCAGGGATAACTCATCTTCTTCTTTGCTCCATTCTTCCTCAGGCTTCAGACTGATTTTCCCATCTTTCTCAGTTATGGTGGGATGGTTCCATCCTTTGTCAGCAGCTCTCCAAGCCTTTTTGTCCAGTGATTTTAAGAAGGCAATCATACGAGGTTTCCAGTAGTCATAATTTGATCCATCCAGAATGGGTGGTCTGTTTCCAAAAACTCCTTCTTTGTCCATAGCGCCAGAAAGTGATATCCCTAGATCTCACCCAGTAAGACAAGCAGGGTGCCTGCTCTGATGCCAATTGAAATTCTGGCAACAGATACTCAATGTTACACTGAATGTTATGACACTGTATCTGACTTTCTATAAGACAGTAAATAAAAAAAATAGTAAAGAACATAGTCAATTGTTTACCCATTTCAGTGTGAAACAACACCTACTCTGGGGGCTACCAAGCCAGGGAGGAAATCCACTATAAGAGATATTAATTCAGGAATAAACCAACCAGTTTATCTCCTTCACTTAAGACCTACCCAATGCAACTTCAATCTAAGTTCAACTTAAACCTGAGTTCCTACTCACTCCCCCTCAATCACAGCAGTGATACTAAACAATTGACTAATGAAATAATGAAGATACTCTTCAGAACATACACTTGATTATGCTTCACAGCTTTTAATCAAGTAACACAAACACTCGTGCTTCAAAGCTTTGAGTGATACATAAACCTAACTTGACCTTGCTTCAAAGCTTTAATCAAGTGACACAAACACTCTTGCTTCAAAGCTTTGAGTGATACACAACCCTTACAATAAAAACCTACTCCAAGTCACTTATCACAATGATACTTGCTTGGATTACAGTAGTTAAAACTATACATCCCCTAGTTGATCTTCTGTCAAAAAGTTAATTTTCCAAACAGCCTTCATGTTGAATATATATGCAGTTGTTTCTTCAGTTAGGGATTCCACGAAAAGCTAGGGTTAATTAGGGTTAACCTCAAGACTTGGTCATAAGACTTTATCAACCAGATTAGGGTTGAGCTAGGTTAACCTAAAGTCCAGATGAGATTCTATTCTGGAATGTATGAACCAAATTCCTGAAAAATCTCAGAATTAACCAAACTGCATAACTGTTATATCAGTACAGGATGTCTTAACATTGGTTATGACAATAGGAATCCTGTTTACTGATTTTGGTAGAATGTAATAAATGTGATCATTGCAAAATGCTCAGATACACACTCATAAAGAGCAGTTATTGTATGCCATTCTTTTTCTGCATAAAGTACCTAATAACTCAGAATGTTATGACATCAGTCATGACATTCACACACTTGGTTTTACCAAAAATATATGCCAATAACTAAACACTTACACTCTTAAGTCTTCAAGAATACTCATATCAAGTTTCATGCCTTTCATCACAAGTTTGCTCAGTCAATTGCTCAGATGACTAAAAAAATCAACTGTATTGAGTAAAAAGTCAATTGTAGTAAACATATAGTCAAAATTCAATATTTTTGGTCAACATCAATATTTTTAAGTCATATTCATCATTTGATCAAGGGTTGATTATGATTCCTCAAGAAAAGCCCTCAAATCATCAAAAGTCAAAAGTTGCCAAATTAGGGTTTCCTTAGGAGAAGTCAACTGAACTTTGACCAAGCATAACTTTCACATGTTTCATCAACTTTGCCCCAACCAAAGCCCATTTTGAAGGAAATTCAATTTAAATCAACTTTTTATCTCTAAGCTCAAGTCCAAAAAATGCTTCATTTGAGAGATATGAGCCAATACATTACAGGTCATTTCAAAAGTCAACAAAAAGGCACTTTTTGTCAAGGCAACTTACATTAAGATAAATTCTCCAAATGCAAAAATGATCAAAAGAGGGATTGTATAGGACATCTTTATCTTTCCAAAAAATCCAAGATCACATTTAAAAGATGAAAATTGAGTGAGTTATGGTCAGTGCAAGTTGGGAAAGTTTAAGCAAATGCATGAAGTTCAAATTGAGCAAACTTGATATTTTGGACTATTGGGCCATTGTTTTAAAGTCCAAACGTGTATTAAACTCCTCATGCACCTAAAATCTTGTTCATGCACCTCTTGACCTTTTTATTTATTTTTTTTATTAATTTAAATTCAAAATTAAATGAAATAATACAAGGCCTTTCTTACAAGGTTCAAGTTCGCAAATATTTGACCTAATTTGTCCTATATATTCCCATTGTCTTCATACAAGCCAACAATGAAAAAACCCTTATATAAAAATTGTCCAAAATCTCAAGTTTTTTCAAGAACCCTAAGAACTTCAAATCCTTATCACAACCCCTTTCACTACAAAACAGCCACTCCATTCATTTCCAGCAATCATACAGAGTAAAAATGGATCAAGTTTGATGGTCCAAAACGCATGAAACACCATCGTATTGCATCTCTGATTTCATACTTTTTCCAAAATTGTATTTTTGATTTTTTGTATGCTTTAACACATACTAATGTCATTAACATGTTCATGAGGTTTGATAGTGCATGATAGAACCATTATGGAGGTCCTATGCAATCGAAATCATAAAACACCGTAACTACACTGATCGAAGTTGTTTTCACCATAGCTCCTAAACCATTGATTTTTCATACCAAAACAATTGTCCCATTGAACTCGTAGCCCTCGATTTAGGGGGATAGGGTGTTTTTGACTTGCTAACCTCTTATATTTTTGTAGGTTGAATAAGAAGGAAACCAGAGAAGACAACTGGAGCTAGGGCTCCGGCGCCTCTCCGGTTCAGGTATCATTCCTATATATATATATATATATATATATATATATATATATTATTTAACTAGAATTAACGGATGTATTACCGTCTCAGCGGTTGAAACGTGCGCGATAAGGCCATAGTATGCCAAGGCGTGGGTTCGATTCCAGCCTTTTGGCATTTTATTGTTTTTTCTGATTTATTTGCCTTGAAGATTACAAAGCGCGTTGGATGCCTTTCCTTAGCACCAAGGTGCGCTTGGCCTGGTGGTGAGCGTGTGGGTTGATGTTGTTGCGGGCGTGGGTTCAACACACACCCCTACCATTTGGTTTATTTTTCTTACAATTCTTCATTCTTCCTACTCTTTTATTTTCCTATTTTTTACAAACCTTTTTAATTTAATAAACCCTAATTTAGTTTTAGGTTTTTAATTTAATCAACCCTAATTAGTTTTGAGGTCTTTATTTAATTAATTAATTTAGTTTTTAGGTTTTTTCACTAATTAATTTCCTTTGTTAATTAAAATCAACTTAGGGTTTTTAGGTTTTTTTAATCAATTTCCTTTTTAATTAATTAAAATTAATTAGGTTATTAGGTTAATCATCAAACTTTTTTCATCAAGAAAAATCACAAAACAATTTCCTTTTCCTTTTATTTTCGCGTATTTTATTACTTTCGCATTTTTCCCATTATGTACCTGTTTACGGTCTGTAATAGTTGATTAGGGTTTTCTATTTCCCCCTATTTTTACTATTTGTACTCCCATTCTCGAAGCCTTGTAATAGTGTAGGATTTTATTTTTATGCACTTATATTTTTATGCTTTGTATATATTACTGTTAGCTAATAGGATTGCATGGCAAGAATAAAAGCGAGTGATAGCTAACTTAATCAAAGATAAGTAACTGAAACACAAATCATTTGCACACGTGTACCTCTAGGGTAACCTCACTTGTTTCCTTTGGAAACACAATCATGTCCCTCGAACATGGGGACGCTTTAGCACTGTCCCTTGGTTAAAAACATCGTAGTCCCTCGATGACCCTCTCGATGCTGCCTTCGATAAACGATCTAGTCCCATATGATAAAATTTCTAAAGCGCCTCTACGAGTACCTTTATGACTGTACGATGACCCGCGCTTGTCCCTTCACATCAAAAGATAAGGCTTCCTACTAACTAATGGTAGAATAGAACTATCTAAAGAAGGAGGAAAATAATACGAAAGACCTTGAGTAGGTAGATAGTTCTTAATCGCTTGCTCATATTTTTCAAAACAAAAACATTTCTTAAATCACACTTTCAAAATATTTTCAAATAAACACTTTGTACGCATTCTTAACCAATATAGGAATCATTACAAAGTTGCCTTACTATTGGCATTTCTAAATATTTTTCAAACACATACACAAAGCATTTTCAAAACAAAGTGAGCTAGCTATTAAGATCTCATAGATAACTACGGATGAAAAGGGTTCTAACACATTCCCTTTTCATAACCTACCCCCCGAACTCAATATATCTCAAAGGTCTTTCCTGTTACTTTCACCCTTTCCTTATTTAATAAAATAAAATTCACTGGTGACTCTTTCTATTCGCACATTTGCGATAAAATGCAAAACCAAGTTAGTTCTCCCACCGTATTACACTTCCTTTCTCAACTTTGACACTTTTACCATCTTCACCTTGGATGTCATCTCTGTCTGACGTGATATCACAGTCTTGAGCTTAATTGGTAAGACCTCTGAACCTTTTTCTCGTGTTGAGGATGCCAACTGGTTTCCTTGTCTTTTTCTTCTTCTCTTTGGTGATGAGTGTCTTCAATTCTTCCTTCCCCTTGGCTAAGTTCTGGAACATTTCTTGGAACTGAGCATTCTGAGCTTGGAGATCTTTGACCGTTTGTTCGAGAGCCATCTCTTTATTGAAATAAACAGCAAGAAGATGAGAAAACCTGTCTTGGGAACACCTGTTATGTAATTATATGTATGGTATGTATATGCATATGCAATGTTTTCAAGGATCTTGTGGGATAAGAAAATTTTGAAATGTGAACCTGGTTGCAGCTTTGTCTGAAGAAATTTGCGTCTATGTTTTAGAATGTCCTTCTATAAGAATTGAGCTCTCTATATCAAGTGGTTCTTAGCTTGTGACTCAAGAGAATGTACTTTGATCTTTGACGGTATATGGTTAGAGGAAAATAAGTCCTCTTTCCCCTTGCTAGCAGTCCGACTTATGATAACCCTGCACCAAAGGTCCATAAGATCCTTAAAATGGTTAGTAAAAATGCCAAGTCATGATGATATGATGTTGTTATGTCATGTTTAAATAAGTAGCAAACACAAACAAATCACACAAGAGCCTTAGGTTTAAAGGCTTGCATGAGGTCCGTAGGTAAGTACCCTTCTCTATTGAAGTTAAATTGGATCAACCTGTCCTAAAATAGTAACCGGATTCTTGGAATCTCATATCATCGATCTTTCTCGCAGTTTTTATTTTAGCACGACAACTGACTTGCCACCAAAATATCCCAAAAGTCGAATCTCAATGAGCGTAGCTTCTAGTATCAACCAACCTTGGACTACACCAAAGTCGGCTATCTCACTACCTTCTAATGGCCAAGATGGGTTAATTAAGGTTCTTAAAGTTAGTTAGTGCTTAATGACACCACACGGAAGCCTAATGTTATTCTCGATTGACTCAAGGCACATCAGTACAAACCATATCGGTCTACACCGTACAAAATTTATGATCTATTGCTACTTACCTAAGGCATCCCTAGATCCAAGTGTAGGATCTTGCAAAAAATTAAACCCAAGAAAACCCTTAATGTAAAGCAAACAATGCAAACAATTAAAGCAAGTAAAAGTGATATAAACCCTAAGGTAACCCCTCTTTTTTTAAGTACTAACCAGCAAAGTCTCTAGTTCTGTGATACGATGGGAGAATTGACTTTTTGGTTTTATCCAAAATATGCGGATAGCAAGAGTCGTCACCGACTTTTCTTTTATCCAATAAGGAAAGGGTGAAAAGAACATGAAATACCTTGATAGATTTTGAGTTCGGGGGGTAAGTTATGAAAAGGGAATGTGTTAGCACCATTTTCATCCGTAGTTATCTACGGGCTCTTAATCACTTACCTCACTTTTGAAAACTTTCTTTTTTGTGTGTGATTTGAATATATTTTTGAAGTTCCAATGTAAGGAAGAATTTTTAATAACTCTTGTATCGATCCTCAAGAATGTATACAAAGTGTTTGAAAATATTTTTTTGAAAAATGTGATGTAAGAAATTTTTTTCAGAAAAGTTTGTGAGCAAGCAATTAAGAGTTTCTTACCCACTCAAGGTCGTTCTTATTCTTTTCCTTCTCCTTTAGAGATAGTGTTATCCGTACCATTAGTTAGTAGATAGCCCTATCTACTGGATGTGAAGGGAGAACCGAAGGGTCATCGTATGGTCATCGAAGGCAACGCATAAAGATGCTTTAGCAATTGTATCGGAAGGACTAGATCATTTTTCCAAAAGGCAACGTCGAAAGGTCATCGAGAGACTATGATATTTATTCGAGGGTATTTTAATAAAGCATCCCTACTTTCGAGGGACATGACCATTATTCCGAAAAGGCAATGAAGAGAGGTTACCCTAAAGGTACAGGTGCGTAAAGTGTGTTTGATTCAGTTATGTTTATCTTGAAAATTAGGGTTTTCTATCGGTTGATTTTAATCTTGCCATACAAACCCTAGTTATTAGCAGTTGTATAAAAAATATAAGAGCATAATGTAAAGTGAGGAATGTAAACCTAAAACTATTACAAGGCTTTGGGGCAGTTACATAAGAATAAAGAGTGCGGAAAATAAAACCTACAACTATTACATACTAGGAGCAGGTACATACTAGAGAAAAAATGCGAGAAAACTAAATCTAAGCTATTACGATTGAACACGCCCTATACACTTGATCTAGGAAATGTAAATACAAATGAAGGAAAAAGAAATAAAGAAAAAGGTAGAAAAAGCAGTTTGAATGTCTGTTAGGGTTTTCGAGAAAGATAATTTAAGGTGATAATAGTTAAATAAAACCTAAAATTCTAATTAATTTTAAAATTAAAAAAAAAAGATTAATTAATTAATTTAAAAAAAGTTAATTAAATAAAACCTAAACCTAAATAATTTTAGGGTTAAAGAAAAAGGTTTCTTTAATGGTTAATTAAAAAATAGAGTTAGGGGGAGGAAAATCAATGAAAAAACAAGATAAAGAAAGAAAATGCATGGGGTGGGTGTTGAACCCACACCCTCCAGCCTTTGCCTTGTACAGCTTACCACTAGGCCAAGCACCTATTGGTGATAGAAAGATGAATGTTGCACAAAATACATTAAACCTGTGAAAATTGGAAAAGATAAAACAAAGTTATAAAAGGCACAGATCAAATCCACGCCCTTATAGATCAATGCCTTAATGCATGCGCTCCTGCTACTTGGGTGGTTGTTACATCCGATAATATTAGGAAAACAAATAAATATAAAATAAAACAAATAGTTGGAACGGAGAGGCATCAGAGCTCTAGCTCTGGTCGTCTTCTCCGACGATTTGATTTTTGGACCTGCAAAGTAAACATGTGTTAGTGATATCTAAAGGGACCATACCCCCCTAATTTGACCCTTGTGAGTTCAATGGTGGCCTTGGTTTTCACTAATTCTTCCTGCATGATGAGATACAAAGAGGATAATGTAAATTAGTGTAACAATGGCAATGCATGATTTTGGCCTCATGGGACTCATGCGATGGGTTAAACCTGTATATTTACACCTCAAAAGCACGTTAGCAATGTTAGTTTTGACCAAAGCATAATAAAAACTAAAATATGAAATTCAAGAAAAACATGCAAATCGTTGATGCACGGATGCAAGTTTCAGGCGCTTTTGACCATCAAGAACGGTCAGGTCTTACCCTACAACACCTCAGGGATTGATATGGATAGATGTTTGACTTTGAAAAGGGCTGGAACAATGATTTCAAGTTTGCCCTAGTTTGGACAAATTTTAATTTTTTGAGGGATTTCTCTCGTAAGGGTTTCATGGTTCTCTCTTGTTTGAATGAGAAGAATATATATATATATATATATATATATATATATATATATATATATATATATATATATATATATATATATATATATATATATATATATATATATATATATATATATATATATATATATATATATATATATATATATATATATGAGAAAATTAGGCCAAGAAGAATGGGCTTGGACCTTGTATGAAAACTTTGATTTTTGTCTAAAAATAGAAATTGGAATAAGACAAAACATGAGGATTTGACGCAAAAATAAACCCCACACGGTTTCTACATGATCTTGGGCCTCCAACATATTTGAAACAAAAGCCTCTTAAGCATTGCGCCTCCCTTTGATATTTATTCAATTTAATTTTGAATTTAAATGAATAAAACCAAAATAAATGAAAGTAAAAAATTAAAAGGGTGCATTAATAGATTTAGAGGTTCATTACGAGGTCTAGAACACGTTTGGACCTTGAAAGATAAGCCTGTTAGCCTAAAAATTCAAGTTTAATCAATTTGGGTTTCATGCATTTTCTCAAAAGTGCCCAACTTGCACCAATCCTAACTCTCACAATTTTTATCATGTGATGGTGATCTTAGAATTTTTGGAAAGCTCAAGATGTCCCCTACAATCTCTATGTTGATCATGTTTTTTCATTTGAAGACTTTATCTTGATGTAAATTGCTTTGACAAAAAGTGTCTTTTTGTTGACTTTTGAAATGACCTATAATGCTTTGGCCTATATCTCTCAAATGAAGCATTTTTTGGACTTGATTTTAGTGAGAAAAAGTTGTAGAGAATTGAATTTCCTTCAAAATGAGCTTTGGTTGAGGAAAATTTGATGAGGCATATGAAAGTTATGCTCGGTCAAAGTTTAGTTGACTTCTCCTTAAGAAAATCCTAATTTAGTAACTTTTGACTTTTGGTGAATTGAGAGTTTTCTTGATGAATCATGATCAGCCCTTGATCAAATGATGAATGTGACTTAAAAATATTTATGTTGACCAAAAATCTTGAAGGTTGAATGTATGTTTACCACAGTTGACTTTTTGTCCAATACAATTGATTTTCAATCATCTGAGTAATTGACTGAGCAAACTTGTGATGCAAGGCTTGAAATTTGGCATGAGCATTCTTAGAGACATATGAGAAACCGTGAAACTTACTTGAGACATTATAAGCTCAATTTTCCTTGAGAAAATGGAAACCCTAGTTATAGGCCAACTACTTAGGATGAGAGTTTGTCTGATCAACCTTTGGGTAGTCTTGAACCAATTATCTTCAAAAATGGGAGGGCAAATTTTGGGGCACAACATTACCCCCTTTGGGAAACTTAATGGTTACCATTTTGGCTACCACTACTTTAGCGTTACACTTATGATTATTCCTCGTCTGTATGATCGACTGAATTTTTTACGATTATCTTTCGCCAATCCGCGTCTAACAAAAAGTCAATGGCCAAAACTTTCAAAACTTTCCAGAAAATTTAAATTAATTCAAATTTCTTCCATTTTATTAGAAAACTTGAAACTTTTCAAAACTTTCAATTTTGTTGCATTTGCATGTATCTGCCCCCCCCCCCCCCCCCCCCCCCTTTGTTTTGGGATTGACCATTTTGGAAAAACCATAAACATTAATATAAACCACAAGCATTAACTGGTTTAAAATATAAATATTTTAGGCTTAATACAATGAGACATACAAATCTAGGCATATTATATCATGCTACACCTAGTTTCTGCACCTATTAGCGGGTGGCTTTTAAGCTCCAAAGGCTTGTATCTTGCCTCCGACTTTCTAAAGTTATTATTTTAGGCCATGTTGGCCTCTTTGTTGATCTGGCTATGACTGCCTATCTTTCAGCTCCCAAAGCCAAATATTTACGATACGTTCAGCCATAGGCCGAATTTCGAGTTAAACTTCTCATTCAATGGTCATCTTTGTTAACCACATGCCACCCTGTAGGTGGGATCGACTCCCTAGGCATTGCCACCTCTTCAGGATCCCACATAAAACCACGATCAGGATCCAAGATTGGAGAACTATTTGAGTTTTCATTAGGAATGTAGTTATCATCATCACACGGCGCCACATTCGCCAAGTGTTGGTCAAAGGATTTCTTTCCACCTTTAACCTCATCGACCCTATAGTAGCTCTGATCAACTTCTATATTTTCTAATACACCATCTTTCTTCCAAATGAAATCTTATTTTTAGCAATAATAAATTAATAGAGAGAAAAAAATTAAAATGAAAATAAGAAAGTGTGAGAAAAAGAAATGTGAGAGAGATTTAAAATTTTAATCAAGAGAGAGAGAATATATGTGTGTAATATTCAAGGCCGTCTTTGAGGGCGTGCAAGACGGTCTACCGCACATGGCCTCAATATTTTCAAAATTAACTTAAAACTAAATAGGGTCTCATAAAATATTTTTCAGGTTAAATCGTGATTATATGAGGTCTCTGTTTATTTTGTTCTTGCTAAATTGTCACTCGCTTACACATGATTTCCAAAAATTTGAGACGACTCTAATAATATTTAATTATAATTTAATTGGTGAAAGTTGAAAAATAAATATCACATGTCATATAATAGAAGATAAAAATGGAAAAATAAATATTTTTTGATAACTTAAATATCATTTTTTATTATAAATAATTTGTATTGAAATGACAATTTAGAAAGTTTATACAATTAATTTTTAATAAATAGATAGTTGATAATTTACATATATGTTTTATTAATAGATATATAGTTGATAATATCCATAAATTCAACACCAAAATTTAAATATCAGAAAACCGCACATTACACAACTAAGTGTCGAAATGTTTGATGAATTCCACGTCCACTAACACACAAATCGTATCCAAATACTATGTATCACATAATATCAAACCCGAAACTTCCGGCGGATGGCCAGTAAATGAAGCAAAGAAAAGAATCGGTTATATTTTTCATATGATCGCATCTCCTCTCATGGATAGACAAAATTTCTTTTTACGATTCCAAGTTTTTTTTATTTGTTTATGATAGTTTATTCTATAATCTAATTTTTTAATTATTTAATATGAATATATCAAATTAGTATATTTTTATTCTTACTAAAATGAGTATATTAGTAAGAATAAAAATATACTAAAATTGGTTAGTCAATTGAAAGAGTCCCTATAAGAATGATACTTCTTAGAAGGAAATACTAGTTCTTATGTCAATTGCAAAATACTTAGTTGGTTTCAACACTTTCTAAATCAAAATTAAGGGGTCGGTGGACTAAAAAAAGGGACGGAAGAAGGCGAATCAGTATGTTAATCCGAATGAAGAAAAAATTGTAGAAAGCCCCTATACCTAACAAAATTAAGTGAATACCTAAAATAGTAGTCATTTTATTTCTATCTTTCCATACATAACCAAAGAATGGAAAAGATTCTTCAAGAGTCTCAGGTCCCAGAAGTGCATGATAAATACCGCCAAAGCCCAATACTGCAGAGGAAATTAAGTGAAGTACTCCAGACACAAAGTATGGAAAGGTGTCGATAACTTCCCCTCCCGGACCAACCCCCCAACCTAGAGTAGCTAGATGGGGAAGTAAAATTAAGCCTTGTTCATACATGGGCTTCTCGGGTACGAAATGAGCAACTTCAAATAGGTTCATTGCTCCGGCCTAAAACAACATTCTCTTTAAGACCTTTCAACCAATCAATACGACCCCGAAGAGCGGCTTTTGCTAAAACTCTAGCAGTTTCTTGAAAACTCGCTTCAGATATGAAACTTTGAGTATTCAGAGATGTTTTTGTTATTCCCAATAATAAAGCTCGGTAACAAATGGGTTCTTCCAAGGCACGCCCCATTCGTTCTGCTCGCAATAATCCAATTAGTTCGCCAGGTAAAAATACATTAGACATTCCATCTTCTGAAACCAAGACTTTGGATGTTATTTGACGCACAATAATCTCGATATGTCTATTATGGATATGTACTCCCTGGGATCGATAAACCTTTTGGATTTTATTAACCAAAGAAATACGACTTTGCGCTATAGTTAGCTCAGCACCAATCAAGAATCCCCAAGGCATGTCGAGAATTTTTGTTATACACTCGTTCCAAGCATCAATTCTTTTTTCTAGATTCATGGATATTGAATCAATCGAACGTATTTCTAATATATGTTCCACTTTTGGAAGACCTTGTGTTATATCACCGGATCTCGATTTTTCATATATGAATGTAACTAAAATATCTCCTTGAGAAAGGATCTCCCCATAATGGCCGTGAATGGTTGCTTCTGGAGTCGCCAAATAAGGATTAGCCAATCTTATTATTACAGAATCCATTTGAACTGTTATAACTTGACCCGATTTTAGTTTTAGGTGTGGTCCATTTTTCATTTTAGTTATACATATATTTTCACAAATCAATTGTCCAAGACTTATTATTGTAAACGTTTTTTCACAATAAAAATGATGGAGAAAAAACCAATTCAAATGGAATGGATTCAAAACAATATTACTGTATAGATCGGGTTTAAAAATTTTCTCATTTTCGTCCATTAAATAATATTTAATTACTTGAAAAATTTCAGTGAATTTGTCAAGTTGCAAATTTTTAATGATTGAGATCTTATTATGAGTTATTAAATGATAAAGTGAATAAAAATTCGCAACTTGAAGGGCTATTCCTAAAGGGCCGAACGAATTATTATTATTAATTGAAATTATAGGATCTTTTTTTATTCCATTGTGAGATTTTACATTGTTGAATGGTCTCATTTGAAAACAATTAGATGATGACAAAATTATCCAAGATCGGCATTCTTTCTTTTTATTCAACAACATACGAATAGTTCCGTGATTTTGGCTAAGTGATTGTTGAATTTTTCCCTTGGAATGAATAGAAAAAAAGGGATTGATTATCCCTGATCAATCCTAAACCAGACGGATCATTTCTTTTTCTAATATATGAAGTATTAGATTTGACTAAGTCAATTCTTAGAAAATACTCAATCAAACCATTTGTACTTACTTCAATAAAGGAAGCGGGGGCCTCCTCAATAGAAGAACTTTTTTTCCCGTGATCCCAATTGAAGACTAAACAAGTCCGAACTAATTGAATCCTTGTGTCGGAAATTCCCCGAATGGATTTTCCATTTCCATAAAGAATATAATTGACAACTTTTAGTTCCAGATTATCCTTTTCCTGGAATAGATCTTGGGGAAAAAGTTTTACAAAATTGATACTGTCCGGTATTTCATATAAAATTACAGGTCGAACCAAAACAAAATACTTTTTCTTGGTAGTTGCGATCCATTGGACATAAATCCAATTTTTAAATTTTTTTTATTCCTTGCATTTTTTTTACCGTTCCGGGCGGTCTCAAGATGGCACTGTGTCGGGATATCTTATCCATCTCTCCGGGAAAATGGATATTTCCAGAAAATATTTTTAATTCTATTTTTTTTTCTTTTCTAATCGGACCAATCCGCCTACTCGACTTCTTATATTGAAAGTGATTGGTGTTCCTATTCCAACAAGACTATTATTCCATACCATTAGGGAAGAAGATTCGGGTAAAATATGCACTTCTTCGGGAATAAAAAAAATTTTATCTACTTGAATTTGGTATTTTGGCTTTACTTCTTCGATTCCTTGATACTCACTGAAATCTTCTTTTTGAAAAATAGAATGAATTCCTATAGTTGTATATTTAGTAATTCCTGAACTTTGTCTTATGTATTGAGGATCATTGAAATAAGCAAAAATACTATTTTCATGAAAAATACCATTGATAGGTATTTCAATGGAGACACCAGAAGGGGACATTAGTTCGTTCTTTCGTTCTTGAATCGATTGGAATGGAAATGGAATAAGAAATCTATTTCTTCGCCTTTTCGCCAAGAAATAAAAAGTATCGTTCAAAATAGCAGGATACATTAAATCAGAATGATCTGTACATATGATTTGATTCAATATTGAAGAATCGCTAATCCACTTTTCTTTTGTACCAAAAGTATTGAATTTATGTTTTACTTGATCATTCCTTTCTAAAAGATTCGAAATATTTGTTTTTCCATTAGAAAGTGAATCCATGGTAACTTGATCTTGATCCTTGCGAAGTAAAAAATGGATTGTATTAGACCTGCACGACTTTCCTGACAATATCCATAAATGACTTGTTTTTGGTAAGATATGTACATTACTATATATAAATTGTGATGTATGGTACACATCGGTACTCCAATGCATTTCCCCTTCTGAGTCAGAATAAATATGTTTTTGAACCCTCTCTTTCAAATTTAAAGTAGATGTTCCCGCGCGGATCTCCGCAATCACTTGTTCTGATTTTACATATTGATTATTTTGAACTAATAGAAAACTTTTTGGTGGAATAATGACGTTATGTATAATATCGTCACTTTCAATAGTTACATAGAAGTCTATATTACATATAAAAGCAGGATAACAATGACGTGTCCTGTAGGGTGAACTAAATCCTCATTAAATTTTATTTTTCCATTCGAGGGGGCTCGCACATATTCAGCAGTACCCCCTGTGAATACTCCACCAGTATGAAAAGTTCTTAATGTTAGTTGAGTTCCCGGTTCTCCAATAGATTGACCAGCAATAATCCCTACAGCTTCTCCCAATTCTACCAGGTCCCCATGAATAGGACTCCGCCCATAACACAATCGGCAGATCCAAGACGTATTCCTACAGGTAAAGGGGGTTCGAATAAATATTGGTTGTGTTTGAAAAGTTATGAATCGATTGATAAGTCCAATTCCAATATCTTGATTTCTAACGACAATGCACCGTGAACCTATATATATATATATCGTCTGCTACTACACGACCAATTAATGTTTGTATCAAAATTCTTTCTGGAATCATTCCATTTCGGGTGTTTACATAAATCCCACGGATGGTACCGCAATCTGTTCGCCGTACAACAATGTGTTGAACCACTTCAACAAGTCGACGTGTAAGATATCCAGCATCTGATGTTCGTACAGCAGTATCTACAACCCCTTTACGGGCTCCGTAGCAAGAAATTATATATTCTGTTAAAGACAGTCCTTCACGTAAATTGCTTTGAATGGGTAAATCAATCATTTGTCCTTGTGGATCTGACATTAATCCTCTCATTCCGACTAATTGGTGCACTTGAGATGCATTTCCTCTAGCTCCTGAAAAAGACATGATATGGACTGGATTAAAGGGGTCAGTCATCCTAAAATTGGAATTCATTTGTTGTCGCAAATATTCGCTTGTAGCATACCATATTTCAATGGATTGGCGTAATTTTTCTACCGCATGGACATTTCCATAATGATTATGTTTTTCCAAAATGGAACTTTGTTGTTCAGCATCTTGGACTAGCCATCCTTTTGAAGGTATTGTTAAAAGATCATCAATTCCTAATGAAATAGATGTAGCAGTAGCTTGATGGAATCCTAGAGTCTTTACTTGATCTAGGATGTGTGATGTATATGCCATTCCGAAATGATCTATTAATCTGCTAATAAGTCGTTTAATGGCAGTTCCACCTATCACGTTATTGTGAAAGACTAGATCGGCCCGTTCTGCCATAAGTACCTCCATATTCCACTCAGTGTTATTCGGTTCGACAATGGATTTGAGTTAATGATTGGAAAACTTCCTTTTCTTTATGTTTATTCACGTAGAAAATTGAAAAGATGCTAGTTGACCTGAATTTACACCAGTATCATAAATTGACTTAGCGTGGATACCAACACTAACCATTTATATGATTAGATACCATATGAATCGGCTCGAGAAAAACCTTGTATAGCTTCTTCGATTTCTCGATAAAAAGAAATATGACCAATAGTGGTTCGAATGTATATACAACGAATTTCTTTTTTTATACTTCTTATTACTAAATAATCCCCATAAATCTCATAATAGGTACCAAAAGATTCATAGTGAACTTCGATAGGAACTTCTCTTGAAGACATAGTGCATTGATTTATTCGCCACCGGAGCCAAAAAGGACTATCGAAATTTATTCTTTTCTGTCTATAAGCTCCAATTGCATCATAGGAATTGCAAAAAAAGGGTTCTTTTTTTTCATATACTTCAAGTTATTATTGCTAATTTTTTCATTGTGAGAATTTCGGGAATTAAACGAATTATACCTGTTTGCACAAATACCTCGACGATTTCCGCTAGTTAATACGTAAAGTCCAATAAGCATATCTTGAGTTGGTACACAAATGGGATCCCCAATAGCCGGAGACAAGAGATTCGTATGAGAAAACATAAGTAAACGAGCTTCTGCTTGAGCCTCCAAAGATAAAGGCACATGAACAGCCATTTGATCCCCATCAAAGTCTGCATTGAATCCCTTACACACCAATGGATGTAAACAAATAGCACGTCCTTCGACTAAAATGGGTTGAAATGCCTGTATGCCCAATCTATGCAAAGTAGGCGCTCTATTCAGCAATACTGGATGCCCCCGCATAACTTCTTGAAGTATTTCCCATACAATGGGTTCTTTTTCCCGGATTTTCCTCTTAGCAACTCCTATGTTCGAAGCAAAATGGTTTTGAATTAAACCACGAATTAGAAACGTCTGAAATAGCTCTATTGCTATTTCGCGGGGCAATCCACATCGATGTAATGAAAGTGATGGACCTACGACAATAACAGAACGCCCCGAATAATCAACTCGTTTTCCAAGAAGAGTCTCTCGAAATCTTCCCTCTTTGCCCTCAATTATATCGGAAAACAATTTGTAAACTTTATTATTACCGTCCCTCATTGGTTGTCCGCGGATTCCATTATCAAGAAGTGTATCTACGGCTTCTTGTACCAATTTTTCTTGACACATTACTAATTCCTCTGGTGTAGATCTACTTGTTGTTAATAGATCAATAAGAGTATTGTTCCGATAGATAACTCTTCTATAGAGTTCGTTAATATCCGAACTCATTAGTTTACCGCCATCTATTTGAATAATTGGTCTCAATTCGGGAGGAAGCACTGGTAAGAGACATAATACCATCCATTCTGGTTCTATATTTGTTCGGATAAAATGCTTAGCTAATTCCATGCGTCGAACCAAAAAATTCTTTCTTCTTCCAACTTTTTGATCTTCCCATTCATTTTCATTGTCAGTGGACCCCTCTTCTCCTAATTCTGTCCATTCTAGCAACGAAGAATCCATAATCATTCTTAAATCCAGATCAACTAATTGTTCTCGTATAGCACCCGCTCCACTAGAAATTTCTCTATTTTGAAATGTATCCAAACCTTGAGTAGCAAAAAAGAGTGGGAGACTGTATCTCCAGGATTGGATTTCATAGTCGAATGAACCTCGTAATCGTAAGAAAGTTGGTTTTTTAACTACGGGCCTAGCAAAAGAAAAATTTGGATAGGATCCAATAAGATGGATCTCCCCCTTTGAAAATCGGACATGAGGGTTTCCTCTCATCCGGCTAAAGTATTTACACACAATTAAAGATAAAGAAAGGGGTTTCCTCTTTCATATTTTTGAAAACCTCTAATCTAAAATATAAAATAAAAAAGGTTTACTCTTGACTCAAGTTATCAATAAAGACCAAGCAACATTTCATTGATACATTCTTCGGTTTTTCTGAATTTTTTATGCAATTCGAAATTTCGACAGAAATAAAATGTAAAATTCTTGAGTAGTCTACCTCCCTTCGAACGAGGAATCCTCTAAAATGAAATTCTTAATAAAAAAGGAATATCTTCGACTTCATAAGAGATTTCTTTGTCTCTGTATCATACCGTTTGATCTTTTAGGTCAAGACGTCACCTCGACGGGTATGCCACGATGTCTTAAAGCCTATATGCGATAGATAAACTTCTGCAATCATGATATATTTTATTCTTTGAACATAATTTTAGTTCTTTTAAAATATAAAATAAAAAAAGAGATGGAATAATGAATTCCACAAAAAAAGTATTTTTTTTTTCACAAGGTACATACAGTAGTATAAAGAGTTTTTTGTTACTGAATTGACCATAAACCAACTCCCTTATTGGGAGTATTCAATACACCCATGAATTTAATTCTGAGCTTCATGTTACTCATCCCAAGAGACATGCCAGATATAGGACATTCCAATTTAATTGAATGGAATGACAGTTTTTCATTCGAAATCTGTACAATAAGAATTTTTATCAAATCACATATCGCAGTATACTATACCCTCTAATTCTTTAAGAGGTTTATCTAAAAGGCTCGCGATATAACTAGGAAGACGTTTCAAATACAACACATGGGTTACTGGACATGCTAATTTGATATACCCCATTTGATATCTACGTATCCGAGAATCAACAAATTCTACTCCGCATTGTTCACAAAATTGAGGTTGGTCTTTTTTATCTCCGATTACTCGTTAATTTCCACAAGCACAAATCCCACTTTTTATAGGCCCAAAAATTCTTTCACAAAATAATCCATCTTTTTCAGGCTTATTGGTTTTATAATGAAGAGTATAGGGTTTTGTTACCTCCCCAACTGTTTCTCCATTAGGTAGGATTTTTTTTGCCCAAGCACTTATTTGTTCAGAGGAAACTGATCCAATTCGAAGGTGTTGATGTTTATACTGATCAATCATAAAATAAAATTTCGGATTCAGTCCAATTAAACTTCCTTCCTTTGAATCTGAAAGTCTTTCTAAGAGACAAGGAAATGATTCAGTTCCAGAGCCAAAGATCGTAGTTCGCGAACGAGCAATCAAAAAGATTCTGGAGCATCCACAGGTTTCGGTATTGTTCCTCCACTAATTGTAGTTCCAAGTACTTCTTGACGAGCTTTAATATGATCAGATTTATAAGTAAGCATCTCTTGTAAAATATGAGCAACACCGAATCCCTCGAGGGCCCAAACTTCCATTTCGCCTACCCGTTGTCCTCCTTGTTTGGCCCTTCCTTTAAGGGGTTGTTGTGTAACAAGTGCATAAGGTCCACTGGAACGTCCATGTATTTTATCATCAACTTGATGAATTAATTTCAAGATATAAGGCTTTCCTATTATAACGGGTTGTTCAAAAGGATTCCCCGTTCTTCCATCAAATATTCTGCTCTTTCCCGGATACTCGGGTTCAAATATCCATGGATTCGATGTTTCTTTACTGGCCTCATATAATTCAGAAAACACAAGTTTTCTGGAAGCCTCTTGTTCATATCTCTCATCAAAAGGTGATATTCGATAATGTCTATTTAGCATACTCCCAGCTAATCCGAGCGAACATTCTAATATTTGTCCTACATTCATTCGAGAAGGGACCCCTAATGGATTGAAGACCATATCAACGGACCTTCCATCTTGCAAATAAGGCATATCCTGTCTAGACAAAATCTTTGAAACGATACCTTTATTTCCATGTCTCCCGGCCACTTTATCACCTACTTTGATTTCACGTTTCTGTGAAATATATATATGAATTGTTTCTGGATTATAGCTAGAATCCGCTTTTTTGTGGAGCCATCTCACATCAATAACTCGGCCCCTACCACCTATAGGTAGTTTTAGACAAGTTTCCTTTGAGGTGGATACCTGAATCCCAAGTATAGCTCGTAATAATCTATCTTCCGGGGCATATGAGGATTCTTTTGCCATTTGAGGCGTTAATTTACCCACTAAAATATCGCTCGTTTCTACCCAAGATCCCAGAATTACAATTCCATTTTTGTCTAAATTTCGGAGTAAATGCGCTTCTAGATGTGGAATTTTATTAGTGATTCTTTCAGGACCATGGCTTGTCACATGAGTCTGAATTTCATATTTCCGTATGTGAAAAGAAGTATAAATATCTTCATAGACCAGACGCTCACTAATGAGTACAGCATCTTCAGAATTGTAACCTTCCCATGGCATATAAGCTACTAATACGTTTTTTCCCAAAGCGAGTTCACCACCAACTGTAGCAGCACCATCTGCTAAAATTTGTCCCTTTTTTACGCATTTACCCTTCTGAACCTGGGATTTTTGATGCATGCAAGTATTTTTGTTGGAACGTTGATATATAATTAATGGAATACTTAGACCATTCCCACTTCCAAATAAAATAATCTTCTCAGTATCATTATAAACGATCTTTCCCTCGTGTTCGGCTATAGCGGGAACTCCCGAATCTAAGGCCACTTGGCGTTCCAATCCAGTTCCAACAATGCACTTTTCGGACCGAGAAAGAGGAACTGCTTGACGTTGCATATTAGAACTCATTAAAGCTCTATTCGCATCATTATGCTCGATAAAAGGAATGAGGGAAGCTCCAATAGAAAAATATTAGAAGGGAAAAATACTTCGAAGATGAACCTGTTCCCATGCAATAGTAAGAAATTCTTGACGGTATCGAGCTGGAACAATCTGCTCCTCCTGAATACCTCGATTCAGTGCTAAAAAATTTCCCGTCGCTACCATATAGTATTCATCTCTACTTGGTGATAAAGAAAGCATTCGTATTCTTTTTGATCTCTCAGAAATTTCATAAAATGGACTTTCTATAGACCCCCAATGACCAATCCTTGCGTGAATTGCCAAGGATCCAATAAGTCCGACATTGATTCCTTCAAAGGTGTCAATTGGACAAATGCGTCCATAGTGACTAGGATGGATATCCCGTATCCGAAAACTAGCAGTTCGCCCCGTCAATCCTCCAGGACCCAAAGAACTCAATTTCCTTCCATGAACTATTTGGGTCAATGGATTGGTTTGATCTAAAACTTGAGATAATGGATGTAATCCAAAAAAAGATTCATAAGTGGTTGTTAATGGCGTTGAAGTCACTAAATTCTGAGGAGTCGGTATCAATTTATATCTAATTGCTCCACATATAGTTCCTATAATTAGATTTTCTAAACGAACGAGAGCCAATCCAAATTGATCTTGTAAGAGATCTGCTACGGAACGAATACGTTTATTTTTCAAATGATTCATATCGTCAAGTGTACCCATTCCAAATTTCATTCCAATCAAATGATCTGCAGCAGTCAATATATCTCGCGGTAACAAAAATGTATTGTTCTCGGGTATATCAATATTCAACCTTCGGTTCATATTTCGCCGCCCAATTCCTCTTAATTCACATCTTTGTTGAAAAAAATTTTTTTGTAATTCCGTACATAAAGATTCAGGAAATATGGGATCTCCGCCTACACAAGCAAATTGTCGATAAAACTCCAAAATGGCATTTTCTTTTGACCTTATTTTTTTTTCCTCCTTTTCATTGAGGAAAGACAAGAAAATTTCGGGGTAACAAACGTTCTCAAGAATTTCACTTAAATTTGAACCCATAGCTGATGATAGAACTAGAATAGATATTTTCTGTTTCCTACTTACACGAGCCCATATCCTTGCTTTTCTATCAATTTCTAACTCTAATCTTCCTCCCCAATCTGATATTATTGTGCCAGTATAGACTGAAATTCCGTTATGGTCCAATTCTGACCGATAATAGATACCGGGGCTTTGCAATATTTGATTGATTACAATTCTGTATATTCCATTTACTATAAAAGTTCCCAGGGAATTCATTAGAGGAATGTTTCCAATAAAAATAATTTGTTCTTGGATATCCTGACTGTTTTTCCAAATTACTCCCGCGGATATATATAATTCAGAGGAATATGTAAGTGATTCATATACAGCATCTTTTTCTTTTATTGAGGGTTCTACCAATTGATATGTTTCCGCAAATAACTGAAATTCAATTTCTTGATCTGTATCTTCAATTTTTGGAAACTTCAAAAGTTCTTATGTTAAGCCCCGATCAATGAATCTACAAAACCCTTCAAATTGTATTTGATTCAATCCCGATAGTGTAGACATTCCTTCATTCCCAACCCCAAGCATTTTTGATTACCCCTTTTTTATTTTATAGAAAATATCTCATGATTTGTTGTCATTCTTCATCGAATCACATGAATATATTTAGCAATAATGGAATTTATGTTCTTTTTACTTTACTGAATCACATGAAATTTTACCTCACTACGTCTATGAAATACGCATTATGAAAAGAGGAATTTTGCTACTCAAATTAGAATTTGCAACAAAACAAACAAATAGACTTTTAGTAGAGTATGATATTACATATTCCAATTTGATTGATACCCCAAAAATAAATTCAGGATTTGATTGGCTCCATGAGAGAAAGATTTTAAAAAGAAAATAATCAGAAAAAATATACAATTTTTTTGAGCCCTTTACCATTTCAAGTGTTCAAAAAAGAATGAAAATTAACAAAGAAGAGAGATATTTTGACCCTTTTTTTTTTAGAATGAGAGGATTGCAGTGCATAAAAAGACTTGGATTTATGAAACATGCATAGATCTAACTTCAGCTATAGCTATCTATATATGTCTATTACGTTATTGCAGTCCTATTTGTTCGGGACAGAATATGTTGTGTTCATTTTTTTTCTATTCATTCATCAATCTATTTCATGAAAAATTGGCAAAAAAATGAAAGTACGAGAATTTATTGAAAATTCCCTGTAATCCATAATTACATAGAAAATACCCAATTATATAATGTGTAACAATGAAAAGTGATATTATGGGGTTAACATATGTTAACAGTTCCTGTTATAATGGAAATAGATAAGGATTATAAAAAAAAAAGATATATATATATATATATATATATATATATATATATATATATATATATATATATATATATATATATATATATATATATATATATATATATATATATATAATAATAATAATAATATTGATTTGTTATGTATCAATTTCGATTTTTTTCTCATTAAGAAATTAAGATTCCGGAATTTGTAGTTAACAGTTGTTATTTGTCCCGAAATTTTTACTTTTTTTTTTTACTGAAAAGGTATACGTTGGTTTTTTTGAGAGGAGGATATTCTGATCTATTTTTTTGTATCATTTTGGCGGCATGGCCGAGTGGTAAGGTGGGGGACTGCAAATCCTTTTTCCCCAGTTCAAATCCGGGTGTCGCCTGATCGACAAGAGAATCAAAAAGGGTTTCTTCCATTTTGTTGATACAGAAACTTAGTATTTTTTCCATGTGGAAGCAAGTGTAGGGACAGAGTTCTTGAGACTTGTTTGATTCAAAATTCTACGCATCGCTAGATTTGTTCTCTAAAATGCTTTAAATCTTTGCGTCTCGGATTCAAGGAAAAATGAATTAGAGTAGGGAAATGAAAAGGAATAGATCAATCTTGAAATGAAAGTCTTTTCATTCTACTACTGCTGTAGTGTCCGTCTACTGATTGGGTCTTGAATTAGATTGGATAAGGATAGGTAGGACAAGGAATATAATTCCATTTTTAGTTGGCGAAGGGATTGAAGAAAAACCGTCTATACAAACGTATGTAAAATATATGAACGCTTCTGCATTTTTTCCATATTTGTTAGATTAATGAAATTTAATATCTAATCAATAATTCATGGTCGAGAATTTCATAGTATAACATCGGAAGATGTTTTATCCATACCAAACCAAATAAGAAAATGACTTGCTGATGCAATCAAAAAGTCTTTTTTCTTTCTTTGTCCGAACCTTTCCCTTAAACTAAAAAAGAAAGAAAAAGGGGGATACCTGTTTGAAATGATATTTTTTTAGTTTTATTCCCTTATCATACACGAAATCAATTGATATTTTTTGGATTTGTATCCATCGGGACTGACGGGACTCGAACCCGCAGCTTCCGCCTTGACAGGGCGGTGCTCTGACCAATTGAACTACAATCCCAGGGAAAAAGTCGTCTAGTATACACACATATTCTTACAATTTCATTCTAACTCTTTGTTTTTCTATTTGAGATTCGAGAACGCCTCTTTTAAAGGCGGACTTCTATATATATATATATATATATATATATTCATATTTTTATGGGTCTGCGCTTTAGCGACACGGATGACTCGCAATCTATTCGTTATTGCCAACTTGATTAAAAAATCAATCAAGGAAACAAAAAAGACTATTTTTTTCTTTTTTGACTTGAACCCTTTCCTTCGACTTTATACTTACAGATCCCAATAGGTGTTTTGCAAAATCTGAATTTGTGGAAAAAAAATATGTAAGTAATCTGGAAAAAAGACATAGGACTCAAGATTATAATCTTATGTATGCGAACCCATTGGTGATTTTTAGAGAACACCAAATGGGTTATATCATTTCATGGTGGATCCAGAAATATTTTTGGGCCGAGCTGGATTTGAACCAGCGTAGACATATTGCCAACGAATTTACAGACCGCCCCCATTAACCGCTCGGGCATCGACCCAGGAAGAATTCATTTTAGTCTTTCTTGATAATCCCTCATCCATTTCCTTTCGTAGTACCCTACCCCCAGGGGAAGTCGAATCCCCGTTGCCTCCTTGAAAGAGAGATGTCCTAAACCGCTAGACGATGGGGGCCTCCTTGCCCGATTTCCATTCTACTATGTTCATAGTATGAACAGTTTTTTGAAATTGTCAATATAATGGAATGATATGATTCGATCAAAAGGATCTTCCCATCTTTCAGAATTCCTTACAATTTTTTGATTCATCCTTTTGATTTCTAAATTGTTCATTCCAATCACCAATCTATAGAATTCAACAAAATAGAAAATAAAACGAAGTAATGCGAAAGAAACCAAAATAAACATAGAAGACTTTGTGGAAAGAATTGATTTGCTGGAACAGGGGGGCATTAACACCTTATTTCTTTCACTTTCATTCAGTGTTAAGAAGATGAAATTGGGTATATTTGTATTTCACACTAAGTTGGGAAATACAAAAATGCGAATGAATCCGGAAATTGAGTAAAAAAGGATGAAGATCAATAAGAATTAAGTTGAGGGACAGGATAGAATCCATTTATCAAAGATTCGGAAATATTGGAATTAGGGGTCCATGTATCAATGAAATGAATTTCGTGTTATGATGAAGATGACTTCAATTCAAATCGGTTTTGAAAAATTTCATTCCTATTTATCAAATCCAATATGAATTAATTCTTTTTTCACTATTAAATCCAATTTTTTGTTCGTTAATGAGTTGCTACGTACAAAAAATAGATCTATGTACATACATCTAAATGTACATATATCTAAATCAGATTTAGATATATATATATATATATATCTATTTCGTCAGATTGATATACCAATTTTGTATATATCTATTTTGTATATCTATCTATAATAATAGATATAGAATAAGTATATGCAGTAACAAATAGATGTACTAAACTCATCTTCATATTGGCTGATTCCGTATTGGGGAATTTACTCAAACGCCGCCCTTTTAACTCAGTGGTAGAGTAACGCCATGGTAAGGCGTAAGTCATCGGTTCAAATCCGATAAGGGGCTTTTTGTATCAAAAAATGATAACAGTAGTATTCCTATTTGAAGGAAGATATAGAAATATTCTTGATATTTGTAAGAAGTTTCTGTTTGTAATAAAAAAAAACTAATTAATAGTTGAATTTCATTAAAAAATCGAATTTCAACTCTATTAAGTTCTTGTTATCATTCGAATAGAGTAAACTCATTCGAGTTAGAAAGTAAAATGGTATTCTTTTCTATATATATATATATATATATATATATATATATATATATATATATATATATATATATATATATATATATATATATATATATATATATATATATATATTTTTAGAATATGATATTTTCTTGAATCAAAAAAGGAAAAGATTCTAAAAAAAAGTAAGTGGACCTAAGCTATTGAATCATAACTATATCCACTATTCTGATATTCAAATTGGATAGAAATGAAATTTGAACGGTGGATCTTTTTTTCTTTTTAATACCTTTTTGGTTCTAACTCTGCAAGAATCTGTCGATATTTCGGATAAAATCTTATTGTTCGTAGGAATGAATTGCTACTCCTCTCCTCCAGTGGAAGGGCTTATTCTATTCTAAGGTCCAACATACAAGTCATTTGACTTAAAAATCTATTTTTTCCGAATACAAGAAAAGATCAAATTTGATTTCTATTATTTCGTGAAGATATGTCTATCAAAATAATAGAAAAATCCATAAAATCATGACTTTGAGTATCAAACATTTGGTTTTGATATCTATGCATACGAGATTTTTAAGGCAATTAATGGACGAAACTTTCACTTAGAATATATTATTATTACTAAAATTCCATAGAATATTCAAAGAATATGACAGATAGATAAAAAAAGAAATAGAGAAAAAGATTCAAAAAAAAGAAAGAAATGTAAAATAGAAAGTCAAATATAGGATCCTCTAGTAGTTTTTTAGACATACAAATTCGAAGAATATAGAAAACTCTTTTTTTTTATTTCACGAACAAGATTCAAGAAGAATCTTATTTGATAAAAGCAGAGTAGTATGTCTGGGGATCTGCTGGTAACGAGAGTAATAAAAGCGATCAATCATTTGTTTATGGAATAGTTCTTTAAAAATTTTATTTCTATGATTTATGAGTCATAAGACAATTTGCGAGTCATGACTTAGGGAATTTTTTTAGAATATAAAGAAAGAAGCCAATTGATTTGACCTAGATTAGATATCCATCGACAAAAAAAGAATTTTTCTATTCGAAACCCAGTAGAAAAGAGGGGACAGTCTACGAGAAATCATATCATATATAAAATGAAAAAAGCCTCGAAGGTTGCATCCCTGAAAATACTAGTAGGAAGGCGATTTCAATAGCGGCATCCAAAATGCCTATACGAACTCAATTTATTCTTTCCGAATAATCATTAGAACGAAAGAGATCTTTAGTATGAAAAAAGGCAATTCTCCGTTTTTTTTTTAACACAAAATATTTTTTTTACTTCAACTTTTTGACTGAAACTGAAAGATAAGAAAAAAGGATATGATTCAACCTCAAACCTATTTAAATGTAGTCGATAATAGTGGAGCGCGCGAATTGATGTGTATTCGAATCATAGGAGCTAGTAATCGAAGGTATGCTTATATTGGTGACATTGTTGTTGCTGTAATCAAAAAAGCAGTGCCAAATTCATCTTTAAAAAGATCTCAAGTCATCAGAGCTGTAATTGTACGTACTTGTAAAGAACTAAAACGTCGTAATGGTATAATAATAAAGTATGATGATAATGCGGCGGTTCTCATTGATAAAGAAGGAAATCCAAAAGGAACTCGAATTTTTTCCGCAATAGCCCGAGAATTGAGACAGTTAAATTTCACTAAAATAGTTTCATTAGCACCTGAGGTATTATAATAAGAGATCATGATATAGATATATTATTTATGACTTGAATGAATAGGAAATAGATTAGAATACGAATGAAATATATATTCTATATTCAAGTCAATATATTCAAAATAAAAATTCGAATTCTATTTGTATAAAAAAATAGAATTCGAATTCAATATAAGATTATTTATATAGTTTCGAATAGGTCATTCGTTCATTTTATTTCTATCTTTTTTTTGTTTTAGAATATTCTATATTCGGATATTTAAATTATCCTAATTACAATCAAATTTTCTATACATATAGAGTATTATTCTATTCTCATATTCAATATGAGAGATTTGATTGAATCAAAAAATAAAAAATCAAAAAACGTTGTCAGATTAATAGTATTCTAGGCCGGCCCAGAATACTTCAAATAGGTTCACTAATGTTGATTTCTGGTGAAGAGGATAATATTAAATAATTAAACGTTGTCAGATCATGGAAGATTATGTGAAAAATAAAGACATTGTCAACCTTTCAAAATAAATAAAGGAAAATATTGTATCTTAAAGACATAAGTTAAGGAACCTAATATTAAAAAATTTTAATGTTATTTATTATTTATAATGTAGGTTTTTAAAACATAAGCTAGCATCTTCCATAACTAAAACACCGTGCTTTACATGGAAGTTTTACGTTATTTATTATGTTCAGTTGTACAAGTTGGAATTTGATGTGATCACATTAACTAACAACTAACAAGTTAACGTACACTAAAAAAACCTTTGAATAGTCGGGAGGTAAAATCCAAAACAAAAAAATAACAATGTTGTTTTTGGGTAAAATTTCTCAGAACGCACAATTTTTTTTTAAAAATTAAATATAGTGGAGTTACCTCTTACAAATAAAAAAGAGAAAAATTTATTATTCTTGAAAAAATACATTACGAGAAATATTTATGGTATCAAAATATCATTTCAATAGTTAAATAAAGTAGATATTTATCGAAATAATCCCAAACAAAATGACAAAGTTAAATTTGTGAGGAATACCCCATAACATTAGTTTTATGAGTGGTAGTGTGCAGACTATGCGTGCAGTCTCAATTTTCTAAAACATACATTTTGTGAGAGGCTGTCTCACGCCAAATCTGACAATTACTTTTGCGAGGGGAACCCCGTCGCAACTAGAAATGAGAATAAGCTAGGTTAGACTACTGGGACATATGACTTAGCCTATTTAATATCAGGTTAGACTAGACTTATTTACTAAAAAGGCTAAGCTTATGCTATTTTAAAAGTCTATTTAATTAAATAGATCAGATTTGACTATTAAAAAAGTCTATGAAACTTTATAAATCAGCCAATATTTTTATAGATATTTAAAATAGTTTAAATAGGTTGGTCTATATATATATATATATATATATATATATATATATATATATATATATATATATATATATATATATATATATATATATATATATATATATATATATATATATATATATATATATATTAGAAAAAGAATTTAAACGATCTATATATGTATATATAGGCCGACCAATAAGGCTTATTAAGTAATATGATTTAATTGAAAATTTTAGTGAAAAACAGACTTTTAAATAAACTTTTAAGTCAAACCAAAATTTTAAAAGGTTAGGTCAGACTCAAAAAATTGGTCTATAGTAGGTCATTGGTCAGACTCAAACCTTTTAAATTTATCGTAGACCATACTCAAATCTTATAAAACTAATCTAATCTATTTTCACCCTTAATCGCATCATGTACGTCTAATTAATATCACGCACCAACTTCATCACTCCCACTCAATTTTGTTCTTATTAATATATTTTCACTCTTTTTCCATTTCCATTTCCAGAAGCAACATTTTCACTCCATCTCTTCCATTTTTTTTATCTTCTTCCTCTCAATAACAACCAAAATCATCACATTTTCTTAACTCCAACATAATAAATTTCAAATAATTTTACTAAATGATTCAGTTATGTATCTATTTTATTTTCAGATTTAATTTATAATCTAATTTTTATTTTTATTTTTTATGTTTCATGTACCAATTGATTCATTTAGAGGAGTAAGATTTTCTTTGAAATTTATAACAAGATTTTGATACACACTATATAAATTTTTTTTAAATTTTGTATTTATATAATATATCTATCTAGTAGATTTATTATATTTATATATTTTTTTTTTGGTGTGCCTTTGTTTATGCTATATATTTTAAAAAATAATATATATATATATATATATATATATATATATATATATATATATATATATATATATATATATATATATATATATATATATATATATATATATATATATATATATATATATATATATATAACAATTTTTTCAAATATTTTTTAAAAAACCAACAAAAAAATATAGTATATACTTATTGATTTTAAAAAAGTAAATTTTATATACTCTAGAAAAATATTTATTTTAATAAAATCAGTATATTTATTTTTATATTTATTTTTTTAAATAAACACTTATATATTTTTAAACTAAAACAATTATAGTTTATGTTTAGTATTAAAAACAAGTTTATGTTTCATTGTACTAATAAAAAATATTGAAACAACCGGCTGAAAATCATCAAACAATGAAGTCGCCATCGAACGTCTTTTATCCCACATGTAGGGAAAGGTAAACGTCGAGTAAACCTGAGAAGGGTGAAATCAAGGTCGAACGACCAAGAGATAAGGGTAAGGGAGTCTGTTACGCGAGGGGAAGGTATTAGCACCCCACACACCCGTAGTACTCTACGGTATCCACTCTTGTTGTCTATCTTATGGGTGCGTTTAATCTATGCTTACGGTTTATTATTGCTAAGGGAGAATGCATGCAAACGACAAAGGGAAAAGAATGTAGGGAAAATAAAGGTTGTGCTCATTCGGGCCCTACCCCGATGTCTACGTATCCCTTTTAAGGAATCAGAGCATTCGTAGTTTGGCTTATACGTTTTTGTTTGTTTGTATTTTTTTAATTAACGATAGTAATTTCTCCTTCTGCCGCAACTCGACCTTTGGAGATTTACGCGTCAGCACAGAAGTGAATTAATACGCTCCTTTGAAAAAGAGTTTGAAAGGAAGGCCCGAAGGCAAAAAGAATTTTATGTTTTGTTGGTGTTTTTGCTTGTAGAGAATAACTAGTTAATCTCAAGAGAGAGACTTTAGTCATTTCTCCACTTATTCATGAAATAAGTCTTTGAGACTTGAACCATACCAAAGCTTAGAATAAGAGAATAATAAGGTCGAGAAGAAACCCGCTTATCATCTCTCATACTTAACGAAGACATGATTCTCGTCAGTGATTTTTTTAAGTATTTTTGAAGTTTGCGAGAAAAAGAAGTTTTTGTTTTAAATGCATATGCGAAAGGAAAAAAAAAGTCACAGGGAGACTAACCTATTTCTAAACCTAACGTTATCATACAAAGGTGGTCCTAGAACGCAATAAAGTGTGAAAAATGAGGAATAAAAATGAGATTGCGATGATACCGAACGGAGAAGGTCCGTTGCCTCTTCAAAACCACACCAGCAATAAGAAAGCTCTACAGAAGCTGCTCCGTGCGAGTGATTAAGGAATCAGTCTCCAAGCATTCCATATTGCGACAGTTACATCAATATAGTATCACAAGATTTTAAAAAAAATGATAATGAAAATGATTGTTAAACATAAAATAATAGAAAGTTCTAATAAAATTCTAAAGAAAAGTCCTAAAGAATTCTATAAAAATAATATGCTACTATTTTTGTGTATTATTTTTATCATAGAAAAATAGCCCCAAAAAAAATTGGTGGAAGAATTAAAACAACAAAATTAAAACCAAAAAAACAATGAATCAGAGGGAGGTATGAACTGGAATCTAGGGAGGTGTAGAAGCGGGTTGAAGCATTAAGCCCATGAAGAAAAAGTCCAATAAACACTTTTCTTGTACACAAATTTTTTCATTGGGCCTAGGAATTAATAGGTTCGGTCCATTCAACTCATTCTTAATGTTGTTAATCATCATATGATAATTATATTATTTGTTGAATTAAAAATAATAATAATAAAAAAACGCAATAGAATAAACCAGTTCAAAAAGAAGAAAAAAAAGGAAAATGGGCAATTGGGGATCCCAGTCGGTGTCGCCTCCTTGTCTCCGCGACGGCTTCCCCTTCCTTCTTCATCGGTCCTCCATCTATCTCATCGATTCGTAGTTGATTACGCCATCATCATCATCGTCGCCAATCCGTCTTGTCCGTAACAAGATCTTTCTGTCTCATCATCCTCAGTCTTTCTTCGATATTCCTCCCAATCTCCGATCGAACCTGTAACATAACGCAAACAGCACCGTGCACGTGATAAAAGGAGAAAGTGTTTCAGTTTACCTTCCGTTTTCGATTTGACGAAGAATGACGAGCAGATTAGCGAAACCAGGTACGTGTTTCATAAGAATTCTTCTCTCCAATTCGCACTTCTTCTTGTTTCTGATTCATGTGTTAACTTCCCTAAGCCTTTCACCGTTCACAGATTCGCATGGTTTACTCGAATTGTTTGAGATGTGGTTGTTATTGCACCTTTGTTGAAGACGATGTTTTGGTTGCATTGACGCGGGAAGAAGAAGCTGATGTGGTAATAGGTGCGAGATGTAGAGCTGATCGATGGAACGTGTTGAAGAACATGTGTGTGTGTGTGTGTGTGTGTGTGTGTGTGTGTTGAGGAGGATATTATAGAGAAGATTGAGGATTAGAGTGTTGGTGATGAGGATCCAGCGAGAAAAATGCAGAACTGGAAGATTCAGCCTCTGAGTCGTTTGGTGAATGGTATGTGAGGATGATGATGAAGAAAGAAAGAGTAGGGGAGTGAGGGTCGAAGATGGAGAGAAGATGAAGAGAAATTCAGAGATTGGAGGGGTATGTGATGATGATTCAGTTGAAAAGAGAGTAGAGAGATGATTCTGATTTTTTGTGGTGATTCTTCCAGAATGCTGAAGAATGACCCATGAAAGAGGTAAATTCTGTTTTTTATAGTCTGTTAGAATTTTCTGCTGGAAGTTTGTTAGACTGTGTAAAAAGTTGGTTAAAGGTTTGTTATGAAATTCTGTTAGAAGCTGGTTATGGGAATTAGTTGGAAGTTTTGGTTATAAGCTGTTATCACAGTTTGTTAGTTAGAGTTTGTTAGGAGTTTGTTAGGAGTTTGTTAGGAAATTCTGTTATGTTAGAATTCTGTTAGAAAGTTTTGGTTAGAAGTTTTTAGTTCCTAAGCTGTTGAGCTGAACTGTTTTAATTAATTTTCTACTTTCCAACTTTCTAGGCAGTTTGTTTTCTGTTTTTTTCGGTTATTGCAGTTAGAGAGTTTGTTAGTAGTTAGTTATGGTTACAAGTTAGTTGTATTGAAATTCTGTTTGCAGTTAGTAGTTTAATTGTTAGAGAGAAAGTTAGAAGTTAGAAAATCTGTTAAGAATAGTTAGTTGGCAAGCTGAAGGTTATGTCATTGGCTTGTTAGTTTTGGTTCTGATTGTGGATTATTTTGATGCGATTTTACAGGTTGAGTTCCAAGTGGCCAGTAGGATTTGTGTTGAAGCAGTGTGAAGATTATGGTGAAGAGGTAAGGTTAAACTGTGGGATTTCGTGGAAGACATATGAAGATTAGGCTTTGGTGTTGTGTAGGATTTTTATAATTTCTTTTGTAACATGATGGTAAAATTGTAATGAAAATGTTTTGAATGCCATCTTGTATTGCAATGTAGCATGGAATTAGTTAAACTTGCAATGTAACTTTGAGAATTCAATGATAATTTCTTCAATGTACCTTTTTGTTTAGTGTTTTCATAGATGAGCTCTTTCATGATATCCTGCCAATATTTAGTTATTCTGTGATAAACCATTTCTCTTTCTAGAGATTTCTTCCAGTCAAGGTGAATTATGTAGTATCCTAAATTGTCAATAGACTTTCTGCTATATTTCTCTAGTAATCTCAAGTTATCCTCGGCATGCCTAAAACAATATGAATTGAGAAGAAACTTTGACACCTCAAAGATTTGCAATAAAGACTATATTTGCCAAAGTTCAGAAAGGGTTTTACCATTTGAAAGCTTGTTGAGTGTGCGCAAGACATCCATGCTAACAGATAATAATTCTGAACTCCAATATCTCTGAGCATAAGACAATAAAGGTTGAACATCAATGGAGATTGGCCTCCCATTCTTGATTAGAAATTTATCTCCCAATTTCATCACCCAATTAGCACCAGGGATGAGCAAAAGGTACGTGTCTTGTTGATTATAAATCTGCTTCTGAACACCCAAATAATTCAATGCAAACTTCACGTAACTGCTTTGCTGCTGATGAGGCTCTAGAGTTTTGAAATTTGAAAGGAAATCCAGCATTTGGACAATGTTATCCTTCCAACATGTCCAACAATAAAACAACGTCTCCCCGGAGAATTGATTCTTTGTAATCATACTTTCGACAGAAACACCAAACATACTGTCGTGCTCGACATACTTGGAGGAATTCAGCCGAAAATGAGAATCAAGCAATCTCCACAAACATAATATTTCCCCTCTGATACTCTTATGGATGCGAGAAGATTTCAATTGATTCATTATTTCATAACTGTTGTCATGTTTATTTCCTACCGAAGACAAAACAGTCGATCTAATGTCATGACTTGTTTCTTAATAGAGTGCGGTAATTTCGAACAAATATGCAATGATAGTAATGAAACTTGTTTTTCATTCAAACCTTCGATTTCACATATGCTTTCTCATATCTTAAAATATCTTTAGACGTCAAGTATATCCAATAATTTTCAAATAACCTCTAAATCATGAAATATGGAATAATTTAGTCCACAAGAGTTAACTTGGTTTTCATCCACGAAGTCTCGCTGAAATCTTCCAATTTTGCTTGAATCAAATTATTGAACAAAACTGAAGCTCATTCTCACAAATATAATGTTTTGAGGAATTGATAACGAAGATGGAAATATGGAAGAAGTATAACCAAGATATCCTTAAAACTACTAATCCACCTTGACTTGTATTGTGAGCAAAAACTAACAATGATGAGAACAAAAATGGCCTTGATCAACGTGAATCTATGGTACCATTCCTTATGTCATGACCTCATACTTTTCAATTCAACCCCACAAGTCCTTTGTCTTGTCAAAAAAATGTCTTTGTGGGATCCTTGAAGAAGATAAAATTTGAAGCATAGAAAGATATCCTCTAATCATTTCTTATTGACGAACATCAACAAACTCACATACAAAATGCAAAACCTTAACCCACTTGTATTAGGTGCACAGTGACGACTTGAGACATGGATAGAATAATGTTCAAAATGTCTTCGAAATGAAACAAAGCATGATCTTCCAATAGACATAGGGAAATAAACCCAAATCTTCAGACTTAACAAATAAAACCTTGCAACTTGATTTTGAGATGAAGAGAATAACCTCGTAGCTTGATAAAGAAGAAATCCACAACAACCATCAATCAAAACCCTAAATTCACAATTCAATGTACCAGAAGAATCATTCTAGTTTGATAAACACCTCGAACCAGAAGAAAGCCAGAGCTTCACAACCAATGATTCTCTGAACCATGATTCAACAAAACCTGAATTGGTTAATTAAAGAGTGGATGAATGCCATGTGAAAGTCATTAAGCCTGATCAAATGATAGGCACACTTATATGAGGAAACATCTTGATTCGAAGACCATGTATGCTAAGTCACGCCCTTGAGTTCTTGACAAGAAAAACCTGTAACATGTTGTTTATCAGAAGATAATAGCCTTGTTGCTTGAGGGAGAAAAAGTCCAAAAATGAGAATGAACCAAAACCCTAATTCCATAACTTGCTGCCTGAATAAGAAATCATCCTTTATTGGATACGAGCGCCTTAACCATTGTGAAACCCTAGTATCGCACAACCACTGAACTTTGAACCTTAGAGCTATATTGAATGAAATGTATGCCATGTTAGTGACCTAATGAAATAGATGCAGATGAATGCAAAAAGTCTAAGCCAAAATAAAAGAAATTAGGAGGGAAAATTTTGCGGTGCAACAGCTGCCCCTATTTAATCGCCTTCAACCTGAAGGTGAGATTGGCGTCAGCCATTCGAACTTTCAAGGTAAAAGAAGATTAAATACTAAAAGAACCCGAAAATTTGCGCTCCGAAGCCAGTCAGGTATCATTATTTTTGGTCTTTCTGTATTTTTATTTTTTTGCTAGGTAAAAGAGGTTATCAGGTTAGATGTATGTTTAACCAGGGTTTGGCACACAACAGAATAACTTGGTTATCAAGGAACATCTGTTGGGATTTAGTAACAAACACCTGTAAGAAAGATATCAAAAGGTATATGCCTGAAGTCTGTAGCAAACATACGAAAAAAAGTATCAGAGACACATATCCGGGGTTGGTAGCGGATACGCAAGAAAGAGACATCAAAAATACATATCCGTGGTCGGTATCAGACACGTAAGAAAGAGATAGAAAAGATACATATCCGTGATCGGTATCGGACACATAAGAAAGAGATAGAAAAGATACATATTTGTGGTTGGTATCGGATACGTAAGAAAGAGATAGAAAAGATACATATCCGTGATCGGTATCGGACACGTAAGAAAGAGATAGAAAAGATACATATCCGTGGTCGGTATCGGATACGTAAGAAAGAGATAGAAAAGATACATATCAGTGGTCGGTATCGGATACGCACAAAAGATATAGAAAAGATACATATCTGTGGTCGGTATCGGATACGCACAAAAGAGATATCAAAGATACATATCCGTGGTCGGTATCGGATACGCACAAAAGATATAGAAAAGATACATATCCGTGGTTGGTATCGGATACGCACAAAAGAGACATCAAAGATGCATATCCTTGGTCGGTATCAGATACGTACAAAAGATATAGAAAAGATACATATCCGTGGTCGGTATCGGATACGCACAAAAGAGATATCAAAGATACATATCCGTGGTCGGTATCGGATACGTACAAAAGATATAGAAAAGATACATATCCGTGGTCGGTATCGGATACGCATAAAAGAGATATCAAAGATACATATCCGTGGTCGGTATCGGATACGTACGAGAGAGACATCAAAGATACATATCCGTGGTCGGTATCGGATACGTACGAGAGAGATATCAAAGATACACATCTGTGGTCGGTATCGGATACGTACGAAAGAGATATCAAAGATACATATCCGTGGTCGGTATCGGATACGTACAAGAGAGATATCAAAGATACGTATCCGTGGTCGGTATCGGATACGTACAAGAGAGATATCAAAGATACATATCCGTGTCGGTATCGGATACGTACGAAAGAGATGTCAAAGATACAAGAACATATGTCTGGGGTTGGTAGAAGACATATAAAATAGGTATAAAAAATACATATCCGTGGTCGGTATCGGATACGTAAGAAAGAGACAGACCAAAGAAAGCTCTTACAAAGAAACACCAATCGAAGGTGAACTTACTGAGGGAAGAGACCAAACAAATGGGACTCTTGACAAATGATACCAGTCGACGATGGATTTTAACAAATGATACCAGCCGAAGCAGGGGTTTTTAGAAAGATACCAGCCGAAGCGGGATTTTGAAAGATACCAGCCGAAGCGGGATTTTAACAAAGGATACTAGCCGAAGCGGGATTTTAACAAAAGATACCAGCCGAAGCGGGATTTTAACAAAGGGTACCAGCCGAAGCGGGATTTTAAAGAAGGGTACCAGCCGAAGCGGGGTTTTAGGGGATGCCAGCCGAAGGTGGACTTTAGGATAAAGAAACCAGCCGAAGGGGAATCTTCATCGAGGAATACTATGCCGAAGGTAGATTCCTAAGAAAAGAACGTCGGTCGAAGGCGAACTTACAACTGCAAAGAGACCATCCGAAGGGGACTCTCAACAAATGATACCAGCCGAAGGTGGATTTTAAGGATGCCAGCCGAAGGTGGACTTTAAGGGCGAAGAAACCAGCCGAAGGGGAATCTTTATCCAGGAATACTATGTCGGAGGTAGATTCCTAAGAAAAGAACGCCGGTCGAAGGCGAACTTACAACTGCAAAGAGACCAGCCGAAGGGGACTCTCAACAAATGATAAAGGTATGCATATCTGGTCAGAGTTAGATACACAAGAGCGAAGTTGATCATCAAGAAACAAATGTTTAGAATTGCTAGCGAACACAGGAACGAGACTAACCGAAGAAAGCCCCAATAAAAAAGGACGCATTCGCCTAAACAAGGGCGCCAGACAACTGGACTTTGAAGAGACATTGAAAGACTCTTAATCATAAAAATTTAGCTAGGCTAACGAAAGGAGGACCCGAGTAACATGGATAAACCAAAACAGGGAACCGACTAAGCATGACCTTTAAAGAGCACTGATCGAAGGTGAACTATGCAAGAGAAAGGGATTGGTCAAAGCATACTTTAACAAAGAAAAACATGTTAGGCTTTCGAATAGGTTGCAAATACACAAGAACTAAAAATCCCTCAGGCCAGAGCCGGGGTGTTAATTCTTCAAGAGTGGCAATTGTCAGAATTACCACACACCAAGTATGGATACTCAAACACTTTGAGAAGCAAGAAAGGTTATGAGCCAACTCTTACTAAAGACAAAGAAAACGCGGGTAAAATAACCAAAGGCTTGCAAAGGCAAGTGCAAACCACAAACTTATTGGGGAAATGGAGAAATACCAAAGACCCGACTGATGGTGAATCAAAATAAACTTTATTGGGGAAACATAATAGAATTACCCTAGGCTTCTTGTGGAGATAAATTAAATCTGAGCGTATAACAATTTGGTTACCACTGGTGGACACAATTGGCTTATACTCATGTATGTTTGAATTTTTTTTTAGCGTAATGCTCCATACAATGGAAATGCTACGCGTTTTAGTAGATGCAATGTAATGATGCAATGCATTAAGAAAACAGGCCAACAATCAGCTGCTGAGAAGATAAAGAACTTCCGAACGATTATTCTGGCATATCTGATCTTCTATGGAGAAAAAGCAATTCGTACTTCAATGGGGAACCGAGATTTGGAACCGTCGACCCCTAAAGATCGGAGTCACTGGGGAAATAACTTCCTGGGAAGATCATTACAAAAGTAAATTATAGTCCAGTGAAAATCTTGAATTCTTATCAAACTCCTCTTTTCACGGGGATCAAATTCTTTATCCTGTTTGAAAGAGAAAAGCTTTGCTGGGAATGGAAACTTCTGGCATAGAAATTCTTGACGAAGATAACTTATGTTAGAGAGTATAGAAATTCTTAAATAAAAAGAATTCAACTTAGACCACACTGGGGATAACATTACTGGGAAGTAAAAGATCCTCACTTAGGGAAGAAACAACATCCCGGGATAGAAACTCCCCTAGGGATATCTCAACAAAATCTTCTACCACTGGTAACAAAAGAGTTATGACTGGACTTCTTCGTGTACATCTCACCTGAGAGATAGGACACTTGCTCCATTAGGGAAAGAAGAATAATTCCACTGGGGAAATTGGGTCTCATTATACGAACATCTTCGCGTTAGTCACATACAGGCCCTTCTTGATTCATTTGTTGGTATGCATTTTGTCATACAAAACCAACAGTATTTGCAAAACAGAAATTGGGGCGACATGCCCCTGTTTGGAATGGAAAACCTTACTGAAGAATATACAACTTGAACAATCAATCACTGGGTAAAAAACTGCGATGCAAGATTGCAACTTCAACATGCCGACTCTGAGGAGGAATGCCACTAAAAAATGGACTTTAGAGGAGATGCTGCAAAAATAAATTGCAGTCCAATGAAAAGGGGTCAACCAGACTTTAAACAACTTCTATATTTCCAGGGAGAAAGAACATTCTCCTACTGCAGAGAAACGAGGATGCTTCACTGGGGGGGAAATATCTCAGAAGAGGAACCCCTTGGTAGATAAGTCTATGTCAAATAGCAACAGGTATTTTACTAGGAGTAGGCATCCCCCTAGGAAGCAATATTCCCATCACGTCTTGTACGAATAAACAGACCCAAATAACTTTGCGTTACTTCTCATATCCTACTGTGGATAACAATCCAAACTTCAACTGGGGATAATAACCTTGACTTAGGACAAAGGATATCAGTAAATGGACTTGAGTCTCTGATAAGTCGAAGATAACAATCCTGACTTCTTGGCATGATTTTAGAAATTCATGGATCATTTAGCCTGCGTATGGACTTGGTCTGATCAACTACTGAAGAGGAGAGAAAGCCCTTACATAAATTCTTGCCCCAGTCTGTAAGGCTTTTGCAGAAAAATTGCCTCGAGAGGGCTTTCTAATATATGTACCACTAAGATAAACTGCCCCAGTGTTATGAACTTTGGAACATGATGTTCAGATAATCAAAATTGGAGATGATTCCAACTATGCTTGAGTGAATGCCCATACATCTTCAAATTCTGGGAAAGTTCTCCTCTGATCAATGCATTCTTAGAGAGATTTGTCAAATCTCGACATAACTACCCCAGTTTGACTGTACTTTGAGGGATAAGATCTCGACTTGAATGCCTCAGATTGGCTGAATACCTACTCGACAGAGTATTCGACACGCTTGCTCCTGCTCAACAGAGTCTTGACAGATCTCTTCTTTTACCTCATGCTTACGGAGAAAGGCGAAGCTTGCAGAGTTTTGAAGACAATAAAACCTTTGGGTGGCTGACTTACATCTTGAAAGTAGGTTATTTCACAACCATACTTTTCTTGAACTGCTTCAGTCCCTAATCAGATACTTGAAGAAGTCGACCCCTCGGGACCAACTGAAATTAATGCTTTATTGCTTGACAGAGACTCTAGGCGATCAACTTTTGTAATCTACTTCAGATAATTTCTCAGACTGGTATTCTTTTACTCGACGGAGTCAACAGAAGGTTTGCCCCAGATTAAGACCAATCTCGCAAATGATTCACCTTTAAATGGTATCCTGAAGAAATTTGTCCTTTGAGATAATCAAATTTTTATTTGATGCTCATTATGCAAACTTACTCGATGTTTAAGCATTTTCTCCTATGCAAAGAATTTTTATTATAAGAATGATAGTTGTAATGCAGAGCTCATGTTGGTCTTGAAGTTAAAAGATTTGTAAAAATATTTAGAAACATCAAAAATTTGTACAAAAGATAGTAAAAAGACGGAATGATACCAACTCAAAAGTTTTTGCAAGCCTCCTAGGAGTCAGATTACCGTATTCTTGTTACAGTGTGCTTTCAAATTAACCCTTGCTTCAGTTAGGACTTTTCAGGGTTGTAACATGGCCTGGTTCATGGTTTTAGGAAAAAGATTTAAGGCTCAAAATATTTGGTGCCCACCCATTCTCCGTGATGTTCTCCAGTCCTAAATTCAGTTAAACCAATGCGAGCACTCATCCCTTAAAAGGAGTTTACCATGGTTGAGGAGGATATGGAAGTCACTCACCTCTTTCATTCTTGGTATTTGATCACATGACATTATTCTTTGTGGAGGATCTTTATTTGGTGATATCCTTTTTCTCTTTTCGCGCTTTTCGCTTTCTTTTTGTATTCCCTAACTTTTGACTGGACAAATTCCTTTTGAATTTGATTTTGAAGTCCAGCGGGATGCCCTGACTTTTTGCCTAAGCGACTTGTCTTTTCAAATTTCGGTTTAGCGGGGCTTTTTGTCTCTTTCTTTTAGTTCCTTTTAATTTGAACCAGTCGTGTGACTTCAAGTCATTCTTTGATTTGCTGAAAAAGGTGTGATTGCCTCACCGCTTGGTTGACGAGGAATAGCCATTATGGTATCCTCATCTTTTGACCTCTTGATGTACGAGAGATATTCTTTGGGATATCATTCTCGTTGATGCACGCCGCTGATAGATGAGAGTTTAACCACTGTGGTTTTGTTCTTTCTCAACCTTCTGAAGGATAACCTTTGTTGTATCCTTTGATGCGCACTCTTAATGAGTTTTGAATGTCCAATCAGATTAACTGAAATCCTACCCTGCCCCTGGTTAAATGTGAGGGTTTTTCTGAAAAGAAAAGAAACTCCTACTTCAAGGTTTAAAGGGGTTGACGAGGGTTTCACTCCCTTATATCTCCTGTGTTTGGGGATTGAAACAAGGCCTGTACATCATCAGCAGGGTCCTATTCAAAAGCACATCGTTTGAACTTTCAGCATATTACTCATCATCCTCCTTCTAGAGGTACTTTGCTTTATTTAACTAGAGTTAAGTGTCAAAAAGTCAAAGAAAAATATTCATGAGTGAATACGAATGGACTAATTCAAAACAAACATACTCAGTGCATTATGATTAGTATTCAAAAATAAGCAAGTTTTGCATACAAGAAAGTATTAAACCAAAACAAGAAAGATTACAAATAAGAATGCAAATGTAATTTGAAAATGCCATGTTGAGGAGACTAGTCTCTGTATGGACTTATTGCTTCGGATGATGATCTGGCAGTCTTGATATCTACTGAGTCAAAGGAGGCTTCAAATCTGGCTAACTGGCCTGAAATTGATAGCCTTTGCATCCATCAGGTCTTGTACATTTTCTTTGAATGGCCTGCAGTCTTTAATGGAATGACCTAGTGCCCCAGTATGGTGATCACATTGAATTCCTTCACCATATGTGATGAGGAATTTATCAAGCGAACTTGAATAAATTGCATCACAAAGTATCTTCTACCATAAAGAAGAAATGCCAACCATCTTCTATCACACAGAAGAGAAATCCAGCCACTGAATTTCGGAGCGTGTCCCATTACACAAAAGAAGCAACGTCTTCTATTACATAGAAGCAACATCCAGCAACCATACCAAAGAATCTTCTACTACACAGAAGAAAGGAAGCTTCATCTCCTACTTCACAAGAGAGAAATTTTAGCAACCGAATCATGAAGAATCTCCTACTTCACAAAAGAGCCTCCGTCTTCTACTACACAGAAGCAAAGTTCAGAAACTGTAACAAAGAATCTTCTACTACATAGAAGAAACTAAACTCTGAATATAGCATTCGACCTTTGAGGTATTTTCTTCTACACAACAACAGATATCCAAGAACTCGATACCTTATACTTACACATAAGAAGCGTCCAGCTGAGGAAAAAGAGTCTGAAATGGTTTTCCAAACATGGACTGAACCTTGGAAAAGAAGCCAAACAAGTACCAAACTTCATGCTTCAACCCCTTGCAGTATTTAATATTCTAACTAAGTGCCCCAGAATGGGGGACACATCTAGCATTTGTATTGAAATCAGGAGAGAAATTTGTTGGAGGATGACCCAAAGCACGAAGCTTAATCAACCGAGTTTCCAACATACAAGGAAGTAACTGGATACGAGGCATTGGGATTGTATCAACCTGCTTCTCAAGCTTTCTCTGTCTCTGCTGGTAAGTTTTACCCCATGGGTTCACTTGGAGACCAGAAACTAGCTGTTAGCAAGAAAATCCGAGAACGCGAAGCTATGGGTGAGACCCACAAAGTATCTCATGATTTGGAGAAAAAATGTCCCATATGCTGGGGATGAATGACAGCTCCTGTTGCAACAATGTATATATGATCACTTTTCTTTTCCGACACTGTCTTGAAAACTTCCATACCCAACTCAACTAAGTCTTCAACTGGCTATTTTTCCTCTTGGGGATTTCTGACTACAGGCTATTGCTTGCGTACCCCCAATAAACAGCCCCATCTGATTCTTTTCATAACTTGAATCTTCTGAGTACCTGCTATGGATGTATGAAGGTTCATGAAGATGCATGAGATGAGTGAGAGAATTCCAGATTTGGACACCACAGTCTTCGGATTGATCTCGTTTTAGACCTCGTCTCTGGATGACGTACTCTCTTCAATCGAATGATCAATTGCCCCAGAATAATATGCATAGAAGATTCTTTCAGGAGAACAACTGAATGCTTCTTCAAGTGAAAACTGCATCATCAGGCATACTACGCCACAAAAAACTAATACAGTCTGTCTTCTATCAAAACAAAAGAGACATCCACCTGGTGAAAGAGAGTTTGGAAGAGACGCCAAACAGGTGTTGGGCTTTATATTTCAACCCCTTTGTAGTCTTCAATATCAAAAAATCGGGTACCCCAGAATAGGGGAGGTATCTAGCATACATATCGTAATCAGAAGAGATGTTTGTGGGAGGAAGTCCTCAAAGATCAGAGCTGGGAAGAACTGCGAATAACAGGATATAATGCATTGGGCTTGCATCAATATGCTCATCAGGATCTTCTGTCTTTGCTTAAAAGCTTTTCCCCATGAATTCACTTGGGGAATAAAGACTGGCTCTTGTTGAACAAATTAGGGAACACAAAGTTATGGAGGATGCCCCTGATTAAAAGGTATGATGCCCCGGCGTGGTAACTACATCTGATTTTGGTCAATAATAACGAAGCATTGATATAAGATCCTATGGTAAAATGGGAAGCATCTGCTGATAAGATGTTCCAAGAACTCAGGATTGCGTAGCACTCCATGGTTGGAAGCAATTCCCAAAATATGAGGAGAAGAGAGAACCTTTACTGTGACAATAGGTGCAAGATTGTTGAAATCGTCATTAGAGCTTCCATGACCTGGTTCATCTGAATCTTTAATCAATTATCTTCCTGCTTGAAGATTTTTTTACTACGGGCCAAAGCTTGCATGTATATCACTCAGAGCTATTCCATAACCGATCCCTGAACAAGTGCAGTAAGAAATCAAAGTTAAACCTCCAAGGAGAACCATGTCTGAATAAGAATCCCCAATCTTTGAGTACCTGTTATGGATGCATGAATATGCATGGAGTGCATGAATAGATGCCATGTTATGTCCCTTCATTCCCAAGGAATTTACGTGCTTTGATTTTGATTTACGTAAGTAAAATATGGAAAAATTTGGCACAAGGCTTACAAATACGATTCCTTGGAAATCACAGAACATGTATGTTAAGCATGTGGTTAGCCATGTTATGTATGCAAAGGCATGAGATCAAAGAGGATCAAGGTTCCATTATTTCTGGGTATGATTGTTGCACTGCTTCTGAATCATACGAGTAAATCAAAGGTCAGGCATAACTTCCGCACATATAAGAGCCGAGTACTATGTAGATCTAAGTAGCATGAGATCAAGGCTTCAGGAACATCAGATACTGTTGAGCATTTCTGAATATGCTGGGAATGCCAAGATCAAAGGCTTGAATGAACTTCCAAGTAAGCAAGTCAGGAACTCAAAAAATAAATATGAGAACCATATGGTCACCAACAGAACACCATATGCATAAGTCATTGACAGAAGTCCATAACATGATCATTAGAACCAATAATCATCGTCTGATCATAGTCACTATCTGAACATAGTCACCATCTGAGCATGGATAACCATCTGAACATAGTCGCCACCTGAGCACAAGTAACCACTTGAACATAGTCACCAATTGTACCTGTGATAAGATTCCCTCTCCACTCACGGGTGAAGACTAGGTCAGGGTAAGACAATGGTAACTCGAAAATCACAGGTCCTCCTGAAAGTGCTAAGGGCTTACCCGCAGACGTGGGTGCCGATAGTAATTCATTTGAACCTCATCCGAGCGTGGTATATGACATGACTGCACTAATCGGACCACGTCCTATAGCCGTCATGCCCCCACTCTATTCCTAGTGTCCTAGTGCACTCTGGCCTGGGTACTGGGCCTTTTACCTCAATAGTAACATCCCCACCCAACATGGAAAACAAAGTCCAGCATAATAGATAACAAATAGGGAAAGCAATAAAATGCAATGCAAACTTATGCTCAGACAAACATGTACAAATGAGTAAACTGAAAGCATAAAAATAAACACCCAAAGAAAAGAAAACAAGAGCTAGGATCGACTCCGGGATGGACCAGCATTTGGTCGACCGCTCCCCAGTGAAGTCGCCAGCTGAAACAACCGGCTGAAAATCATCAAACAATAAAGTCGCCATTGAACGTCTTTTATCCCACATGTAGGGAAAGGTAAACGTCGAGTAAACCTGAGAAGGGTGAAATCAAGGTCGAACGACCAAGAGATAAGGGTAAGGGAGTCTGTTACACGAGGGGAAGGTATTAGCACCCCACACGCCCGTAGTACTCTACGGTATCCACTCTTGTTGTCTATCTTATGGGTGCGTTTAATCTATGCTTACGGTTTATTATTGCTAAGGGAGAATGCATGCAAACGAAAAAGGGAAAAGAATGTAGGGAAAATAAAGGTTGTGCTCGTTCGGGCCCTACCCCGATGCCTACGTATCCCTTTTAAGGAATCAGAGCAGCCGTAGTTCGGCTTATACGTTTTTGTTTGTTTGTATTTTTTTAATGAACGATAGTAATTTTGCCTTCTGCCGCAACTCGACCTTTGGAGATTTACGCGTCAGCACAGAAGTGAATTAATACGCTCCTTTGAAAAAGAGTTTGAAAGGAAGGCCCGAAGGCAAAAATAATTTTATGTTTTGTTGGTGTTTTTACTTGTAGAGAATAACTAGTTAATCTCAAGAGAGAGACTTTAGTCATTTCTCCACTTATTCATGAAATAAGTCTTTGAGACTTGAACCATACCAAATCTTAGAATAAGAGAATAATAAGGTCGAGAAGAAACCCGCTTATCATCTCTCATACTTAACGAAGACATGATTCTCGTCAGTGATTTTTTTAAGTATTTTTGAAGTTTGCGAGAAAAAGAAGTTTTTGTTTTAAATGCATATGCGAAAGGAAAAAAAAAGTCACAGGGAGACTAACCTATTTCTAAACCTAACGTTATCATACAAAGGTGGTCCTAGAATGCAATAAAGTGTGAAAAATGAGGAATAAAAATGAGATTGCGATGATACCGAACGGAGAAGGTCAGTTTCCTCTTCAAAACCACACCAGCAATAAGAAAGCTCTACAGAAGCTGCTCCGTGCGAGTGATCAAGGAATCAGTCTCCAAGCATTCCATATTGCGACAGTTACATCAATATAGTATCACAAGATTTTAAAAAAAATGATAATGAAAATGATTTTTAAACATAAAATAATAGAAAGTTCTAATAAAATTCTAAAAAAAAGTCCTAAAGAATTCTAAAAAAAAAATATGCTACTATTTTTGTGTATTATTTTTATCATAGAAATACAACCCAAAAAAAAATTGGTGGAAGAATTAAAACAACAAAATTAAAACCAAAAAAAACAATGAATCAGAGGGAGGTATGAACTGGAATCTAGGGAGGTGTAGAAGCGGGTTGAAGCATTAAGCCCATGAAGAAAAAGTCCAATAAACACTTTTTTTGTACACAAATTTTTTCATTGGGCCTAGGAATTAATAGGTTCGGTCCATTCAACTCATTCTTAATGTTGTTAATCATCATATGATAATTATATTATTTGTTGAATTAAAAATAATAATAATAAAAAAATGCAATAGAATAAACCAGTTCAAAAAGAAGAAAAAAAAAGAAAAGGGGCAATTGGGGATCCCAGTCGGTGTCGCCTCCTTGTCTCCGCGACGGCTTCCCCTTCCTTCTTCATCGGTCCTCCATCTATCTCATCGATTCGTAGTTGATTCCACCATCATCATCATCGTCGCTAATCCGTCATGTCCGTAACAAGATCTTTCCGTCTCATCATCCTCAGTCTTTCTTCGATATTCCTTCCAATCTCCGATCGAACCTGTAACATAACGCAAACAACATCGTGCACGTGATAAAAGGAGAAAGCGTTTTAGTTTACCTTCCGTTTTCGATTTGACGAAGAATGACGAGCAGATTAGCGAAATCAGGTACGCGTTTCATAAGAATTCTTCTCTCCAATTCACACTTCTTCTTGTTTCTGATTCATGTGTTAACTTCCCTAAGCCTTTCACCGTTCACAGATTCGCATGGTTTACTCGAATTGTTTGAGATGTGGTTGTTATTGCACCTTTGTTGAAGACGATGTTTCGGTTGCATTGACGCGGGAAGAAGAAGCTGTTGTGGTAATAGGTGCGAGATGTAGAGCTGATCGATGGAACGTGTTGAAGAACATGTGTGTGTGTGTGTGTGTGTGTGTGTGTTGAGGGATATTATAGAGAAGATTGAGGATTAGAGTGTTGGTGATGAGGATCCAGCGAGAAAAATGCAGAACTGGAAGATTCAGCCTCTGAGTCCTTTGGTGAATGGTATGTGAGGATGATGATGAAGAAAGAAAGAGTGGGGGAGTGAGGGTCGAAGATGGCGAGAAGATGAAGAGAAATTCAGAGATTGGAGGGGTATGTGATGATGATTCAGTTGAAAAGAGAGTAGAGAGATGATTTTGATTTTTTGTGGTGATTCTTCCAGAATGCTGAAGAATGACCCATGAAAGAGATAAATTCTGTTTTTTATAGTCTATTAGAATTTTCTGCTGGAAGTTTGTTAGACTGTGTAGAAAGTTGGTTAGGAGTTTGTTAGGAGTTTGTTAGGAAATTTTGTTATGTTAGAATTCCGTTAGAAAGTTTTGGTTAGAAGTTTTTAGTTCCTAAGCTGTTGAGCTGAACTGTTTTAATTAATTTTCTACTTTCCAACTTTCTATGCAGTTTGTTTTCTGTTTTTTTTGGTTATTGCAGTTAGAGAGTTTGTTAGTAGTTAGTTATGGTTACAAGTTAGTTGTATTGAAATTCTTTTTGCAGTTAGTAGTTTAATTATTAGAGAGAAAGTTAGAAGTTAGAAAATATGTTAAGAATAGTTAGTTGGCAAGCTGAAGGTTATGTCATTGGCTTGTTAGTTTTGGTTCTGATTGTGGATTATTTTGATGCGATTTTACAGGTTGAGTTCCAAGTGGCCAGTAGGATTTGTGTTGAAGCAGTGTGAAGATTATGGTGAAGAGGTAAGGTTAAACTGTGGGATTTCGTGGAAGACATATGAAGATTAGGCTTTGGTGTTGTGTAGGATTTTTATAATTTCTTTTGTAACATGATGGTAAAATTGTAATGAAAATGTTTTGAATGCCATCTTGTATTGCAATGTAGCATGGAATTAGTTAAACTTGCAATGTAACTTTGAGAATTCAATGATAATTTCTTCAATGTACCTTTTTGTTTAGTGTTTTCATAGATGAGCTCTTTCATGATATCCTGCCAATGTTTAGTTATTCTGTGATAAACCATTTCTCTTTCTAGAGATTTCTTCCAGTCAAGGTGAATTATGTAGTATCCTAAATTGTCAATAGACTTTCTGCTATATTTCTCTAGTAATCTCAAGTTATCCTCGGCATGCCTAAAACAATTTGAATTGAGAAGAAACTTTGACACCTCAAAGATTTGCAATAAAGACTGTATTTGCCAAAGTTCATAAAGGGTTTTACCATTTGAAAGCTTGTTGAGTGTGCGCAAGACATCCATGCCAACAGATAATAATTCTGAACTCCAATATCTCTGAGCATAAGACAATAAAGGTTGAACATCAACGGAGACTAGCCTCCCATTCTTGATTAGAAATTTATCTCCCAATTTCATCACCCAATTAGCACCAGGGATGAGCAAAAGGTACATGTCTTGTTGATTATAAATCTGCTTCTGAACACCCAAATAGTTCAATGCAAACTTCACGTAACTGCTTTGCTGTTGATAAGGCTCTAGAGTTTTGAAATTTGAAAGGAAATCCAGCATTTGGACAATGTTATCCTTCCAACATGTCCAACAATAAAACAACGTCTCCCCAGAAAATTGATTCTTTGTAATCATACTTTAGACAGAAACACCAAACATACTGTCGTGCTCGACATACTTGGAGGAATTCAGCCGAAAATGAGAACCAAGCAATTTCCACAAACATAATATTTCCCCTCTGATACTCTTATGGATGCGAGAAGACTTCAATTGATTCATTATTTCATAACTGTTGTCATGTTTATTTCCTACCGAAGACAAAACAGTCGATCTAATGTCATGACTTGTTTCTTAATAGAGTGCGGTAATTTCGAACAAATATGCAATGATAGTAATGAAAATTGTTTTTCATTTGAACCTTCGATTTCACATATGCTTTCTCATATCTTAAAATATCTTTAGACGTCAAGTATATCCAATAATTTTCAAATAACCTCTAAATCATGAAATATGGGATAATTTAGTCCACAAGAGTTAACTTGGTTTTCATCCACGAAGTCTCGCTGGAATCTTCCAATTTTGCTTGAATCAAATTGTTGAACAAAACTGAAGCTCATTCTCACAAATATAATGTTTTGAGGAATTGATAACGAAGATGGAAATATGGAAGAAGTATAACCAAGATATCCTTAAAACTACTAATCCACCTTGACTTGTATTGTGAGCAAAAACTAACAATGATGAGAACAAAAATGGCCTTGATCAACGTGAATCTATGGTACCATTCCTTATGTCATGACCTCATACTTTTCAATTCAACCCCACAAGTCCTTTGTCTTGTCAAAAAAATGTCTTTGTGGGATCCTTGAAGAAGATAAAATTTGAAGCATAGAAAGATATCCTCTAATCATTTCTTATTGACGAACATCAACAAACTCACACACAAAATGCAAAACCTTAACCCACTTGTATTAGGTGCACAGTGACGACTTGAGACATGGATAGAATAATGTTCAAAATGTCTTCGAAATGAAACAAAGCATGATCTTCCAATAGACATAGGGAAATAAACCCAAATCTTCATACTTAACAAATAAAACCTTGCAACTTGATTTTGAGATGAAGAGAATAACCTCGTAGCTTGATAAAGAAGAAATCCACAACAACCATCAATCAAAACCCTAAATTCACAATTCAATGTACCAGAAGAATCAGTCTAGTTTAATAAACACCTCGAACCAGAAGAAAGCCCGAGCTTCACAACCAATGATTCTCTGAACCATGATTCAACAAAACCTGAATTGGTTAATTAAAGAGTGGATGAATGCCATGTGAAAGTCATTAAGCCTGATCAACTGATAGGCACACTTATATGAGGAAACGTCTTGATTCGAAGACCATGTATGCTAAGTTACGCCCTTGAGTTCTTGATAAGAAAAACCTGTAACTTGTTGTTTATCAGAAGATAATAGCCTTGTTACTTGAGGGAGAAGAAGTCCAAAAATGAGAATGAACCAAAACCCTAATTCCACAACTTGCTGCCTGAATAAGAAATCATCCTTTATTGGATACGAGCGCCTTAACCACTGTGAAACCCTAGTACCGCACAACCACTGAACTTTGAACCTTAGAGCTATATTGAATGAAATGTATGCCATGTTAGTGACCTAATGAAATAGATGCAGATGAATGCAAAAAGTCTAAGCCAAAATAAAAGAAATTAGGAGGGCAAATTTTGGGGTGCAACAAATATAGTTTAACTAAAAATAAATTTATGTTTAGGATTTTTATATGTATTAATAAAAATAGTATAGTATTTATTTATAAAACAATAAGTAAACATATTAAAAAAGAATATTATTTTTTTAAAATTATATGTTTATT